>OY987333.1:93388415-94588415 GCA_963920685.1 Polydrusus tereticollis
CCAATTAACACAAACATGCAGCATTGTAGGGTATAATTTATAGGTTAGTTGAATCGTTTATTTGTGAAAGGACATAAGTCACCATTTTGGCAAAAATAAGATTATGGCGAACAGTGGCGGCTCCTTTATAGGAGCACATGAGCACGTGCACCCGAACCTCATCAAGAAAAATAAATAAAATACTCATTTAATATTATTTATCCTATGCTGTGTATGTCAGAATCATCTTAATATTTTATCGTACCGTCAAACGATCCAACAAAACCTATGGTCAAAGTACAGCATGTCATGCAATACCTCTCAATTCTCGCCGAGCCGTCGTCGGCGTTGTCGCATCACATCGACGATGCCAAGGAATCGCACGTGCGATAAAGTGCGGCACTTTTAAGCAGCTTCTCTGTATCTATGTACTAGCAGGCACGGCCTGGGATATCGCGAATTTTTATTGGAAAACGCGCACACTTTTGGTGTGCTCCGTTGCCTTTTTGTGGGTTAATTCGTGTCATATTCCGAGTTGACCCCATATATTTTTATTAATATTTATATATTAAAAACTTAATTTAATAAAAATGAGCAGTTTTACTCTTGAATATTTCAGAACTAACTTCAGCTCTTTGAATTTAGAGCAGAAAATTGAGAGAAGACCTAAACCCGATATTGACTTAAAGCAGACCACAAAGTGTAAATCTAGGGACTTTAATAGAAAGTTTAAAATGGAAATATACGATAAAAATGAGTGGATTTGTGGATGCAGCACAACTAATCGTTTGTTTTGTTTTTCCTGCGTGTTGTTTGGTCGTGGTGTTGCGGAGGCTGCCTGGACAAAAAATGGAATATTCGACTTGGGACATTTAGCACAAAAAATAAAAAAAACATGAAAACACTCAAGAAGACTAACGGTCTTAGTAATGCTATCTATTGAAAAAAAATTTATTTAGCTCATATCGAGGGTTGAAGCCATAAAACAACTGTAAACTATAGGCGTTGGTAATTAGTCTATTATTATTATAAAATAGTAATTACCTACTATGCCTTATTTAATAAGAAAATTGGCCTCTGTCCATTGTTAAATATACATTAGAAATATTAGGGTTAAAGTAGGTACAACAGGAGTAATTAGTAATTAAATTTACCTATTTTTGCCTGCTTTAGGATATTATTATGCCATTTGATGTGCGTTTGTCAAACTATGTTTTTAGTGTAATTAGATACTAAATTATCCCAAAGTTGTATTATTTCCTATACTTGTGACAATGGCTTTAAGTTTTTCGCCAACGTGTCTTCGTCAAATTAGCAAGAGTGCATATTCTCTCCGAGAAAAGACATTAATATTAAACGTGCATGATGCTCTAGTGCACCAGAAACCTGCAAGTGATGTTCGTAGCATCATTGCAGAGTGTGCCAATATGGTAGGAGTTGGAGAGGCTACTATATATAGGTTCTTGCGTGAAAGAAAATCTAAGAACCTCAGTGAGCCAAAACCACTCCCAGGAAAGAAACCGTTAGAAATTGACGATTTCTTTAAAAATGGTATTAGAAGCAAAGTACATAGTTTTTATTTTTATTTTGCCAAGGAAATACCAACTATAGACAAAATTTTACAAGCCATTAACTATGACGAGGACTTACCACAGCTATCACGAACGAAACTATGGAAAATACTACATATGAACTTTCGTTGGGAGAAGCAAAACAGAAAATCTTTTCTTATTGATAGAGCAGATATTATTTGCTGGAGACGTCAATACTTAAGGTCCATCCGAAAATACCGCAGCGAAGGCAAAAACATTTTCTATTTGGATGAAACTTGGCTGAACGAAGGGCACACCCTATCTAAAGTCTGGCAAGATGAAAATGTCCTAAGTTCTCGACAAGCTGTCATGGAAGGCTGGTTAACAGGACTTAGACCACCATCTGGAAAGGGACGCATACTTATTATAACTCATATAGGAAGTTCAGATGGCTTTTTGGATCAAGGATTATTAGAATTTCAGTCGAATTCTACAAAAGACTACCATGAAGAAATGACTGCTGATGTTTTCGAGGAATATTTTATGCAAATGATAGAATATATTCCCGCTAATTCTGTAATAGTGATGGATAATGCCAGCTATCACTCTAGGCTAAAAGAGAATCTTCCCACAACTTCATGGAAAAAGGCGGAAATCGTAAACTGGTTACAACGGAAGGAATTGAGTTACGATAATACCATGGTAAAAAAAGAACTTTTGGGTATTGTTAGGCTACATAAATCGCAGTATAAAAAGTATGTTATTGACGAGATGGCAAGAGATCGAGGTATTATAGTGCTCCGTTTACCACCTTATCATTGTGAGCTAAATCCTATAGAATTAATATAATAATAATAATAATAAATGCCTTTATTTATTAAATTGAGCAAACAATACAAAAAAAAATCAAATACGGGTGGCGGTATCCAACTAAAGCTGCTCATACAACCACCCCCGCTAAAAATGTATAAAGAAAAAGTTGGAAATAGAAAACATAGATAATTACTAAAACTAAAGTACCTGGCAAAATGAAATTATACTAATTGAAATTATACTGTTATAAATTACATATTCATATTACAAAAATATAATGAAAAATCAAGAGAATTGATAAGAACCAAGCAATAACGAAAATAAAAATTAAATGTATCTTTATAATATATATACACCCATACATACGACCCTTAGCGGAGGGCACGACCCCCCAAAAGATTACCCTTTACAGCCCTGCAGAATGCAGCGGAACTGGGAGAATTCCTAATGTCATCAGGCAAGGAATTAAAAATCGTTGCCGCCATGTAACTGAACGAACGCTGAAAGAACGTATGAGAATGCATGGGTACAGTATACAGGTCTCTGTAGCGTGTAGAAAGATTATGTAAATCTGAACCCTTAATAAGCTTATCAAAAAGATATCTAGGGACTTGATTAAGCCTAATTTTAAAAACAAGATGCAAAAGATGGAGCTCAAATCTTTCTTTAATAGTAAGCCACCTAGACTCATTCAAAGAAGGGGTAATGTGATCAAACTTACGAACATTATAGCTATATCGAAGACACGCGTTCTGAAGTTTCTGCAAGCTATTCCTGTCCTTCTGTACAAGGGCAGGCCAGTAAACAATATCGCAATAGCCCAGGTGGGATAATATAAGAGAGTCAGTTAAACGTAATTTAGTTGCTGTATCAAAAATATCTCTATGCATGTATAAAAGTTTGAGTTTAGCATACGTTTTTTGGATTAGGGAAGAGTTATGATCAGAATACCTCATGTCTGTATCGATGGTTAAGCCTAAGTTTTTACATTTATCAGCTGGTACCAGCGTGGTGCCATTAACAATAATTTTAAAATTAGGATTTTCAAGTATGGAAGACTTAGACTTGCCCAGTACAACCAACTGGGTTTTTTCCTCGTTCAAAATTAAATTGTGGGATTTAGAAATCTTAGCTATGACTTCAAGATCATGATTAATCTTATCAACAGACGTCACAGTTTCAGAGGGAGGGAAGGAAAAATATATTTGTGTGTCATCTGCGTACTGATGCGACCTACAATGAAGTAAAAATTTTGAAAAATCAGATGTATAGATTGAAAAAATTAAGGGTCCCAAGATACTTCCCTGTGCTACACCTCTGCTGATATGAGAGAGTCCTGAATGGTTGCCACTAAGCAATACGCGCTGTGACCTGTTGGAAAAATATGTTTTAAAGAAATTCAAAGCTACATCTCCCAAACCGAAATATTTTAGTTTAGCCTGTAAGATATCATGACTTATAGTGTCAAAGGCTTTGCTATAGTCAAGCAAAACAAGGCAGCTGCATCGACCACAATCCCAAGCCCTCAAAATATCATCAGTTATATCTAATAAGGCTGTGGCTGTGCTATGGTTTTTACGAAAGCCTGACTGAGTGTGAGGAAGAATATTATTGGAATTTAAGAATGAAGTCAACTGATCCGCCACAATCCTTTCAAGAATTTTTGATAGGGTAGGTAAAATACTTATAGGTCTATAATCTGAAAGCTGACCAGGATTTGTAACTTTAGGAACCGGGACAAGATTGGCAATTTTCCAACAATTTGGGAAGTAACCGATGGAGAGACACCGATTAATTATAAATGAAATAAAATCTGTTAAGTGAGGAGTTATGTAAAGCAGCATTTTTAAGTTAATTCCATCGGTTCCAACTGCGTTGGTTTTTAATTTGTTGATAATTTTGTGGATATCTTCGTTTGCAATCATATTAAATTTAAAACGTTCATTCTGTAGAAAACTTCCGTTACTATAATTATGATCGATGAAGGTTTGATCGGTGGGAACAACATGAGGTAACGAGTTAATAAAAAAATCGTTAAAATCATTAGGATTACCTATTTCTAGTAAAGAATCGGACTGTTGAGAACTAGAGCTTAAATTTAAATATTTTATGGTACGCCAGAAATTTTTTGGGTCTCTTTTAAAAGTGTATTGGAGAAATGCTCTTTTTTCCGCCCTAACAGCAATGTTAACCTGATTACGTAAGGCCTTATATTGTGTCCAGGTAGCTTCACTCTTAACTTTTTTATATTTAGAAAACGCCTTGTCCCTAAGTTTCATCATAAATTTTAAGTTATCAGTTATCCAGGGGGCAGGCAATTTGGTGATTTTAGATGTCTTAAAGGGAGCGTGAATATTAAATAAATTAACAACATTTATATTAAAAAAATCCATCATTACAGCAATATCAGTTAAGGAATGTATATAGTTCCAGTCAATACAGTTTAAATCTTGCAAAAAATTATTATAGTTAAAATTTGAATAATCCCTATAAGTTTTAAATGTTGGCTTAGGCTTAGCCTTAGATATTTTAATGGTAAAATTTACTAATTAATGATCTGATATATCATCCATGTTAATTATGGACACATTTTGAACAATATTAGTATCTGAACATACAAGAACATCTAAGAGGGTACTGCTTATATTTGTAACGCGAGTTGGATCTTTGACGCATTGCGACATTCCGTATTTATTAAACAAATTGTAAAGAGCCAAACTACTGGGACTATTAGGATCAGTAAGGTCCACATTCAAATCACCACCAAAAGCAACAAAATCAAATTCTGGTAAAACACTCACCAACGTATTTTCTAGCTCATCAATGCATTCATCCAAATTTGAATTGGGAGGCCTATATAGAGTACCCAAGCAGATTCGCTTTCCACCTGACTTAATGGCTATCCAAAGTTGTTCCAGAGAAGTATTATAATTATTAGTATCTGGTTTTATCATAGAAAATCTTAAACAATTCTTTACATAGAACGCAACTCCCCCACCACGACCAACACGATCATTTCGAACTATTTTAAAACCCTCTATTGCAATTCCATCATTTCCCATGCCAGAACTAAGCCAAGTTTCTGAGAGCCCGATGACATCAAAAGAACCCCCAGCCACAACATCCGCAAATAAATCAAACCTTGCACATAAGGATCGTACATTAAAATGAGAAAAATCAATCCAAGTGTCCCTCATAATACCATTATTATTGGCCCTAGCTATATAGCTCAAACAAAATAAGTTAAACTAAACCTATATATTTATCGTGAATACAATTTCAAAGATAATAATTTTGGAAATCAAAATATTGATACACCCATAAAACACGCTAAAAACAAATATTGCGTAAGTCTCCAACAACCATTAATACTGCGAACGTTGCCATGCATATTACATGAAACCGATAAAGAAATAGTTAAATTATTAAAAATGATTATTATAGCTCAGTAAATAAAAATAAATTAATTAGGAGTTAGGTACATAAAATGTTAATACTGAATTATATTCGCGACCCCATTCCATCAATGTAGTCAGACCATAAGAGCTCTCCGACCATGCTACAATCGACTGTAAATAAAATAATTCATTGGCAGAAACTTCCATAGGCTAAATCGAGAATCAGTCAACTAAAAAATTTATAGTCACACAGCAGGACAACATTTCCGCAGTATCAAATAAATTTTAAATAATTAGAATACCCACAAAATATAAACACCAACATGTTCCTTTATGCAAAATAAAAAAAACACAAAAAAAATACATTATCATTTATATACGATAAACAATTATAGCACTACCATGATGATAAAATACTGACCATCCAAAATAAATAAATAGGTTAATATCCGTTTTATCTAATCGCAATGATATGCTATACTAAATTTGAACTGAAATTATTTTCTTTTTATTCTCAGCATCACTCCACAAGTAAATGTTTCCACCGGCAGACCATACCTTGCTTTTTCCGTACATTCGTTTGGAATTCATTAGTAAATCGTAGCGAATTTTAGTTAGATCTTCAAAAATAGCAACTTCTGAGTTTTTAAGAATTTTCTTAGCACCAAAGACTTCGTTGCGAATCCAACTCAAAGCAAACGTTACCAAGATAACCCTTGGCCTTTCAGCGTTATCGGTTTTAGCCAATCGAAATGCACAGTCAATATCGCGTTTAGAGCAAGGTACATTTAAAGTAGTGTTAATAAAATTTACTACAGTGTCAATCACCTTTTCGCCATCCTCCTCTGGCAATCCGACAAAGCGGAGTGAGTTCTTTTTTGAAAGTTGTTGTGTCACATCTAATTATGAATTTAAGTTGAAAATTGCATCCTTGTTGGTTTTAACGTCACAGCCAATTGTATTTAATGCACTTGACATAACTTTTAACTGATCTTCAAGTTTATTAAATCTAACATCAAAATCCGCTTTCAACTGATTCGCGAAAGTGGCACATACCTTTTGTATCAGCTTCTCCGTCGAATCATCGGAAATAGATGTGCTTCCAGTTTTGCACGCCGTTACTGACAACAGGAAAGCAAAAGAGGTTACAAACACCACAATAATAGTTTATAGGTAACTACGAATTTATCAAGATGATCGAGCTAGGATCGCAACTAGACAGGACCTCCACTTAATTTCTTCGATTGTAACTACAATTAAGGACTTAATCTCGATAAAACTTTACCACGGGGCTGCCAGAAAGACAAAGAGTCGTCAGGTTCACTTTTTATAAATTAAAGTCAGGAAAATACAGGTAAAAATTTAGTTTATAGCCGGAGCACGACAAACCGCTATCGATACATGGACGACGAGACCGAGAGAGAGAATATGGGCTCAAGTAAAAGGATATGTTGCTAGAAATAACAAAACTTTTAAAATGCAAAAAGTGCGACAACTCTTGCTTAATTCTTTAGCAAATGTGTCATCAGGTAATTGGCAAAACGCCATAAAACATGTTATAGTAGAGGAACAAAAAATGTGGGAACTTGACAACGTAATTGACACAACTATGGAAATTGAGCCTTTAGTAACAAGCGTAGGATATTATGACTCTTCAGATTTTTCTGAGGACGATTTTATCGAGTTATAATTACTAAAATTGTCAATATTTTTTGATCTGTAAATAAATTAGTTTTCTTGTAAAACATTGTATTTATTCTAGAATAAATCAATCAATGGTTATAATTTACCAAAATTCATAAAATCATAAAATCTATTATATTTAAATAAAATAATAAGCGGTTAGATTATATTAAAACCCAACTCTCCGACCATGGTGGGCCGTTTTAATCATTATCCTTTCATTTCATTTTATGGCTCTATTGTTACTTTATCTGTTACCGGGTGGAATAGGTCAAAATTTCTTCATCCTTATGCTAGATGTACGTAAAAAGACCATTTTATATGTAAAATATTTTAAGCCACCCGAGTCTTGTTTTGAATCTTTAATGAGAGTATCGAGCTATCAACGGCAACGAAACGGACTTGTTTGCTGTAAATAAAAACAGACTAATGGACTTTTGAAAGCCTAAATATACATTTTTGGGCGGTTACCCTAACGTTTTTCGTCTTCGGCGGTTTTTTATTTTCATTTAATGCTACTGGTGAACCTAGGGTTGCCAACCGTCCTTTGTTCCAGAGGACAATAAAATTCTCGTTTTTGTCTGACCGTCCTAAACTAAAACTGAAACAAATATTGCAAGTAGGTATATATCTATTTTAAAGTTTAAAAAGCAGATAAAGTAAAAATAAAAACGTGCTTTCAATTGATAATTCCATGAAACCCGAGCCCGCTCGAGGAAAAGGTGAATTCTTAACAAAATTAGGGCGTACCTAAAATTTCGGCGATGCCTGTTTCTATTTTTACTATTTAGTATAACCTTAAGTGAACCATTACCATGATAACCCACGAGCCGCCACTGATGGCGAAATATAATCCCTAAACCGTTTCATTCGCCATGAAAAAATACAAGTCACGGCTACCGTTAGCTATCACTGGCAACGATAAAAATTACATTTATTTTTGTAAGGGTTTAAGTCCGTCCAATAAAAGTACTTAAAATCCTAATCTGTCAAAAAAAAAATAGAATAAATAAACATAAATATTTACAAGATTAAACGAACTTACCTTAAGTGAAGTTCAATCTTGATTATATGTAGCCTCGTTGAAGTAAATAAAACATATGTAGTATCCCTCGTAGAGTGGATCCGAACACACATTTACTAAGAAAAAATCAATATGCCTTCTCAGCTCTAAGCGCGCAATCTTTAACCCAATCATTCTTTTAAAGCTTGATTGTTGCTGTAAGGGGGCCTATTAGGGTTAGGGAGGGACTTTTATTTACTTCAACGAGGCTACATATAATCAAGATTGAACTTCACTTAAGGTAAGTTCGTTTAATCTTGTAATTATATTTGCCTCGTTTCCGTAAATAAAACATATGTAGATATTTAAAGCCTTAAGCAACAATCATTTTTCCTCAGACTTATCAAATCTTTTTATGTAGTACCTATATTCAACAAGAAAACTTATATTATATTATCAAACCAATGATTCATTCACTAAAATCTAAACTATCGAACTTAAATTAAGTTGTTTATTTTGCTGGCGTCAATATCTGGAGAAAGAAATATACATAGTCTTAGTAATACGATACTTTTTTATTTTCTTTTAAATCAACATCCTTAGATAAACGCACAACCAGCTAAGCATTTTAGACATTATAATTACACAAAATAATAATATTTTAAACATTAAGAACTGTTTCAAGAAAATCTCCTTTTTTGGCTAAAGGCCTTTGATAGAATTTCGCAAAGGTCTGAGATTTAGTGGACCATCCTACGGACCTTTGAATTACGTCAATGTTGACGCCTTTCCGGGCAGCCGCTGATGTAGCGGCGTGTCTGGTACTATGTGCTGTAAAAATATTGTGTCCAAACCCCTTTTGGTTCATATAAATTTTATCCATCTACTTATAGTTTGGGTCGAGACTGCTTTAAGGGGTTTTTTAAAAGCAATAAAAAATTCTGACAGTCAGGTGCTCTTAGATCTTTTGTTATATTTAAATAATGTCAAAGAGTTTTTGCCACACAGACTTGGGGATCAGCATGGAAAAAAGGCAACGTAATTGTTGGTTGAGATCTATTCGGTCCTGACGCCTTTATCAATTTTAATTTGAAGTTGGTCGTCAAATTTTTCAATATTATAAATTTCTATGGTTCTTAGGTCTGTACACGGTGGCCCGTTGTTAAGGCTAGCAAGGTCGCTAATCTACATGATAATATTTTTAAGGAGATTTGTCATTGGATAGGTTTCGAAGGTAATTTATAACGTTAGATGGGTCCCAATTGGTGTCATATTTGGGTGTGGTAGGTCTAAGGCTGAATCAAGGCTGAATACTCCTTTGAAAAATCTTTTAAGTCTGACATCATGCACAAGGTCCTTGGAAGATATTAGACTAATAGCAGATCTGTACGAATTTAATGTCCCATAGGATGCTCCCCTTTTAAATTGGGAAGTTAAAAAATTTATCACTAAGGGCACAGATATATTAAACACAATATTTTTTCCCCTCTTGGCAGAATTGCCACCACAATTTCAGACCCGAATTATATTGGCGAATAGTAGAATCTGTGACAGTGATCTGTGCAGAGGGTGGCGGTTTCTATCAAAGAGAGAAGTAATGAGTTACTTGGTTTAAATATAATCAGCTCGCTCTTTAGTAAGGATAGAAAAACCGGAAATCAAGGCTGTGTTGTCCAGTTTGGTACAACGACGATTCCTTCGGCTCTATCTGACACATTTTTTTTTTTTTTTTGTAAAAACCGTAATATTAATGAAAAAGGTGGGAATGCGTAAAATTTTAGATATTTCCAAGAAATTGTAAAAGCGTCAACCGCACAGCTATCTGGATCTTTAAACCAAGAAGTAAACTTTTCGCATTTTGTGTTATTTCTAGAAGCAAATAAATCAATATTAGGATATTTCAATTTGCTAACAATTTCTTCGAATGCTTTTGGATTTAATTCCCATTCCGTTTCTACTCGAAACTCAAAATCCGCAATATCATTATTTTTTGAGCTAATATAAGAAGCTAAAATAAATAAGTTACGCTGTTCACACTACACCATTGCCATATTCCTCTCGAAAAAGAGTTTAATTCAGGAAATTAAATACTTCTCATACGATTAATATAGGCAATAGCAGTGGTATTATCAATTCTGCACAGAATATTGCAATTTGAAAGACTGTTTGCAAAACAACGTAATCCAAAAAATGCAGCTAAAACTTCTAAATAATTTACATGGAATTATTGTTCTTTTGTATTCCAGTACCCGTGACATCGTTCTTTATTGCAGTATATGCCCCACCACTTCTGGAAGCATCTTTAGATTTTTGTAAAGCTAAAAACTTTTCTCTTTCCAAAAGCTTAGTATAAAGAAAACCATATGGAACTACCGTACCAACGGAATTTAGTGTCCCTATGTATTTTTGAGACAAGGTAATAATTCTCTTTTTCTTTTCTTGAGGCAAAGAAACTGTCATATTCTTTGAATTGTATATAAAAGAGCGAACTGACATTTAGAGTAATTTATAATAAAACCTAATGATTCCAATAAACTAATTGTTTGTAAAATATTAGTTGTAGAATCTGGTACGGAGGCACCTAAAAGAAGGAAACCATCTAGGTATAACACTGACTGCATTCCTTTTTGTCTATGATAGCTTACAATAGGTTTCATTATTTTAGTAAAAACAAAAGGGGCACAGCTGAAACCAAAAGGTACACATTTAAATTCGTAAAAATTTCCTTTAAATTAAAATCCGAGATATTTCCTATATGACTGAGCAACTGAAACGAGCAAATATGCATCCTTGAGATCCAAGGGTGCAAAAAAAAAAACAATCTTTTTTAATAAGCCGCGTTACCGTTTTATGCTCTTCTAGTTTGAAATGATAATTTGAGACATATTTGTTTAGAGATTTTAGATTTAAAATCATTCTGTGTGAACAATCTGGCTTTGGTGCTAAAAAAAAACATTTAATAAATATTGTCCCTGGCAAGGTTTAACCTTAGTTAGGGCCTCAATGTTTAAAAATTTATTTATACACTTTTGTATTCCTTTCAATTGTGTGACCTATGAAGCTCCTTAGGTGCTACAATTTATACAGGTTTCTTTAACAAAGGTATCTTAAGACCTTTTATCCATGACAATATTATTTTGTCTGAAGTTATATTACACCAAGTATTATAAAATAATGGAAGCCTATATTTTGCCCGCATCCCGTCGTCGGGATACCTGTTGTACCATGCGTCGAGGGTAAGGTTGTTGTGCTTGATAAGTTGGTTGTGCCTGCTTCCACGTCGTTCTTCTTTGTTGGGAAACTGGGGTGAAAGAGTGTTGTCTGCTTTGATAACCCAGGTTTGTAGATCGAAGCAGACTTCTCGAGTTTAAATGCTTTTTTGGGGATATTTGTCGTGGATTTACTAGTAGCTCCGCACCCGACTTTTCCAATTTTTTTTAGCAGACTTTATTCTCTTCCCTAATTTTTCTCCAAAAAGCCAAGTATCTATTGGAGCATTATGAAGGGTCTCCTTCAAGGGTCCTTGAAATCATAGGCGACGAGTTTTCGCCGGGACAGCGTTTCTAGATAAAACACTTCCAACAGAATGCGCCCCGCGTCGCTCAACTTTTCAATATGTTCTTTTTTATCACCCTCATCTAAAAGAAGAGAAGTAACTGTTTGACCAATTGCTGTTAAAGCCACTCCTAACTCCTTTTGGAGATGTGCCAATCTGTTATCTCTAACTAAAACCGTCTGTGATTTCTTTGTCTTTTCTAATGCTGCCTGTACCATGCGATTAAGCTTAAAACAATGGAGATCAGGATGAGGAGAAAAAACCAAACCTCTAAAAATCTGACGTCGTGATCTATAGATTTATATAGAAGGTAATATATTTTTGACATCGTGATCAAAAATATTCTGCCATCGTGAGTAGAGGTATGTGGAGGGAATAGATTTTTGACATCGTGATCAAAAATATTCTGCCATCGTGAGCAAAGGTATGTAGAGGGAATCGATTTTTGACATCGTCATCAAAAATATTCTGCCATCGTGACCAGAGGTATGTAGAGGGAATAGATTTTTGACATCGTGATCAAAAATATTCTGCCATCGTGAGCAGAGGTATGTAGAGGGAATATATTTTTGACATCGTGATCAAAAATATTCTGCCATCGTGAGCAGAGGTATGTAGAGGAAATAGATTTTTGACATCGTGATCAAAAATATTCTGCCATCGTGAGCAGAGGTATGTAGAGGGAATAGATTTTTGACATCGTGATCAAAAATATTCTGCCATCGTGAACAGAGGTATGTAGAGGGAATAGATTTTTGACATCGTCATCAAAAATATTCTGCCATCGTGAACAGAGGTATGTAGAGGGAATAGATTTTTGACATCGTCATCAAAAATATTCTGCCATCGTGACCAGAGGTATGTAGAGGGAATAGATTTTTGACATCGTGATCAAAAATATTCTGCCATCGTGAGCAGAGGTATGTAGAGGGAATAGATTTTTGACATCGTGATCAAAAATATTCTGCCATCGTGAGCAGAGGTATGTAGAGGGAATAGATTTTTGACATCGTGATCAAAAATATTCTGCCATCGTGAACAGAGGTATGTAGAGCGAATAGATTTTTGACATCGTGATCAAAAATATTCTGCCATCGTGAGCAGAGGTATGTAGAGGGAATAGATTTTTGACATCGTGATCAAAAATATTCTGCCATCGTGAGCAGAGGTATGTAGAGGGAATAGATTTTTGACATCGTGATCAAAAATATCCTGCCATCGTGAACAGAGGTATGTAGAGGGAATAGATTTTTGACATCGTGATCAAAAATATTCTGCCATCATAAGCAGACTTACAATCCACTAGCCGGTACAAAAATTAATACACTTACCTTCTGACGTAGATGAATCAGAAGAACTGCTTTGTATGCGCCTGACACAGCGCCTTTTTGGCTTAGGAGTAATGTCTTGGAGTAATTAGGAAGAAAGCTCCGGAGACCGGGAACGAGAACGCTTTCCTGAAGAACTACGGGAGCGAGAAGAATTCTCCGAAACACTTTGATTCTGTGAATGTAATAACGACACTTCCCGTTCAAGTTCCAAAAAACGAATTCGTCTTTGTAAATTCGTAAATTATTTTTCCCATCCCGAATTATTTTGTTTATCCCGATGAGAATTTTTCGGCATCTTTAAAATAAACTAATCAGTCTAAACACTCAAAACGTAATTTAATACCGCGCACTAATCAACGTGTGTATTCGGCGAAACACACTAAGAAAGAATGATTGGGTTAAAGATTGCGCGCTTAGAGCTGAGAAGGCATATTGATTTTTTCTTAGTAAATGTGTGTTCGGATCCACTCTACGAGGGATACTACATATGTTTTATTTACGGAAACGAGGCAAATATAATATATAGGTACCGCCTTTTATAAGTATAGTAACATGCTAGAAAGAGACAACGATGTTTGGAGAGTTGTTCATTTATATCAAAGTCATCGTTTCGATCTGTCAACTTTAATTTGTTTCTGAACGTTTTTGTGCCTTGAAATTCAATTTAATCATCTAAACTGTTCTGGTCAAATCCATTTTCATCGTACTTTCGCGTTGGCGGTAAGTAATTATCGATATTTTTTAATATAATTAGGTCCGGACGCTAGACACCAAAATATTGACGTTTATAAACTTAGACTTTATTTTGACTTTTGAACCTCGTAATTTCGACTGGATTCATATGGTTTTAGTCAGGTGGAAGTAATGGCGCACCGGCACAGATCCATAATTACAGTGCCAATGATCAATTTCAGTTTTTTAAAAGGGTCTCAACGTAATCAAACTTATAAATAGAAACAACGGTTACACCACCTAACTAATAGACACTATTTTAAACAAAAAATAATTTAAGTATGTAATCAACATGATTTTTCCTTTCACTATAAAATACAGGGAACTATAAATTAATCGCGTACAAGCAAGCGAAAACGTCTTTAAATCCCTTAATTAACTTAATATAAATATTTCATTTAAAACCAACAATACGACAAGTAATGTTATAAACAATTGTGAAACTAGATTGGAAAATTTAACAATTTAATTGAAAAAACTGTCTAAAAACATATATAAGCCAATCTGGGAGAAGATTTTCTAAGGGAATAAAACAACATTATTCAAGCTACATCAAGTTAAAAAACAATTCCAATCATGTTTATCATTAATTAGAGTCCAACCATAATCTTGACCCATACAAAGAAGAAAGGTACCAAATTAGACATGTTACAATCCCTTGAAATTAATAACGTAAAAATTCACACCGTTAATTAAATTGTCAAAGAGACCTAACCAGATCGCCTGAGTTAAATTTATTTTAATACCCTATTTACGATAATTACCTAAAAAATCCCGAAATTTACACCTTAATGTACTTCAGATGGAATTATTCATCCTTGAAAAAGCTACCGTGCTAGCGAAACTAGTTGAATTTTGTCATTTTTTAATATAGTGGAATTAGTAAACAGTATGTTTTACTTTGAATTTATCATGGAATTTAACCAAGTAACGGCAGGAACAGTGCAAATGCTATTTTTTAGTAAAAAAGTGTTTATTGTCTCTATGCAGTCATAAACCAATCAGCCTTATGTTATGGCGAATAGTGTACAAATGACGGCAAGTTGTTGTTCGTTTAGAAATCAAAAATATATTCAAAAATTATGAAAAAATCTTTTTTATTGAAAACAAAATGAAATTATTACTGAAATTATGTAAAATCACTAAATTTCAGTTTATAATAATGGCCGCACATCAATTTAAAGCAATGTAAATTTGGAAAAATGTTCAAATGATATTATGTATTTAATTAATTTTGATTATGGTCTTATATAATAAATGGATTCCTGGTAGTACCTATTACTGTTTATAACTATGTTGGATTTATATAAATCACGTATGTTGAACATTACTGAGATTCGGACTGCAATCAGATTATTATTATTAGCAGGATTTTTGGGCTGCAAATCGAATCCTTCCATTATTAAGCTTTAAACAATTATTGTGTACATAATTACATAATAATTGCTTATAGGCTTCTGTGGGATACTAAACCTATGTTATATTATTTATTTTAAGGGTGGTCTTTCGATATATTCCGCTGCATCCATTACATCAGTGGTATTACTTTACACGGTTTATGGAGCGATTATTGGGCAGGCCTGCGAAAATGAGGTATCTAGAAAAATCTGTATTATTATAGTACAAACAACAAAAATGACGAAATATTTTTGTTTTTAGTGGGAGAAATGCTATCAGAGTTTTTGTGATCTTCCTTGGTACACATGGGACATAAATTCAAGAAAGGAATACCACAAGATTCTGTTGTTTCTTAACCAAAATGTTAAAATTATTTTTTTCCAAGATCTAGCTCTCAACTATAGCTGGTTCTTGGGGGTAAGTTGCCTTTTCAATAAATATACGATTTACATACAGGGTACTTTAGAAGTACGGTACGCAACTTAAGGAGGCGATTCCTTATGATATTCTAAGAGGAAAAGTTCATACTAACATGTGCCCGGAGTTGCCGTTCTTGATATACAGGGTGTTAAAGTTTGAAATAAAAATTGGTACCGTCAATCATATTGATAAGGGGCACGTTAGCCCCAACTAAATTAAATTTATTTATTCCAGTGGCGTCCCGGGGAGCACCTCAGCGAATATTATTGACAGAAAAATGTACGCCACTGACTTTTTTTACTTTAATATTTTTTTTCAGATTTAACAACTAATAATACAACTTTTTTGTCCCTTGAATTGTCTTCGTATCTTGCTTCGTTTTCAATAGAAAAAATAAAAATCACTTTATTGCATGTACAGGGTTATCCAACCAAGATAGACAAGGCGATTTTTTGACTTTTCCTGTACTTTTATAAAAAAACTGAAATAGCTATCTTAAGTCATTTTCTCCCGCGAATTCGAATATCTTCAGCAAAAAACAATTGAACATCAAACAAAAGTACTAGGGGTCACTTTGATATTTTTTTAAATGGGATGCCGTATTTTTAATGAGCTTATCCGATTTCTCATATAAATTTTGATCTAAAATGTTGGATTTTTAATTTTTTTTTTTTTATTTTTTTTTTTATTTTTAACATTTTCCGAATTTAAAGCTGAAGAAAAAAGGCGTTTTTGAATTAAAAATCCAACATTTTAGATCAAAATTTATATGAGAAATCGGATAAGCTCATTAAAAATACGGCATCCCATTTAAAAAAATATCAAAGTGACCCCTAGTACTTTTGCTTGATGTTCAATTGTTTTTTGCTGAAGATATTCGAATTCGCGGGAGAAAATGACTTAAGATGGCTATTTCAGTTTTTTTATAAAAGTACAGGAAAAGTCAAAAAATCGCCTTGTCTAGTCTTGGTTGGATAACCCTGTACAAATAAAAATACTTATGAATTTCAAAGTTAATTAAAACTTTTAAATTAAAAGTAAAATTATTTCTTTAAATCATGATACAAAAAGAAATGCAAACAGTTAATGAAAGCAAATGTTGAATATGGCCACCTTCTGATAAAACGCACGATTGCAACATATTTTTTCTTAAAAACTTTAACACGCTGTATATCAAGAACGGGGCAACTCCGACACATGTTAATATAAACTTTTTCTCTAAGAACCTCATAAAAAATCACTCCCTTAAGTTATGTGCCCTATTTCTGAAATACCCTGTATAACGCATATCATCCTTTTTTATTATTTCTACTAAATAAAATACTGTGGTATATTTTCAGAATTATACCTTTTGAAATCAGATCGGAGTTGTTACTTGTTAACAATAAATGTATTACAATTATTTATTAAATTAAATTTTATTAAATGTATTCTTTTTTTTAATCAGATTTGGAGGTTATTTTATACTGCTGGAAATGCATTTTATAGGATACAAAAATAAAATATTGAATAACTACGCAGAGCCAAGAAAGATGGACCTAGTATTTGCACCACTTTATAGAGAAATTCACAAAAAAGAATAGTTCTATTATTGCTACATATTATAAATGTAATGATCGGCATAATTTTGCAACATATTTAGGTATCTATAATTTAAAATTTGTACTGTACCTATACTTAGATTATTATAACAATATTATTAAATTATGTACATACTAATGTTTATTATATATTATCAAAATAAATATACTTGCTTACTTATGAGGTTAATTATTTGATTCTGCAGAGCAAAGACCCTATTTACATTACGGCTGTCCCCACAGTATGAAGTTTTAATGAACTCTATCCAAAATTATGAAATATTTCATATTGTTATACTGAAAATTTTAGTCAATTAAACAAGACTTTTCGAACGTTGCTCCTAACTAAGGTGGGTCGAAAAAGGTCAATTTTAAGCCGCAACAACGGGGTAGGTGTTCGCAGGCCCTATCAGGAGAAATTTATCTGACTGTCACAAATAAACTACAGTAAAATATGAACATATTGCATTTGTTGACATGCTTCCTGACCTTATCAATCTTAGTACCGATTAGCAATATCTTTTAGACATATGCATAGCGATTTTATAGGGTTTATATTTGCCAGCATTGGCTGGAAGAAGTCCTAGTAAGTTATCCCATGCCAGGTGGTTAACAACAGCCAATAGACTTCTTCGATTGTATATAAGCACTGCGTCACCGTCTAACGCACTAAAAGATCTAGCTAAATTTAATATTAAAATGTATGCTCCAGCATGGTTTACCATAAAAGAAACCCAGTGATCAGTCAAGGTGCAATAAATCTCTAGAAAGAAATTTCTTTTTGTCCTTAATTACAAAACGATTATAAACAAATTGTGCAAAAGTGTTTTAAGATAATGAATTCTTTGCTGATCCACAGAACATTATACTTGCGATGGAAATAGATAAAAGACATCACGTACGCCATTTAGCTGTGCATTACTGCAGCTAGGGTCAAAACTCGAGGAAATAAATCCATACGAAGATTTGAAATCCTAAACATAAGTTTTTGTGCCATATATAGTATTGATATGATAACATGGAAAAATATAAATTTCAATGAGCCTTTCGTCACCAAATATTTAACTAATGAACAATAATTATTTCACAACTTTGTTGAAGATGAATTTTCCAAAATGTTTCTTGATCTACCATCACACATGCACCCAAGCGGTAGTAAGGTGTGATAAAGAAGTAACAGCAATGTCTAAGCAAATGTGTGATGTAACAAAACGTGGCGAAATTATCCGGACAAGAATGATAGATGGATAATAATATGCCTACATTTTGAATCCAAAAAGTCCATAAATTCTAACTTCGTGGGCTCTGTCGGTGGGCTTGATAGCACACGTGCGATACGATGTGCAACTAACTTCTTATAGTGACTCATGGGTAGTTTAAAAAACTAGCAAAGAGTTGCATAAATAAACAGTTTTTATATAAATTTGTCGATTTTCAAAAAGAATATTCAAAAACTACTTACAATTCGCATAATTATTAGAACGTTAATATGTTATATGTTGCATAATTTCTTCATACGATGTAGTACTAGTCCTAGGAGAGAGTTTAAGCCCTACTCAACACTAACTTGGCACTACTCGAATTTTTTTAACCAAAACACGATTTTCACTCAATATTCGAGTTTTCAGTCCTCTTGCGCAGACTAAAGATATCTTTTTAAAAAATGAGGATTTTGCAGAGTTATTGTTGAAGCAAACCCACAAGTTTTGACATCTAACTCGTTGCCGTAGTTCAAAACTGACCTTTCTCGACCCGCCTTACTCCTGACCTAATAAATATCATGAAACTGGAAGATCGAACTTTATGAATTTGGACATTTAAACCTCAACTTTGCAACTTATCGAGTTTATGCCTCCAGCATAAATATGCACAAAGAAAAAATCTAGTGAAAACAAGTGGATATTTAGTTAACTTTACTAAATATTCTAGTAGAATAGACGCCAGGTGAAATGAGTTGTTGGTTCTACTAAAGTCGTTCTAAATAGAAATACCCGCTATTTCTTCTATACCTGACTCTACTACAGTACTTAGTTGAATTTGCCCCATGCATCCAGTAGATTTAAATAAATCCATTTAGTAAAACGAAATAGACGCATTTCGTAGGTTTCAATAGTATAATTACTACAACTAATGATCAGTTTAGTTTGTATTGTTGTGTTTTAGCATCCATTATTAGATTTAAATTCAAGGTAACTAAAGCTTTTAGTAGAACCAGAATTGCATTTAGTTATTGTTAGCAAAAAAATGTTTAGTACCAAAAATATTGTATTGCCTTTTCGGATAAAAATCTTTGCTGTGGCAGTTATTTTATTTTGTATAAATAAATCTTTTTTATTAAGGTGCATATAGCTATTTCTCACAATGGCGGAAAATCGATTTTTTTGTTCGCAACTGTCGCTACACGTCGTTCGGTGAAGCAGCTACGGAAAAAACTTTTCCCGCAAGTGTTAGAAACAACTCGTTTCTACGAGCGTAACCAAAAGCTGCATGAATGATAACTACAGTGAGTCCCAGAAGTAATGTCTAAATTCATTTAAAATTCAGCTGTGTGTGTTTTTAGATTATTTACCTCATCCATTATAAAAGCGGGTTGATTTTCACCTGATTATTCAGCGATAATCTCCCGCTCTCCGGTGAAAATCACCCTTGTCAAAAGTGAAAATTTCACCCGTCAGAAATCCAGCGATAATCTCCCGCTCTCCGGTGAAAATCACCCTTGTCAAAAGTAAAAATCTCACCCGTCAGAAATCGTTAGTTTTTTATTTGGTAAATAATCTTCAAAATACATTTCGGGATTGGGAAATAATCAGAAAATCATTCTCAGATTTTTTGCCATTAGGAAATCGCTCTCGGGCAAGCCCTCGAGCGATTTCCACGGCAAAAAATCTTCGGAATGATTTTCGATAATTTCCCTATCCCTTAATATATTACTACAGATTATTTACCTCATCCATTATAAAAGCGGGTTGATTTTCACCTGATTATTCAGCGATAATCTCCCGCTCTCCGGTGAAAATCACCCTTGTCAAAAAAGAAAATCTCACCCGTCAGAAATCCAGCGATAATCTTCAAAATACATTTCGGGATTGGGAAATAATCAGAAAATCATTCTCAGATTTTCGATAATTTCCCTATCCCTTAATATATTACTACAGAAAAGCGCATGGACCCGTCGATTTATATTTCTTAATGTGTAAGCTCATGTATACAGGGTAGCCCGAAAATAAAGTACGACCATCAACTTCATCAGCATATATATTTTATTCCATTTTTAAATTTTGCATCGAATTCTAAGTATGTCCTATACCTAAACTCAACAATTATCGAAAAAATTACGATTAAACATATCAATAAGTAGGACCGAGATTCTGAGGATTTATTTGTCAATCGAGCAAAAGAGTCCATTGTGTGTTTATTTTGTTCGTTTTTTTTTCAATTCTGGTATTTATGAATGTTTAAACTGTATAACAATTTTACTTCAAACAAGTAATTGTGCGTAGTTGCGAAGTTGCGGTTTTTACAATGATGAATCCTGATCGTCCTCCCAAATATGTCAAAAGGTGGTGAGTAGAATAAAGGCTAAATTTAGAGAATTCGGTCATGTTAGAGATTTGCCTAAATCTGATTGTCCTGCTCGAGATGAAAATAAACAACTTGACGTTTTGCTTTCCTTGGAATAAAATCTATGCACTCCTCTGTCGCACATTGGGACCAATTTACACATACGGATATTTGTTGTTCAACGAATAGTTTAAAAGCACAAATATCACCCATATAAAGAACGCATGTAAAATATATGCAATCTAGATAATAATTTAGTAAAGAATACTATTTTTCCCGATGAAGTTACGTACTGTTACTGAATGGTAATGTGAACAGACAAAATTGTCGCTATTGGGCAACAAAAAATCCGCATTGAATGATGAAAGTTCACAGCCAGCACCCTTAAAAAACAAATGTGTGGTGTGGAATTGTGCGCGGAAGAGTAATTGGTCCATTCTTCTTTGAACAGTCTTGAATTGGGCAAGTATATCTCGAATTTCTCCAACCTGAATTAATTCCAGCATTAGCGGCTTTATTTCCGAATCCATTAGACCCAGACTCCCCTAATGAAGAACTGATGTTTCAGCAAGATGGTAATCCTCCGCACTATACTGCCACTGTGCGTATATTTTTGGATAAAACCTTCCCAATCGGTGGATAGAAAGGAGACGATCTATCGAATGGCCTGCTAGGTCGCCAGACCTAACTCCGATGAACTTATTTTTGTGGAGTTACCTCAAATCAAAAGTATTTGTTAACAAGCCAAAGAATCTGCAGGAGTTAGAAGAAATGATCCGAAGGGAAGTGCGTGCCATAACTCCTGAAATGGTTGAAAACCTGCAAAGAGAGTTTGTTGATCGCCTTGTATATTTTCAAGTCGTAAATGGTGCACATTTTCAACATTTATTTGATTTGTTGTTCTGTTCTTTTTAAATAAACAGGTTTTACTTATTGATATGTTCAATTGTAATTTTTTCGATAAATGTTGAGTTTAGGTATAGGACATGGTACATAAAACATACTTAGAATTCGATGCAAAATTGAAAAATTAAATAAAAAATAGATGTTTGCATTAGAAAAAATGAAGTTGATGGTCGTAACTTATTATAAGTGCCGCGGAGGATATTTTATGTTAATTTTATTGGAAATTGGTTACAACATAAAATATTATGTTTTACTATAACCTATATTTAACGGTATTAACATAGTTTCTGTGCCCAGCCTTTATAGCATGTATGCTTAATTCGGATACTGATGTGTAACGTAAATAAGGGTAATTCAGTTACATGGTTTTAAAGTGTAATAATTTATCTTTTGCTATAAGTGCTGCTATCTATTGATGACTCTGCCTACTGCAATATTTATCGATTTTTCAGGTTTGTATATACAGGGTGTAATTTAATTGAGTGCCGATACTTAAGGGTGATAATCTATGAATGATTCTAAGATAAAAAGTTCATATGGACATATGTCCTAAACCTCTTCATTTTTGAGCTACAGGGTGTTAACATTTTAAGAAAAATATAACCTTTTTATATAAATCACTCTTAGATATTTTTATGAAATTTTGTACATACCTTTTAATCAATAAGGAGCATTTTTTGACCTAACAGATTTATAAAAATTTTTACCAGTGACGTCCGTACGGGGTTTGAACTGAATATTTTTAAAGAAAAAATGGATACGCCACTGCTTTTTCTAAAAACGAAACTTACTTTTGAAATTCCCATTTATTTTAAAGCAAATTTCGTTTATAGACTTACTTTTGTACGACGCACCGTTTTCGCGTAAAAAATAAAAACAAAAAAAAATAAAAAATTTTATTTCAAAAATCGCGATTAATTTAAAAGGAAAAATTCCAAACCTTAAATCGAAAGCGAAATGACAAGAGAAGATAAACAGAATAAAGAACCCACATTATTTACAGTAGTTGTTCGAAGTGTCGTCCACCCACACGTATGCAAGCATGGACTCTTCTTCCCATAGACTGACGCACATTTTCGAAGATTTCCGGGGTGTTTCTTATGGTTTGGCAGCATACTAATATACGATTTCGTAACTCTTCTTCGGTATGAATCGGCACTTGGTACACTAAGCTTTTCAGATGCCCCCAGAAAAAATAGTCTAAACTGTTAAGGTCCGGAGATCTAGGTGGCCATGGCTGCGTTCCTCCGCGACCTATCCACCGATTGCGATAGGTGTGATTTAAAAATTCACGCACTCGTAAGCTAAAATGTGGAGGCGCACCATCGTGCATTAGCCACATCTGGTTTCTTAATAATAATGGAAGGTCTTCAAGCATTGGCGGCAGATCTTCTTCAAGAAAGTGTAAATATGATTGTCCATCAAGTCTTCTTGGGAGAAAAAATGGGCCTATCAAATAATCATCAATAATGCCAGCCCAAACATTTATTGAGAACTGTTCTTGATGATTTGATTCTACAATTGCATAAGGGTTTTCATCCGCCCATAAATGGTTATTATGGAAATTTCTTATTGAGTTTCGAGAAAAATTAGCTTCGTCGGTAAAAAGAATGTGCCTGTCAAATAACGGATTTTCCATCAGGTTTTGAAGAAACCACACACAGAAATTAATGCGCATCGGGAAATCTCTAGGGAGTAATGCCTGGACTCTTTGAATGTGATATGGGTATAATAAATTTTCGATGAGAATTTTCCAAACAAGAAAATGTGAAACATTAAATGTTGCCGCGATTTTCCTCGTGCTACTTTCGGGGTTCTCCTCAATTTCGTGTAAAATTCCTTCTTCAAGTTCCGGTGTTCTTACTGTTTGATGGACTCCTTTAGCACTGTGGTCTACTCTTAAAGTTCCGGTCTCGTGGAGACGTCTATGAATCCTAGAAAATGTTCTCGGATCGGGTACTACGCGATTTGGATACCGCTCTTGGTATATCCGCCTGGCTTCGTATGCATTACCGTCTGCAAGCCCATAAATAAAATGCATGTCAGTTAATTCACTGTTTGTAAAATTTACCATTCTTTTATTATAATTTAACGTCTTACTGTAATAATAATTATTTAATAATGCAAAATCAATGCCAGGCCTTTTGTCTTTATGAAAAGAAACGTCAAAATTGATGTAGCTTTACCCAGCCTACTGATTTTTATTTGATTTGCTTTAAGAGGGCATTTAATATGGTTACCGTTTTTTTCTTTTCAAACGTTCAGTTGAATGTCACTGGTGAGTAGAAAATAAATTGTTGTCCCAAAAAAAGTGTTTCCACTCATGGTGGGTGCCAACCAAATTCAACAAAATAAATAAAAGCAGTCTCAATGAACCGAAGAAAAAAATGTTTTTTTTGTTTTTATTTTTTTACGCGAAAACGGTGCGTCGTACAAAAGTAAGTCCATAAACGAAATTTGCTTTAAAATAAATGGGAATTTCAAAAGTAAGTTTCGTTTTTAGAAAAAGCAGTGGCGTATCCATTTTTTCTTTAAAAATATTCAGTTCAAACCCCGTACGGACGTCACTGGTAAAAATTTTTATAAATCTGTTAGGTCAAAAAATGCTCCTTATTGATTAAAAGGTATGTACAAAATTTCATAAAAATATCTAAGAGTGATTTATATAAAAAGGTTATATTTTTCTTAAAATGTTAACACCCTGTAGCTCAAAAATGAAGAGGTTTAGGACATATGTCCATATGAACTTTTTATCTTAGAATCATTCATAGATTATCACCCTTAAGTATCGGCACTCAATTAAATTACACCCTGTATTATAGTAATACACAGATAAAAAAGATATCTTAATGTAAAGCAAAACGAATTTCAAACAAAGCCGCCATATCTTTCGATATGTCCAAATGAATATTTCCTTGATAAGAGTCAGCTACATCCTTGGAAGCAATTTTCTTAATTATCCTAGCGGACAGAAAACTTTGCTTTAACTAGAATAACAGATTTAAACCATTGCAAGCATAGCCTTGAGTTGGTTTATTAATTATCTTAAAATTAGGCTAGTTATTTTTTAGTACTTATCTTAAAGAATTAACCCTTTAAGTAAGATTTATATTATACCGGCCTGAGAGAGATGAGAGATGACATCCTTAAATAGAAGCATTTAAAACTGAATGTACTGACTACTGTGTACAGGTATTTATGTTAATTATATGTGTCTTTGCTTTAAGGATATAAGTCTTTGTTATTGCTTTGACTCAAAGACGGCATCCTCGAAAGACAAAGAAATCCATAATTACTTTCGTTGAAAGCTTTAATAAGATTGTTCTAAGTTCATATGACTTGTTGCAATAATCTATTTCTTTGCTGCAAACGTACAAATACCCGGACGGCTCTAGAGGTTTGGTGTTCGCTTATAATCTATAATATAACCTTTAATCATGATTAACGCCTAATTTAGTCACAAAATCCTTTAAATTAACTTAATCTCGTGAATAATTTTAGGTCATGTTTATTTTAATTCTTCAGGTTTACTGATTGTTCCATGTCTAGGAGACCGACAGATCGAGGCTTGATAGCGTTGAGAATTGACAAAGTCATTGGAAGGAACTGATTTAAAAGAAAAGGAGGTAAGTTTTGTTTCTAATCTTTAAAATGTAAATTGAATAATTGGGGAAGCTAACCTCATTTCTTTTATTGATCTCTGTCAGGAACCAACTCTGGTCTAGTATTCACTTTAATTTTAAATTTGGAACTACATTTTTTTTTCGGAACATACCTGGTTAAGCTAGGGCAAAGCCACGCCGCGCGCCGTGTATAAATTTTTTCTCTCTTAGGTCCGGTACTTTCACGTCCGAATATCTTTATTTTCAAAATAATTGCTATAGTTTCAATTGTGTCGACAATTATTGTTTCCTTAGATATTTTTCGACGAATAGCGCTATCCGTAGATGAAAATATATATTCTTAACATCTAGCTTAGCCATGCTAAAATTAATTTTGTTAAACCAATATTACCTTTAAAGTTACTTATCTTATCTAGTATCTTGCAACGATTGCCTATAGCTTGTTGTATATATTTCTCTCCCCTTGTGTGACGATTGCATTTTACTCGTTACACATTTTATTGAGGAGTATAGCGATTTCTTTTAGCTTGTTATACATTCAGTGTCTGCACTGAGAGTGCAGATACTCTTGAAGGCAATATATCCGCTTATTGTGGACCATATTGCATGAATATTGAAAGTAATGTTGTTCTTTGCCTTCTATATCATTTGGCTCATGAACTCAAAATAAAATAAATTCTCAAACTTTATCTTTACATTTATTCACTTGAGTAGCAGGAAATTGAACCAGTGTGTAACTATAATAAGTACTGATTTGTAACTTCGTATTTAATTAGAAAAAGTATTGTTTAGTCTTACTATCACCAATCTCAAACTTCTTAAACTTATATTTAGATTTAATTACTCTGTTCTAATACCTTCCTTTTTTCATTGTATGCAAAACAAAACCCTGAGACTGACAGAAATGCCCGATGATGCTGTTACAATCAACCATCGTCACATGTATTCAAGTCTAATCAAGTCCTGGTGTGTACCACATACTCTGAAACCTGCAGACTCTGACACTCTAGGTACTGGATACATCATTTCAGTAGTTTCCAGGCGAAGAGGACTGAATCTTGGACAACTCGTTCATGAGAGTGCGACGCTAAGTACTTGTCAGTCAAAAAAGGTCATTTTGTAAAGACCAGATCATTCATTTTGACCAACAATTTATATTGCAACAATCGTACATACTCATTTAACTCATTATTATTTGCAAGAGATTTTAAACTCCCTTTTCTGTATACCAAATGTTAAGTAAGAATTAACAGTAAACTTAATAAAACATGTTTTGAGAATCTGTGTATTACTTCTAGTATGAATAGCGCTCTAAACAAATTTGTCAACAAATAAGATAAACCTACACTCGAAAATAATCTTATAATCTTAGCCGAGGCAATAATATCAACAATCACAATTGTTGAAATCATTTACGGCATCTCAGATGTATTTTTTTTTTGTTACCATATACCTATTTCTCTTGTCTATGTATTTAAATACTTCAAATGTAAACTACTATGAATAATTAACAAAAGTCCTTTTTCAAAATTAGACTATATTGTTACACAAAAATATGAAATAATCCAAAAATGCAAGTTTAGCGAAAGAAAGCGTCGACATCAATGTTTTCTCTACCCAAGTCCTTATATCATCGTTCGGCCGGGCGGGCGATGTGAGTCAGCACGCCGCAAATGAAAAAGCTCTCGTATACAGGGCAAAAGTTGCTTACAGTCGGCCTACCTGACAGACTTCACGACCTCGTGAAGGGCAGCTTACCTGAAAATTCATAATAAAACAATAATTAATATTTAACATAGGTAGACGAATATTATGACGAGAGACAAGTCACATTACTCATCTTCAACGTCATTGGTGTCGCTACTATCTGAAACCCTTGTAACAAAGAGTTTTAATCTTTCTGAAGGACAGACGCCCGTATAAGCAGTCCTACAGCGCTTCGAACCTTGTATTTCGGTAATCACATACCGATCGTTATCAAGTACTTTTGAGACTACAAAAGGTCCTTTATACCGAGGTTCAAGTTTCCTACTTCTCCCGTCATTGGAGGTCTTGTTCTCTTGAACCAAAACATGTTGACCAACATTAAACCTCGTAACCTGGGCATGCCGCTTATCGTAATATTCTTTCTGCGAACGTTGTCGCTCTTGGGTCTCTTCGACCACCTCTTTCCTTACTTTTTCGATATCTCGCCGTTCTTCGCATGCTACCTCTAAAGTAAGAAAAGAGTCGTTTACACCACGAGGCCGATAACCTAGGAAGACCTCGTAGGGTGATTTACCAGTAGTGGAATTAACCGTCGAATTAATTCCCCACCTAACCTTATCGACAGACTCATCCCATTTCGATTCATCTTCTGTACAGGCCAAAAGAGCAGAGAGAATTGCACGATTCATTCTCTCCACTTGCCCATTTGCCCTTGGAGTTGCCGTCGCGCATAAAACCCGTTTTACTCCTAGATTTTGGCAAAAGTCCGTGAAACTTTTGCTAGTGAATGCCGCACCTCTGTCACAAATTAATCGCCGGGGAACTCCAAAAGTTCCTATTATGTCTTCTAGAAATCGTATAACAGGCGCAGTTTTCGTGCTCTGTACAGCTTTTAAAAAGACGAATTTCGTGAAAGCGTCCACAACGACTATCAAATAAACATTTTTTTTTTGTACTCCTAACAAATGGCCCCAAATGATCAATGTGTACAGTGTCCATTGGTGTACTAAGCTTCTCTATTGGGTTAAGTCTACCAGGCTTCTTTCCAGAAGGTATTTTGTTGTATAAACAACCCAAGCACGAGTTAATATAATTCTTAATGTAATTTCTCATTGCTGGAAACCAATATCGTGCACTAACAGCCTCCAGCGTTTTGTCTACTGCGAAATGCCCGGCTCCATCATGGTAATACATCAGGATTCTTCTCCTGGCAGATCTAGGTATCACCCATCTTTTACCGCCAGCTGTTCTTCTGTATAATCGTTTGTCTTTTAGGCAAAAATCTCTGTGAACTGCTTGCGACTTACTATCAGTTGGAGCTTGACATAACGTTTCTATCAACTTACGGCAATTTTCATCTTGAAGCTGGGCCGATAATACCCAATCTTCTTCAGATACGTTTACATTTAGAACGCCGATAGTGTCTATGGGACCTCTACTAAGGGCATCTTCATGTACCATTTTGGTACCAGCACGATATTCAATATCAAAGTCATACTCTTGTATGGTAAGCCACCATCTAGCAATACGCGGAACAAGATCTCTTTTTAGCAAGGTATGGCGAAGTGAATTGCAGTCAGTAACAACCTTGAATTTAGACCCTATTAGGTAGATGCGAAACTTTCTTAACGCTTCAACTACTGCCAACGTTTCCAGTTCGTAGGAATGGTATTTTTGTTCTTCCTGGCTAGTTGCACGGCTATAATATTGCACTGGCCTCATAGTATTGTCCTGTTGTTTTTGTAACAGTATGGCTCCTAAGCCCACGGAGCTAGCATCACAGTGTACCTCTGTGTCTGCATCCCTATTGTAAATAGCTAGGACCGGACGCTTGCTTAACTTCTGTTTTAAAGTCGCGAACGCAGCCTTCTGATCGTCATCCCAGATAAAGGCAGTGTTTTTTTTGGTTAGACCAGATATAGGTCTGGATATTGCGGCAAATCCTTTAATAAATTTCCTGAAATAACTGGCTAAGCCTAAGAATCTTCTGACGTCGTGGACATTCTTGGGTGGTGGAAAATCCGACACAGCGTTAATTTTTGCAGCACCAGGACGAATACCAGAACCTGAAATTTCGTGCCCCAGATATTCTATGTTTTCTTGTAGAAACGACACTTATCTAATCTTAGAGTAAGGCCTGTCGTTCTAAAAAGATTCAGCAAACATTTCAGCTTTTCCATTCCCTCATCAATGGATCTTGAGGGTATAAGAACATCATCTAAGTAAGCCATTGTAGTTTCGAAGCGTAGGGGGCCCAGAATATGGTTCATGGCCCGCTGAAAAACTGCCGGTGCATTTACAAGCCCAAACGGCATTCGTAAAAACTCATAATGTCCATCTGGAGTTACAATAGTATATTAAAGTACACGTTTTATAAAGCATTATATTATAGCACGGGTCCATGTTAAAAAACGAGCCGCTTGCGGCGAGTTTTTTAAGGGGACAAGTGCTATAATGGCTTTATAAAACATGTGCTTTATACTAGTTTTTCTATTTTGTCGTTTTTTTTTAATAAATAAACACATATTTAAAAAGAAAACAAACCCTTCAAAATTTATAAATTATTATGTCCAAAATTTATGTTGGTAACACTATTACAATTTTTTTATCAAG
Organism: Polydrusus tereticollis; assembly: GCA_963920685.1. Classification (NCBI taxonomy): domain Eukaryota; kingdom Metazoa; phylum Arthropoda; class Insecta; order Coleoptera; family Curculionidae; genus Polydrusus; species Polydrusus tereticollis. The sequence continues at coordinate 93,418,251 of OY987333.1, forward strand.
CTTGCCATGAAAATAAATAAATTTTAAATTATGTCAGCCATTTTGCCACAAAATTTGTGTTTTAAAATTTTATTTATATTAACAAAATATTATGGAGCAAGATAATTTAAGTTTAACTCCCCCTGAGTTAAGGGATATTGCACATAAATGTATAAATCAACTTTTGCCAGAAAAATCCCGAAAATTATATGAAAAGGACTATGAGACCTTCACAAGTTGGTGCAATACAAAGGGCGTGTGTAAGATTTCAGAAAATGTTTTACTAGCCTATTTTGAGGAAGAAAGTAAAACCAAAATGTCATCCACCCTGTGGTCCTTATACTCAAAATTAAGAGCTTGCATTAATATTGACAAGAACATAGATATAAAGGATTATGCTGGACTGCAAGCATTGTTAAAAAGAAAATCTGTGGGCTACAAACCCAAAAAGTCTCTTGTTTTAGACTTAGACGATATTAATAAGTTTATAAATGGGGCTGATAATAGCAGTTATTTAGGATTAAAAGTAAGTAGTATTTACATATCTATATGCATTTTGTTTTGTACAATTTCACAGGTTTTATAAAAAAAATTTTTTTACAATAAAGTTGGAGAACGAACATTTTTAAATTACACCAATTTCTATTCTATCGTATGAACAGTAGGTAGACAGCTATCGAGATACAATAGTAGTAACTATGTAAATTCTAGGTTGCTTTAATTATGGGGTACAATGGAGCATGCCGGAGAGAAGAACTGACCAATATGGATGTAAAAGACATTCACTTTAAGGTTGCTTCCATTACAGTACACATTCCCAAAACTAAAACACATGTAACAAGAACGTTTCTTATAATTGATCAATCATGGATTAATTTGATTAGACAATATTTTGATTTACGTCCTAAGAATGTTACAACATCAAGATTTTTTCTTACGTATAGGAATGGGCATTGCATAAACTCACCTGTAGGTCTAAATACAATGGGAAAAGCTCCTAGCCTTATTGCAAAATACCTGTGCAAACCAAATCCAGAATGTTTTACTGGCCACTGCTTTAGACGGTCTAGTGTCACCGAGCTGGCCAACAAGGGAAGCGATTTGGTTACCATTAAAAGGCACGGGGGATGGAAGTCTTCAGCCGTGGCTGAAGGCTATATTGAAGATTCTCTAAAAGCGAAAATGGATGTAGCGCAGAGCCTCTCTTCTAGTTTAACACCTTCATTAATAGATAATATTGATAATACTGCTACACCCTTACCTGGATCATCAAGATCGACAATAATTGAAGGAGTAGAAACTGCTTTTCAACCAAGTCTAATTAAAAATGGATTGGATTCTGGGGTCAGTTATCACAAAGTTTCGCATACTATGAATACTCAAACTATGCCTGAATTTAAGGTTAACGCATCCGACACGAGTACAGTGACATTAAATGTTTATAATAACTGCACTATAAACAATGCCTAATTAGCATTATAATATACATAGTTGGAATTTGTATTTTTAAGATTTAATTGATATTTTTTGCAAAATAGTTCTCCTGTTAATAAAGTTAATATTTAATATGTTTTTTAATATTTTATGAACCAAAACAACACGTCAATCACGTCATACAGATTTGTAGATCTAGGCAACCAAACATACATACGTGGTTTTGTGTAGTATTTCGCACATTTGGACTAAAAAATATTAGTTATCTAGAATGCTATGCCGAACGGTGAAAAAAAAAACATGTCAGTAGGGCCAACCTTTAAATAATAAAATTCGGAGTTCGAAATGGATATATTTCGAACTCGCTAGCGCGTTCGAAATATCTATTTTTCGAGACAAAATTAGAAAAAAAAAAACCGGTTTTCGGTACCGATTCTTCTTCTATTGGGATTTGGTGGTAGCCCGAGGCTAAATCTAACATCGTGAAATACTTGCTATCCTTCAGAGAGTCTAGGAGGTCGTCAATCCTAGGTAGTGGATATTTATCTTTCACAGTTTTGCGATTTAGAGCACGATAGTCAATGCACATGCGTGGCTCACCATTTTTTTTCTTGACTAGGAGGACAGGACTCGAATATGGAGAGCTTGAGTCACGAATAATGCCATTTTGTTTTAAATCGTCAACAATTCCCCTTACAACCCCTCTTTCACTAAATGCCATACGGTATGGCCGGTATGTGATCGGGACATTATCTGTTAAAGTAATCGACATTTTACTAACATTGGCTTTACCAATCTCCGTTAAGTTTGTGGCAAAACAATCCCTATATTCGTTAATAAGTTTCAACAGGTCATTGGTACTAGAAATATTTAAATTCGAGTTTAATTGGTCGCGAATATCGTCAACTACAAATTCTCTCTGTTCGATAGCCTCCGTCGTCAGCATAGATGCCAAATTCCCCACTTCTTCATGACAAGTAACACCTCTGGCAACAACTTTGCCTTTTTCGTAACAAAGGTCATTATCTGAAGGATTTAAAAGAGGAACGTAACCTACTTCTTTTAAATTCAACACACATCGCGGAATAACATGGAATTTATTTGGTAAGTTTCTATACTGCAAATCAACATACACATCGGCCACATCCCCGTAACTATAAACCGTAACGTGACCTATATGATGAGCTGGAATGACTGTGATCTTTTTTAATGAGTGATTATTAGTATCTAATCCAGAATTGTTAAATAGACGAACTTGATTACCCTGTATTAAAACAGTAATATGTTTATTGTTAACAAATGGCTGACCTACAATAACTGACACATTCTGGATATAATCTGGAACAACTAATGCCTCTACCTCGGCAGATGCTAAATCTACTCCTAAATTAATCGTAACTTTTGAATTTACATGTACACTGCCACCAGCAAAACCACGTTAACATACCGATGTGACCGTACAGGGCAGACCTAGCCTATCAACATCGGATTACTTTATAGTCACGGCTCCGCAGCCAGAATCAACATAGCCGCGCAAGGATTCGCCATTAATCACACAGTCAATAAAATAACACGTATTTCGATTTACGTCATTTAAAATTTTAGGAGTTTCTAAAATATTCATAGACTCACCTGATGGCTGCCCATCTGAGCGTCCGCGTTCTGATGTCCGAGTTCCAACCACGCACCTGTTGGCTTCATGACCCAACAGATGGCATTTAGAACATTCGAGTCTCTGCTTCGGGCAATGCGATTGATAATGCCCTCTTAACTTACAGTTGTAGCACTGGACATTTTTCAAATCCCGCTTCTTCGGTGCAGGTACTTCCAGGCGACTCTCAACATGACGTAGCTCGGTGTTGCGATCCCGCCTTGAGCTTCTCGGCTGTGTGCTAGCATCATTCTCTTGAGAAGGCTTGTCGTCACGTAATGTAGACAAGTACTCCTCATACAGCGCTTCGGGCGTAACGTAACGGCCTGCCCTGGCACCGTTTTGAATCGTCGCGTTCATAATCCCATCTATTAAGTGATCTATGTGGTCTGGGAAGGTTTTTGCGATTAGCGTCTTCCATTCGATCCAAGAATCAGGGTATGTTGATAGACTGTGATACCAATTACGAGCCATACCAACCAGGCGCGATTGAACTTGGTAGACAGTCGTAATGTCGTCCCAGTTATTAATTTCCTTTATTTGGTCAACTTTGTCCAGCCACTTAACAGCGGACATATTGTCATTTTCCGGATCAAACTCAGGTATACAGTCGCTCCTTAATGAAAGGCGTCTAGGCTCTGATTGTGGTATTTGTTGTTTAACTAATACTTCAAGTAGATTTTCTAACCGGTGAACACGTGATTCCACCGTCGAGGCTTCAATTGATAGGGCCGGCGCCGGCGTAACTGTGGCATGCCTCTCAGTTTCGTTAAATAGGCTCTCGTTGGCTCGAGGTGGCGTAAATCCCCGATTTTCGTTAACACCTTCACTTTGAGACGGTCGTAACGGTCTCTCAACACTTTTATCCCTAGGCAAAGGACGATTTCTTTTCGACTTACCCCCGTATAAGGATGTCGATTGATCAATCGTTCGCTTCCGGCTTGATGACCGACGTGAATTATTGGTTTTGTACCTTCCACTCGACGAAGGACAGCTACTGTCTTCCGAGTCTGAAGAATCCTTTTTATGCCTTTTACGGCCCATTATAATGTAATAAACGTATCAATCGTAAAACAATAAACACTACCACAAACTTAAACTTAAGAGAGAATAACCAAAAACACTAAAACTTTAAACAATAACCACTTAACTAACTTAACTTCGACAACACACAAAAACAAGCAGAAAAATTATTTTGTTCACCCCACACCTGAACTGTAAACTACTATGAATAATTAACAAAAGTCCTTTTTCAAAATTAGACTATATTGTTACACAAAAATATGAAATAATCCAAAAATGCAAGTTTAGCGAAAGAAAGCGTCGACATCAATGTTTTCTCTACCCAAGTCCTTATATCATCGTTCGGCCGGGCGGGCGATGTGAGTCAGCACGCCGCAAATGAAAAAGCTCTCGTATACAGGGCAAAAGTTGCTTACACAAACAATAAATAAAACTAGTATTTTGTTTGTTTTATTTGACAATAACATCGCATTATCTGCCGAAATGTTTTCATAGAAGCATGATAAAAATATAATCTTTCAGAAAAGTATAAGTTGGCTGGCTAGCCAGCTTCCGCTGTTTAGTTTGCAATATCGGTGCGTATGCACCAGAAATATAATAGAAGTGGACGAAATCGGACGAAATCTTACTTATTTACGTCAAAGGATTTCTTATCGAGAGCGACTGCTGGTCACTTTATGATGTGATATTGCCGTATCAGCTGATATTAGGCATTGAATCATGCAAAAAAATTATTTAATAACCTGAATTAACCTAAAGTATAAAATCCAGCAGGACAGTGCCATTAACTGTCTTTAAGATTTGAAAGTTCAATAGGCATACAAAACATACCAACGAAGCAGTGAGGCCGAATAAACTTCTTATCAAAAGCGAAATATATAAAAAAAAATAAGTATGTATGTTATTTATAGTTTCGGTTGTGTCAATATAATTAAGAATAAATAGCGAATTATAATAGCATTAAGTAGTAATTAACTACAATTTGAACTGCAATTTTTATTACTAATTTGTTATCTTTACTGACACAACAAATTCTAAATCCGATCATTATGCGGTTTTGTAAAACCTTTACATAAACAAAATCGCAATATTTACTAGAGATATTTTCTCACGGTGACCTGCTCCCAGACATCTGGTATACAATCACCGGCGACGATAAATAAATACCGATCTATATTATCTATTGCGAAGCAAAGTAACGGTATATTAAATACCTACACCTCTACAACATTTAACAATTTTGATCTTGTAATATCTAAAACAGACTAGGCGCTAGCGACCCGAAACCTTATCTCAAGGATACACAAACATGACATTGTATTGCAACCCTTAAATATTAGGGATAAAGATATCCGATAAAATGAAGAAATATGGAATATCTCGTCCATGTTATGCAAATACTGTTGGGTCCAACTATTTCTAATAGAGGGACTAAGACGTTTGGGACAGCGTCTCATAATAATATCATGGTTGGGTAACATCAGAGGTCCGGACTGACTTCTATTCTACAGTGCTATTTAGAACAGCGATAAATAAGAAGATAAGCCAATGTTGTAGACAACTACAATGGAGAACTAGCACTTGGAGAAGAAGAGGAAGTAAATCTCGATTATTTACTTTTCGCTGGCTATTCTTATTATCATCGTCTGATTCTGATGACTAGATAATAGATGATGACAACTGTTACTGAGCAACACTGTATTTTGGACAGTAAGCTAAAGACAAGAGGATAAAATATAACCCCATTATTGATTAGATTTTTACCTGAGAGGAACCGTTTTACTTCACATTTATTAGGCAATTCAGCGATGTGTCAAATTCCCTGTTAAACTTTTAGCCCAGCACATATCATATGAAACCATTTAATTTCACACTCATTCTGATCACATTATACCATTGGCCTTTCACCATTAACAATGCACAATAAATAATGAAAATGAATTAATCACCTTTATTAGGTAGTTCAGCATACCTAACCTTATTAACTTTTAAATGAGTCCGTCTTTGACCTCCCCTATACACTTCCGAGAGTACGTCATATACCTAACGGACACCTTCTATATCGACGCTAGTGTTCTCTATATCAATTATTATGTTAGTGGGTTCGCATTATTTTCTGTAATACATATTTATATCATAAAATGAAATTGTTTTAATCAACACGTGTTAAAGAAACAATAATTACAACTTAAATAACACAAAGCTTTTAAAACAGATGACTCGCGGTCATTTCTAGGCGCCAGCCGGTATTTTTGTAATAATAAATAATATGTGATTAAATTTTATTTCTAATTTATATAAATTATAATTTTTATAATTTATTTTATTTACATTCAGTTACATGTGTAATGTGTAACACTATTCTAATTACTTAATTTATTAATTATTTAAAGCACTATTCTAATTACCTAAATATAGTTTACAATACAATAATTCCTTGCACAATTTGCCTATATTAGAGAGAGAGAGAGAGATATAGCTGTCTACCCTGTTGAAAATCCATTTTTTTGTGATTATTCTGTACTTTCGTAAATTGTTTACGCATTTAATTTCCTCCGACAATAAATTATATAATTTTGGACCTTTACCTAGACCTGACATAGTTTTGTCCGATGGTCTTCATTGTCCTTTGTATTTGTACATGTCTTTTGGTTACTGATCTTGTGTTTTGGGTATTGCTGACATACTGTAAGACGGGTAAAATAATAATAGCTATATGATATTCACAAACTTATTTTTTAATTAATCACGAATTAAAACCCAAAAACATACAACTAAAAGTAGAACAAAGCTTGCTCCAATAACGTTTTATATTGAGTGGCGTTTGGCACACTTGGATACCCGAACTACCTTCCCTAAATTCTAAGAATCCATATGTTTATGTTAACACCATAAAAGTTAATCCTGATAAGCTATTTTCTGGCCATGATTTCTCGTTCTTCAAACTGAATCACCGATGGCATAACTTTGTGTAATATATTTTATAGTTGGTTCACAAAACTGTGTATATACAGGGTGTAATTTAATTGAGTGCCGATACTTAAGGGTGATAATCTATGAATGATTCTAAGATAAAAAGTTCATATGGACATATGTCCTAAACCTCTTCATTTTTGAGCTACAGGGTGTTAACATTTTAAGAAAAATATAACCTTTTTATATAAATCACTCTTAGATATTTTTATGAAATTTTGTACATACCTTTTAATCAATAAGGAGCATTTTTTGACCTAACAGATTTATAAAAATTTTTACCAGTGACGTCCGTACGGGGTTTGAACTGAATATTTTTAAAGAAAAAATGGATACGCCACTGCTTTTTCTAAAAACGAAACTTACTTTTGAAATTCTCATTTATTTTAAAGCAAATTTCGTTTATAGACTTACTTTTGTACGACGCACCGTTTTCGCGTAAAAAATAAAAACAAAAAAAAATAAAAAATTTTATTTCAAAAATCGCGATTAATTTAAAAGGAAAAATTCCAAACCTTAAATCGAAAGCGAAATGACAAGAGAAGATAAACGTCCACCCACACGTATGCAAGCATGGACTCTTCTTCCCATAGACTGACGCACATTTTCGAAGATTTCCGGGGTGTTTCTTATGGTTTGGCAGCATACTAATATACGATTTCGTAACTCTTCTTCGGTATGAATCGGCACTTGGTACACTAAGCTTTTCAGATGCCCCCAGAAAAAATAGTCTAAACTGTTAAGGTCCGGAGATCTAGGTGGCCATGGCTGCGTTCCTCCGCGACCTATCCACCGATTGCGATAGGTGTGATTTAAAAATTCACGCACTCGTAAGCTAAAATGTGGAGGCGCACCATCGTGCATTAGCCACATCTGGTTTCTTAATAATAATGGAAGGTCTTCAAGCATTGGCGGCAGATCTTCTTCAAGAAAGTGTAAATATGATTGTCCATCAAGTCTTCTTGGGAGAAAAAATGGGCCTATCAAATAATCATCAATAATGCCAGCCCAAACATTTATTGAGAACTGTTCTTGATGATTTGATTCTACAATTGCATAAGGGTTTTATCCGCCCATAAATGGTTATTATGGAAATTTCTTATTGAGTTTCGAGAAAAATTAGCTTCGTCGGTAAAAAGAATGTGCCTGTCAAATAACGGATTTTCCATCAGGTTTTGAAGAAACCACACACAGAAATTAATGCGCATCGGGAAATCTCTAGGGAGTAATGCCTGGACTCTTTGAATTTGATATGGGTATAATAAATTTTCGATGAGAATTTTCCAAATGTTGTAACCCTATGTTTCCACATGTGTATATAAGTTTATATGTATAGGTACAATACTTTATTTTTAGTAAGAATACGTCATTCAACCTTATTTTTATAGATACCTAATTATCTTAGATATTATACCAGACGATAGTAAAACGGCGACAGACCCTTCTATTGTAAGTTTATTATTATCTCTTCTAAATTTTAATTACTGTTTATTTAAAAACCTTTTCAAACAGAACAGACTAATTTCTATGATAGACGCCAGGTATCGAAATATTTAACCATAACAAAACTTTCCATTTTAGAGAAATTACTCATTTTATTAAATTAGTTTATTGTATCACATTGTAAACTTTGCAAATGGGCTTTATCACTCTTTGTTAAAAACATATTCTTGTTAAATAACAAGAAAGCTTTATTTGATTTGCTTTGAGTTGATTTAAGACCGCCCATTTTCAAAGGCACGCCCAAATTAGTCCTTAGGTTAGCTCTTAGAAATTTGAGAAGGGAAGTTACTTCTGAACATTTGTAAGAACAACTTGTGCTCCCAAAATATTTTAAAATCGTATTTCTTACAAATAAACGAAAGTGTTTTCTTTTTCTTCGTATAAAAGAGTTAGTTTTATTTCTTAGTTTAAAACTTAAGGTTCTTGTGAATTTAGTCACAACGCTCGTGGCTAGATCCACAACATTGGTGGCAGCGGAAAACTTTTCGGATTTTTGAAGGAGCGCCAAGACGCAGCAAATATCCAAGAAGTCTCAGAGAAGGAAGCAAGAAAGTCCAGAGGCAATTTGAAGGTGCGCCAAGACGCAGCAAAGACCCCAAGGAAACAGAAATCAACTGAATTAGTTTGAAGGAGCGCCAAGACGCAGCAGACTTTTACAGCCGGAAGTCGACCTTAGTTCACAACCATCTGCAGATTCCCGACGCGGAGTACGAATCCAGGTTAGCCAAGGCTTTGGAAAATCGGAGACGTAGTGCAGGATGAACAAGTAAGTCCCTTCTTTGTTTTCTGTGTGACGCTATTTTCTTTGTAACCTTTTTAGTGTTAGGTTAAGGATAGGTATTTGATTTCAACATAAAAATATATTTTTCTTTTGTGATACTGCAAATAACAAATTATTATTATAAAAAATTATCAAATCAACTAAAATTATACTGACAAATTATCAATTTATTATTATTACATTAAGTTAAGTAATCAAAAAAAAAAAAATGAGTGATAAAAATGCATTTGACGTTTTAAACCAAATAGACTCTTTTGATGGGCATGGCGATACAAATTCACTAAATTTCTTTCTTAAAAGTTGTGACGCTATGATGAAAATTGTTAAGGAAACAGAAAAAAATAAGTTAGCTGAGTTAATTTTTGCAATGAAATTAAAAGGGAAAGCACAAGAAGTAACTCAATATCACGAATTTGAAAACTGGGAAACAATAAAAGACTTTTTACTTGAACATTTTACAGATAAGAGACCTCCTTCACATTTTTTAAATTTATTAATGAACATTAAACAAAACTATAGGGAAAGTATAAAAGAATACGGAGAGCGTATTCAAGCTCTTTTTAATAAGTACAAAGAAACTTGTAATTTAAATCATAACTTAAATGAAGCTAAAGTGCTTATAAATAGTTTACAGTCTGTGTTAGTAAGCAATTTTAGAAAGGGTTTACATGACGAAAAAGTGCAGATGCGAATAATAGCAGAAAACACCGTCGATTTAGATAGGGCAATCTCAGTGGCAATAGAACTCGAACTTGAGCAAAATGATAAATATAAAACTAGTCAAAATTTTAGAAATATTAATGTCACACAAAATCGCCCAAGTAGAAATCAAAATGTTATGACCCCCCAAAGTCAAAGCTCGTGTATGTTTTGTCACAAAAATAATCATTTTACATCACAGTGTAGACAACTTTACCGCTTCGAAAATAATCAAAATAATAGTAATTTTAATTCAAATAATAATCATCAAAATTTCTATTCACAACAAAGAAAATTTAGTAATTCTGGAATACATAACAACCGCCGTGATTATTTTAGGGAAAATAATTCTTATACGCCAAATAATAATATGAGTCGTTCAATTCCAAATAATAATAGCAATTATCCTCGCAATTATAATAATCAACAAAATTATAATAATCGTAGTTCTAATAATCATAATGACCACAGGCATCGATTTTCTAATCAACAAAATTTTTCTTTTGAGAACGCCAATTATCAAAAATACCCCATGCAACAAAGAACTTTTAACGAACAAAATCATTCACATCAATATCACCCCAATCAACAAAATTCTAGTGAATCTTTTATTCCACAAGTACAAACTGTTCAAGCACAAATGTCAACCCAAAACAATCCCGTCAATTCTACCACACTAACTAGCGCGCCTCGCGAAAATTGTTCGGGAAACGAATTGTAAACCATAGCCGCGAACAGCCGACAATGGTTTCTTATAATAGCTGTTCAAAAAATAATAATAATACATTTTATTCTCCAGATACGCCTAATAAAAATATTTTGAATAATAACATAAAATCAAATATTTCGTGCAAAACAATTTTACTTTCCGAAAACCATAAACAACTAGATATAATTGAAATAAATACTTCTGATACAAATAATTCTACAGTGCAACTTTTATTAGATACGGGTGCCGATGTCTCTCTTTTAAAAGCAGGTAAATTAAAGGACCACTCCATTATAAATAAAGAAATAATCGTAGAATTAAAAGGTATTAGCGAACAACCAATTTACACCTTAGGTACCTGTTGTATTTTAATCAAATTAGAAAACAATAAAACCGTAACACATTCATTTCACATTGTTTCGGATAATTTACCAATCAAAAACGACGGTCTTTTAGGGCGTGACTTTTTGCAAAAATATAGAGCCAAAATCGATTATGAAAAAGAAACGTTGTTCTTTAATGGTAATTATTTTAAAATTTTACCATCCGAACCGTGTAAAATTTTTATTCCTGCGCGATGCGAAACAATAATTCCTGCATTAGCAAATATTTCAAATACTGAGGGAATAGTAGAATTAAAACAAATTTCTGATAAACTTTATTTAGGGTCTACTTTAACAAAAGTGAAAAACCATAAATGTTTTGTCAGTATTCTAAATATTTCGGACGAAACTTTAACAATAGCAATGCCAAGAGTTAATATTGAACCATTTATTTCTAATGATTATAATGTTATCGAAACAAATAATATTAATCATATCGAACGTTTAAATAAATTAAGAAACGCTATTAATCTTGAAGGCTTAAAACTGAAGAAACTACCTCATTATTGGAAACTTGTAGTCAGTTTAGCGACATTTTTTATTTAGAAGGTGATAAACTCTCTCACACAAACACAGTTAAACACAATATACAAACAGATTCCGCCAAAGGACCAATTAACATTAGACCTTATAGATTACCATTTAAACATCGCGAAGTAATAAAAAATCAGACCGATCAAATGTTAAAAGATGATATAATTTCACCTTCTTGTAGCCCATGGAATAGTCCTCTATTAGTTGTACCTAAAAAAACCGATCCGTCGGGCGAACCAAAATATCGCGTATGTGTAGATTTCAGAAAAATTAACGATATTACGATAGGTACAGATGCGTTTCCCCTCCCTAACATTACAGATATTCTTGATCAACTCGGAAAAGCTAATTATTTTACTACCCTAGACTTGGCTAATGGTTTTCACCAAGTACCAATGGATGAAAAAGATAAATTAAAAACTGCATTTAGCACTTCAACCGGACATTACGTATACAATCGAATGCCATTCGGATTAAAGGGGGCTCCTGCAACCTTTCAACGATTAATGAATGCGGTTTTAAGCGGTCTTAATGGTTTAAAATGTTTCATTTATTTAGACGATGTAGTAATTTATGCCAATAATTTAACAGAACATAACCAGAGATTAACCGAAATATTTCAAAGATTTAGGCAACATAACTTAAAAATTCAACCATCAAAATGCTCATTTTTACGTAAAGAATGTTTATATTTAGGACATATTATCACAGAGGACGGCATTAAACCCGATCCTGCAAAAGTAGAATGCGTCTCAAAATTTCCTCAACCCAAAAATTCAAAAGATATAAAATCATTTTTAGGTTTAGTTGGCTACTATAGGAAATTTATTCAAGATTTCGCAAAAATCGCTAAACCTCTTACCAAACTATTAAAAAAAGATGAAAAATTTATATGGGATAACGAATGCAGTATTTCATTTCAAACACTCAAACAAAGTATAATCTCGCCACCTGTACTTCAATACCCCGATTTTTCTAAAGAATTCATAATTACTACAGACGCTAGTAATTATGCAATAGGCGCCATTTTGTCCCAGGGTAAAATTAACAGTGATCGACCAATAGCATTCGCCAGTAGAACATTAAATGCGGCTGAACAAAATTACTCGACCACTGAAAAGGAGTTAGCAGCAATAGTCTGGGCAGTAAAGCATTTTCGGCCATATGTATTCGGCACTAAATTTAAAATAGTCACAGATCACAAACCGTTACTTTATGTTTTTAACATAAAAGACCCAGGCTCGCGACTTACACGTTTTAGATTAAAATTAGAAGAATATAACTATGAAGTAATTTATAAGGCCGGAAAGAAAAATACAAACGCCGACGCATTAAGTAGAACAATTAATATTGTTAACAGAAACCTAATTACGGATTATACCGAATTTCAAAGTTATCTTAAAAATCATATTGTTTTAAACTCTAAAATAAAAGAAAAAAATACGACATATTTTCAAACCAATGAAACAGACCCAATAGTATTATTTTTACCCAAAAATTTTGACAAAGAAAAATTTAAAGTCTTAGAAAATAACCAACAAGTAAAAATTTTTTTTGAATGCTTTAATAAAAATACCGAACTTAATATCCCGTCTGCTCTCCATTATCAGGAACTCAATATGTTTTTGCTAATCGATAATGAAAATACTTTTAGTGACGCTAATTATGAAAACATCTGGTCCTGCTTAATTGACCTCAGAAATATTGTAAGTAACACTAAAACTAAACTTTCAATAATTAAACACCACTATAATCCGTTAATCAAATGGGAAATAATCTACCCAATGCTTAGATACCTTTTCGCAAATATAGATGTCGAAATAACAATATACAATAATAATTTAATAAACCCTACCGAGTCAAATAAAACCACTATTCTAGAAGAATACCATAATTCTCCGTTAGCAGGTCACCAAGGAGTATCTCGTACATATAAAAAACTCGCACAATTATACAACTGGAGAGGTATGAAAAAAGACGTAAAAAGGTTTATAAAAAAATGCAAATTTTGTCAAAAAAATAAATTATCGCGAAAAACTAAAATGCCAATGGTAATAACTACTACCGCATCTAAACCTTTTGAAAGGTGTTTTCTTGACGTAGTCGGTCCTTTACCTGAAACGGAATCGGGCAATAAATACATACTTACCTTCCAGGATGACTTAACAAAATATAACATTAACATTCCAATGATAAATCAAGAATCACTTACTGTAGCAGATCATTTTGTAAAAAATATAATTTGTCTCTATGGAATACCGGAAATATTAATTACCGATCAAGGAACAAATTTTTTAAGTGAACTTTTTAAAAATATGTGTAAAATGCTAAAAATAAAAAAAATTCAAACAACTAGTTATCATCCAGAATCAAATGGGGCATTAGAGAGGTCTCATAGGGTTTTGGAGGAATATTTGCGACATTTCATATCAGATACGCAACAAGATTGGGATAACTGGATTCCATTTGCTACATTTACCTATAATACAACTACACACACAGCCACAAAATTTTCACCTTTTGAACTTTTATTCGGTTTTAGTCCTACTTTACCAACGTCAATTAATCAACCTTTAAAAATGTCTTATACATATGATGACTTTATAGAAAATCTAAAACAAAAAATGCAGTATTCCAGGCAAATTGCCAGAGAAAATTTACTTCACAGTAAACATATTTCAAAAAATAATTACGACAAACATAGTTTTCCCAGAAATTTCACAATAGGAGATAAGGTACTACTATATGATGAGTCTGTCCGTAGAGGCAGAAGTAAAAAACTTTCCTCATTATGGATAGGACCATATATAATTTCAGATAAAATTTCTGACCTAAATTATGTTATTCAAAAAGGAAAAAATAAACAAACAATTCATGCAAACAGATTAAAGCACTTTTATGACTAAAAAAAAAAAAAAAAAATATATTTTTATAAAACAAGATAAAAAAAAATAAAAAGAAAAAAAAAATAATAAAAAAAAAAAAAATGTCTAACAATACTTTTTCTCTTTTCAGATTTGTCCTTTTCATTAATATTTTCGTTTTAACGATGGCTCAACCTGAGTTTAACGTAACGTACTATGACCACAACCCTGGCATCCATTTTGAGAAATTGGGAGAAATGCGGCTTTACAACAACAAGTGGAAAATAATAACTTTTGTAAATATAGATAATCTTAGCGATAAGTTTTTAAGCTTAAATAATTATTATAGGAAAACCTTAGATTTGTGCGGCCACGAAAATGCACAATATCACTATTACATATGTGAATCTTTTATAAAACACTCTAAGTATAGTCTACAAAAAATTGATAGAGAATTACAAGTTTTGCATGAGCTAATAGGGCATAAAATTGTTGCTAGAAACAAAAGAGGATGGTTTGATATAATAGGTAAAGCTACAAAAGTTTTATTTGGAGTTCTAGATAGTGACGACGCAAAGTATTACGACCAAAAAATTTCGGAATTTTCAAAAGATGAATCCTCGGTACTTCATCTATTAAAAGAACAAACAAAAATAGTACAATCCACCCTAGTGAATTTTAACAATACCATAGGCACCTTAGACTTTAATGAAAGCATCCTAAAGGGCAATATAGAAAAAATTGGTAAACAATTAAACAAAAACCAAAAAGATATACAATTCTTAACGTTAAAAACAGTATTGGAAGATCATGTAGTAGTAACAAATATAATCCTAAATCAATTACAACTAGAAATTATGTCACTCACTAACGCAATCCTTGTTTCAAAGAAAGGTATACTACACCCTGCTATTATCACACCTGTTCAATTAACAAAAGAATTAAGACAAGTAACTGAATCTCTACCTCATGGGCTGGAATTCCCCGCACCTTTAGATTTAGCAAATGCAAATATGTTCCTAAATATAGTTGAGTTACAAGTTTTCTTTGAAAATAAACGTTTAGTATATATTATAAATATACCACTAGTAGAAACACAATTATTTTACTTATATAAAATAACACCATTTCCCAAACTAATAGCATTAAACGAATTTATTTTGATCCACCCTTCATCTAAATTTATAGCAATTGACGAAAGCAAACAACAGTTTATACAAATTTCAGATATCGAATACACTTCTTGTCTTAAATTACTAGAAAATAAAATTATTTGTAAGCAACAAAAACCTGTATCTCTTGCCCATCTCGTAGACAATTGTGAGATAAAATTGTTACAAGGTACAAGTAAAATACCAGAAAATTGCGATAAACGCATTGTTATGTCAGATAGAGGAATTTTTATTCAATTATTAACAAGCAACACTTGGTTATTTGCAGTACCTCAAACAGAAACTTTAACTATTTCTTGTGTAAATAAAAATAAACCGATAGATTTAATGTTAAAAAATTGTGGTAGCGTCACACTAGCGAAACAATGTAAGGCCTACAGTCCATCGGCAATGTTGGTGCCCCACGACAACACATATCAGTCCGAGATGTATAGTGAAATTGTTCCATCAGTTGATATAAGTGATGAGTGTTGTGAAAAAGGTAAAACAAACCAAATGAATTTTTCTGAAATTTTGTTAAGTGAAAACTATAAAATCTTAAGTAAACACATACCAGAATTAAATATTGCTAGTCATAAGCTGGACGACATAGAAAGGCTGGCAGATAACATTCAAAAAAAGAAAGAAATTTCTCATTACACAACTTTTACTTCAACTCTAGCATATATTTTAGCAATAATTACTGTTTTGTTTATAGTTTATAAGATATATAAAAAATGTTGCTGTCCAAAAAATAAAAATTCATGTTGTGGCATAATACCAAATTTTTGCATTAGAGTCAATCAAAATGTAGAACCATCTTTCGCCGACGATAGATATGTAACACGTTATGTTCATAGAAATAGAACCTCGGAGAATATAAACAATGCTGACGATTCAGAGGAAGAAAGTATTGCTTTACAAGTTCATCCACGTAAAAGCATTGGTTATACACCCACGAGGCGACCAACCAAACAAATTTAAAATGTATAATATCTATATAGGATAAAAATACTGATTTTATATATCGCCATTTATTTTTAAGTGCATTAAATTAGTAACGAGTAACTAGGTATATTAATTTAAATAGCTTTATTGATCTTATCAACATGTAGCTTAGTCAAGAACCATATTATTAGGGTTATTAACGAAATAATTTAGTTTAAATTTCATTATTGTATTTAAGTCAAGTTTTGAGATTTTACTCCATTTAGATTACATAAAATCTCTCATTAAGGTGGGAGGTGTTGTAACCCTATGTTTCCACATGTGTATATAAGTTTATATGTATAGGTACAATACTTTATTTTTAGTAAGAATACGTCATTCAACCTTATTTTTATAGATACCTAATTATCTTAGATATTATACCAGACGATAGTAAAACGGCGACAGACCCTTCTATTGTAAGTTTATTATTATCTCTTCTAAATTTTAATTACTGTTTATTTAAAAACCTTTTCAAACAGAACAGACTAATTTCTATGATAGACGCCAGGTATCGAAATATTTAACCATAACAAAACTTTCCATTTTAGAGAAATTACTCATTTTATTAAATTAGTTTATTGTATCACATTGTAAACTTTGCAAATGGGCTTTATCACTCTTTGTTAAAAACATATTCTTGTTAAATAACAAGAAAGCTTTATTTGATTTGCTTTGAGTTGATTTAAGACCGCCCATTTTCAAAGGCACGCCCAAATTAGTCCTTAGGTTAGCTCTTAGAAATTTGAGAAGGGAAGTTACTTCTGAACATTTGTAAGAACAACTTGTGCTCCCAAAATATTTTAAAATCGTATTTCTTACAAATAAACGAAAGTGTTTTCTTTTTCTTCGTATAAAAGAGTTAGTTTTATTTCTTAGTTTAAAACTTAAGGTTCTTGTGAATTTAGTCACAACGCTCGTGGCTAGATCCACAACACAAACAAGAAAATGTGAAACATTAAATGTTGCCGCGATTTTCCTCGTGCTACTTTCGGGGTTCTCCTCAATTTCGTGTAAAATTCCTTCTTCAAGTTCCGGTGTTCTTACTGTTTGATGGACTCCTTTAGCACTGTGGTCTACTCTTAAAGTTCCGGTCTCGTGGAGACGTCTATGAATCCTAGAAAATGTTCTCGGATCGGGTACTACGCGATTTGGATACCGCTCTTGGTATATCCGCCTGGCTTCGTATGCATTACCGTCTGCAAGCCCATAAATAAAATGCATGTCAGTTAATTCACTGTTTGTAAAATTTACCATTCTTTTATTATAATTTAACGTCTTACTGTAATAATAATTATTTAATAATGCAAAATCAATGCCAGGCCTTTTGTCTTTATGAAAAGAAACGTCAAAATTGATGTAGCTTTACCCAGCCTACTGATTTTTATTTGATTTGCTTTAAGAGGGCATTTAATATGGTTACCGTTTTTTTCTTTTCAAACGTTCAGTTGAATGTCACTGGTGAGTAGAAAATAAATTGTTGTCCCAAAAAAAGTGTTTCCACTCATGGTGGGTGCCAACCAAATTCAACAAAATAAATAAAAGCAGTCTCAATGAACCGAAGAAAAAAATGTTTTTTTTGTTTTTATTTTTTTACGCGAAAACGGTGCGTCGTACAAAAGTAAGTCCATAAACGAAATTTGCTTTAAAATAAATGGGAATTTCAAAAGTAAGTTTCGTTTTTAGAAAAAGCAGTGGCGTATCCATTTTTTCTTTAAAAATATTCAGTTCAAACCCCGTACGGACGTCACTGGTAAAAATTTTTATAAATCTGTTAGGTCAAAAAATGCTCCTTATTGATTAAAAGGTATGTACAAAATTTCATAAAAATATCTAAGAGTGATTTATATAAAAAGGTTATATTTTTCTTAAAATGTTAACACCCTGTAGCTCAAAAATGAAGAAGTTTAGGACATATGTCCATATGAACTTTTTATCTTAGAATCATTCATAGATTATCACCCTTAAGTATCGGCACTCAATTAAATTACACCCTGTATATAGCCTGTTCGTCATAATAACTAGTATTTAATTTTAAAATGCCTTACATTCGGCCATCCTGCCGTTTGGCCTGTCCACAGGACATATATATTTAATCAATTCTAGTCTAAATTACTTGAACTATAACTCAATCGTAAAAATCTTTAACAAAATACAATTACTACACTTAAACGTAAACATCTTTACCAAAAATACAATTTATCCTTGTAACTCTCGTTATAATTACAAACTATTTAATGTCAACTGCGAACTACTTTATGCCAACTGCATTATTGAGTGCTGCGAACTGCTTCATGCCAACTGCATTATCGTCAATTGCGAACTGCTTCATGCCAACTGCATTATCGCGAACTGCGAACTGCTTCATGCCAACTGCATTATCGCGAACTGTTTATTGCCAAACTGCATTATCGTCAGCTGCGATCTGTTTATTGCCAAACTGCATCATCGCCAACTGCGAAATATTTATTGCCAAACTGCATTATCGCCAGCTGCGAACTGTTTATTGCCAAACTGCATGATCGTCAGCTGCGATCTGTTTATTGCCAAACTGCATCATCGCCAACTGCGAAATATTTATTGCCAAACTGCATTATCGCCAGCTGCGAACTGTTTATTGCCAAACTGCATGATCACCAACTGCAAACTTATTTGTGCCAGCTGCACATACCTAACGCCACCTAACCAAACTATTCTCTTAGCATGATCCATGACCTTTTCGAGATTTCTCAAACCTTCTTCGACTAAGAAAACCGGACTAGCATATTATGGCGATATAAATTCACTGATTATTTTATTGTCCATCACAGACAGCTACTGACTTGCCGCCAGGATTTCCTGCACATTGTTCACGTGTATGTCCAAACTTCTTACAGCTTACACACTTTATTTTGGCTTGTCGACACTGATTTAGAAAATGATTTCCACCACAATTATAGCATTCAATATTTTGTTTTTGTTGTTCTTGCTTACTATTGGGCATACGCGGACGATATCGTTCACTTCTACTAGTAACACTGTCTTTTTCTGCGAATAGTTGACTGCCTGTCATATTACCAAAACTGCCAACATTACTTAAGTATCCCGCCAGTTCACCAATAGACTGAAAATTGGCTGCTCTCGCCGCTAATGCAACGTTTTATCTAATATACCCTCGATTACACTATCAATTAAAAAAACATCCGGAATTGGCAAGTGAAGTTTATTTAATTTTGCCACCTTCTCAAAACAATAATCGCCCAAATTTTGTTTTGGCTGTGGCGAGTACGCGGCAGCTTCCACTAATAATTTCCCGAATTTAATAGTTCCCGGAAAATTATGTTGTATTAATTGTTTCACGTCATTCCAATCTAATCCCGAAATTTGAGCAGTGTCATACCATTTGCGCGCATTACCACGCAACCTACTGGTGGCTAACTTTAAAGTCAGTAACTTGTCCCAGCCATGATATGACGCCAGTTCGTCAACCCTTTGAACCCACTCGGTAATTGTCAAATTTTCCGCATTTGGATCGAATATAGGTATGACACTTTCATTAACATAGGAACTTAATGACGTTGTTTGACCACTACTACTAGTACTAGCACTTACTTGTCTGGTGAGTTCGTTTATCTTTTTTTTTAACCTCTTTATTTTCTTACTCTGCCTATCGTCCTCCGATGATGACGAGCTCGATGAAGTTGCTCTAGATCTGTGTGAACGTCGTTTCCCCATTCTACACTAACACAACCAAACTGGTTATCCAACTTCACTAACACTACGATTGAATTCCTTATTAAAAGTACGAACACACTGCACCAGGCGAATTAAAGCAATTGCACAATGTTGTTTGTCTAACACATATTTTGGTAACACTAGGTATAACACTAGACTTAGGTCAATCCCACCGCTGCTATGTAAGACGGGTAAAATAATAATAGCTATATGATATTCACAAACTTATTTTTTAATTAATCACGAATTAAAACCCAAAAACATACAACTAAAAGTAGAACAAAGCTTGCTCCAATAACGTTTTATATTGAGTGGCGTTTGGCACACTTGCATACCCGAACTACCTTCCCTAAATTCTAAGAATCCATATGTTTATGTTAACACCATAAAAGTTAATCCTGATAAGCTATTTTCTGGCCATGATTTCTCGTTCTTCAAACTGAATCACCGATGGCATAACTTTGTGTAATATATTTTATAGTTGGTTCACAAAACTGTGTATATATATAGCCTGTTCGTCATAATAACTAGTATTTAATTTTAAAATGCCTTACAATACGGTAAGTTATGTTTGTTTTTTTGTTGGTATGTACGTAAACAGAGCATGTATATGTAGCATGATTAGACAGATATTTAATATGGTTGGAAAACAATGTTCATAAGAATCGAAATTAATATAAACTCATTTTTCTTTCTAGTAAAACGTTTGGTGACATTTCTTTCCGATCTTTCCCTTACAATATCGGATCCAGCGCATATTTACCTGGACTTAAGAAAACTAAAATTATATTACCTACCTACATAATAATATATTGGGTCTCCACCAGCCCCAGCTACAAGGCTGCATATGTTTTTCTTAACAAAAGTCCATTTCTTTGTGGATGAAGAATAAATAATGAAATATATTGTGTTGTCAAAGGTTTATTCTAGTAAATAATTGAAATAATTTAAAATTGAAAGTGAATTTAGGCAGTTGTGACGCCAGCATTTCTTTTTATAGAGGAGTGGGAAGGAGGGGTCACGTTTCTTTCAGAGCGCTAAAAATTTCCTAATAAATTAATTCATTAAGTAGATTTACGAAGAAATTGAGAAAATACCAGAAAAACTTACAGAGTTCTTCGTGAACGTTTGATTTTCACCACAATTCGTAAGTTATATATCAATTCAAGCAAAAGAACCTAACACAACCGACCTGATACACCGAAAAACAATTAAAAGAAGAATAAACATGTCAAAATATAAAAAAAAAAACAGATGAACGTTACAATCACATCATTACATAACAGTCCGAACTTAAGCTAAAAATTGTTTATAAACAAGTGGGTACAACAAAAAACAAAAGTATAAGGTCCTTTAAATAAGTACTAGGCATAGTGAGTGGAGGGGAGACGCAGTCACCAAAAGAATAAATTCAGCTGAAAATATAAGAGCCATCCACACAAAGTACGAGCGTACCAAAGTATCAGCATCAAAGACGTCAATGTTGTCAATTGATAAAATTGGCGGGCCGGAGAAAATGTATAAGGCTAAATGTTCAGCTCTTAGTAGTTTAAATTGTTAAAAATAAAATAAGGATCGAAATTAAAGAGCTCGTTAACGCAGGTAAGGATAGGGCTCTTTTTAGCTAACGTTATTTCTAGTTTCTAATAGATCTAGTTTCTTACTCTTGTGACACTCATGCAAAACATTAACATTTTCATGTGGCGAGAACTGGTGTTTAGATTTAAGTAGATGGTTCGGATAAGCAGACTTAGTGTTGGTTATATCCGTATTCTGGTATTCATTATATAAGCTAAGACGTTTATGAAGTCTGCTGGCGATTCTCCTGCCCGATTGTCCGTCATACACCGCCAGAATGTAGCCAATGAACTCCTGATTTTGAAAGAGGGTCCACTTTATCTTTAGTGTTGCTTAAATGCCGCTTAAGAGTGTCAATGGTCCTGAAGGCTACTGCGATGTAGTAGGGAAATGTTGCCAAAATTAGTTAAAGCCCTATAATTTTTGTGATCCTGTGTATTAGCATGTATGATATAATATGTCCAAGGGTATCCACTATTTCCGGCAATCAGTTTTATTATATTAAATTCTTTAGTAAACGCATATCTAGACAAAGGTAGCTTGAAGAGTCTGTAGAAAAGAAAATTAAAGGTGACAAACTTATGAGAAAAGGAAGTATTTGAATAGAACTGAATAATGTTATCTGTAAATGAAGGTTTTTTATTGACATACAAATTAATTCTATTGTTATTTATTATCAAGAGTAAATCTAAGAAAGGTAATCGCTCATTATTTTCGATTTCAAGAATAAATTCAATATTCTGATGTAAATCATTAATGAAACTGAGGAAATCTCTCAGATCTGAATCACTGCCATTTCAAACTATACATACATCATCAACATATCTTTTATATGCCAGCAGGAACCTAGCGAATCTACTATTCATGACTTTGTTCTATGAATCCGGCGGTGTATGTCGGACAATCGCGCAGGAGAATCGCCAGCAGAGTTCATGAACATCTTAGCTTATTTCATGAATACCAGAATACGGATATAACCAACACTAAGTCTGCTTTTGAGAACCATCTACTTGAATCAAAAAACCAGTTCTCGCCTTCTGAAAATGTTAATGTTTTGCATGAATGTCACAAGAGTAAAAAACTAAATCTATTAGAAAAACTAGAAATGACGTAAGCTAAAAAGAGCCGTATCCTTACCTGCGTTAACGAGCTCTTTAATTTCGAGCCTTATTTTATTTTTAACAATTTAAATTACTAAGAGCTAAACATTTAACCTTATAAATTTTCTCCGGCCCGCCAATTTTATTGATTGACAACATTGACGTCTTTGATGCTGATACTTTGGTACGCTCGTACTTTGTGTGGATGGCTCTTCTATTTTGGACCGAGTTTATTCTCTAGGTGACTGCATCTCCTCTCCACTCACTATGCCTAGTTCTTATTTAATGAACCTTATATTTTGTTTTTTGTTGTACCCATTTGTTTATATACAATTTTTAGTTTAAGTTCTGACTGTTATGTAATGATATAATCGTAACGTTCATCTATTTTTTTATATATTTTGGCACTTTTATTATTTTTTAATTGTTATTTTGGTGTATCAGGTAGGTTTACTAGTCACTTATATGCGTAATAATTAACATCTTTTTAGGTCTGATGATGTCTAAAAGGCTAAAGTGTTACCGATTATTTTTAAAATATTAATTTAATTGAAACCGGGACTTTGTGTTGCTTCTCTTGCTTAAACGTTATATTGAGGTATCTTAGAGAAATATGGACACTTTTTTTGATTTTCTATATCAATGTTCTTTCTACTTGGATACGACATGCACGGAGTCTCACGTACGTGATACGAACAACTGTGCTTTTTATACTACTCCCACCCTACTACTAGTATCTAGTGTCCGAGGTCATACCATATAAGACGATATGTTTTAAGACTTGCAGGAGCAGTCTAAATGCATTTAGTAGGCGATGTACCAAATAAGTTGTTTTTGTTGTATTTCTTCTGGAATTGTGGTTTTAACTTTCGCTATTTCACTTGTTCGTTCATTTCCGACTCTGTCCACTCGAGTGCCAGTTCTTGTTCCAAGCGCTTGGTCATTTTCCAGGCTTCTCAACAATAAAGAACAATGCTCTTGAGAACCGCATCATAGATATTATATATTTTTTTTTTCAAGCCATATGTTCCTTGTCCAAAGGACAGAGTTAAGCTGACATTTTACCGCCCTCTGTATTACTTCTTCTATCTCCTGTTCGGTTCTTCCGTCTTTTCGCATTTTTGTTCCTAGATATACATATTCCTTACAACCATCAATAACTTCAGCGGTATTTAAAGTAAGAATTTCTCACTCTCCGCCCATGCACAGATATTTAGTATTTTTAAAGTTAACTGTGAGACCCCAGTCTCTATAACCTTTGAATAATCTTCTCATCATGAATTCAATGTCTTTTGTATCCTGTGCAATTACTGCGTGGTCATCGGCAAACTGTAGCGTGTAGTATGTTCTATCGTCTGTCAGTTGTATTTCCTTTTCTCCACATGCTCTTTTCTACCTATTTAGTGTATCGTTTAAATAAATTTTAATCTCTGTGGGGGATATATTGTAGCATTCATTTGTGCTATAGATGTATATTTAGAGGATGCTACATGGGTTTGTGTAAGATATTTTTTTACATTACCTTTCTATGTTTTCTGTGGATTTTAAGTTTAGTGCTTTGGTGCAGATGTTCATGTTTTACAGGCCACGGTCCTATCATGAATATTTTTTTTGTACATTCTTCATTCCTTTCATTATTAATTAACTCGAACGAAGTAGATATCTGAATATTTAAATATTTTTATTGTCAAAATTTGGGGTTATGTTCATTTATGATAACCGGTCAGTAGTTCATTTGGCTTATAGTATGTTCGTTGAGTTGTTCCATTTGAACCTTGGTTAGTTCACTCTAGAACATTGATAATATTGCACTTTTCACCATTCGATAAATTGGTATGCCATTATTTGGTTTTTAAATTGCATATTATGGAGGGTAAACTGCTAGTAGTTTTCCACATGTTAAGTTGGTTTGGTTTTGTCATTTTATCGAACTGAGATCACTTTCATCAATTGTCTGAACGTACCAATTTTTTTGACATGACAGTTAAGGGACACCTGTCATTTGATCTTTACCTTTTTCGAAGGATTTTGACTTTAGGTTACTTCATTTAAGATCACCCGTGAAGGTTGCAGTCGGCGGTTTTTAAAAGGGGCCCACTAATATGTGATTTGAACAGGTCCGCCGCCCCAACTTTAGTTGGCACCTCAGGGGTAGTAGAGCGTCCTCATCTCTTTGATGGTAAGATTTCTTTCATTTTTTTTTGTGTCTCCTTAATTTTTTTATAACCTTCAATTCTCTACAACATGTGCAATTTAATTTTAGATTTGCACATGAAGCCTCATTTCTTTATATTTCTTTTTGAGATGGTAGCACCGGACAACCAATGAGGTAGAATATATTTTCGATTTAATTTAACCAGGTATCTAATTCGCTGTTTCGATTTTAGGTTTTTTTTTACATTTTAGTTGCAATTTTCCTTTGCTTCTATCGAAGCGTTTATTGTTGAATATATAACAGACGTTATATATTCACATTTCTTCTGACCACGTGTTGGGATTGTATCTTCAAATGCCACATGGCCTGCAACCTGTAGATATTTGCTGTTTTGTACTGTTCGGGTCCACCAGACTGGAGGCAGGGTGCCTATTAATTTGAAGCAAAAACCACATGGGATTTGGAACATCTGGGAAATAAGGCCAGTGTATTGTGATAATTTTTAATCTCTTTATAACCTTAACACCATAAATTTCACTCTAAAATTAACTTTAATTTGTAATACTACCTTGGTAACATTTAGAACGAATCTAGGTATTATGACCACACAAGTATGAAGGTTCTAGAACATTCTCTTTTCCCCTTTTAAACAACTATAGGTGATAACCAGTTACCAGGCGAGTAAAAACCCTTCAGGTTAGTTTTTTACCCATTTAAAATAGGTGGCGTCCAAGACATCAAGAAAGTGTACAACTGCTTAAGGCAAGGACTCCGAGCCTCCGACACAAGAGCTGCCGTTCGCACCATGGTACGTAAAGTTGCCTTGTAAAGGTAATTTTACCGCACATAAAGTAGCGCCCTTGAACGTGGGGCATAGTACACTTTTTTAAACATATTTTGCAGACTAGTGCACGAGTGACAATAAAATGTTAGTAATTTTATCTGGATCCATTATATTTCAAGTTTTTAAATTTCACTGATCAGTACATTCTTAGTTAAGTATATTGGTAAAAATATACAGAACACATTTATATTGTTGGCCTAATAAGGATTATTTTTTTATAGACTCACTGTGTCAAAGACACCGAGTTCTTTTATTTCTTAAAACCCTCATTAGTCTATATATAGTTATAGACACATTACCTTTTAGTTAAACTTTGAAGTTTTTTAGTAAGATTTTTTACAAACTTATATACAGGGTGTGTCAATATTTATGAAGCTGAGTAAGACTATCTTGTTTTTTATATTGTTATAAGTCGGTTAATTTTAATTAATTATCTTTTGTTTTAATTCACATTGTCTATTAGACAGTGATACTTTAACACAATCCATAGACATTATTCAAGGTTGAGGTTGACCAAGACGTCAAAAAAGGTTCATCAAAAAACATTTTCTTTAATTTTCATTAAACTAGGTGTAATTTTTTATTTAAAATTTTACCTGTAAAGACTTTGTTAAATCATACTAGTATGCTGTACTTTAGTAAGTTCTGAATAACTTTGAACTCTGAGAAATATGTTCTTTATACAGGGTGGTAGTGTATTTTTAATATACAGTGTGATTACATTTTGAAATATTTTTCTTCAATTTTAATACACTTTGATAATTTTGGTTTTAAACTGAAGTATTGATTTGAACTTTGAAAATTTTATACAGGGTGTATATACCTAGGTGACCTCTTGGACTTTGATGATTTTATGGACTAGTGATTTTAATTTTTTTGGCAGAATTTTACTGCATACATATTCTATAAGAATATAGTACAGTTACATTTTGTGACTTGATATACAGGGTGAAACAAATATTTTGGTTCGGCTTCTGATTAATATTTTTTTATTTACCATCGATAGATGAGCTACTGAATCAAATATTTTGAATTGAATTATTGTTTTTTATAGACATTTTATTTTTAAATTTAAACTTTTATCATCATGGATATTTTTAAATTTCAACCCAATCACTTATTAGAGTATGAGTTAGATTATGAATTGAAGATTCGACTTTTAACTTCACAACGTACAGTTGCGGAAAAGCAAAAAATATTTTCTCGAATTCAAAAAAGAGAACAAGCTCAACCTGGAAAGGATATTAATTTAGAAATTTGTACTTTAACTTTAGATGATGAGAAACTTGGTATTCAACGGAGTTTAGATTCAATTCAAAGGGTTATAGATGAATTCGAAGAAAATGCTAATGATTCGGTTTTTGGTAGGGTTAAATCGCGTTTATCTCACGTTTATGGTAGGGCAAAAAGAATTCCTATACCAGAGGATGAACAACAAGCAGCTGAAATCTTTTGTTATATTCAGGATATAAGTGCCAATTGTTTATTGTTAGAGTCAGACTTATTTGATAAAATCGAACCTGGACAGGATCCGGAACCTTCAGCTCCTACTGCTCCAATTATTAACGTAGCAGCTCCAGTGGTACATTGTGCCAGTCGTAATGTTCCTATAAGTTAATGGCAAGTTAATTTTAATGGCGACTCTAAGAAACTTTATCCCTTTATAGAAAGATTAACCGAGTTAGCTCAGGCGCGTAATGTTTCATCTCGTGATTTATTTAATTCTGCGGCCGAATTTTTTACCAATGATGCATTTGTTTGGTATCGGAGTATAAATTCTTCAGTTAATGATTGGGACTTTTTTATTTTAAAATTAAAAAGGATTTTTTGCATGATGACATAGATGATGATTTGTGGTGATTAATAGAAGGAAACAAAAGAAACATGAGTCAACAGTTGTTTTTATAGCACATTTAGAAGCTCTTTTTGCTAGACTATCAAGACCCCCTGCTGAAGTTTCTAAGGTCAAACATATCAGGAAAAATATTTTACCTGAATTTATTAATCGATTAGCTTTGGTCGATATTGATACTGTTCCTAAACTTTCTGAACTTTGTCGTAAGTTAGAAGAGTCAGATTATATGCAGGATAAGAGTAGACCTAGAGATGAAGTAGCTGGTATTGATCAGGCTAGAAATTTTCATAAGAATCCTGGAATTAGTAGAAATGCTAATAATAATAAATATAAAAGAAATTTTAAGAATAACTCTCAGATTTCTCATAATCAGTCAGGTTCTAGACAAGATAATAATAAGAATGATAACAAAAGTAAAAGCAATGATAGCGTTAAAGCTTCAGTGGTTTGTTGGAGTTGTAAATTACCTAACCACACTTTTTTAAATTGTAGTGCTCCTACAAGCATATTTTGTTTTAAATGTGGTGAGGCTAACGTTAAGACTTCTACTTGTCACAAGTGTACAAAAAACTGAAAAGGGAAGTGTCGCTTGGAGGCCGTCTCACTACTCCCAAAACAAACGCCTCTAATAATTATTTTTACTGTTCAAACAGACCATTTTTAAAATCATAAACATTTTATAATTCCAATTCAAATTCTTTAAATTTGGAGTACTAATAAAGATTTAGTAAAGGAAGCATATTTTAACCAGACTGTTTGGGATAACTGGTTGAGGAGAGTTTCTGAATTTTTTAAGCATAATAAAACTTCTTTTAATAAAGTTTCATCTTCCGATAATCATGTTTCACCTCTGTTCGTTAATAAACATTTGGATAACCGACCTTATATTAATGTTAAGTTACTTGATGTGGACATTTCCGTTTTATTAGATTCGGGTGCTACTAGTTCCGTTGTTGGATCGGGAGGTTTAAAGGTTTTAGAACAAACAGGTCTTAAGATATGCCAAACCCAGGTTAAAAATATTTGTACCGCAGATGGTAAGGCACAATGTGTTAAAGGCACAGTTGATTTGCCAATTGTTATTGATAATGTTTGTTCAGTTATTAATGCTTTAGTGGTACCTTCTTTGCCACATGCATTTATATTTGGGTGCGACTTTGCAAAGAAATTTAATATTTTGGTAAATTTTAGTGATAATTCATGGCATGTACAATCCATGAATAGTAAATTTGAACTTAATGTGTTGAATAATGAGAATAATCATTCTTTAAGTAGATTTTATCCTCAGTTAAATTCTTTGGACGATCTTTCTAGATGAGAACGTTTGAGAGCAGATAAAGTCATATCTTCTTTTAATGAGATTTGTTGTAAGGATAAGTTAGAGCGTACTAATAAAATTACTTTAACTATTGATACTGGTGATGCGATTCCTTTTAAAAAGAGACATTTTGCTATGTCTCCGTATATGTCAAATATTTTGAATGAAGAGTTAGACGAAATGATACAATTAGGTGTAGTTAAGCCATCTAAGAGTCAATGGTGTTCGCCTGTCTTATTGGTCAAGAAACCAAATGGATCATACCGTCTTTGCTTTGATGGACGTGCTATCAATGATGTCACGAAACCTGATTGTTATCCTATGCCTAACATAGATAGGATTTTGTCTTCACTTCGTCATGCTAAATATATTTCATCTATAGATCTCCGAAAAGCTTTTTGGCAAATTATCCAAGACCAAGACACACTACTGAAGTAAAGCGTTTTGTTGGACTTTGTTCATGGTACAGAAGATTCATTAAGGATTTTTCTACATTAATGTCTCCTATTAACGATTTGTTAAAAGGAAGAAAAAAAGGACAGCCTATACAGTGGAATAGTGCTGCAGAGGAATCGTTTGTCAAAATTAAGCAACTTCTAGTATCTGCTCCTATCTTATCACAGCCAGACTTTACACAACGTTTCTATATTTCCAGCGATGCATCAAATACTGGATTAGGCGGAGTTTTATCGCAAATTATAGATGGGGAAGAGCGAGTAATTGCTTATGCCAGCCGATCTTCATCCAGAGCTGAGCGAAATTATTCTGTGGTAGAAAAATAATGTCTTGGTGTGCTGTTTAATATTGAAAAGTTTCGAGGATTTATTGAAGGTGTTCCTTTTACGGTCATTACCGACCATTACAGTTTATTATGGCTTGATTCAATTAAAAATCCTAGTGGAAAACTAGCTCGATGAGCAGTTCGTCTTAGACAGCATACATTTGATTTAGTACACAGAAAAGGAGCTCAAAATGTCGTTCCAGACGCGTTGTCGCGTATTCCAAGTAATGAAGCAGCTGAAGATAATTGTTCAAATTCCAGTATTTTAGAGGAACTCGTTGTTGGTGCACTCGATGTTGATCGTATTGATCCATGGTACGATAATTTACGTCGAAAAATTTTAGACACTCCAGAGAGTTACCCGCAATGGAAAGTTGAAAACGACTTTGTTTATAAATTTATCCCAAATTCTCTTGCTATGAAAATTAATCTTCCGGAATGGAAATACCTAGTTCCTAAGCCGCAAAGAGAAGAAATCATAAATTCTTGTCATAGTCCTCCTAATTGTGGTCATTTTGGCTTTTATAAAACTTTTCATCGTCTACAGGAACAATATTATTGGCCAAAAATGCGTCAAGACGTTCTCAGATTTGTCAGAACTTGTTTAGTATGTGGAGCACAAAAAGCCCCTAACACTTCTCCGATGGGATTAATGGGTAAAGAGAAACAAGTAAGCTATCCTTTTCAAGTCATAGCAGTAGATTTAATTGGACCTCTTCCACGGTCGAAGAACGGAAATAAATGGCTTTTAGTAGTAGCTTGCTGGTTTACTAAGTATACCATGCGTTTTCCCTTAAGAAGTTCAAAATCTCAATACGTTGAAGATGCATTGGAGAATAAAGTTTTTCAAGTAATGGTCCTCCATCACTTTTGATAGCAGATAACGGTTCTCAATTCACGTCGAAAACTTTTAAAAATTTAAGTGACATGTATGTATAGTTTTAATATTAGATTCAATCCAGTTTATTCTCCCCAATATAATTTTGTAGAGCGAAACAATAGGACGATTGGTACAGCTATTAGGAGTTATATAGATACTCATGATAATTGGGATAAACAAATTTCTAAGATTCAACAAGCTATTAATACTTCTAAGCACGAAGTTACAGGTTTTACTCCAGCATTTTTGGTTTTTGACAGGCACGTTCCGTTGTCAGGAAATTATTATAACGATATGAATTTAGACGTCAGTGTAGACGCTGAAATAATCCCGGGCGATCGGGGTGCTTATGCTGAAAATTTGAAGTGTTTGAAGGATATTTTTGTGGAAGTTGGAAGTAAGATTCATAGAGCGTATGAGCGCAATTCTCGAGCGTATAATCTTAGAAAGCGTGATATTTCTTTTCAGGTCGGCGACCATGTCTGGCGTCGAAATAAAATTCTTTCTAGTGCAGTAGATAAGTTCACAGCAAAGTTGGTCCCCAAATATGTCCAGTGTATAGTACGTAAAAATTTTTCTAATTTAGTATATGATTTAGAAAATATTGATGGTTCTAAAGTTGGAAAATGGCATATCAAAGATCTGAAACTTTTTACCACTCCTATTTCGGGTAGTTCTGATTCTGAAAGTTCAGATCAGAATTAATTTTTATTGAGTCATATTTTTTATAGTTTGCTAACATCTTGTCAATTTTTTTGGATTTGATGTAAAGGGTGACGACCCTATCTATCTATCAATCTGTGTACTGTACGGTACTTTGATGTACTGTAAGTACTATGCTATAGTATATAGCTGGATGTATCTATGAATCTATATTTTTTTTTAATTATGAAACTAGATGTTGCTATGAATCTATGCCTTTTGGATTATAGACCTTTAGTATGACAAGAGTTATTTTGGATTTATTGATGATACATGGCGTATCTTATGTTTTGAATATTGGCCATATTCAAAATTTACTACCGATCACGGTATGTTAATTTTTTTGTCGCAGACAAATTTTTGGTTTAGTATACCTAAAGTGCTAGGTTTATTTGGAGTAAATGCACAGTGCGTTGCATATTAAGTTATTTTGGTATCTTTCTTTAGCAAACTATAATCAATAATATAATGAACACTATAAGTGATTTTTGAGGAACTTCTAAAATATGGATATTTTAGTACGGTTTGTTTAGTTTAGTATTAACTGACAATATATATTTTGAGTAGTATTTGGTTTTTATAGAGTTTTTTATTTCCAAGTGCTGGAAATATTTTCGCGTATTTGTCTCTTGGTAGATAAGTACATTTGTGTAATACTTAAGGTATTACGTCCCATAAGTTTATCGTTTGATTCAATCTTTCGGTTGATAAGTAAGTAGACTAGATGTTGTCTGACAATGACATAAAGATGTCTCGAATACGGCTTTGTTATGACATTTATGTTGATTGTTAGCACGACTAATAAGATTGTCCTTTGATTATTTTTTATGGCATGACAATCTGTCTATTTTCTTTGGTATATCCAAATTAGCTGGATTATTGTATATTTTGTAATCTTTGGCATATTGTATTTTTTTTAGACAAGTTTGTGAAGTCTGTAGTGCATCTCATCTTGGGGGTAATTTTGGCAACCTTTACCAAGATTGACAGATTTCTACAAGAATCTGGCATCTTTTTACCGATTTTGATGTTTACCGATTTTGACATTTTCCTGAATTGACTTTACCTATATTGTCCTCCGCAAGGACGTGTGATACGCGCAGTTATCAACCCAAAATTTATCTTTCTGATGATGAGAGGGTACAGTTTTACAAATAGCCTATTGGGATAGTCTATTTTTTTCTTCGGAGAGGGGTAAATGTAGCATTAATTTGTGCTATAGATGTATATTTAGAGGATGCTACATGGGTTTGTGTAAGATATTTTTTTACATTACCTTTCTATGTTTTCTCTGGATTTTAAGTTTAGTGCTTTGGTGCAGATGTTCATTTTTTACAGGCCACGGTCCTATCATGAATATTTTTTTTGTACATTCTTCATTCCTTTCATTATTAATTAACTCGAACGAAGTAGATATCTGAATATTTAAATATTTTTATTGTCAAAATTTGGGGTTATATTCATTTATGATAACCGGTCAGTAGTTCATTTGGCTTATAGTATGTTCGTTGAGTTGTTCCATTTGAACCTTGGTTAGTTCACTCTAGAACATTGATGATATTGCACTTTTCACCATTCGATAAATTGGTATGCCATTATTTGGTTTTTAAATTGCATATTATGGAGGGTAAACTGCTAGTAGTTTTCCACATGTTAAGTTGGTTTGGTTTTGTCATTTTATCGAACTGAGATCACTTTCATCAATTGTCTGAACGTACCAATTTTTTTGACATGACAGTTAAGGGACACCTGTCATTTGATCTTTACCTTTTTCGAAGGATTTTGACTTTAGGTCACTTCAATTAAGATCACCCGTGAAGGTTGAAGTCGGCGGTTTTTAAAAGGGGCCCACTATTATGTGATTTGAACAGGTCCGCCGCCCCAACTTTAGTTGGCACCTCAGGGGTGGTAGAGCGTCCTCATCTCTTTGATGGTAAGATTTCTTTCATTTTTTTTTGTGTCTCCTTAATTTTTTTATAACCTTTAATTCTCTACAACATGTGCAATTTAATTTTAGATTTGCACATGAGGCCTCATTTCTTTATATTTCTTTTTGAGATGGTAGCACCGGACAACCAATGAGGTAGGATATATTTTTGATTTAATTTAACCAGGTATCTAATTCGCTGTTTCGATTTTAGGGTTTTTTTTACATTTTAGTTGAAATTTTCCTTTGCTTCTATCGAAGCGTTTATTGTTGAATATATATCAGACGTTATATATTCACATTTCTTCTGACCACGTGTTGGGATTGTATCTTGGTTCAAAGACCACATGGCCTGCAGCCTGTAGATATGTGCTGTTTTGTACTGTTCGGGTCCACCAGACTGGAGGCAGGGTGCCTATTAATTTGAATCAAAAACCACATGGGATTTGGAACATCTGGGAAATAAGGCCAGTGTATTGTGATAATTTTAAATCGCTTTATAACCTTAACACCATAAATTTCACTCTAAATTTAACTTTAATTTGTAATACCACCTTGGTAACATTTAGAACGAATCTAGGTATTATGACCACAAAAGTATGAAGGTTCTAGAACATCCTCTTTTCCCCTTTTAAACAACTATAGGTGATAACCAGTTACCAGGCGAGTAAAAACCCTTCAGGTCTTCCCATGAGAATATAATTTTTTAACTTTAGTATTTAATTTAGTAATTGATTTCAATATTTCATCTCATTGTGGAATCCAGTTTAGTGATCCTAATAAATTTACCCCAATTGTTGTTTTACATATCTGTGTTTTATTGTTACTCACTACTGCAATACGAACTATTACCATCTTTAGAAGCAAGCGGTTTTCCTATTTTAAAACGCTTTGTAAGTATTAAGTTTTTTACCCATTTAAAATAGGTGGCGTCCAAGACATCAAGAAAGTGTACAACTGCTTAAGGCAAGGACTCCGAGCCTCCGACACAAGAGCTGCCGTTCGTACCATGGTACGTAAAGTTGCCTTGTAAAGGTAATTTTACGGCACAATATAACATCCTTGTCTGTGCCCTTTTATTACGGGAAAGCTATCCGAGACATTATGTTTCCAGTTTTGTTTTAGAGTATGACTAGGTATATAGTCATTATTGCTACATTTCCTGTATTATTGATGGGAGCTACTTCTAGTATTGATCAGAGCTTATTGGGACGGTATCGTAGGCTTTAGTTCGATCGACAAACAGAATGTGCAATTCTCTGTTGGTTGACGTCTTTTTCTCATTTACTTGGATAAGGCTAAATATGTTATCTAAACATGATCTACTAGGTCTAAAGCCCGAGTGTTGCTCAATTTCGTGGGTGTTGTATTCGTCCTCAATTATGTTCCTTGGAATCTTGCCATAGCCTCTACTGGTAACAGATATACAGCGGAAGTTATGATATGAGTCAGTTCTGCTTCCTTTCTTGTGTATTGAAAATTGGGGTAAACCTGTGGAATTGTTTCGCCGTTCACATAGTTGTCAAATGCGCTACTCAACATTTTTATTAATTAATTTCTAATTTAAATATTCTTATTGCCTAATAATATAATTACAAAACAAAAATTGGTATTCAGGTATTGGTGCTCAGTACTGCTCACTGTTGCCATATTTTACCAAGCAACCAAAAATATGGTTCAGTATTTGAGAAATTTTGATTCCGGGACAATCCCGGGCTCCAGTATGTTCTTTTTTTTGCCAGGATACAGGACCCCGAATCCGGGATTTTCCCGCGAGTTCCGGTGAGTTGGCAACCCTAAATATAACCACTTAGTAAAACTATCCCAATAAATGCTCTTACTTCTCGTTCTAGTATTTCTTGAAGAAGTTCATCATCAAAAAAATATGAAAACCATTGAAGTGATTTGTTTCATTGGCGACATACGTTTCGAATATGTAAGGAGTATTTAAGGTAAGATCCTTTTTTAAATATTGATATGTTTTTCTCTATTTGTAAGGTCGTTTTTCGCTATTATATTTCTGGCTAACTCTGCCAATGAAATATTATCTTCGGAGTCCGAAGAGGAAACAGTGTCACTGTGTGTTATGTTTATTTCTGCAAGCGCTTGCAACTGTGACTCGAAAATTGTTAACCTAAACCTGGTCCTCCTCACCAGAATCATTATCGGTTATAGAACTGCAAGCATTGATTGGAGGCATTAAGGTGACAGTCGTGACACACTCAACTTTTGACACTAATATCTCGTCATCTTCTAACATGGCCATCGCTTGTACGAAGGAAAAAGTTCTGAAAGAATGATAGGTTATTTGCCTGGTGTACATTCAAAAACAAGCACTTTTACATGCATTATTTATTTATTGATAAAAGTTAAGTGCATTTAATTTCTAATTGTTGGTACTCGGCCCCTAAGCCGAGTATGCATCCTGTAATTTAATGGCCGGTTAGTCTGGTCGTTGCAGGAGTTTTCTTTGTCTTTTCTGACTGGTTCTTGTCAGATGTTGGGCCAGGTGGTGACCTTGCTCGCCACGAGATGTTTCTCTACGCCATAACTGCGTTAATCACCTACCTTTTAGGTTTAAGTAGACTCTCCGGTGTTGCTTCCTTTCGTCGGATTCTAGCCTCACTGACGAGCCGTGATATGGCCAAGTACGTCTGGGGATGGATCCGGCGAAAGGAAGCAACTCACCTTTTTCTTTTGTGTTGACTGTTTCTGTTAAATAATTTAAACTGCTCCAGCGCCCAAATTACTGCAGCGTGAAGGAATGTTGATCAAATATCACAACGGTTTTAAATGCCCCAATATTTCGCTTTCAGATTACATTTATTGGAACTACTAATCCTAGAAAGTGTTTCATATTATTAGTGCCCGACCAAATACTCTATAGAAGATTTATTAAGGCCTTCCGCACCACCTGGTAGCTCCCGAAACACTAAATAAAGTTTAATAACTATATAGTGTGTTTCAGAAGAACGGTACGTAAGTTAAGATTACTTATGATGTGTGTCCGGAGTTGCCCCGTTTTTGATATACAGGGTGTTAAATTTTAAAAAAATATCAGTTTTTATAATTTTTTTAAATATCTTTTTCTCTATTTTATTGACATTTGGTATCGTTATTCATAGTGATAAGAGGCTTAATTAGTCCTTGCTAGATTAAATTTATAAAGTCCAGTGGCGTCCCGGGGAGCACCTAAACGAATAATATTGGCAGAAAAATGTACGCCACTGACTTTTTTCTAATACTCATATTTTTTTTCGGATTTACTAATTAATAATATGACTTCTTGATTCCTTGAATTGTTTTCGTATCTCGTTTCGTTTTCGAGAGAAAAAATAAAAACCATCGTATGCAACCAAAAAATACCTATATATTTTAAAGTTAATTAAAATATGAGGTAAAGGTAAGTTTTATGTTTAATTCAGTGGCGTATTATTTTATTTTGTCGATTATTAATAATAATCGATTAATTTGATTAAACCGATTAATGTATTAATCGAAAACAAATTCAATAATCGATTAATCGAATATATCTTCTTAAATTTTGTAATTTATTTATAATATAACCTGTCCAAAATTGCTAAAAAGAAAGTTTCTTTCCTGCAAATTTTTATGTTGAAAAAAACACGAATGAAGAAATTGTAAAAACAAATTATCCATTTTTTTTTACTTATACTTACTTATTTTGACGTTATATTACTGTTTTTTCTTCAGGAAAAACAAACAAAATATTATATTTTGTTTACATGTAGGTAACGAGTGATTTTTAATTATTTTGCTCAAGGGAGGCCATGCAATTTAAAAGCATCATGGCCGTACTGCGTAGATAAGATGACATTATTGTTTTATGACATTTACGTCTTATTTGAATTTGTGTATTTGTAAAGTTTAAAAATTGGAGACATTTTGTAATTTTTGCAGTTATTTGAAAGTAGGTTACTATTGCTTTAACTAATATTTCTCCGGGGAGTCGTCTTTTGACTATTATAAAGTGCTATTTGCAGGATATGATTTAATTTTTTAATTTTCAGCGTATCAAGTTTTGGTGAAGCTTTGTTGCCGGATTGAAAGTTCTACAGTAAAAATGTTTAGTGAAGCACAAAAAATTTTTATTGTTGAAAGTTTTTTTAGAAATGGAAACAAAATAGGCGGTGTGTGGAATTACTCTATGCATGACTGCTTTGATGAATTTCGAACCGAGTTTCCTGATGTTGCGGTGACCTTTCATAATTTTCGTACTGGGTCACAATACCTAATTGATAAATTTCGTCAGACTGGTTCTGTTCAAGATAAAAAAGGGACTGGAAGACCAACGAAACGATCGAATGAGGTTATTGAAGAAGCGCGACAAATTATGGAAAATAATCCTTCAACTTCTATTAGGCATTTATCTCAACAAATTCAGCAAACGGATTTATGCTACAGTACATGTCAAACACTTTTGAAAAAGGATCTGCATCTATACCCTTATCGTGTTACGGCTATTCATGAACTCCTTTCCAATGACGTTCCCCAAAGACTTAATTTTTGTAAATGGTTTTTAAACAATTTTCAAGTTAGAAAATAGTGGTGCTTTTGAAAAAACATTTTTTACCGATAAGGCTTATTTTTATTTATCAGGCTATGGTAATTCACAAAATATGCGAATGTGGAATACGCAAAATCCGCATGTTTTTGTAGAAAGACCTCTTCATCCTCAAAAAGTTGGTGTGTGGGCAGCAATTAGTTCTAGAAGAATAGTAGGCCCAATTTACTTTGATGGCACAATTACAGCTGAGGTAACGTTATCCAAGCAATGTACTACGATTTACCAAAGCACTTAGACAGCTCCATGCAACATTGATTGAGACTGGGAGTTTTAAACGTAGTACGGAAGTTCCTGGCAGACCTGCAACAGTAACCACGCCTAAGTTAGAAGAGGCTATACTTCGAGAGATAGCAGGTGATCCTTCAACTAGTGCCAGGAAGGTAGCAGTGCAACTTCAAACAAGTGCATCGACTGTTTGGAGGGTTTCGCATCTTTATCAACTATATCCATACCATATTCGCATATGTAAGCTCTGCTTCCCCGTGATTCTTAGCTAAAGTTTGATTTTAGTAGCTGGTAACTGCATACAGTAGCCTAAAACAACAATTTTTTACCCAACACTTAATTTACTGATGATGCCTCTTTTGAGCAGACGATAATTCTCATAAAATTAGAGAAGGTCATTTTTAGCAACAATTTTTGGTAAATGTATGGGCAGGGATCATTAGCGACTCATTGGAACATACTTTTTACCAACTCGATTGAATGAAAACTCCTATACTCCTATCTAAAGAACTTGACGTTCTGTTAGAAAACGTGCCTGTACAAATAAGAGCTAAAATATGTGGTTCACGCACGACGGTGCCCCAGCTCATTTTAGTTTAGTTGCTTGTCAATACCTCAACAACACTTTTCTTAATTGCTGGATTGGAAGCGCAGGTCCGCAAGGTTGACCAGCTAGCAGTCTTAACTTGAATCCTCTAGATTATTATTTATGTAGGCAATAGTATCCATAATTTCTTTTAGTATTTCCCCACTGGTGTTCTTATTTTGTTAGTATTTTTTGTAATCCTGATCTTAGCATATTTTTAGTTGCAGCTTAGATTAGGAGAAAAATGCTATTTCATTCAAGATATCTATAAAACCGATTGCCAGTTTAGATCATTTATTTTAAGAATAAGTAGTAACATTTGGCGTGCACATTTGTGTTTAAATCATATCTTCAATACCCTGCATTTTTGAAAATAGACGTTTTTGGACATATTACCTTAATATGCAAAGCCTGAGGAATAGCTAGTTAAAAAAATTTAGAATATATTTAGGAGATATAAGTACATTTGCATTTTTAAATAAACACTATTTTGCCACAATCATTTGTTAAGCGCAACATAATAAATAAATGTTATCGTTAAATTACTATCATTAGACTGCTGACTGGCGCCTCGAAATGACTGCAATATAAATGTGATTTGTATGATGTATGATTATGTGCTCTGTTTAACTTGGTGCTTTTTTAAGACATTATTATGTCGTTGAACATATTGAATAAAAGTCGTAAATAAATAGAAAAGATAAGCGTCATGAAATAAACAAACAGCTATTTTTTTTGGTTACAAATATATTTTATCAGGGTTGTAGCAAGGCACTTACATTAAAATTGAAATTACTAGTTTTTCTTTTTGTGTAGACAATCAGGGGTGGTACACAGAAAAAAATAGTAAAATTATGTTTATAAGTTAGGGAGCAACAACTAATCTGAACTTACCTGCATCTCACATCCCTTCTTCTATAGCACAGTTATTAAATAAGATATAATTTTGGTATTTTGCAGACTTTACCTATATCCTAAAGCACATTTCAAAAAATTGATTTTGATTATACGTAAACCACGTCGCGAAATACTGTCACAAGTTCTGCGAAAAATAGGAAAATAAAGAAAATTCTGCAAAATCCTGCGACACCAGTGCGCAATCCTACCAAATCCTACGAAATCAGCGCGAAATCTGGGTGACGTAACGCATGTTTATTCAATTAGTTTTTTTAACCCGAAAGGGTGGTGGCGGTTGTTCTGTAAGTGAAAATAGTGATTTTAATATAAAATGTTGGATCTCCCTTTTTTTCTCTAGTCTTAATCTTTGTTTAATTTCAGATTTAAAATAATTAGTTGTGCATATTTGAAATAATTTTATCCCTTTTGTTTCCTATTTTAATGTATTTTTGAGCAATATAAGTAGTTTTTGATAAAACAATTATTTTTTACCCTATTGATTAAAATAATATTTTAAACAAAATATTTAAACCGAATTAACCGAAATTTAAAAAAATCTATTAAGATAATGTTATTTAGCTAAAAAAATACCTACTACGTACCATTTGCCAGATCCACCTTCATCATCTTATTAATTAAAGAATTTGCCTAAAATATTTACCTTACTTACTGAAGAGGAAAAAAGAAGGGTTGGCATGTTGCTATTATACTGCGGCCGAACAACTTATTCTCGGGCGTATTGTATCTCTTTTGTTTAACGTTTGGATTACGTCAGTCAGACGGAACCTGCAGTTTTTGACGTGGGATTCAAACCACGCATATGTACTAGTTTATCCGCTCCCCCCCATCCCATAGGCAGATTTATCCGCTCAGTGTGTTACTGCATTCTTGGAATTTCTAGAACCTCGGATATACCTACTAACCCATCCTGCGACTCGAACCCGCGTCGCCGCGGTTGAAGGCGGCATCTCTATCACTGAGCTATCATAACAATCCAGCTAGAAGTAAACGACGTTACCATCAAAAATAGTGATTTCGATTTTAAGAATACATTGACCTGGCACCAACAAGTGCAGGACGAATCTCACTCTTGACTGGTCAGCTCAAGGCCAAATTTCCATACCGCCCTTAAGTTTTATTAAGGATGACGTTGAAGTTTCGGCTGCGAACGATAGGCTGACGTAGATGGGTGACACGCATGACGGTGCTTTTCAACGGCGACAATGAGGTGTGCGAATTAACATAGCCGACGAGTTCGTACATTCAAAAGTACTAATTAAAAAGAAAATCCAAATAGGCACATATCATTGTAGAATAATAATTTAGATTAAGATTGAAACAAATAATAAAGTAGGTAATTATGTTTGTTTAAAATTTAAGGTAGTGCTGCAGCTCTGCAGCTCTTATTATAAAGCCGCCACTGTACGCACCTTAGAATATTCATTGCATTATTAATATTATGAATTCTCGAGCGAATTCCGTTTCGCATAAGCATTTGAAATTGCGCGAAATCGTGCGAATTGCTGTCAAAATTTTACTCCAGTGGTTCACCCCTCGGATTGTACTCAAAAATGTCCAGTCATGATGATATTTTTTTAGATTAAATGTTATATATTTGGGTGCCTCTCATACCTACACACTCCTAAAATTTTAATAAATTATACAGGGTGTCCAATGTTTAATGTCAAACTTTAAGGCACTATATTTTTAATTATCACTGTGTATTTTAAAGTACTTCATTAACAAATTAAAAAAACAAATGTTTTTTCTAATAGCAACTATATCGCAATTCCTACTTCATTTTAAAAGTTTTTTGCAGAAAACTCATTTTATCGACTATTCTGATAACGATTTTAATAAATGAACATCGAGGGTGACTTTGAAAAATAATTTATTGGCCTTAAGGTTTATCAAGGAGCCTATTTTGAATTATGTAATTAGTAATGTAAAGGTTAAAAACATTATTAGCTTCTTATTATTAATTATTTATGATGTCTATCCCAAAGTATAATTTTTTGTCCTTGAGTACAATCGAAAAGAGCTCTTATATATGATTTTGATATTATTAGACGAATGCGAAAAGAACTCTTTTGCGTCAAGTCGAGTTTACGCAAAGCGTTATCCAGAACGACGACGTCCAGATAAACGGAGCCTGCAACACGTAATGGATAAAATCAGCACGTGAATAAAACCATATGAATCTAATCAAAATTACGAGATTCAAAAAGTCAAAACAAAGTCTAAGGTTATAAATGTTAAAATTTTCATAGCTATCGTTTAAAATCAATAAATTATTATGATTAAATTGAATTTTAAGGCATAAAAACATTTAAAAACAAGTTCAAGTTGACAGACCAAACGATGACTTTAAAATCAATTGACAACTGTGCTAAAAACTTTTGTCTCTGCCTAGCACGTTACTTTGTATAGAATAGCATTTCCTACTTGTTAACAGGGTGTGTTTTTTAAAGTGTTACAAGGCGATATCTCGCAAACGGTTTAAAATATTTTCTTGAAATTTTAACGAGGCAATAGTAATATGGGGGGACATATTTTTATCATATACCCCCTGTCCCCATATTGAGGGGTGAGGGGTAACTTTGAAGCTTTAAATAGAATTATGTACTTTTGTTTATTGATTTCGAATCTACGTAAAAAACTACGTATGTGTACAAAAAAAAATTGATTTGCTCCACTGGTTACGGAATTATGATTTATTAGGTTATAAAAATTAAAAAATATTATTTACCATTGATCGCCTGTTATGTTATAGGAGATGTTCGAAGTGTCTCCCTTCAACTTCCAAAAATTTTCTCACTCTTTTTAAATGAATTTCGTACCCGCTCTAACATTTCAGGTGTCACTAATAAGCAGGCAAAGCGGATTCGGTCTTTCATATCGTCTACAGTTGTAGGTGCAGTCGCCATCACTT
Organism: Polydrusus tereticollis; assembly: GCA_963920685.1. NCBI lineage: Eukaryota > Metazoa > Arthropoda > Insecta > Coleoptera > Curculionidae > Polydrusus > Polydrusus tereticollis. The sequence continues at coordinate 93,461,004 of OY987333.1, forward strand.
TGTCTTTTATAAATCCGCAGAAGAAAAAGTCAAGAGGGGTCAAATCCGGGCACCCAGCAGGCCAATTGACCGGACCAGCTCCACCAATCCCCCTTTTTTTTGAAACAATTCGTTCAATTGATTACAGGCCTGTATTGCATAATGCGATGGAGCTCCGTCCTGTTGAAACCACATATCAGGATTTATGTTTTGGTCTAATAATTGGGGTAATTGATTCCTTAAAAAATCTGTATACATTTCTCCATTTAAATGGCGTTTAAAAAAATGCGGACCAATAACTCTATCTCCAATTATACCACACCAGACAACAACTGACCAAGGATGTTGATTTGGCACAGTTTTCATCCAGTGGGGATTTTTCCATGCCCAGTAGTGCATATTGTGTCTATTTACCTTTAAGAAAACAAACAAAAAAAAACAATTACTTTTTACTGACAAGGGATAACTTAAAATCCTACCTGGCCAAAATTATGGAAAGTAGCTTCATCAGAAAAAATACCATTCTTTAGGAACTTGTTATTTCCTTGCATTTGTATTTCTACTCAATTGCAAAATGTAACGCGATTTTTAAAGTCTTGCCTATAAAGCTCTTGGTGGAGTGTAATGTGGTATGGATAAAATTTGTACATATGGAATAATATGGCCACAACCGATTTTTGGCTTTTTCCAGCATCTGCAGCAAGCCGCCTAGAACCTACATGTGGGTTAATAGCTACCATTCCTAAAACTCCAACTGCCCTATCTTCATCCGTTTTAGTTCGCTTCCGAAATCGTGGTTTTGACTTCAGGCTGCCAGTACTACGACTTCTTGTTTCCAGCCTTTTAAATGCCATGTGAGATTTCGGTCCATATTAGTGAAGCTTGTCTGTACTTTCTTCTGCACTTCCCCAACATTATCAACATATCAACTTGCACACTAAAATTCACTTCCATGTTTTATTGACCAAACTGATCGTTGTTACGTAAAAATTCTTAACTGACAGAAGTCAAAACAACGCATTTCCATGTAAACGAATAATAATTCTGAAATAAGTGAACTTGATTTATTGGTGAAATTTAGTTATTTTTTAAATTCAATAGAAATTTAATAAATAAGTAGAAATTAAATAAGTGTTAAATAATATTTTTTAATTTTTATAACCTAATAACTCCGTAACCAGTGGAGCAAATTAATTTTTCTTTTGTACACATACGTAGTTCTTTACGTAGATTCAAAATTAATAAACAAAAGTACATAATCCTATTTAAAATTTCAAAATTACCCCCCACCCCTCAGAATGGGGACAGGGGGGTATATGATAAAAATATGTTTAAATAATATGTCCACACATCTTACTATTGCCTCGTTAAAATTTCAAGAACATTTTAAACCGTTTGTGAGATATCGCCTTGTAACACTTTAAAAAACTCACCCTGTAGAATATACTATTAAAAGTAATAATAATAAGCTTCTGAAGAAAGCACAGAAAGCCTCTTGCATAAGTTCAATTTTCATCTCGTACCTATATCTCGAAAACTAGTTATCGGATTAACTTGATTTTCAGGGCTGACCATACCTTATAACCCAGTAAACCAACGATGACCTTTTTGACGTCTGGACGACGTCTCTAATTGGTTAATTTTGGTTAGGTCCCTGGCCTATGTCGTTATGACGAAATTTCGGGACCTATCTTTACGTTCTTAAATTGACGTTTGGTGGACGTAATTTTTATACTTCAAAATACCAGAAGGTCAAAAATTACGTCTTCCGGACGTAAAATGTTACCTTGCAGAAATTCGTATATTTATACCTAACTTCAATTGCCTCCTTATAATTATACTAAAAAATTCTAAATGCCCCCAAAGACGGTTTTTATTGCAGTTTGCAAAATATGTATAGGTAGGTAGATATGAATATTATATCATTTTTGGGGTATTTTTGCAGCACAAATCTATTTTATATTGCGTACCTACCAAAGACATTAGAACTATTAGACCAAATTGTTTACATTTTGATGTGGCAAATCATCATTCCCTCTTTATTATTCATCCCTGTTGCTCAAAATTTGACCTTAGCCGGCTTTATCTGTCTGTTAGAAATATTAGGGAAAAACTGTTTTTAAAAGATTGAGTTAGTAATTGCAGTAACGCCCACAACCTAACATACAAAAAAGTTAAGGTGTGCGTATCAAATTATGCATTCATGCTTGCAATGTTATGCGAATATTTTATCGAAAACTGTTAAAACCCTTAAAAGTATTGAAATTATTATTATATATATCAGGCACTACGGCAACATTGTACTACGATTTTACAACCGGAGAGATTCTTTGAATGACTGTAGCGATTGCGATGTTGCCAGTGAGTCACAGCAGCTAGCTTGTGTTTTTGTGCTTTTATTGCAGTTTATTTTTGATTTCCTTGTGTATTTGCCTAAACATTAGTGTAGAAATAAACAATCATGGTTCGTGCCTGTGTAGTGTGTAAAAAGTGGATCATTTTAATCCAAATTTATCATTTCATCGGTAAGTATGCTTAGGTTATTGTTTTATAGAAAGCATTGGTGTAGTGTAAGAAAACGTCAAAAATACCAAAAAACTACTTTTATTGTAAAAAGTTCGTACATAATCTTAAAACAAACCGTCTTATTTCGTTTGCTACGTAAGACTGCTCGTTTCCCGTCGTTTCCATATTAACACTTCAAATCTATAACTCTTAGTGGTAACGTAAACATAAAATAATCTTAATGGGCCTGGCTATATATTGAGTAACACTAATCCTTATGGGTCTGAACGAGACCTGTTGACTTATCGAATATCGTGGCTGCGTCATTTCTTACACTCGGCCATCCTGTATATAAGCCTGTCCTCAGGCTTCACAAGGAACTGAAAAGAAAAAAAAAATAAAGATCCGTTGATCTTTTCGTTTTAGAGATCCGTTGATCTCTTCGTGTTAAAGATCCGTTGATCTTTTCTTTTTAGAGATCCGTTGATCTCTTCGTGTTGAAGATCCGTTGATCTCTTCGTGTTAAAGATCCGTTGATCTTTTCGTTTTAGAGATCCGTCGATCTCCTTGTGTTTAAGATCCGTTGATCTTTTCGTTTCAGAGATCCGTTGATCTCTTCGTGTTAAAGATCCGCTGATCTTTTCTTTTTAGAGATCCGTCGATCTCCTTTTGTTTAAGATCCGTTAATCTTTTCGTTTCAGAGATCCGTTAATCGCTTCGTGTTAAAGATCCGTTGATCTTTTCGTTTAAGAGATCTGTTGATCTCTTCGTGTTAAAGATCCGTTGATCTTTTCGTTTTAGAGATCCGTCGATCTTCTTGTGTTTAAGATCCGTTGATCTTTTCGTTTCAGAGATCCGTCGATCTCCTTGTGTTTAAGATCCGTTGATCTTTTCGTTTCAGAGATCCGTTGATCTCTTCGTGTTAAAGATCCGTTGATCTTTTCGTTTAAGAGATCCGTTGATATCTGCGTGGTAAAGATCCGTTGATCTTCTCTTTTTAGAGATAAGTTGATCTCTTTGTGTTAAAGATCCGTTGATCTTTGCGTTTAAGAGATCCGTTGATCTCTTCGTGTTAAAGATCCGTTGATCTTTTCGTTTTGGAGATCCGTCGATCTCCTTGTGTTTAAGATCCGTTGATCTTTTCGTTTCAGAGATCCGTTGACCTCTTCGTGGTAAAGATCCGTTGATCTTTTCGTTTAGAGATCCGTTGATCTCTGTGTGTTAAAGATCCCTTGATCTTAACAAGCCTTAAGCCATCATCGTCTTGAAAGGTGAGCCAGCGTTTAATGTTGTCAGCAGCGACAACCGTACGTGATACTTTTCGAAGACTTCGTAAATCTTCAACTTCATACCTATCGTTGAACAGAACTCGTGTAATTCGGAACGGTCCTTTAAACTTTGGAAGTAGTTTGCGACTTCCCCCTGTAGCGGGCTCGCTTGTTATTTTGAGCATTACCAAATCGCCTTTACTCTACTTAATGGCCTCTCGTCTTGACTTATCGTATCGTGCTTTCTGTTTTTTCTGGTCTTCAGTAATATGTCAGAAATTTTGTGACGTAGGTCTTGCAGGTTCTTTCTATTTAGATCATCTCGGATTTCGTTGACAATACGAGAATCGGCGGCGTGCCTAGAGTTACAACCGATTAATGCTTCCATGGGCGTAGCATTTATTGATTTATTATGAGTAGTATTTATTGCACTTTGCACTTGTTTTACACATTGTCCCATTCGTCAATATCTTTACCGGCAGATGTTGTAGCCAATGAAAGTATTGCTTCATTTCGTTCGTTACATTTCGTGCTTCCAGCATTTTTTTTTTGATTCTCTGCAGTTGTTCGTCTTGCAACTGTGCTGCAGTTATCCATTCTCCTTCCGTGATATCTATAACCAGTGTTTCATACATATTTACAAGATTCCTGCTTAGGGCGTCGACATGTGCCATACGTGATCCTGGTCGGTATTCAATTTCAAAGGAAAATTCTTGGATTTCCAACCACCATCGTCCAATTCTAGGTAAAAGATCTTTCTTTGAAAGGGTTGTTCTTAGAGCGTTACAATCAGTAACCACCTTAAATGGAATTCCTAATAAATACACTCTAAAATATCGTAGAGCTAATACGACTGCCATAGTTTCTAACTCATATGCGTGATATTGTCTTTGATCGTGCGATGTTTGTTTACTAAAGTACGATACCACATGTTGTTTTCCTTCGGCATTAAATTGAAGGAGTATCGCAGCTACGCCTATGGAAGACGCATCTGTGTGTAATTCTGTGCGTAGTGTGTGGTCAAATATAGCAAGAATCGGCTCGTTCGTTAATGTATTTTTAATTTCTTGAAATGCTCTTTGTTGAGGATTTTCCCATGTCCATCTTACATTTTTTCTTGTAAGACGCGTGATAGGCTCTACAATGGTAGCATAATTTGCAATGAACTTCCTAAAATATCCACATAATCCTAGAAACTGCCTTATTTGTTTCACGTTAGTAGGAGGTGACATATCTAAAACAGCTTTTACTTTTTCTTTACCCGGTCTTACGCCTTCAGAGTTGATTTCTCGTCCCAAGTACGTAATTTCAGTCTTAAAAAATGAGCATTTACTTATCTTTAAGGTTAAATTGTGTTCTTTAAATTTTGTTAAAACTTGATGCAATCTGTCCAAACCTTCATCAATCGTTAATGACGGAATAATAATGTCGTCAATGTATGGAAACGCTATTGAATTTTTTAGGTTTCCCAATACCGTATTAATAAGTTGTTGAAAAACAGCGGGGCCATTTGTTAGCCCAAAAGGCATCCTCAAAAATTCAAAATGGCCATCTGGCGTAACAAATGCTGTCTTTTCAATGGAATTTTCCGCCATTGGTACTTGATAAAATCCATTTGCTAGATCTAATGAGGTAAAAAATTTATTACCCCCTCCTAAACGGTCTATTTGCTCCTCAATCAACGGTAGAACACTTCTCTTTTTGATGGTAATTGCATTAATGCGCCTATAATCTACGCATGCGCGGTAATCGCCGGTTTTTTTCTTTATTAATACGACTGGACTTGCATATTTGGAGATGGATTCTCTAATAATATTACTTTCTAGTAATTCATTTATCATTTCTCGCAAAATTTCTTTTTCTTTTTCTGGTAACCGATAAGGGTGATAGGTTATCGGTACATCAGTTGCCGTCTTAATTTCCATGGAAACTGTCTTCGTTTTTCCCAAACTCTTCAGAGAAAATGATATGCAATCGACAAATTTGTTTAATAATTCCAAGCACCTAAATTTGTCGTTTTCTGTTAGAGGACCAAAGAAAAGATCGTTTATATTTAGCACATTATTTGTAAAAATATCAACAACATTAACGGATATTTCTTTTAATGTTGGTAAATTTCTAAATGTAACATTATTATTTCGTTTAGTCATCAAAATGTGAGGTTGCTCAATCAAATCACGTCCAATCAATATTTCTTTAGATAAATAGTTATCGTCAACAATTATAGCGTTTACGACACCTGATACCTCTGAAAGTCTTATGGTTAAATGGGCAGTCTGATTTGACAAAAGAGTGTTTCCTGTAAAACCACGAAAAATATTTTCTTGGGTTAAATTAATATTGAGCCCAAATCTCTTTACGGCTGACGTTTTTATGAGGGTTTTAGCACTCCCTGTGTCGATAATGCAACTAGATTTATAACCGTTAACACAAGCCGTCTTAATAAACATATGTTTCACTTCTTGAGTTTTGGGACTGTTCTGCACTAAATTAATGTTTGTAATTTTTGAATGACATTTTTGAACTCGAGGAAGAGTAATTGGGAATAACACTCGACGACTTTATAAATTGTTTTGCTTCGCTACTAGGCATATTACCTAAAGTATTTAAATAGGCGTAAAGTTTATCAGAGTTTCGTATTTGAGCTGAGCGTATTGTCCGAATAATATTTTCATCACTGATGCCCCCAATTACAGCGTCAAATAGAAATTCTTCAGGAATTTGTATTTTTAAAGCCCGTAATTTGGTTAATTTTTGGAAACAATAATCCGCCAGATTTTGTCCCGGTCTTGCTTCATAATTTGAGGCATCTCTTAATAATTTAGAAAATGGAACAGACTTACGGAAATGCTGCAACATCCCTTGTTTCATTTCACACCACGACACTTCGTTTTTTATTTGTTCGTAATACCACTGGCGGGCGTGTCCCTTAAGCCTACTTGCTATAATCCTAATAATGTACTCATCACTCCACCTATATCGTTCACCCAAAATGTCCACTTTTGCAACCCACATTTCGATAGTAATATCGTTTTTCATCGAGTCAAATATTGGAATTGCTTGTTCGTCACTTAAATACAACGCGGCAACGGACGTTGACGGCATATTTCGAAGTTCGTTAATTTCCTTTTTTAACGACTTTAATTGTTTTTTGAGCTTATCACATTCAGTATTAGTACTCGAGCTACTCGTATTACTTGACGACCGCTCACGTTGGCGTTTTGTATGGGAAACACGATCACGTTTTCGTTTTGAACTTTTATGTCTCTTCGCGCTTGTTTTCCCCATTTTGTCAGAGCAAAAGAAAGAGAAAAAAAAAATGGCACGAGCGTTGGACAGTCTATCCCACTTCTGATTTGTAAGAAAACGTCAAAAATACCAAAAAACTACTTTTATTGTAAAAAGTTCGTACATAATCTTAAAACAAACCGTCTTATTTCGTTTGCTACGTAAGACTGCTCGTTTCCCGTCGTTTCCATATTAACACTTCAAATCTATAACTCTTAGTGGTAACGTAAACATAAAATAATCTTAATGGGCCTGGCTATATATTGAGTAACACTAATCCTTATGGGTCTGAACGAGACCTGTTGACTTATCGAATATCGTGGCTGCGTCATTTCTTACAGTAGCGTATGAGTTTGTTTACTAATGCTGTGGTAGCACCATTGTTGTTAAAATTTTTATGCACAATGAAAAAGTTTTGTTATACTTAGAAACAATTAGGAGTAGATATTGATAAATAACTCATGGTAGCTACTTAACAGTAAACGAGTAAAAAGATATCGACTAGTAAAATACTGTAAAATTGAAATCCTATTCCTAAATTTAATTAGGTACCTATTTATTGAGACAGGCGCGGTCATACGGAGGGGGGGGGGGGCCATGGGGGCCATGGCCCCCCCCCTTGGCGTCGATTTACATTATAAAAGCCCTGCCTCCATAAATTGACCAATCGTGTCAAACCCTTAATTTTTTAAAAATATTTAAACGCAAAAAATATTAATAAAAATAATTAAGTAAGTAGGTATAATATAATATAGGTATCTATAATTTTAAAATTTACTTAACCGTTTTTTGCGTATTTTTCCTACTTGAAAACCAAGAATCATCAACAAAAAAGGGCGTGGCACCCAAAAATTTTTCGCCTGCGGCGCTAAGACTTTTCCTTGCACCGCCTCTCTAAATTGACATCAGCCGCCACTGCATGGCCCCCCCCCCTCAAAATGTTAATATGACCGCCCCTGTATTGAGATGTTTTATATATAACATATAAACATTCTGTTTAGGTTTCCTCAAGATGCTGAAAAAAGAAAACTTTGGTTTTCTTTAGTAGGATTCTGGATAACCAACCTTTACGAAACAATCCAGAGTTGTGATCGGATCACTTTTTTCCTGCCGATATTTTAGTAAGGGTGAATGGTGCTAATTATGTTAGAAAGGGGGTAAACCCTCATTACTGTGAAGGCTTGTTATTTCTAGACGACCTCTCTAACAGGTAAGATTGGGAGCTGTCAAGTTTTGGTTTGCCTAATAGAATTATTTAAAATATTTTAATATCCTTGTTTGTTTTTTAGTTCTGAGTCAACTATTATTGGAACACCACCTGCCGCAAAGAACAACATTGCCCAACATTGGCGTAAGTAATATCTATTAATAATAAAATTAGTAATGTTATATTTATGACAAATAAAACTTTTGGTTTATAATAAGTGTAATAGGTATACCTATTATTCAATATGAAACCCTTTTAATATTAATTAGAAGTTCATTTTATTCATTTTTAGGATGTCTAAGCTATGCTTTGATGATATATTGGTTAAATCAGATGATGCTGATCGAGTTGCTGATGAACCTTACAAGATTATTTATAATTCTCCTAATATTCAAAGGTACGTAGGCCCTATGCAAACAAAAGTTGTTCAAAAAAATGTTAATCATGAAGAAAAATGCTATTTGGGCTTTTTCTTTTATTTTTCTGTTGATTCTAGAAAAAAGCACAATCATGTATTAGGGTATGTTTTATTTATGATGTATGATTAAGTAGTTATTTTTTTGGAATACATTATTCTGTTTGTGAAGCCATCTTCTTTTGTTGTTTTTAAACATTATTGCAAATAAAGATTATTATTAATATTATACATACACCTTAGTTTATTATTGTTTATCTAAGAATATCTTCTATCATAACTTCCAGCTTTTAACAGGAAGTAACAAAATATGACATCTGGTTAAACCCGAGGTTGATATTTGTTGACTTCAAGAACCGTAATTTTTCAATTAACAATATCTCAACAACCATTCAGTTTAGACATATATAGTACATACAATGGTGTTAAGTCGATGAGTACATATTACAAAGTTTAGGACAACCTGTATATTTAAGTATATGCTTGTTGAAGGCAGTTTTTGAAATAAGAAATGTTTGTATTCATTGTTTTTTTTTTACATACAGGAGCTAAGATATTTCATGTCCAAATAGAATTGGGACACTCGTATAATGTCCTATAGATTTTAATAAGAATAAATGTAGTCTACCTCGTAATTACAATTTTTACAAAGGTTTTTATAATGTTTTCAATTCTAATAGTGAAATAAAGTTTAGCAACTTTTTTGCAATAGTAGCAGTGTTTTATTTTTCATTTACGTACCTACCCATATTTTGTGATAAATTTCCAACTGAAACTAATTCAAAATAGGAATTTTCCAAATAACCTCTTTCTTTCATACTGGGATTCAGAAATTTCGGCATCTTATAAGTATTAAAGGTGTGTTGTGATTCTAAAATTCAAGATTCGGAATTAATCCAATTTGTTAAAAGGATTTCAGACGAAAAACAATTAAATCAAACAAGCAATGTGATTAATTTTTTTTTATTGTAGTATATTTCTTGTAGCCTATTATTTCCATTCTTAGGAAAAAATTCTGATACAAAAAAATTTATTGTATTATTTTCATACATTGTTCTTAGGTTTTAACCTCTACACCACTGGCGAGCAAAACCAAGGGACGGTTTACAATGTTGCCGATCGGGCCAAGGAGATCTGCCTTTCTCTCTCACACTCGCCAATTATTTTAAAACAATAATAGTCGATAATTTTATGGGAATTATGAATGAATCGTTTCGTCTAATAGTTCTAATGTCTTTGGTACCTACCTACCTATTACCTATAACCATACTTTATAGAATTTTATAAACTATAAAAATATGCTCTACACTTACTAACTAGTAACAGGATGTACGGATCCCTCAATTTGCGTGTTCTTGTCTATCTTCTACTATTGAACAAAAAGCAATCGTTTTCCGATATGGCAAAGTAGTCTGCTTTGGCGATTCTTTTTTTGATTGGTTGTTCCAATCGCGGTATTGCCGCATTGCCGCTATTTTAGTTAACTACTGTACAAAATCAAAAGGTAAACCACCAAGTATTTTTGTTGGTTTATTATTAATTTGACATTATAAGTACATGATAATATTTGATATATCGATATTAGTAATTAATCCGTATAATAATGGTCAATCTCGAAATCTCGACATGGACAAATCATCGCCAGTTATATAGCGTTTAATTTGCTAAAGTCTGTGCGTTTTAAGAAGTCCGATATCGGATTAAATCACCAAGGGATGTTATTGCTTTTAAAACAGTAAGTCGGTTTAGTTACAATATCTTCGCACCTTCGCTATACTTGATCACACCGAACATCCCACTGGTTTACTGTATTGCATTACTGGGCGAAATAGAATACAACAATATGGCAAATACGAAGCAATGAAAATGGAATTTTATTAGTGTACTGGTTATAACTTTATGTTAGGTACTTACTGTACAAATTACAGTGCAGTGCCGTTCGTGTAAATTAAAAAATCTGTATATTGCAAATTATATTGACTGAAAACGTTTTACTTCTATTGGATTTACGTTGCTAGTCAACCAATTGCCCTTGTCAATTTATCAAGATTATAAATTTGTTTACAGTTCTTGACAAGGCCTTTTGTTTAGTTTCTTTTTTTAAATGAATGCCAATATCCGATTCATATCTCCAGAAGAATGTTCCTATGCAAGAGGACTATTTGAGCAGGGCTGGTCTCAGTCTGATATTGCCAGAATCATGAATAAAACGCAAGGGGCTATATCAAAAATTTTAAAACGGTATCGAGAATATGGATCGAATCAAAGAAGAGCAGGGCAAGGCCGACCAAGGAAAACAACTGCTAATCAGGATCGGTTTTTAACAATGCAATGTGTTCGGGAGCGATTTACAACAAGTACCAAGCTACAAGCACGGTTGTCAAACGTTCACAATGTTCGACTATGTAAGCAAACAATACTTAATCGCTTAAAAGAGGTCCAACTGAAACCGTACGAAGCAGCGATAGGACCAAAGCTGGAACCGCACCATAGACGTGAACGATTGCAGTTTGCTCAAGAGCATTTGCCATGGGGTGAAGATGAATGGGCTAATGTTTTATTTAGTGACGAATCCCATTTTTGTCTATACAGCAATGATAGACGTTTAAAAGTGTTTCGAAGACCTGGTGATCGCTATGCTCAGTGTAATTTTAAAGAGCGGGTTAGTTATGGCGGTGGATCAATTATGGTTTGGGGAAGTATATCTCTAGAAGCAAAAACGGAATTGGTATTTGTAGAGCGATTAACTAGTGACAGGTACATTACGGAAATTCTTCAGGAGCATGTTGTGCCTTTTGCTCCCTTTATTGGAGAAAACTTCATTTTTATGCAAGATAACGCACGTCCACATACGGCGAGAATAGTAACGGAATATCTAGCATAAACGGGAATTAGTAATGAATTGGAAAGCTCGAAGCCCAGATCTTAACCCTATAGAGCATTTATGGGATCGAATGGGTAGAGAGGTTCGTGCAGAAGCTAACCCACCAGAAACTTTGGCTCAGCTGAGATTGACGCTACAAAGAATATGGGAAAATATGGATCAGGTTTTTATAAGAAATCTGATTCTCAGTATGCCAAATCGTTGTCAAGCTGTCATTAATGCCCGTGGAGGAAATACGCGTTATTAATTTTTATTCTTATAAGTAAGTTGTTTCTTTAAATTGTTATTACTATTGTTAAGTTAGTGTTATAACACGATTTTTTAATTTTTTTTAATTAACACGAACGGCACTGCGCTGTAATTTGTACAGTAAGTACCTAACATAAAGCTGTAACCAGTACACTAATAAAATTCCATTTTCATTGCTTCGTATTTTCCAAACATTAATTTTAAAATCAGCACATTTTACACGGCTTGGTATCTTATCCATGATCCTGTATAAAAAAGACATAAAGTGAGGTCAAACACATTGTTCTAAGTAGTTCAAGGGACAGCCTACCTAATAAACTGAAAATTGAATTGATTGATGAAGATATTGATTTTAAAATTCGAGTACTTTTTTACCTATTCCATTTTTTATTTTTTTATTTTTTTTTTTAATTGACACGAACGGCACTGCGCTGTAATTTGTACAGTAAGTACCTAACATAAAGCTGTAACCAGTACACTAATAAAATTCAATTTCAATTGCTTCGTATTTTCCAAACATTAATTTTAAAATCAGCACATTTTACATGGCTTGGTATCTTAGTCATCATCCTGTATAAAAAAGACATAAAGTAAGGTGAAATACTTTGTGCTAAGTAGTCCAAGGGACGGCCTACCTAATAAATCAAAAAATGAGTGGATTGATATAATTTTGATGGAGATATGGATGTTTAAAATTTGAGTACTTTTTTACCTATTCCATAATTAATGGACGCAGTGTATTATAATAATAGGTAGGTATAAAATTGAAATTCGAGGTCAGAATTCAAAGTCAATATCTAATAAAAATTTTGCGCCTGTTCTGCAACGTTGTCCCCAAATGTCGAGGCGTAGAGGAACGAAGGATGAAGATCTCGGAAACCTAACCTGTTTTGATAGTGCCCCAATTAGGCAATCCAAACCACGTGGTAGAAATGTCAGCACAATTGACGTTGGTTGGCACACTTGGCGACTGGAACCATAACATAAGCATTGATTTTTGTGACGTTGAAGTGTTTGGATCGTGTTTTTAAGTGTTTTGTTTGATTTTTCTTTTAAATAAAGTGAATTTTTGTATGATGGACAGTGAATATCTTCAAAAATTATCAGCGGAGAATCCAGATGTTGGAGAAAGGTAGGTTTAAATGCAATCTATTTTCTTGTTTACCTGTGTAACCATTGTTTTCTTTTTAGGTATCGACTGAAATTAAAGTTAATAAGCGGCTTGGACCCGTTTCTTATTAATTCTCAGGACCTTGACTACAGTATTAATGGCGTTCCACCTATTTCAAACATGGATATTATTTCATATTTGGTGTTTTCCCATAGTTCTTATTCCGAGGAACAAATGAAGGCATTTAAAAGTTCCAGGCCACTTTTTGGGGTTTGACACATGAGAAAGATAGTGTAAAAGCATATAGAAGTTCAATGGAAGAAGAAAAACATAAGAATCTTGTGATTAATGAAGTTGGACTTTTGATAAGTGAAAGGTGGCCACAGTTAGCCGCTACTCCTGATAGAATAATAGATTGTGAGTGTTGTAGTGGAGGTTGTCTTGAGGTGAGGTGCCCTTACCTATCATATACTGGTAAAATACAGGATATACTTAAGAAATTTGCAAGAATGTCCAAGACACAGTGTTCGAGTGTGAAGAAAACGACCTTGACGATGACAAAAACATAGAAGCTGTTACCGAAACTCTCAACTTAAAAAAAAAACATGTTTCAATGACGAGAACTTCTCTTTACACCAACGAGACAAGTTCCATCTACATCGATAGATGGATTCTTCTGAAGAAGGAGAAACTTCTGGAAGATTCAATGATTTTGCTAGTTCTCCGAAGAAGAGAACTCGTTTCAACTGAAAAAAAATACTTAACTGAGGATTCAAATAGAAGCATACTGAAGATTTCACTGAGAAGAACAGAGACGGAAATTGACCAGGAATATCAAGCATATGTAATTTCAAAAATTTCCTGTATTAAATCGATAAAGTTATTAAATAATTTTTTGTACAATGTCATGTTTTTCTTATACAGGGTGTTTCCTAACCTTTCTGAAAAAATGAAGGAGGTGAATCCTTAGCTTATATTGGGACGAAAATGTGGTATAAAAGTTTTTCGCGTGTCGCTTCGTTTTCGAAATACAGGGTGTTAAAGAAAAATTTGTATTTGTTTTTCATTTTAATAATTAATGCCAAACGATATTCTAATATATAGATCATGTTCGTTCTTTAAATCAGTCGGGGACTATTAATTTCTATTTGTATACAGGAAAGCTTCTCAGCGGGACTTAGCATAGGTTTAATGCTGAATCTTCAAATTCGTAGCTTGTTGAGGTAGGAGGGGTGGTAGACAGAAGCAGAGAAGGGTGTTTTTTTTTTTAATTATTTTGTGTTCGTTCTCAGTCAGTTTATTGTGGTGGAAGGGGAAGAGGAGGATGGACAGGAGTGAGCCAGTCTCTCGGTAGTCTGTATGATTTGAGTGGGTTTGAGTAAAAGTGTGATTGTATGATCAGCGGATTTAGGGAAAAGTCTGTCCATTTGTAGTAGTTGATAATAAGTTTGTCAATATATTCAGCAATTGTCGGCATTTGTAGGTCATTATGTAGCGTATGTATCATCGTAAAGCGTGGAGCGTTTGTCATAATTCTGAGTACTTTGTTCTGGAATGTCTGAATTTTGTTGAATGTTGACTTGGATACGATGCACCAGGAGGCGACGTCATAAAGAAGAACAGGTCTAATAATAGTCTTGTACAGCAATGTCTTTGTTGGTAAGTCTAGTCGACTTCTACTATTGATGAGTGAGTAGATGGCGCCGAGTTGACCATTCGCTTCTTTTAGGCGCTGGTCTACGTTATCGCTCCAAGCCAGCCTCTTATCGAAAGACAGGCCCAGATATTTGATGTTATTACACCAGTCTATTCTGGTGTTTTTGACTTGAAGTCTGGTTTGGGGAAATTTACATGTTGACCTCGAAAAGTAGATCGCTTGGGTTTTAGCGTCATTTAGGCGAATTTTTCATTTGTCTAACCACGCCTCGATAAGTTTTATGTGGCGTTGCAGCTTTGAGACTACCAACCTTGGCTGTTTGGCGGTGGCGGTGTTCGCGGTATCGTCAGCAAACAGGTATAATAAAATTATTGTGTTTGAGCAAATTTAGGAATATCGCTGGTATAAATATTGTACAGGGCCGGTGCAAGGGGGGAACCCTGCGGTACTCCGGCTCTGACGTGTCGCACAGTCGATATCGCATTCTCAGACGAATCCGTGAAAATTCTGTCCGACAAAAATTAGTGAATCACCTTTATTAGGTAGTTCGGCATACCTGATCTTATTAACTTTAGAATGAGTCCGTCATGCCAGACCTACTATAGCGACCATTTAACCCCTTGAGTACGTTGGAAGCCGGTCTTGTTGTTTGGCGCACCGTGCAATGAGCAGATCGAAAATCGAACTGTTCCGGCGGTAAAATGTTGTTGTCAGATACAAAATCGTTGATACGATGAAGTATGAGTTTCTCAACAACCTTGCCAAGACAAGACAGTAGGCTTATGGGTCTGTAGCTGGTCACTAGTGATTGATCTTGCTTAGGTTTTGGAATAAGAACTACTTTGGCTTTCTTCCAAACCTGGGAAAAATAGCCTTTTTCGATAATAGCCTGTGCAATGTTTACCACATCCGCTATTACATTATCTGACAAGTTCTTTAACCTTTATACCGTCGAAACCCGGAGCTTTTTTAGGTTTCATAGCTTTGATAACGCCTTTGACTTCGTCAATTTGAATATTGCGGATATTCTGAATGGGTGCTCGATCGACCTATAAATTCGTATTGTCCTGGAGATCTGCGCGTCCCTCCCTGGATCCGTCGTCGGGTTATCATTAAACTGTTCGTAGAGGCTATCCGCGAATAGTTCAACCTTTTCCCTGGGGTCGGAGACTAGAGTGTTGTTAATGGAGTTTCTGATAAATGACATTGGCTTTTTGCTACCCTTTGTCAGTGATTTTGTCATTTTGTATATACTGTTGTCTTCAGTACTGAGACCAGCCACTCTATTCTCTCACAAAGAGGATTCTTGAGCTTTGAGCAGATCACGAACAAGCTGAACGGCTCTGTTCGCCTCTGTTTTTATACGCGGATCTCCAGTGCGATACGCGCGGTTCATAATTCGATTTTTTAATCTAATTTGTTCTTTAATTTGGGTTGTTAATATGCCGTACTTGGAAAATCTGGATATTTTCGTGGAAGAAGCTATAGCCATTGAAGTATGAATGGCATGTGTCACTTGAATAACGGCAGGGTCGATGTCAGCATCCGCCTGAATAGGCGGCAGCGGTTATTTGCACTCCAAAAGACGCCTAAACATGAGCCAATTGACAGAGGTGATGGATATTGAACCATGCCCCTTTTCTTGCGGATTACCGTACTCTACCACAACCGGAAGGTGGTCGGATGACAGGTCGCAGATAGCCATCGGCTGTGAAAGGAGGTCGGTGTTTTTTACCACGAAAATATCTAGAATTTCGGGGAGCCCATACGAGCACGAATGGGTATGCTCTCTCGGCGGCATAATATGATAATTATAATCTGCAGACTTGTTGTACAAAATGCGACCTTTGTTGTTTTGGTAACGGCATCCCCAAATACGATGTTTGGCGTTTAAGTCTTCACCTATAATTATCGTTTCGTTGGTGCCAAAAACCTTGCCCAGACATGTGCCGTCGAAATCGTATTCGACAGATGGGCTGCAGTAAACAGAGACCAGGTGAACCCATTTGGTTTTAGTTTTTACGCGAATAAAAGTGCCCTCAATGTGCGGACAATCGCAGGGGCCTGGCACGGCCTGTGCAATGATATTTTCTTGACAAGAACCATGGTACCCCCTTTTTGCCTTAATGGCCGGTAATTCCTGAATATCGTGAAATTGGGGAACGTGAGGCGCTCTCCTTTAAACCATGTCTCCTGAACAAGCAGAATATCAATCTCGTTTCGCTCAACAAAGTCAATAATTTCAAGTTTTTTGCCTTTAAAACCGTTAATATTTATCGTAGCCAACTTAAAGTAAGCAATCTCGGACTGCAAAGCCATTACTTTTTAGTAAATGTGAACGTCGACAGCATATTTTGAATCTGCAGCTGCATTTGTTGCTGCATCATTTTGGAGAATTCGCCCAAGTATGACTGCAGTGTAGCCTGCAATGCTGTTTCCAAAGCCTCTGATGCTGGTATTTCGCTAGAGGACTTATTGCTCAAGTTCGAGTTATTTTGAGTACCCCATTTAAAAGTGGGCGGAGGAATGTTTGGTCTAACAGAGGTTGGAGGCTTGTTGTTAGTGTACAAATTTTTAGGGTGCTTGGGGCATCCTTGGAATTGATCGGGTGTAAAGTCTTTACATTTAAAAGAAAAATGATCGTTGGCGCACTTCAGAGACTTGATAGGCGCCGTGCATTTAAACTGAGAGTGGCCATAGAGTTGGCATCTATGGCACTGGGAAATATTAGATTTGGAGCGTTGCGCCTCCACCCTTATTTTTAAGCAGTCCAACTCTGGTATGTCGAAAATACCTTTTTCTAATTTTGGTAGAATAACCAACACTAGAGGCAGTGGAAGACCGTCTCTCTTATTCCACCTAATCACTCTGGTCGGGTGGAAGCCCAACGCCTCCAAGTCTTCCTTGACCTTGGCCTCGGACCAGGTCTCGATGACGCCCCGCATAACTACGTGAAGATCTTTCTCTTCCGGGAAGCGGAAAGAGTGTTACGGAATTTTCTGGCTATCGAAAAACTTAACGATGTTAAAGTAATCGTTTGGGGTCGAGGGGTGGAGCTTCACACCTCCCTCAACAGTAATGGCTTTTCTAAAGTCAATTTTATTGACTTTGAAATAGCTTGTTACTTCGTTAAATTTAATTTTATTACGTAAAACCACAGGGGGGACCCGCAGTTTTTTTGGAGTTCCCTCTGTAGCATCATCTGCGTTGGTAGGGTTTTTAGGAGTAGATGTGGGTGGGGGAGTACCTACAGCATGACTGGATTTAGAGAGACCAGCAGAATTGACAATTTTGTTGTCAAAATGTTCTTTTAAAACTTTGTTGTTTGTAGCTGATAAATTAGGCCATGCTGTTGTTTCAATCTGAATTTGTAGTTATTTAGCATTTGAAGGATTTGTGGTGTTGATAGGACGCTTTCTATTTGTTTTAACTGGTATAAAAGGTGAATTATCTGCGTCATCTTCGGAATGCATCTCTGTATCGGAAATTTGGATGTCTTGTGGTTTGTTGGGGTGTGTGGTGTTTGTATTTTGTGTAGTGTGTAAAATATTGGAGTAAGTAACATTAGTTGATAGTAACGAGAGCTGACTCACGTATCTGTCGATGTCTGTTCTTTGAGTTTGAATAACGCATTCCATTTCCTTTATTTTAACCTCGTGATTCATATTTAGTCTGTTGGCCGTCTCCTCCAAACGCCTTTCCCATTTCTTCTCAGACTCATTAAGTAGTTTTAAGTACCTTTTTTCAAGGGTTTTTCTCTTTTCGTAATAGTACCCTCGGAGTCCATTTGTTCTTCCTCTGATTCTAAAGATTCTAGGATTAGGGGTGGGATTTCCCCACCACTATCGTCTCCCATGATAATACTATCGTACCTCCTTAAGAGAGGATTGACCAAGAGAGTCGGTAGTTGCAAAAATAGCAATTATTTGCAAAAATTTAAATTTAAATTTTTTTGACAGTGACACTGGAATTAAATAAATTCTGACAACACGTCTGTTCTCTCCGAATGGTGGATGAGAACTGATATTCTAATGATATTTGTTAAACATAAGGGATTAGAGCACTTTACTTTAGGTCAGTTTTAAATTTTACAACTAGTTCATTGGCGGGGATCTGAACAAAAGAGTACTTTAATTTTTTAGTTATTTTTCGTATTTTTATCATTATGTTGCGTCAAATGATACGAGTAGGCTTTGCTTCGTTCCATGGCAACCACATTTGTTTTTTTCGTAACATTCATCTCCTGTTTAACATCTTTCAAATAATATCCTTTTAAATTGTTTTTTAATTTATTTGTACTACATAACATACTTTTCATAATTTCATAATGGTTGAGATTACCAATCAAGAAATGGCTCAAATTCATTTTATGTACGGTTTGGCAAATGGAAATGCGCTAGAGGCGATACGTTTATATGCAGAACGTTTTCCTAATGGACAAGTACCGGGTTCGGAGACATTTACAAGATTGCACCTCAGGTTAGAGGAAACAGGTAGCTTTGCAAAAAGCAAAATAGGCGACCGACCACTTACAGTTAGAACCGTACAACTTGAGGAAGAGGTCTTAAACATGGTGGAAGAATCTCCAGGCACTAGTACGAGGAAAATCGGGAAGGAGTTGAATGTGAGTTACAAAACAGTATGTCTTTAAGGGTCTCACATTTTTCGGCAAAAATACCTACTATTTACAGATGAGGCAAATTTTTCCAGACAAGGCATCATAAATTTTCACAACAACCATATTTGGGAGCAAGATAATCCTCATGCTATCATCGGAGGACATAACCAGTATACATTTTCTTTTAATATTTTGGCAGGGATTGTTGGAGATAGCTTAGTTGGACCGTATTTTTTTCCAAATCGACTTACTGGTGATGTCTGTTACAACTTCCTTAGAGATGAATTGCCAGAATTGATGGAGGCAGTGCCGTTAAGAACGAGAACTTTAATGTGGTTCATGCATGACGGCACTCCCCCTCACTTTGCAGTACGTGTTAGAAACTATTTAGATCAACAATATCCTGCTCGATGGATAGGTAGAGGAGGACCTCACCCATGGCCACCCCGTTCGCCGGATCTGAATCTATTGGATTTTTATTTCTGGGGTCACCTCAAACAACTCGTTTA
The DNA here is from genome assembly GCA_963920685.1 of Polydrusus tereticollis. Classification (NCBI taxonomy): domain Eukaryota; kingdom Metazoa; phylum Arthropoda; class Insecta; order Coleoptera; family Curculionidae; genus Polydrusus; species Polydrusus tereticollis. The sequence continues at coordinate 93,480,694 of OY987333.1, forward strand.
TACTACTCCTATTGAAACTGAAGAAGACCTTCGACTGCGTATTATTGATGGTTTTAATAGGTACGATTCGCGCCAGTCCCGAAATTTTCCAACACGTAAGAAACAATTTAGTACGTCGTGTACATGGGTGTTTACTGGCTCATGGAGGACATTTTCAGCAATTTATTTTACTTCTGTTCATGTGAGTTCATTATTAAAAGTTTTTAAATCAATTATTAAAATGATTATTATTGCTTTACTAATTTTTTTTTAACACCCTGTGTTTCGAAAAAGAAGCGACATGCAAAAAACTTTTATACCACATTTTCGTCTTATAATAAGGTGAGGATTCACCTCCTTCATTTTTTCAGAGAGGTTATGAATGGATACATTAACACAACAGTTTTACCTACGGAAATAAGAAGATACTTATTACGTTGAATATAAAAGCCTCCAACGATCATGCGCAGAGCGACTACAGGATCATTGGAGTTTGTTGAGCATTTCGCGTGGTGTACAACAAAAATAATTGGTTTAACAAAAAAAATGTTTGGACATAAAATGTAGAGAATTTGCTGCTCTACAATGTTTGTTCAAGCAATTTTCTAGTCAGAGTAACAGGAAATTAGAAATAGCGAGAAAACTGATATCCTTATGCTTAATTTGTTTAAATAATGGAATTTTCAGTATGAACAAATGAGATAATGAATTTTTCAGAGGCAAGGTTTTGTAGGTATTGTTTTCCGCTTCAAGTTGCTTTTTTAAATTTTTTTCCAGTATAAAAATAATAGAAGTTACTAGCAAAAAACCAATATAACCCTGTTATTCAAAATTGCGCGAAGTTAAGGGGGTGAGAACCGTGAAAGTTAGAGTTAAGCTTTCCAAGTGGTACCCTACACCCATGCAAAATTGCAGCTTGCTCGCTTTTAGTTTTCAGAAAAATTACAATTTGCCTTTACTAAACCAACAGAAAAATATTTGCGTGGAACGTGACTTGAGCATGAGCGCCCCTATAATGCGAATCGGCCTTTAGTAAATCGTGCATCAGGAAGCTCCAACCACACCGAAAAATACTTAAACAACAAAGAATCCTAAACGCACTTCAAAATACTGCACCCGACCTATTACGAGGAGTGTTAATGTCAATTCATAATCGTCTTCATTAAAGGTGGTTTTGAAAAACAATAATTCATTGAAAACATGTTTTGTAATTACAGTTATCTACAATAATTACTCATCGTGAAAGTATTAAGATTTAATAGTTTTACCAATAACATTTTATAAAAACATAACATAAATAAACATTTTTAAAATTAATTACCTACTAGAATTTAAATTCGATATTTTTTTTATTTTTTTTATTTTTTTTATTTATTTTATTTATTTTTTTCCATTCACAAAATTTGTGAATGGAAAAAAATATCGAATTTAAATTCTAGTAGGTAATTAATTTTAAAAATGTTTATTTATGTTATGTTTTTATAAAATGTTATTGGTAAAACTATTAAATCTTAATACTTTCACGATGAGTAATTATTGTAGATAACTGTAATTACAAAACATGTTTTCAATGAATTATTGTTTTTCAAAACCACCTTTGATTTTATTTAATCGTATTTTTTGTTTAGGAGATTTTAATATTAATCTTATGAATTTGGGCTCTAAGGATCAGTTTCATTTCTAGTCACTTTTAGAAGCAACAGGTCTTAAGCAAATTATCAACAAACCTACAAAAATAGCTAAGGGTACTGCGATTCTTTTGGACCTTATACTGGTTCCTGAGGATTTGCCCATAGATACCGCAAATACCCCGTCAGTACCTAAGATTTCTGACCATAATCTAGTTTTAGTAGAATTCTTGTTACCTAAGTATAAATTTTAGCCTATATTTGGGAAATACAGACTTTAAAAACGCTAATTATGAACAGTTTTATGCCGTTTCATGATCTATTCGGTGGCGAAATATTTTTGATTATAATACCATAAAAAAAAGTGAAATTTTTTAACGAAAACATTACGTCCTTGTTAAACATTCACATGCCAATGCGAACTGCTAGGCCCACAAAAAAAACGATCATTGGATCACAGATACTATACGCGATATGATGGAAACAAGAAATAAAGCAGAACATATGGACAAGGGATGGGAAAATTTACATTAAATTAAAAGACAAAAAACATTGTATCAAAAATTACGCTGAACTAATCGCTCTTCTGGAAAGTAAATAATGGAGCCCTTGATATTTCATTGTCATTATTATATAACATAATACAATTAATTATTGTATTTATTAAAAATTCATAATACTTATATTGTTTTCTTCTATGAAAATTATTAGTTTTAATTTTAGGATTTAACTACAATAGAGAGGAAATTTTACTTTTTATGGTGAATTGTGGCAAGTTTAGGGAGATAAAAGATTTTTCATTCGCATTTTTTAATATCAGGTCTCTTACAAAAAATTTTGCTGAATTCAAAACATTTCTTTTACAAAAAGAGTATGATATTGTGGGAATTTCGGAGACATGGTTATCGCATGATATTCTTGATAATTTATTAACTATTAATGGAAAGAATAGTTTTTGTTCGCGAAGACAGGCCTGCTAGGGGTGGGGGGGATTGGTATATACCTGCGTTCTGGATTGAGTTTTGTGTGCCTGAAGGCGGATGTGACAGAAGATCTTGAAGAGTTGTGGCTTAAGATTTTATTTAATAAAAAAGAATATAACTTTGATGTCTTATATAGACCCCCTTCGGGGAGTTTTCCAAATTTTCTCGAGTACTTCGAGGACTCTATATCAGAATTTTTACCAATTTGTTCAGAGGTCATATGTGGTGGGGACACAAATATTGATATGCTGGATTTTGAGGGCCAGAGGATTGTAGAGTTTAACAGGTCTTTAGATAGTTTCAATTTACAACAGATTACTAATATGCCTACAAGGTTGACAAAGAGTACATCGACTCTGTTGGATGTTATTATTCTTTCTAGAAATGAAAACTGTATTTTTGCTACGGAAAATGTTAACAATATTTCAGACCATTTGCTAGTATTTTGTCAATATGGTGCGGATAAAGCGAAAAAATCTTGCGATTCTTTTAGGGGTCGTAGTTTAAGACGTGTAGATAAAGACCACTTGTTGGAATTATTAAGGGCAACCCCTTTCGAAAACATACTATATATAAACAAGATTAACACCAAGGTTACTTGCTTCACTTCTTTAATTTTAAATTTATTTGATGTCATTGCGCCAATCAAGGAAATTAATGGAACAAAATTAACACCCCTGGCTAACAAATACTATTAAAGAAATGATATGCCTTAAAAACAAAGCGTTTAACAAGTTTAAAAAGACAAAACTCATTGGAACTATTATAAACAAATTAAAAATGAAACAACTAATGCCATAAATAGGGAAAAAAAGGGTTATATGGAATTTTGCTTAGACAGATATAAAAATGACGGCAAAACTCTATGGAAAAAATTTTCAGATCTAGACATATACAATAAAAAAGGACAATATGTTTTACCTGATAATATAAATAAACCTAATGAAATAAACAATTACTTTTTGCAGTTTTCGAATTATACCATGCCTGATCAAAATATTATAAATCAATACTTGTCTACTTTAAAAACAAACTTTGCTGACTTATTTTCATTATCCTTGGTGGACCAAAACATGGTTCATAAATATCTATTAGAAATAAAATCTAGGGCAGTGGGCCATGATGGTTTAAATATAGACATTCTATTACTATGCTGCCCATACATTTTACCTTTTCTTGTAAATATATTTAATAGTTATAATAATATACTAATTAGGAAAATATTTCCTAGTCATCTGATGTAAAAACCTAATTAGTATATTATTATATTTATCTACTCCATCTGACAAGTAAAGGATTTTTTAAAGATTCTTAGTATTTAATAGTTGTCTTCTGGAAAACTGCTTTCCAGAATCTTGGAAAATATCAAGGGTTATTCCACTTCCCAGGAAGAGTAAGGCTGATGGCTATTGTGATTTGAGACCAATTTCAATTTTGTCGCCTCTTTCAAAAGTCTTGAAAAAAATCATGGCTACACAAATAAGGGCGCATATAAACAGTTATAATATTCTGCCCGAACGACAGTCTGGTTTTAGGCGAGGGCACAGCTGTGCAACGTGCCTGCTTGATGTTGTTGACGACATAATAAAAGATATAGATTGCGGTAAGTGCTCCACATTACTACTTTTAGACTATTCCAAGGCTTTTGATAAAATAAATCATGATATTCTGTTTGCCATTCTGCACCATATTGGCTTTTCAGACCGTTCCGTTCAGTTAATTAAGAATTATCTGACAGATCGAGCTCAATTTGTAGAGACTGCTGCTGGGGTTTCTGATATGGGGAGGATATACTGTGGGGTTCCTCAGGGTTCTGTTCTGGGGCCCTTGCTTTTTTGCATTTATACATTCAATGTAGTAGGCAGCTTAAAATATTGTTCACCATATTTATACGCGGACGATAGCCAGCTTCGCTATTCTTTTTTTCCAACAGAGCTGAGAAATGCTAATACACTGATCAACGACGATTTAAAGAGTTTAGTAAATTTTTCCAATCAACATCAGTTATCTACAAATCCGTCAAAATCACAAATGTTGATCTTTGGCAAAAATAAAAAAGAAATTGCAAGTACTATTAAAATATCTATAAACAATGTAGATTTATCCTGTACTAATGTTGCGCGTAATTTAGGTCTAGAAATGGATAATGAATTATGTTTTTCCTCTCATGTCAGTAAATGCATGGGTAAAACATATGCTAGCTTGAAAATGTTGTATCCCCATCGACATGCTTTGCCTGAGGGACTGAAGCTGAGACTGACGGAGGCACTGGTATTGTGTCATCTCAATTTTTGCGATGTGGTGTATGGACCTTGTCTCACTAAATATGATATTAACCGTATTCAAAGGGTTCAAAAATCTTGTTTACGCTATGTATATGGCATAAAAAAATTTGAACCAGTTTCTTATAAACTTGTTACAGCAAGGTGGCTTGATATGGAGGCTCGAAGGAGGTTTCATGCTGTATGTCTTTATCATTCCATAATTTTAACTAAGCGCCCCCCATATCTTTATAATAAAATATCATTTCGCTCGGATGTCCACACCTTGAACCTTAGGTTCCGGGGGTTGCTATCCCCACCGCCTCACAGAACTGCTTTTTATGAAAGGTGCTTTACATTTGATATCTATAAAAAATATAATCCTATACCACATACTCTGAAATCTTTAAAACAACAAACTTTCAAAATATTTTATAAAAAAATGTTGCTCGAGAATGTCTAGAGCCGTGTCCTCCCACCACTTTCAACTTTCTATTCGTGTTTTTATTGCTTTGGTTTATTTATTTCCTCTCTCTAAACATTGCCTATTATCTCTTCACAATTTTTGTTAACATTGTTTTTGTGCTGCACATGCGGATTTCAAAATAAATATTTTACATATAACTAATTGTTGATATTTTAGATTTAAAATTTTGCTGTTTTGGGCCAAACATAATATCAGTGTCAACGATGTATTTGTGTATATTACAAATAAACGTTTATTATTATTATTATTATCGTTATTATTAGGTTGTTTTAAAGGGTCCAAATCGCATGTGCATTGGGATTACTATAAAAGCCTTAGAAACCTCGTAACATTGACAATTCGCAGGGGAAAACGGCGTTTTTCGAAGCCAGGCTACAAAACAAATCAAATGTTTGGAAGAACTTAAGAAGATTTCGTCTGTTAAATCTTAATAGAAAAGCGATTTTCCAGGTTTTCTCAAAAAACCCGATGAGCTTAATTTATTTTCCACAGTTATTGATAATGCACATATTCTTAATAACTATAAAAATTAGGTTAATAAAAAAGTTGCTTCAGTTTTAAATTTAACAGAGGTATCAGAGACTAATATTCTAAAAATCTTAACAGGCAATAGGTCTGGAGCTGAAGGAGTTAATGCTATTGGCAGTTATATTTTAAAAGTAGGCTGTCCATTTTTATTACCATACATTCTCACGTTAATAACTTTGGTATATGTAATTCAGAAATTAAAAAATCTGGAAAGGGCTTTGGTATCACCTAAGGTCTGGTTACCACAGGAATTTAAAGACCTCCGGCCTATCAGTGTTCTACCGTGCCTGGTGAAAGTCTTGGAAAAGTTAATAAATATACAACTTATTGAAAATATTGAATGCAACAATATCTTGCCACAAACTCAATCTGAATTTCGAAAACATCATAGCTATTCCACATCATTGGTTAATGTTACGGATGATATTTTCCAAGCTATTAATAATGGAAAAATTACAATTTTCGCATTGCTGGACTTTTCTAAGGCTTTCGACACCATAAATCATCCAATGCTGTTGGCTATCTGCAGTCTGTTCATGTCGGTAGCATGGTATTGACTCCAGTTATTCAAAGCGGAGTACCACAGGGCTCCACTTTATCACCCCCGCTATATGCTATATGCACAGTGTGTAAAAAGTCCCGGACCGGTCAATTATTTAAAAAATGGCGCACAATATAAACATAAATACTTTCCGGCATAAAAGTTGTAGGCCTTAAAAAAATCTATAAAACTAGAACATCTGTAATTATACAGGGTGCCTCAAACAGTCATGTAAACAACATTTTGGTTTATTTAAATGGAATGACCCCTTTTTAATCACGTTTTCTGATTCCTCTAACATTCTAAACAACAATTATGAATCATATCATAAACTAAACTCATTAGTTTAGGAAATGATTTGATTTAAAAGACATAAATACAACAGGTAAGATATTACCTACATTTTGCATTTTTACAAGCTGGTACCAGAGTGTTTTGCGTCACAGTCATATTAATTTCTGAAAATGTCTCTCAACGAAAGGGAACGTTTAACTTTACTAATGATCAGAGGTTTTGGAGACCGACAAAGATCATTTACCGAAACAATGCGATTTTTCAATATAACTTTTACAAACCGACAGCCTATATCAAAATCTACAGTTGTGAGAACAGTTCAAAGATTCGAGGAAAACGGGTGTTGCAGAGATAAAGTTCGTTCCGGAAAACCAAAATCGGCAACTAGTGATGAAAAAAAATTAGAGACATTACTTCATTTTGTTCAGGATCCACATTTTTGTCGTTGAGAAAAACTGCTACCCAAGTTGATGTATGTTTTAAATCAGTTGAAATTATTTTAAAAAACAGTAATTTTTACCCCTATAAAATAACTTTAGTCCAGGAATTATCAGAAGACATTCTCGAACGTAAGTAGGCATCGCCGGAGTTGAGCGTGGGAACTTTTTTTTATAGGGGAGGGGGGCTAATTTGCATATGGCCCGCCCCCTTTCCCCAGGCCCCGCCCCTTAGGTGCCACTTTTTTATAGGAGTGGGGAGCTAATTTGCATATGGCCCGCCCCCTTTCTCCAGGCCCCGCCCCTTAGGTACCACTTTTTTATAGGGGAGGGGAGCTAATTTGCATATGGCCCGCCCCCTTTCCCCAGGCCCCGCCCCTTAGGTACCACTTTTTTATAGGGGTTGGGAGCTAATTTGCATATGATCCGCCCCTTTCCCCAGGCCCCGCCCCTCAGGTACCACTTTTTTATAGGGGTTTGGAGCTAATTTGCATATGGTCCGCCCCTTTCCCCAGGCCCCGCCCCTTGGGTACCACTTTTTATAGGGGTGGGAGGACCTAATTTGCATAGGTGCCTCCCTCTTTCTAAGGTTGCCCCGCCCATTTCCCACTATAGGTACCACCACCAAATGGCGCTAGAGCCTATAGACAACCAATGCTGTGAGATCTAACCTAAATAATACTGCCCTAAACCCTGTTGACTCCACCCTAACTACCCTCCAGGTACCCTTCCTATACCCCTCTATAGGTACTACCGCCAAAATGGCGTTAGAGCCTATAGACAACTGACGCTGTAAAAGTTAATCGGAACAATAACGCCTTAAACCCCAACAGCCGCCACACCCCGGCCCCACTTACTCTCTCTCTCTCTCTCTGTAGCGAACCCATAATGCTTCAAGCTCACCCCTCTTAAAGCCTGTTACCTGACGGGTGCATGTGAGGGTCTACTACTACACCTTTCAAACCTGCAGACTCCACCCTCTTTGAGCCACAAACACATACACACACACACTACCTGACTGGTCATCTAAAACCAATAAAAATGCATTGTGTCGTTAGATCACTCCTGATTCATCACTGTGCGAGAAAAAGGATACAGAACCTAAAAAAGAACACACAAGCTACCCCGAAATTTCGTTGCCCCCCTCTACGCCGGCCCTTATAGACACCATCGCTGTAAATTTGACCGTGGGAAAATTTTGTTGACCGTGGGAAAGACCACCCATGGCGTTATCCCTTTGATAAATGCAGACAGGTGTGATCACCGACTTTGATAACATACGTTTGCGAGCCTATATTGGACCTTGGATGACCCTGTTACCTGAGTCTGGGAACTTTTTAATGACCGTGGGAAAATTTTGGTGACCGTGGGAAAGACCACCCATTGCGTTATCCCTTTGATAAATGCCTACAGGTGTGATAACCGACTTTGATAGCATACGTTTGCGAGCCTATATTTGACCTTGGATGACCCTGTTACTTGAGTCTGGGAACTCTTTGATGACCGTGGGAAAATTTTGTTGACCGTGGGAAAGACCACCCATGGTGTTATCCCATTGAGAAATGCCGACAGGTGTGGGAACTTTTTGATGACCGTGGGAAAATTTTGTCGACCGTGGGAAAATACCGCCCATGACGCTATCCCTTTGATAAATACCGATAGGTGTAGGAACTTTGTCTATATTTGATATATTTGACCTTGGATGACCCTGTTACCTGAGTCTGGAAACTTTTTGATGACCGTGAGAAAATACCTAGACGGCGTACCTTTGCAGGTGTGTTTTTTGTAGGGCTTGGCAGGTGTTCAAACCCGAGCTCTCCGAGGCGTCAGAATACTACGTAACCTGAATCAACGAAATGTCACACACGTGTTCTAACGTGTTTGACCTTGAATGACCTTTGTCGCACACGTGTGCGAACCTATTTGACCTTGAATAACCCTGGCTTTGTGTTTGTGTACGTGTGAATGTGTGCGATTGTCTGTCTGTCTGTCTGTCTGTCTGCCTGTCTGTCTGTCTGTTTGTCTGTCTGCCTGTCTGTCTATCTCTCTATCTGTCTGTATGCATGCCTTTTTGCTATGCTTAACCTTGAATATGTAAGCGATGTGTGTTTTTTGGCGCTATGAAAGCATTCGTATAGGTGTATATGTGTTTTATGTCCCCGACTATGTACACAAGCCGGTTTTTAGCAGACAAACTATGCAATTGTAGACTAAGTCGTAAACCTGTATGAACCTATTAATCTTCTAAGTGCGCAATAACTTTTTTGTAATTATTATATTTTTATGTTTCTCCATTTACACTGATTGTCTACCAAATATTTAAATACCTATTCAAACTTAAGTATGCCTCTTCTTGGGGGGTATAATATGCGGGGTTAACTTTGAAATAAACTTAAAAATAGGGACAGTGATGTGGACAAGTATCACTCAAATAATTATGTTAACTACACTAATCCTCCCTTGCTACACCTTTTTAGAATCTGTATAACATATTTACCCTATGCTAGCAGCGTTGTTTTATATCGGATTAAAATACTCGTAAAGTGAGAGAAAAGGGTACTAATAACTATTTATTTATTTCACATTTTCGTAAAATACCGTATTAATGGAAGCGATGTTTTCCTACAGCTGTTTTATCAATGCAACATTTGGAAGAGAACCATAAACTAAAGGATATATATATTATATATTGACCCACTAAACAGTCTAAGCTTTTTCGTATGAAATCGAGACATCATCATGCGAGATGTCATTAATGTCTACGGAAGGGTACAGACATACCAGCTATTTTTACATGGGTTCCATAGACTTGAACGCTTCTTGTTTAGAAATATTTGATGTGGTCTTAAGGATTTCCGTTTTGAAGCACCAAACCTACCTGCCAAATAATTGACGAAATACGGAATATCATATAATATGACCCTGTTGAACTAAATGATCCTATAAACCAGCTTCACAGACTGTAATTTGTGATGTTAATACGATTGAAACGCAATAGAACAAGATTAAAAACAAAATTACAAATATATTGGATATATGATTAGTTGTTTTGTTTGTTTTTTTAACTAATTTAAACTAGCTCTTTATCACACGAAAATAATTAAATAATTTACGAGGACAGAAAAATAATTATTTTAAAAAGCTGTATAACTAAATATATGTTATTAGGAATATTCTGTCTAAGGTAACAGCTGATCTTAGTCGAAAATGAGATCGTATTATTGATTGTTGAATTCTGATTTACAGGAGCACGATCGCTAAATATAAGAGGAAACCACAAGAAGTAAATATCCTATAATATTGTAGCAATATTGCACCTTACATATGTCATTAAGTTATACCTCGGGCAAATTTTTAGTAGGAACAATAGGTAAATATTGGGAAAATCAATGTGAGAATTAGTTTTCTGCAATATTTTATCAATCAGACGTATTAATAACTAATAAAACTAAGCATACAATATTGCAAGGTATGCGCGCGTGGTTGATTTGACGAAGATTTGCCTGTCTGCCTTTCTAATAAATTAAAAATAAAGTTAGTAAATCACGGCATAGCAGACAAAGAGAATAAGAAAAGAATAATCAGAAAAAAAAGTCAACCCTCGAGCAGGACACTAACTTAATTTATACTACAGACGTTAAACTCTTTCTCTTAAATTAAAAATAGTACAAAATAAAAGCCAAAAATACCATCACACGATCTTTTATTGTTATACCATTAATTGCATTTCTACATAAGCATATAACTATAGTCTAAGTTTTTTAAAACCATAAGGTTCTGAACTGCCATCAGTGAGAAATTTTCTCTTGGTCGAATTGGGTTTATAAAGTTTTGTTCCTGTACGGGTTACCACCTCATGTTCTTTGGTTCGTCGTATATTTTTGGAAACAATTGGCACTGGATCCGAGTTCTCGAGGACCATATTTTTTATAGTTTCAAAATTAACTAGTTTAGAGGTTGCATAGTTAAGAGAAATATCTTTAACCTTGCAAAGTACTTCTTCAGAATTGGTGTTTGTCGAAAATACTTTGTAGGAATAATTTTTTGGACCACCAGAGACGAAATTAGTTATAAAACTCCCCGGACCATATCCTTCCAATTCATCGGTCATGTCTCCAACAAACTGTCCAGTTATCACATCCGAATCATTATTCTTCAAAACATAAATAACTGAATCGGTGTCATAATATAAAACTCTCTCTCCAAGTTGCTCAAGATATGAATACAACTTGAGACGAGCTTGTGCTGTTACGTATGCTGCGATAGCTACATTGACAGTAGGTAGCAGATCATAAGCTTCATCAGTGTGCTCGTACCCAACAATTAGAGTTTTTTCGTTAATAGGAAGAAAACTATTAACATATATTCCGGGGTTGGTGATCATTGAAAAAAATTCTGCTGGTTCATTAACAATTTTTGTCTTTGGTTGGTTTTCTCGCTGTCCAAATTTTCCCCAAAAGCTGTTAAGCATAAGTTTTGCCAACGATCTTAATCCAGGGTTTTCAATAATCTTGGAATACTCAAGTTTAACATCTTCTCTCTCTAAAAATTCATTTATATATTTATTCTTTTCTTTTTCTGTTGTACATGTTTTCGGCCAGCCACTTGCTTCCTGTTTGATCTTAATAAATGTATTCATCATCGAAGTAAAAAGCCCATTTTCTCCTGTTTCTTTCTTAAAGGTGGTTACATTATATTTCCAGATCTCAAAAATTTCCAACACCCTGTATCCTTTTTCAATAGCTTTAAGTACTTCGTCAATTATCCATGTACCAGTCATAGCTCTTTCTTCATCTGTATGATTACACTCGTCACAGTTCATCTCTTGTCCACATTTATGACACAACACAAACATTAGTTTATTATTAACTTTTTCGGGGAGTACAGGATGATATAAATCTCTCGGTGGAAGGATCTTGCATCTCATTATACCCTCTATACTGTTAAGATTTAAATTTTTACAATCATCTCCTACGATTATCTCTGGATGTCCTATTGGGAATTTGCCGTATTTACAAATATATGGATAGAGGCTGCAAATATCGACATATTTGATTTTTTCGCCATTCTTTGCTTCATAGTATTCCCAAACATTGCCTGTTCGGCCACCGTAAAAAGCATCTCTCGGGTTTAATGGAGTGAAGATTATTAGAGGGTGTGTCTTGGTGTAAAGCACCATTTCCGGATCATCTTGTCGCATTTGACTAAAGCTACATTCCCACATTTCGTTGACAACATAGCCTAATTCTTTCAATTTTGTAATTTTCGTCAAACTTGCTTCGTAACGTAAATTTAACGTTTGCGTAGGATCATCGAGAAGTGGATCATTTTGACTAAATTTGAAACATTTAGGACATCCGTGATAATAACATCCTTGAAATTCAAACACTTCGTTTGTTTCAGCACAATAACCATCCACTTTAGTACCATTCAAAATAACTTCTCTTCCTTTAGCAGCATGCATTATAGATACTTTTCTCTGATGTTCTTCCCAAAGTAACCATTCTACTGCAATTTTACTCTGATTGTCTTTCCACCTGTAGCCATTTTTAGGAATTATGCCAATAGTATTTGGTTTAAGAAAATTTCTTCTATACACCTTATTGCAGGCTGATGCAATGGTAGTGGCTTCTGTAAAGGGGCACACATTAGTAGTGATCAAAAGTTGCTCTCTAAACTTCAAACAGGCCTCAGTAAGAATTTCAACATCAGATACACAATAGTCCACTAGATCCTTTTGCATATTAAACTGTTCATTTTTGTGTTCTTCATACCATTGCATAAATTTACAGCGATCATCTTCCTTCATAGTGTCTGGAGAGTAATATTCCATAGGAGGTAGTAGTCCAGCATAATTTGCATTTGCATTGGTGTTAAACAAATGTGGAAAATATCCTTTTTTTAAATTGGCACTCAAACCAAAAGCCTTAGGAAGTTTAGATAATGCCATTGGAAAATAGTTGAGCGAGTCGATGAATTTAATATTTTCAACCTTCATCATGATGATTTTGGATCCTCTCATTATTAATTCTGGTGTTAAATCTGTTTCGGTCAGTATATGATTCAGGATAAATTGGTGATCGAAAGCCTGGCCATTATGGGCAATAACAACTAAGTCTTTAAATTGTTTTCTTAGCCGTAACAGATGTTCGATAAATGTTTTTATCACATCTTCCTTTATTATCTTGGTACGAAATCCACATTTTTGGCAAAAATATAATTTAGGTTCATTAATACATGTGTCACAACATTGTTTGGAAACACAGAGATTTGGTCGATGAAGTAAGGAGCCATCCTCTAATACTTCCTCCTGTTGCGTTTCGAGATCATAAAAAACAAATAGCACATCTTTTGTTTTGGGTTTTACTGTATCTTTCTGAATGTAACAAAGATGATTTTCAGGAACATGAGCATTACATATTTTACAGAAAATTTCTCCACACACATGATTTCTATTGCTTTTTGTGGTTTTAAAACAACGTTGACAGCTTCTAATTCCACCGCAAACGGTACTTTTTTTTCCATATGATCCATCTTTCACATGATTATTGTAACATATTTTGCCTCTAAAGTATCGATGACAGTTATCACACTTGATTTTAATTTGGTCATTTTCACACTTTGGAGATTGCTGACATCCGGGACATGTACCACCGCATCTGTGTTGGTGTTTGTGATCATAAGGGACATGGCATGACTCACAATAATATTCACAACAAAAGGTGGCAGTCAGAGATGTAATGACATTGAAATGTCCTTTATGATGTAATAAATTAAGTCTCCTATTAGTGTCAGGTGATCCTTCAAATATAACATCTCTCCCTTTTGAACCATAACTGTAGACGACTATCTTGTAGTCTTTTAGATATTCTTGAAATTTTTTCAATTCGGGTATTCCTCCACCCTCTTCAGGAATAACAACATTAGCTTCTTGCAATAATGTCATAGTCCTTTCTGTTTGAATTTTGCCAATATCTGTTCTTACTTTTTTAAATTCGTTATCATTCTCGACATTAGCTATAGCGACCACCAATGCACGAGCTAAACACAGATTATCGTTATTCTTAATGCTTATTATTCCCCTTCTCATACTACACTCCTCTGTAAAGGTATTGTATTTGCGTTGTCTTCCCTGTCCTGCTGGCAATCGTACACTCGTCACACCAAGGCAAAATGACTCCGTATTTAGGCCTGCTGAGTTGGACTGATAAATGTTGCTAATCATATTCCATACGTCTTCATAGTTTATCTTGTCTGCACGTTGAAATCTCATCCATCCTTCACCTCTCGAAAAATCTTTTGAACAAAAGCTAAACCCAACATGGTCCGCTGGTTCTAGACCCTCCGTTGCTTTCTGAATAACCTGATTAATACCATCTTTCAACCAATCAACTGGCTCAACACCTGCAGGTACAGGTTTTATTTTAAATTCAACTCGACGGCCAATAACATTGTAACGGCGAACCTTCTGGACGGTGTCTCTAATGGCAATGAACTTTTCCATTTTGTAGGAGCTCGTAGATCTTTACTCTTCAACAGTAACAAATAAACTGACTGAATCGGCTCTCCGCACCTCTATATATAATTCTGGGGTGGCTAAAACAAAAAAAAAAAAAGATAGTAACGAAAGAGCAAGCACATTCTGAAATAAATAAGCATGTCAGGAAAAACAACAGCTTGATGACTAATCTTATTAATATTTTCCTGGAAATTCGGTAATTAATACATACTACAAACATATATTTTTGATTTTGACTTAAATGTGACACTCTAAAATATGTTTATAAGAAGTATTAATATAAACATTTTTGCTTAGGTTAGGTTGATTGAACTTATCCATATAAGGTTTAAAGAAGTTTTCGTTAATGCTTCAATAGTTAAATACTTTTTCTCAGTGAGCTGTATAACGGAATAAAAAGAATGTCCTAAGACGTCGTAAGACTGCTTCGTAGCTTAGCAGCCTGCTTTGTAGACAGGGGTTACAACGTTTGCTCCACAATCCTACTATCCTCAGAGCGAGAGAGGATATCAGTAGGGTCTAATATATTCCGATATACATTTACAACAGCAAGATCGCTAAATATAACAAGAAACCATAAGAAGTAAATTTCAAGTAATATTGTAGCAATATTTTTTCTCATGACTCAAACGAAACCAAGTATTTTCAAGGTTTGAAGTGGCACATTATAGTGTTTATAGAGGTTTTAATGAAATCAACATTTTTTAGCAAGATGTATAACAGAATAAGAAGAGTACCCTAAGACTGCATAAGATTGCTTCATAGCTTAGCAGCCTGCTTTGGACACAGGTGTTACAACTTCGCTCCACACTCTTATTATCCTCTAAGCGAAAGAGAGAGGACGTCCATAAGGTTCTAATATATTCTTTTATTACTTATTACGCTAAATATAACAGGAAACCACAAGAAGTAAATTTCCTAAATTATTGTAGCAATATTGCACACACAAAATTGACATGTTATTAAGTTACACTTACTTACCCTCTAAAATAAGCTTGCCGTTTGCTATTGTTCAAGACAAAGCACTTTGCTATACTGTACTATGAATACAATAATATAGGCGCGTGGCGTCAGTATACCCGAAGAAGGCACTGGTACCGTGCAGGGCCTCTTCACGACCACTGGCGAAGGACACCGAAGGCAGCAGTCAAGCAGAGCGAAGAGTGTTGGTTGAGAGTCGACGACAAACTGATGGCCCGCGGTACAAAACGGCGACTTTTCACAACCCCACCGATGATGCGACGCGTTGCAAGGTAGGGTGCGTGTGGGAGTGTGCTGGCAAAATACCGGTGGCGCTCTGAAAGCGTAGTAGCGGTGCGCTCTGGTACCACAGACGTATAACGTGCAGGCCCTCCTCGCGATCACAGGCGAAGGACACCGAAGGTAGCGGTCAATCAGAGCGAGGAGCACTGGTTGAAAGTCGACGACAAACTGATGGCGATGGCCAGCGGTACAAGACGGCTGCTTTTCTTAACCCCACTGATGATGCGACGAGTGAAGGGTGCTGGCAAAATACCGGTGGCGCTCTGAAAGCGTAGTAGCGGCGAGCTCTGGTACCACAGACGTATAACGTGCAGGCCCTCCCCACGATCACAGGCGAAGGACACCGAAGGTAGCGGTCAAGCAGAGCGAGGTGCGCGCTGGTTGAGAGTCGACGACAAACTGATGGTCCGCGGTCCGCGGTACAAGACGGCTGCTTTTCTTAACCCCACTGATGATGCGACGAGTGAAGGGTGCTGGCAAAATACCGGTGGCGCTCTGAAAGCGTAGTAGCGGCGCGCCCTGGTACCACAGCCGTATAGGGTAGTTTGGTAAGGGTTATTGTGTTAACAATACTTAATTTGAATACAAGTAAAATTATTATTTGTCTATTCGATCCTTCCAATTTTAGAAATCCATCCTCATAAGTTTACGATCATGTTTTAAACCCCTATCGTTTAGTGATATTCTAAGCACTCGAAATATACTTATTTCTTTTGAATAAAAGTGGTAATACTGCTTTTTAAAAGATATGCTGTTCTGGTTTCATGGGATTTAGAGTGGTGGGTGAATAAAATGATGTAATAATGTAATAATAATAATAATAAGGATCTGGTTAATCAATCAAGAGCGGTATTCGCTAGTATTTTAAAAAGCGGACGCTATGGGGGAAGTTTATGATAGTGGTAACATTGATATAAAACAGAAGGTTTTCTTTTTGAAAACTAGATCTGCTGAAAGATTAAAGTAATATCTTTTATCTTATAGTTGGTTCACACAAGTATAACTAACTACATTTTCGTATTTACATCATATATAAGGATAGAGAGAACAAACATCTAAATGTCTAACTATTTCGTGTTTTTTTTTTGTTGTTTTACAATCTACTATCTACATACATGAAAAAACAAGTGTATTTTCATATTTTTATCGGTCTTAAGTTTGATTTCAAACGCACAATCCCAATTTTTGATAATTTCACCGTCTAAAGCACGTAGATACCTATATTTTTATTTACGGTCAATTCATCTCTATTCGCCAATCGTCTCGAACGAGTCTGTTTTTGGAAGTAATATTATAGCGTTAGTATTCAGAAAATATTGATGATATCGGAGCCTAAAACATCCTTGTCACTATAAAATCGTCGTGTTTTCTCACAAAACCCATCATCTTGCCTATTTAGCTTGCTTTCCCATTGTTTAGCAGGTTAAATAAAATTATTATTTCACTCTTTTTGTCTATACTGAATCGTTAGGGGAATACGATTCTAGTTCTATAAGAGAAAGACATTTAAAATTTAAGTAAGCAATCAGAAATCCTACACTATGAGCTACTTAGTTAAAATTTTATATTTCCTTCCTAGGTCGGGCAAAATTTGTGATGTGTCGGTCAAAATATTTGACTATTTAAATATTTATAAAATACGAAAAAATGCTAGATGCATTTTCAGCGTGACTTTCTATCTAATACCAACTTATTTCAATGTATAATTCGGTTGTCAAAATAAGAATAAAATAATTTTCGCATGGTTTATGTCATCTTAAAAAGTCAAATGGTTATATTCTGTAGAGGGTTAGGTACATTCAAATTTAAATATTTTCTCTAATTAAGAAGAATTTTAAGATAGTATTATGGTAAATAAAAATTCTATTCCTCCAGTATTTCTCGGAAACATATCGTGTTCTAGCGACATAACCGAAAAGTACCTCTATTCGGAAACTCATCGCATTTTTTTCTTGTCAAACTTGACTTTGTTGTAATGTTGTATACAGGGCACTTTGAAAACAAAAATTAGATTAGAAACCGCCGCCTCTTAAGGAATACTTTTTAGGGTCTTACATAGAGTACACTGGTATACAGAACAAATGTCATCTTAAATTGTCTCTTCCATTACATACGTTATTATAATAATCTTAAAGCCTGTTACCAGCATTATCTGTTTTTTATGGTTTTCATGAAACATAGCCATTTCCAATGGCAATTATACAAAAATTTGATAAATAACTTTTTTTTCAACTGAAATAGACTGGTTTTCGGTGGAAAAATGTTACTTTTAACTAAAAATGAATATAAGACATATACTACGCAATGATATTTAGAATAAACCACTCTTTTCTAAAATTACTATGAAATATTCACAAGATCGTTTCGTTGTAACCAAAGTAGCAGGGCTGCAGAGTATAGGTATACTTTTGTCAATTTTAATTACGGCTTTATGGTAATTTTTGTTGGTACGGAAGTCGTTTTTTTTTAATTATTTTGTCTTTAATATAAATGTAGCAATATTTATTCAAAATATGAATGAAAAAGGGAGTCACTGTGCAGCTGACATTTGTCTAAGAACACCGAAAAGAAAATTGTACCGAGAAAGTCGGATAGCTTAATTACAGTCTTAAGTTTTTAGGGTCTTGAATATGAATTCTACAAGCAGAAGTATCTACTGTAAATGGATGAAAATTCATAATATATACATCTTAGAGTTGTTATAAGTGTACTAAGTGTACTGTACTTTTAACACCATTTCATGTAGCGTTTTAGTCGCGTTAGGGTAGCATACATGTCACACTTCTTTCGCGATATAGTAACGTTCAGATGATTAGTTTTTAGGATGTAATATTATTATAAGCGCTCGTTCCTGCGTCTATGACGTATTATCATTCGAGACGTCAACGAGACAAGATGATGGAACGAAACATGAAATTTATCCTTTTGCAATTGTCACGCGAAAACATTTATGGGTTTAGACAGGCAGAATGTGGTAACTGGTTTATTGGAAACATAAAAGTTAAATTTGCTGGAAATATTTTACTATTAGACAATGAACAATATATATTATCAAATGGACTAATTGCCTTATTATCGCAGCCCCGTCCAAAAAATTACACAAGTCATGAATTAAGTCAATATAAGGAAATTCTGCTACTAACGAATTGCCATAGATGGGGATTTGACCGAAATAAACACATATGTTCCAGTAAAAAATGGAAATATGTAAATATTATTAGCAAGTTATTTCCACCTAAACGAAAGCATTTGGGGCGAGATAGCAGAAGAGCTGGAAAGAAGAACACTGTAAGTAATTCAGCATACAATAACAATCCACGAGTAAGATGGTTACCGCAGTGAAGAACGTACAGTATATGAGATTACGAACAAAGAACATTTAAATTAACTTAAAATTTTTATGTATTTCTTTGCGTTAATGTTTGTTAAATGTATTGTTTTTTTTTTTGTACCATATCAATAAACTAAATTAACTATACTCTTTCTTGTATTATTATATACTATTTTGTCCTAATATCAGAATCGTATACTTTTTCCGAGGCCTTTTCTGCCTTTCAGCTTCTTAAAGTGTGAATAGAGAAGGCAGGTAGCTTTACCGCAACTTTTTGATTTTATGGTCACGGGTATTAGGCGTATGATAGCTTTTGGCCGTTTAGCTACCGCTCGGTTTTTATTTCTTAGAGAAAAGACAAATCCACCTTTTGTTTTCTAAGAACACTCGACAGGTAGATTAAAAAGGTGTTTGATTCTGGACTGTATAAGATATAGTTTTTTTTCGTTCTTTTAACAGTCGATATTCCGTTATAAATAATTCGCTATTTAAAAAGGGTTATTTTTACATCAACATAAAATTTTTACGTTGAATTCAATTATCCTCGATGAGTTTAGTTATAAAATACAGTTTAATTCTCTCCTGTTACTATTATTTATCATTTATCATTTATCATTTTGAAATTAAACTATTAAAAATTACATAAACCGCATGAGTTGTGAATCGACGGTTTGCATTGCGTGCCTTCGGACTGATGCCCTGAACGCATACGCGGACGAGGGTATTTCAGTCAGGATGTAGGGAATTCTAACTTGCTGTAACTTGTACTGACTTGTTTTAAAAGTGAATAGAGGAAAATAGGTCATACGCACAATAGGAACAAAAGAAAAAATAATATATTTTTATTGAATAATAGAATATGGGTGAAGTAACGTTACAGTTTTTTTATAAAATAAGAGGCTCACTTACCCCTAATTTCCTTTCTTTCAATAGGTACGCTTCGACATATTTGAATGTCGTAGAGGGAAAACATCAAAAATTCTGACACAATCGAACAATGGGGACTTTGGTGGCACTTTTTTTATCTGTTTTATCATCTCCAGTGAACAGTAGTTACTTTCAATTCATACACATATTTTAATGAAAAAAAAGGAGTCCGTAGGAATAATTATTTTTATTTTTTGCTACTTATGGGTAGAAGGGTGGGTCGATAAGATATTTTCAAGTATAAATTAGCCGAAATGTGAACATAGAACTAAACACAGAGATTGTTATCGTGAAATATCTATAAATGTATAGATGAAACGCAGTAATTTAACGGTTTATGCACTGCTCAGTACATGTATACTTTGCGAAAGTAAACCTTAGGTTTTTTCATGTGATTCGTCTCTATACTTACATTTTATTTTGGACTCAATATTGCACAGGCGCACTACAATGATCTTAGTTTTTTGTTTTGATTTGTCAGACATGCGTTAAAAAAAAGGACTTCTTTGCATAAAATATTTTTGTTTGCATTTACTTAGATAACAAAGCCGAAAGCAGTCAGATTAAGCTTATAATTATCAAATCTGATAGTTTGGGAAATGATACAGACAGTTGAGGGATTTTTAAATAGTTTTGACTACGGGTTTCTTTTTTTTTTTATGTTAAAATTAAGCGTATTGGGGAAACGCTCTTCGTTTTCTAAATATTTCTAGCAGACGGATGCTTTTGTCACGAAAAAAATTAAAATCTAAGAGCAATCGATGCAGAGTTTATCGCAAGCAGCACAATAAGGAGTCTTTAGGTGCAGGCAAAATCTTAAACATTTCTACGAAAAGCATGATTATTTTTTAACACAAATATACGTAAATTCTTGACAATTTGATATTTTTTGTCGATATTTGGTGTAAACGTAATAAATAACCAGAAAATATCGTCAAAGAGATAGGCGGATAGAATGAAAAGAATATGTAGTTAAGATTTATAACTTAAGAATAAATTAATTATTAATAAAATTATGTAAACAGTTACAATATTATAGACATTTATGATCTTATATGAAAGCACTGTACAATATCGATAGTCTATATACGCTGGAAATACGAAAATCCTATTACAATTGGGTTATCTAGAGTAACTTATTAAAAACAGCTTTTTACACTGCCTACACCTATTTCTCTATAAATTTACTGGAATCACGAATAATAAATATCGCGCAAGATATACTAGAACCTTTAAGATATTCTGCCGACTGTGTACTTCAGGAAAAAAATCGGTATTGGTACAAATAAGATTCAGATAAATACCTTCTTACCTGCCTGATAACACTGACATTTAGTTAATTATACAACATTTTTAAAATAATTATTTTTCTTTGATCAAGCCAATATCCCACTATCACTTTGTAAACCGACAAAAATAGGTAAATTTTTCAATTTCGTATTGGGATTTTTGATGAAAATAGCCCAACATTTTCGAGTAAACCTACATAGATATATAAAAGATATTTCTTGCAAAATTAGTAGTTTACATTCTTGGTTAAGTGAATTAATCTACCACTGTAATCGTTTCATTTTAACTAAATATAGGTATTCTTTTTAATCGTGGAAAATAGGCGAATTCTCTAATTTTATTTTATACCTAACGAATTCAACAATCAATAATACGATCTCATTTTCGACTAAGATCAGCTGTTACCTTAGACAGAATATTCCTAATAACATATATTTAGTTATACAGCTTTTTAAAATAATTATTTTTCTGTCCTCGTAAATTATTTAATTATTTTCGTGTGATAAAGAGCTAGTTTAAATTAGTTAAAAAAACAAACAAAACAACTAATCATATATCCAATATATTTGTAATTTTGTTTTTAATCTTGTTCTATTGCGTTTCAATCGCATTAACATCACAAATTACAGTCTGTGAAGCTGGTTTATAGGATCGTTTAGTTCAACAGGGTCATATTATATGATATTCCGTATTTCGTCAATTATTTGGCGGGTAGGTTTGATGCTTCAATACGGAAATCCTTAAGACCACATCAAATATTTCTAAACAAGAAGCGTTCAAGTCTATGGAACCCATGTAAAAATAGCTGGTATGTCTGTACCCTTCCGTAGACATTAATGACATCTCGCATGATGATGTCTCGATTTCATACGAAAAAGCTTAGACTGTTTAGTGGGTCAATATATAATATATATATCCTTTAGTTTATGGTTCTCTTCCAAATGTTGCATTGATAAAACAGCTGTAGGAAAACATCGCTTCCATAAATACGGTATTTTACGAAAATGTGAAATAAATAAATAGTTATTAGTACCCTTTTCTCTCACTTTACGAGTATTTTAATCCGATATAAAACAACGCTGCTAGCATAGGGTAAATATGTTATACAGATTCTAAAAAGGTGTAGCAAGGGAGGATTAGTGTAGTTAACATAATTATTTGAGTGATACTTGTCCACATCACTGTCCCTATTTTTAAGTTTATTTCAAAGTTAACCCCGCATATTATACCCCCAAGAAGAGGCATACTTAAGTTTGAATAGGTATTTAAATATTTGGTAGACAATCAGTGTAAATGGAGAAACATAAAAATATAATAATTACAAAAAAGTTATTGCGCACTTAGAAGATTAATAGGTTCATACAGGTTTACGACGTAGTCTACAATTGCATAGTTTGTCTGCTAAAAACCGGCTTGTGTACATAGTCGAGGACATAAAACACATATACACCTATACGAATGCTTTCATAGCGCCAAAAACACACATCGCTTACATATTCAAGGTTAAGCATAGCAAAAAGGCATGCATACAGACAGATAGAGAGATAGACAGGCAGACAGACAGACAGACAGACAGACAGACAGACAATCGCACACATTCACACGTACACAAACACAAAGCCAAGGTTATTCAAGGTCAAATAGGTTCGCACACGTGTGCGACAAAGGTCATTCAAGGTCAAACACGTTAGAACACGTGTGTGACATTTCGTAGATTCAGGTTACGTAGTATTCTGACGCCGCGGAGAGCTCGGGTTTGAACACCTGCCAAGCCCTACAAAAAACACACCTGCAAAGGTACGCCGTCTAGGCTGTCTATTTCTATATTATTACATTAATATCCCGGCATTTATCAACGGGATAGCGTCATGGGCGGTATTTTCCCACGGTCGACAAAATTTTCCCACGGCCATCAAAAAGTTCCCACACCTGTCGGCATTTCTCAAAAGGGATAACGCCATGGGTGGTCTTTCCCACGGTCAACAAAATTTTCCCACGGTCATCAAAAAGTTCCCAGACTCAAGTAACAGGGTCATCCAAGGTCAAATATAGGCTCGCAAACGTATGCTATCAAAGTCGGTTATCACACCTGTCGGCATTTATCAAAGGGATAACGCCATGGGTGGTCTTTCCCAAGGTCAACAAAATTTTCCCGCAGTCATCAAAAAGTTCCCAAACTCAGGTAACAGGGTCATCCAAGGTCAAATATATCAAATATAGACAAAGTTCCTACACCTGTCGGCATTTATCAAAGGGATAGCGTCATGGGCGGTATTTTCCCACGGTCGACAAAATTTTCCCACGATCATCAAAAAGTTCCCACACATGTCGGCATTTCTCAAAGGGATAACGCCATGGGTGGTCTTTCCCACGGTCAACAAATTTTTCCCACGGTCATCAAAGAGTTCCCAGACTCAAGTAACAGGGTCATCCAAGGTCAAATATAGGCTCGCAAACGTATGCTATCAAAGTCGGTTGTCACACCTGTCGGCATTTATCAAAAGGATAACGCCATGGGTGGTCTTTCCCAAGGTCAACAAAATTTTCCCACGGTCATTAAAAAGTTCCCAGACTCAGGTAACAGGGTCATCCAAGGTCAAATATATCAAATATAGACAAAGTTCCTACACCTATCGGTATTTATCAAAGGGATAGCGTCATGGGCGGTATTTTCCCACGGTCGACAAAATTTTCCCACGGTCATCAAAAAGTTCCCACACCTGTCGGCATTTCTCAAAAGGGATAACGCCATGGGTGGTCTTTCCCACGGTCAACCAAATTTGTCCCACGGTCATCAAAGAGTTCCCAGACTGAAGTAACAGGGTCATCCAAGGTCAAATATAGGCTCGCAAACGTATGCTATCAAAGTCGGTTATCACACCTGTAGGCATTTATCAAAGGGATAACGCAATGGGTGGTCTTTCCCACGGTCACCAAAATTTTCCCACGGTCATTAAAAAGTTCCCAGACTCAGGTAACAGGGTCATCCAAGGTCCAATATAGGCTCGCAAACGTATGTTATCAAAGTCGGTGATCACACCTGTCTGCATTTATCAAAGGGATAACGCCATGGGTGGTCTTTCCCACGGTCAACAAAATTTTCCCACGGTCAAATTTACAGCGATGGTGTCTATAAGGGCCGGCGTAGAGGGGGCAGCGAAATTTCGGGGTGGCTTGTGTGTTCTTTTTTAGGTTCTGTATCCTTTTTCTCGCACAGTGATGAATCAGGAGTGATCTAACGACACAATGCATTTTTATTGGTTTTAGATGACCAGTCAGGTAGTGTGTGTGTGTATGTGTTTGTGGCTCAAAGAGGGTGGAGTCTGCAGGTTTGAAAGGTGTAGTAGTAGACCCTCACATGCACCCGTCAGGTAACAGGCTTTAAGAGGGGTGAGCTTGAAGCATTATGGGTTCGCTACAGAGAGAGAGAGAGAGAGTAAGTGGGGCCGGGGTGTGGCGGCTGTTGGGGTTTAAGGCGTTATTGTTCCGATTAACTTTTACAGCGTCAGTTGTCTATAGGCTCTAACGCCATTTTGGCGGTAGTACCTATAGAGGGGTATAGGAAGGGTACCTGGAGGGTAGTTAGGGTGGAGTCAACAGGGTTTAGGGCAGTATTATTCAGGTTAGATCTCACAGCATTGGTTGTCTATAGGCTCTAGCGCCATTTGGTGGTGGTACCTATAGTGGGAAATGGGCGGGGCAACCTTAGAAAGAGGGAGGCACCTATGCAAATTAGGTCCTCCCACCCCTATAAAAAGTGGTACCCAAGGGGCGGGGCCTGGGAAAAGGGGCGGATCATATGCAAATTAGCTCCCAACCCCTATAAAAAAGTGGTACCTAAGGGGCGGGGCCTGGAGAAAGGGGGCGGGCCATATGCAAATTAGCTTCCCACTCCTATAAAAAAAGTGGTACCTAAGGGGCGGGGCCTGGAGAAAGGGGCGGGCCATATGCAAATTAGCTTCCAACCCCTATAAAAAAGTGGTACCTAAGGGGCGGGGCCTGGGGAAAGGGGCGGATCATATGCAAATTAGCTCCCCACTCCTATAAAAAAGTGGTACCTAAGGGGCGGGGCCTGGGGAAAGGGGGCGGGCCATATGCAAATTAGCCCCCCTCCCCTATAAAAAAAAGTTCCCACGCTCAACTCCGGCGATGCCTACTAACGTAGAATGGAATTTTGCAAAGTAATGATGCAAAAACAGGAAGAAAATAACAATTTTTTAAATCAAATAGTTTATTTGGATGAGGATGAATGTTGATTCATGTTAAACGGATATGTCAATCGACATAATTGTCGTTACTGGGCTGAGCAGAATCCACATTGGATGAGAGAAACATACAGATAACACCCCAAGAGAGTAAATGTGTGGGCCGGTATTATTGGCAATAGATTAGTGGGACCTTTCGTTATAAAGGGGAATTTGAATGCAGAATATTATCTCCACATGATGCAAAATCAAATTATGCCAGCAATAATCAATACAGTAGGACCACTATTACGACATACGTGGTTTCAGCAGGACGGAGCTCCTCCTCATTTTGGGCGAGCTGTAAGAGTTTACTTAAATAATACTTTTCCTAACCGCTGGATAGGGCGAAGGGGCCGCATAGAATGGCCCGCTAGGTCGCTAAACATAACGCCCCATGATTATTTTCTCTGGGACATTTAAAAAATAAAGTGTATGTGACAAGACCTGCAGATCTGAACAAATTGAGAAGAAGAATTATTGAAAAATGTGAATCTATTAACCAAGAAATGTTACAAAATCGACAAATTTTATTATAACCTAGCCCATTGTCAAACTGTGGGAGGGGGACATTTTCAAGATTTAATTAAATAGCGACTTACTTAAATTTATTTTTGTTCTTGTTAATTTGTAGTAAATTTTACTGCTTGTTTTTAATTTAACTGTTATTAAATTTTTGGCAAATTTTTATGTTTTTTTACAGTTTTAACGCAAAACATTCTGGTACCCGCTTGTAAAAATGCAAAATGTAGGTAATAACTTACCTGTTGTATTTATGTCCTTTAACTCAAATTATTTCTTAAACTAGTCGGTTTAGTCATATGACATGTTTCATAATTGTTCTTTAGAATGTTTAGAGGAATCAGAAAACGTGATTAAAAAAGGGTCATTCCATTTAAATAAACAAAAGTTTTGTTTATCATGACTGTTTGAGGCACCGTGCATAATTACAGGTGTCCTAGTTTTATAGATTTTTTAAGGCCTACAACTTTTATACCGGAAGTTTTTTTATATTGTGCGCCATTTTCTAAATAATTGACCGGTCCGGGACTTTCAGTTCATTTTGACCAATAACTTCCTCAACTGTAGGCATATTGTTTGTTGTCGCAAGATCATATATTATAGGATAATTTTTTTTCTTAAATCAGTCTTCGACTATAATTTCTATTTTTCTAAATAGGGTAGCTGCTGGGCGGATCTTGATAAGGGGTTGGTTGCAGAATGTTTTAATTCGTGTTTTGTTGAGGTAGTTTAAGGGAAGCAGGGAAGTTGTAAATTTTAAATAATTTTTCCGGATATTGAATCTAATGTTATGAAGCAAGTGAGGGGGGGGGGGCGGGAGGAGTGAGCCAGTCTCTCGGTAGTCTATATAGTTTTGGTGGGCTATAGTCAGGGGCGTGCGGTGAGTTATGAAAAAGGGGAAGCACCGCCGGTAGGCCCGCCGGAGGCGAAAAATTTTTCGAGGACAACGCCCGAATATTGGCAATTTTTCGACGTTTAAATACAGGTAGAATATTGTCATGTAGGTATTGTCGAAAATGTGAGAATATGTACCTACCTATGATTTTTTAATATTTCTTCTATTTTCTAAATGGCTACCTATGTTTTTTTATTAATTTTTACGTAATTTGCCCGTCGAAAACCAATTCTTTAGTCACCCAACCCTGCCTAAGAGTCGTTAAAAACAAGTTAACAAAATTTCATAACAGAAACTAATACAGAAAACCTATACATTTTTGCTTTGAATTCACAGTTTGATTTAATTTTAAACGAATCTGGTGTAGGCCTACCTGTTGCAATAATATTCTTTTTTTCATCAAAGGAAAGCGTTGAAAATCCTTTTTCCAATAACTTGCATACAGAACAGATACACTTTACATTTCCCGGACTCGATGGGCCGGCAATTGGTTGCTCCATGACAAAATAAATCAAGAAATAAGATAAACAAAGTCAATACACATACACTCAATAATGTCAGACAGATCCTCTACCGTTTAGCGCGTTACCTGGCGAAAAATCGCGACAGGCAATCGTAAACCGCCGTCTACAAACACGTGGAAACGAAATATTTTGTCGGTTTCTTTTCCGCGGCGTCGCGCGTCGCTTGCATTTAGCGAAGGAAATACGATATCTAAGGATTAACCCTTGGCACGGCACAGCAGACCATATTATTATTACTCGTATACGCGTATATAGTGTAGTATACACGTATTGAGATGACTTCGATAAATTTAATATTGCATTGGTCAGGGAGGCATACAGGGCCGGATTTGGTTTGGAGATTAGATAGAAATAAATACTTGGGTATTTTAATTGTATGGATAGGTATAGATTAATATAAAATTTGTTTTGTCTTATGAAAGCGGTAGGGGAAGCAGTGCTTCCATCGCTTCCATGGACCGCACGCCCCTGGCTATAGTGAATGTGTAATTTTGTAATTAGGGGATTCAGGGAGACGTACGTCCGTTTGTAGTAGTCGATAATGAGTTTGCCTATATGTTCTGTTATTATCGGCATTTATAAGTTGTTATGTAAAGTATCGATTATCGTTAAGCGAGGCGCGTCTGTCATGATTCGGCTGAAAATAAATATCAACAACTATAAGTTTTTCAAATCGGATCGCCAAATGCAATTCACTCATGTGGTTTTTTGTGAAAGTTGCAATTTAAAAAAATTCAAAATGACGTCGTATCTGTCCCTTTTTGATACCTGTCGTAATTGGTTATAACGTAAATAACTTGGTCATGGGATATTATTTCACTGTGAAAAAAATTGTGGTTTTCATCTTAAAAGGTCTATATATTAAAAGGGTGAGAGAGACACTTAAAAGACAAAATCGATGAAGGCAATTAGGAACCCCCGTATTTCCGAAACGGCTGAAAATAAATATCAACAACTATATGTTTTTGAAATCGGACCGTGAAATGCAATTCACTCGTGTGATTATTTATGAGGGTTGCCATTAAAAAAAAATTTAAGTGGCGTCGTATCTGTCATTTCTTGACATCTGTCGTATTTGGTTATAGCGCAAATAGCTTGGTCACGGGAAATTATGTGACTGTGAAAAATTTTGGGGTTTTTATCTTAAAAGGTCTATTTATTAAAGGGGTGAGACACTTAAAAGACAAAATCGATGAAATCAATTTAGGAACCCCGTACTTCCGAAACGGCTGAAAATAAATATCAACAACTATAGGTTTTTGAAATCGGATCGCCAAATGCAATTCACTTGTGTGGTTATTTATGAGGGTAGCTATTTAAAAATAATCAAAATGGTGTCGTATTTGTCAAATTTGTGAACCAATATATTTTTTGACATTAAATTTGGCTTTGTTGTCGAAAATCATTGAGAAATATGTAATTTGTTCTTTATTATAGTCAGCAGGAAAATCGCCAATCGGGTGAGACACTTAAAAAAATATCCCGGTACAGAGTCGGTGCAAAGGGGGAGCCTTGTGGTACTCTGGCTCCAGTGGCGCATCCAGAAAATAAGTTCGGGGAGGGGGCGAAAAAACAAAAAGCGCTGCAGGCAGGGTGCCACGTCCTTTTATCAATGATGGTGCTTGCATGGTTTTCAATTAAGAAACAACAGAAAATCACAAAAACAGCCAGGCCTGTTTCAATTTTTGTGTAATTTTACCTATATCTTAGGTAGTGATGAGTTAACATTTCTTGTAAAGAGTAAAGAGGTAGTTAGATGACCCGAGTTAAGCTCGCACGGGGGGGGGGGGGGACAGGCAGCCCCCCCTGTCTGGCTCTGACGTGTCGCACAGTCGATATTGACGAAACCGCGAAAATCCTGTCCTTTAAAAATGAGTGAATCACGTTTATTAGGTATCCCTATTAACGAAAGCGTCTGTTATGTTAGGATTGAATTTTTCCAAGTTAAAATTAATTTTGTTTAAACACACACTTAAGGACAAGTTCACCTAGATTGATTAAACGTACTTGATATTTATTTGCTCTTTTTGGACGTTCCCGGGAACTGGGTACTTTTTATCAGAAGTTCTATTGAATTGAATGCTAACGGTCGGGACTTTATTTGTGCATTGATATTCATTTGCACGTATGCCAGAACATTTATTTCTATTTCTTTACTCACAATAATTTGATCGTTTTCATTATTATCAGGCTCATTTCACATTTTCTTAACCAGTTTTGGATAATAATGCCGGGTTGGATGACGGCGTTCAGGATATCTCTGTGCGTAAACACGTGCAGCATTGGTTGTGCTTTGCCTACACTCTAAAAAACTAATAACATAATGCTCTTTTTTCCTAACCCGACGAGCCACCATGTTGCCATTTGAAAAAAATGAGTAATACAGTGTGTGTGTAATTTAATTTGACACAGCAGATAGGTTTTGCCGAAAACAGTAAAGTTGTATTTTGTCTCAAAGATGTTAGGACTAAAATTAGTGATTAGTATTTTTAACGTATTCATAGCCTTCTAGATTAAAAAATGAAATTAAAAAAATGTAAAAAATTTGCTTAAAATTAGTTTCTTAATAAATTAAAATAAGAATTTTAGTATTAACCAAGCCCGTATTATTTATTTTTACAAAATTCTAGTAATCGTTACCCGGACCTCCGTCACTGAACTAACTCAGAAGTTCAACATGACCACAATATCAACTGCCCAAACCCTTTATTATGTGTGACAAAAATTACTCGAATATTGTTCTTGATTAAATGTTAATAAAAATAATATTTTTTTAACACCCTGTATTTCGAAAACAAAGCGACATTCGAAAAAATCTTCTACAACATTTCCGTCTTACAATTACGTGGAACTAAATAGCTAGAATATGACTTTTGTCAGATGACACGTCGCCTATCTCACTGAAACTACTATATCTCGCAATCGCAATATGGATTATAATTAAAATTTAAGCGCCAATAGCTTGTCAACTGCAATTCTAGTCAAAAATTTGTATTCTTTGTGTTTTCTTTATTTTTCTCATAAAAGAAAATAAGTTTTTTTGAAATAACTCCCAAACTGGCAACGCTGGAAATAGTTGGTTTCTGGTCTTTCTTAGTTGAACCATTATCTTAAAATTCGCTTTTGGAACTATGTGTCTATCTCTTTAAATGTAAAAGTTAGCCTAATTCAAGTTTTATAACCCCCTGGATCAAGATTTCTTGAAATCTTTTAATTAAATCTTTGTATTGACGTTGAAACAAAGACAACCCAAGATCTTTTCGTTTCTTGATTGTGCTTTTCATGGCAAGACAAGAAATAGTCACTCAATGCAAAATTTCTTGTCTTGCCCACCACTACCAGAGACTCCCCATGATGTTCTATTGTGCTGTTCCTAAAATGAGATACATAAGTGAGAAAGTCTCCTCTTACCACAGAAAACACAGCTCTATATTTATGGAATCCGTATATTAGCGGTGGCTGATAATGTTGAAGCCGCCAGATACTTTTACAGTTTTTAAATAATAACCATAAATCTCTATAAATTTTGATGTTATCAAAAGCAATGCGACTGAGCCGTCTTCATATACCATCTTTTGGAAGCAGGCTAAACTCGCGTTACGCCACGAGCCCTTACTTCAGTTTTTTTTTTTTTAACTTTTAACCCCTATTTTTAGCATTGTTTTAACTCAGACTCAGTATAATAATATACGAATACTGCACCACTCTCTCTTCCCAGATGTTTCTCTGTAATCTAGTAGTTAACCTAAACATCAGAAGAGTCAAGTGCACATCTGGAATTCTTTTTAACCGTATATAAAAGCAGCGGCACATCTGGCCGGCCGATATAAAGCGGTACAATTATCCTCATTTTCTTGCCGTTTCCGTCTTCTGGTTTTTTGATGTTTGTGTTGGAAACATATGGTGTTCACAATGATTTTAAGCTTTCTCGGAATTAAATTTATTTTATAGAGCCCCCCTTATAGATGATTCTCTGTTATGCCGACCTTTAGCAGTGGCGTAACTACCGGTGGTCTGAGACTCAACGTGCTCGGTGATATAAAATTTGATTTGGCTCAAATTACGTTAATAGTATACCTAAAATTGTTGCTAATTAACTCACTGTGTAAATGAAAAAGTCCTTTCACTGAAGTAGCAATGCGTCTCAGGATTTGTTAAAACCCCATGACCATACAAGATAGTCGGCCGACAAAGTAATTTTCTGGTACCATTTTCTGATTGTTGCTCAACAAAGGACTAGCAAAATAAAATAGAGTATTTTGGGACATGTAATAGCGTCAGATTTTAGAAAAAATAACATTCCGAAGTGATATTATACACAATCTTAATATTTGTTTTTTTGGTCGTGGCACCTTGAATCCGCCTGCCCCAGAACTCAATATTTGAAAGATCGTTTTCTTGTAAAATATCTAAAAAATACAACTCTATCCCTCCTGCTCTGGAATCTCCCTCCATTCCCTCTCTCTTAAGAATGTATAAGATACATCTGATGACTCTTCAAAATAATTTAATGTATGTAATTTTAGTATACATAAGACGGTACCTAATGTATGCATAAGCCATCCACTATTATTAGTTTAGCTATTTTTATGTTAGGATTTAGTTGATCAACTTTACATTCTTCTAAAGCTGTACTGTCACCGAAATATGTATTTTTAGCACGGTGTGTTCTGCACATTTTTTTTAATAACACACTTTGTTGTGGTTTGCAGAACTCGCTTCGCTGGTTGTGCAAATTTCCACATGCGTGCCCTAAAAATGTACTTTTAACACCTATATCATAAGTAACTATTTTGATGACAATATATCAAAAATAAATCTAATTTAAGTTTGTATGCTTGACTTGTTTAGGACCATAGTAACTATTGTCAAAATATCAACTTGACGTTGTTTTTAATTTGTGGATGGTGGCGAAGATTGTGGTTATACAAGGGTCTTACTTTGTTAATTTCTCACGTAGTTATTTTTATTTGTGATGCGGAATATTAATTTTCTGGTTCTGTGTTCTCCCGTATGCATGAAGGTTAAAAACATTTATTTGCCAAAGTACCATTCCGACGTTCATTTATTCGGACTGTCTTTTTTTTTGAGCATCTGTAAAAAAACGGCTTACTTGACCCATTGGAAACGTGAAGTTTATTTCGTGAATTAACGCGGTGCCAGCCATCTTGGTGACAACCCTTGGGGTTGCTGTAAGGAATTTGGTTTTATTTCTAGATTACCTTTTAACGCCTTAATGTTACTTTTTGCTTAAGGTAAGTTATGCCTATTGAATATTGTTATATGTATATTTCTCTCGTTTAGCGAAGGTACGATACCAAACATATGTTACTTTTTGTTGTAGCCCGTTCGTTAAATTAAAAACTAAGTGTCACCATAATTTGCTGTATTTTGGCCAATTCAACCCTGCAGCGTGTTCTGTCTCATTTGTCGCAAAAAACATCATTTGCATTTAGGTCTGGTTGTAAATAAAATAGCAGACAAACTTCAGTAAAAAGTTTCATTCTTGTCGACAGAAAAGGATTCTCGAGACTTTCCACCTCGGTAGGTAATATACTATTTCCTACTTTTTCTCAGAGCAAGGTCTTTAGCACTATCAATATAAGTAACTTCCTCCTCAGGAATTCATTTTGGGGTACTCAATGACGATCGTAACTAATTTTGAATCAAAATCAAGACCAAGCAAGATAATTGGACTCATCCAACCACAAAGAATTCCTCGTTAATTAAATGACGGAGCTGGTTCCGCTTGTCTCAACTACTTCAGCAGAAAGCAACTTTTACAAAAGCGAACTAGTTTAACCAGAACCGAGGGGTAACCACTATAAAAAATATGAAATATGTACATGTATTGCGAAAATATGACATTTTGCAAGTAGTTTCAGGTATTTTTCGCAAGTCATTTGAAGTATTTCGCGGCAATTCGAGGTAGTTTGCGGTACTTCGAGTTAATTTAAAGTATTTAGACCAATGGTCGCCAACCTTTTCAATCTGATACTTTTGGAAGAAACAGTGAGCTAGATAGTCGTAAGCCAATTAATATGTATACCTATACAGGGTGCTTATTAAACATACGGCAAAAATTGAAGGAGTTATTTCCTGGACTATCCTAAGAATATTTTGTCCTTTGATGATTTTTGAAAAGCCGCTTTGCTTTGAAGATACAGAAAGAAAAATTGTTGACAAAACCAATTTTGATATTGTTCAAATAATAATAATAATAATAATAATAATAAAGGTCTTTTATTCATGAAAAAAAAACTATTACAAAAGCAAAATAATTAAAATTTAAAGGGCGAGATTCAGTTCATCCAATTCCGAAAAAAATGGATGCCTGTTCTTACATCTAACCGTAGTAACAGAGAATTTATTTAAAAATTTTATATTATAATAAGCTAAAACTAGATTATAGTAACAATATGAAAAGTAGAAATAAGAAAAATAGAAATAACAGAAATAACGCGCGGCAACAAACAAGTCCAAATATTTCCCTACAAAAGCTAATACAATTCTTTTCCCCCTCTCTCCTCCCCACTCAAACAGGTCAACATTCATTATCAGATAGTAATTTTTTGAATATTTTCATTTTAAATATATTTTTAGAATTAATATCCCTAATTTCGATTCCTAAGTTATTTATGGGGTTTGCAATTTGATAACTAAAACATCTCTTGTACATTTCGGTCGAGTGAAGTGGAGGCGTTAGCGTTCCTTTAAAACGAATGTTTAAATTGTGAACATCTGCGCGGGTACGCACTTTGTTATATAGATATGGGGGTGTTTTTGTGATTAGAATTTTAAAGAAAACAGTAGCCGAATGTAATAATCTTCTATTAACCATGTTTAACCAATTATTTATTTTGAGCGTATGACTTATAGGGTGATATTTCCTTATACCGTAAATCAATCGTAAGCAAGAGTTCTGAAGCTTCTGTATTCGACCGATATCGGTACTTTTTAAACAGGGTCCATAAATGGTGTCACAAAGGTTAACCTGAGAAAGAACCAACGATTCACACAGCATAGATTTGATTTCTCTACTGAGGAAATGTCTATGTTGAAAAATTAATTTTAGATTAATATAACCTCTTTGAATTACTTTATTAACGTGCTGTGTAAACCGCAAATCATCATCCAGAACTAGTCCTAAATTCTTGAAATTTTTATAAAATTTGATCGGTTCATTGTTAATTAATATGTCACTTTTATAAGACCCAACAAATTCATCCCTATCCCTTACCCGACCAAAAATCATGACAGCTGACTTGTTAGAGTTTAATTGCAGGCAGTGTTTCTTGGAGAAATTATAAAGTCTTTGTAGATCATAATTTATAGCTGCCACTGCTTGCTGGCTTTCAGTAGAAGAAAACGAAAGGTACAATTGAGTATCGTCAGCATAGTAGTGTTGGGTGCAAGAGAGAAAAACATTGGGAAAAACCGATATGTACACTGAGAATAACAATAATGAATGTAGTCTAAATAAAAGTATGGTGTACTACACTGGGCTTACCAAGTATATTTTTTTTTTAAATGCGTTGTTATCTTTTGAGCAAATCAGTTTCAACGTGCATTTCATTTGAATACGTCTTGTAATTGTTTATTTTGTATGTATCGAATTTGTTGACATTTTGTTGTTTGACGTAGTTTTTTTGTCTTTAATAGTTAAACTTTTGTTAGTGAAGTCCCCTATCATGAATCGCTACTACAAATACTTTGAATGTAAGTAATAGGACTGTTTGGAAAATGCTTAGTGGTTAAGTTCCGGTCGAGAGGGTAACCACTTCTCGAAATACGTGTACGCCTTGCGCGAATTACCTCCGAGTTACGGGAAATACTTTGAAATACCGCGAAGTATAATAAAATAGCGTGAAGTATATTGAAATACTAGGAAATACCGTTGAATTGCGCGAAATGCCGTAGAATTGCCGCGAAGTATGATCTCGAATTCCGGCAATATTCTTGGTGGGGGTAGCAAATATTATTTTTACTATAATTATAAAGTGAACCCTACTAAATAATACTTAACGGTACTAAAGGCTCGTTTCCATTTAGTCGGCTTTGCCGATGGGCATGGCTAGAGATGCGCACCATGTATCGATGTTTTAAAACATCGATTTTTGTGTTTCGATTTTCGATGTTTATATCGATGATTTTTTATTCGATATTAGTCCAATAAACGGAAAGCCTAAAAAGGAATTTTGATTAGAAAGCTGCTTTTTTAGTAGAAGGTACATTTTAATGTATTCAACCCTTGCTTAAGGGATGGAAAATTACTTTAAAATGTTTTTTTGAATTGTAGCTTTAAAACAAAAAACACTAGAAAAGAAGGTTTTAGACAAAAGTTGTAGAGCATTTAAATCTGAATGAAAACGTTTATGATCATTTTTACGATATCTCTAATAGTTGTGGCCTTAGAATCATGTGAACTTTGAGGGTTGGTCGGCGTCTTCGAAATTTCACAAACGCATTCAATTTTCAACTTGGCAACACTGTACATCGTCTGGCTGAGACTCTATACGGGTGTTTGAAAAAAGTTTTTTGGTACGTTAATTTATTAGAGTACGTTATTTTTGTACTGTTTTGAGGTTTTTATGAGTGAAACGTTTCTGTGATATATTGCTTGAAAACCCTGTGAAAGGTATGTATGAAACTAAGCCAAAAAATTTGAATGGTTTATAATTATTTCATATAATATGATATTTTTATTGAGGGTGTACCTATATTCAATAATAATATTGCCCATTACCAGTCAACTGTGAAGATATTAAGGTTAAACGATTTTTTTAGGTTAAAAAAATAATTGATGGTGTACCAATTTAATATACACTCCTATGATAGGTAAGTATCACATATGAAAAATAATATGAAGTACTTAATAACTGTGCAGTGAAATTTATCACTTTACTTAGGTTTTAATCTTCTCTTACCTACATTGTCTTTCTAAAGTAAAGTAAAACTTTTTGTTTTTAAAATTTTCGAAATGAAGACTACCCTATGTGCTGTTCCGAGGTATTAGCTGTCTACTAACGAAATTTCACATACACCTAAAATATAGAGATAAATGTTATTTGCGCACTCTGTATCCGCAAAAAATTATTCGGCATCTAAAAAACCCGATAAATACTGCACTAGACCACCGTATACGAACGTTCGTATAATACGGTGACTAGACACTGCAACTCTTTTCCAAAGACGACAGTGATGCCATATCGATATTTAGGTCCCATTTATTAAAGACTTGACCAAAAATTGTTTTTGAAATTTGCGAACCTCCTATGGCTTTTAGATTTATAGATTAGAAAAAATAGTAATAACCTTTTTTGTGTAAAATTTAATGCTCTACAGTACTCTACACCATTTAAGAATTTTTTTTTTTCATATTATTTTTCATTTAAAAGTTATAACCCAAAAATATATTTTCAACCCCAACTGAAGGGGTCTTTTAGCTCTCGTGCAATGACTGGACACAAAATAACACTGAAGTGTCTTTTCAAACATTAAAATGTACCTTCCACCAAAAAAGCAGCTTTCTAACTAAAATTCCTTTTCAAGCGTTCCGTTTATTGGACTATATTGATCGTTAACATCGATATATTTTTTCCGATGGTTTTTTTAATTAAAACTTGCCGTTTTATTTCAAAAAGTATTAAAATTAAAATTGACCTATCCACAATTACCAAATTAGTAAATTTGTAGGTTAAGTTCGTTTTTAAATGTCGCCCCAAATGTTAGGTTGGCAATATGTTTGGAGAGAGTTGTCACTTGTCATCGGTCGGGGTCTGTCTGAAAATGATGGTCGAGGATGAGATTTAATAAAAAGTGTTAGTTATAAAAAATCGGCTTTTATTTAAGAAATGGAAGGTCATCCTACAACTTCAGAAGTGGGATTTTTCCCAGATGTGAGTATCTAATATTATGGATTAGATATTTCGCCATTTTTGCTCCGATGTTGTGAATTTACTCTGTTAGATTTGATTTGAGGGTTATGTGATGACAAAAACATGGCTCAGTCGCAAGAAAACAAATTTGATGCGCAAGATTTTGAAGACTTTGTTGACCGAAGAATGAACCAAAACCAAGACAATCCGGTGAACAAACCAAATGCCTTGGATATGGGACAAATTATGAATACAGTAACCGCATTACTGCAGCAAAACTCCCAAATGTTGCAAATGATGCAATTGCAGCAACAGCAACAACAGACTTTGCAAGAAGAAGGGTCCAACATAAAAAATTTTAATATTATGCCTGATTTATCAAAGACGATTGGAAATTTTAGCGGTGAAAAGAAGAACCAGGCAGAGCCAACGGATGGTTACAGCAGTTGGAAACGACAGCCACACTTCACCAATGGCCCGATGCCTTTATTTTTCAAACAGCCAAGAGCAACCTGGTAGGAGCTGCCAAATTTTGGTACACAGGGCGAAGTAACGAAATTATAGACTGGATAACTTTCAAAACTGCCTTTAAAAAGACATTCATTTTCACTAAAAGTAAAACTGATTTGTGGAAACATATGCAAACTCGTGTACAAGAATCAAGTGAGAACGTCAGCGTGTATTTTCATGCAAAAGTAGGATTATGCAAAGAGTTGGGTCTTACATTTGAAGAAGTTAAGGAGCAGATAGCGATAGGTCTGGGGTCCAAAGAGTTGAGTAATTTTATTGTGTCTAAACAACACAGAGATGAAGACAATCTATATCAAGACATTATTAGTTACGAAAGAATCGTAAGTGCAAGAGGAAATCGAGTGTCTCACAGGAAAGTAGACATTAAGAAGCCTGTTATTAAGCTAGTGGGTATCACACTTAGACGAGACAAGGTGCCTGAGCATTCGGAGACTGTACGTTGTTTTAATTGCAATGTTATTGGACATTTTGCTTCCCAGTGTAGAAAACCAACAAGACTGAGAGGTTCCTGTTATGAATGCGGGTCCATGGATCATAAACGTAGTTCGTGTCCAAAGAAACAGAGTGCAGAAGGAGGTACAGCTTTAGTGGTGGAAAATGGTGTTACAGCCAGCTTCATTTTACCCGTGTGTCTTGTTAAGGATTCGACGAAGGTATTTATAGACGGAACTTTAGACTCTGGTAGTGTAGTATCACTTATTAAGAAAAGTGTTTTTGATATTTTTAATTTTGCTTTGTTGAAAGCACCAAATAAAGATTTTGAGGGTGTTAACAGGGCAAGGTTGGAAATTTTAGGTGCATTAACATTTAAGGTCAAGGTTAGTGTTGATATTGAGGTTGATATTCTATTTTATGTAGTACCCGATGAGGCGATTCCAGTAAAGTGTTTGCTAGGAAGAGATTTTATGTCTAGTTCGGATTTCTCTTTAACTTTTGTGGGTAACAAGGTTCAGGTAAATCCTTTAAATTATTTGACAGAAAACGAAAATGTTTTCAATGAAATTTTACATATTGACTATGTTAGTCAGGAGGAATTAGATCTAAATATGAATCCACTTGTAAGTCCAAGTGATCGTAAAAAGTTATCTGATATATTTGTTGATAATTATATAAACACTAAATGGCCTAAGGAGCCAGAAACGAAGTATAAAATGGAAATAAGGTTAGAGCCAAATCATTCTCCTTCTTATTTTAAACCTAGAAGATTATCTTTTACTGAAAAAGATATTGTACAAAACTTGACTTCGGAATTGTTAGAAAGTGGTGTTATTCGGGAGAGTAATTCTGAATATGCTTCACCAATTGCTTTAGTTAAAAAGAAAACCAATGATTATAGGATGTGTGTAGATTTTAGGGCTTTAAATAAACACACCTTACGTGATAACTGGCCTATTCCATTAATAGAAGATCAAATTGACCAACTTAAGGGTAAGAAGTATTTTACTTGTTTGGACCTTAAAAGTGCATTTTACCATTTTGATATTGAGCAATCTTCTATTAAATACACCTCTTTTGTAACACCAGTTGCTCAGCATGAATTTTTGAAGATGCCCTTTGGTCTAAAGAACTCGCCTAGTGTTTTTATGAGATATGTTTATATGGTTTTCAAAGATCTTATTGAATCCAATAAAGTTCTAATATACAGGGTGTTATGGAAATGACTTATTATTTTTTAACCCGTAAATATATAGGTCGAGACGAATTGGGGAAAAATTGCTATAAATGGCGCTCGAAGCTAGAAATTCGAGAAAAATGCCTTCAAAAATTTAGGTCCAAAACACCTACACGCCAATGACCCAAACAGCTGATTTGGGTAATTGTTTACTTTAGTGGAAATGTTGAATTTTTCGCTAAAATTTCGTATATAGGCTAATTAAGGGTAGCTGATCACAATTTTCCTTTTGCGTTTAGGCGGCAAATGCACTGGTTTTGAGAAAAAAAATGTTAAAGTTTTTCTAACTCACCGGTATGTTATTTTGCATGTAATCCTAAAATGTTGCTTATTTCCAATAAAATATTACTTGTCGGAGTCATAGTATACACTTCTGAGTTGAAATAAACGAAATATGCCACAAGGAAACTCTGAAAAACGGGATAACTTGTAAGCGAACAGAAAACTCTACGTTATCTGGAAAAAGACGGGGGCTCACTGACAGCTGGCCAAAAAAGCAGAAGCAAACTGCGCACCCATGTTGTCAGATTGTTAGTGTATTATAAATTGCCTATACTTGTCAATTCATTTTTATTAATTGAATGAATCCTATTGGCTCGAGCTAGCATATCATTCTCCTGGATGGAAGCCATTAATAATTACAAGAAAAAGAAGAACAATCTAGCAACGTGAGTGCAATGAATCTGAAAAGAGACGGTTCTACTTTGTCGGCGTATTAACAACGAATTTAATTAAATTTGTGCCTTTTCCATTGTTTTTTTGCTAAAATGTTGCTCTTATTTTATGAACAGATAGTTTGGTGAAAGTTTTATCACATATTTTGAAGGGAAAACCATAAAATCTAGGAAATTGAAAGGAAAGAATACCCTAACCTGTAAGTGAAAAACTTTAACATTTTTTTCTCAAAACCAGTGCATTTGCCGTAAAAACGCAAAAGGAAAATTGTGATCAGCTACCCTCAATTAGTCTATATACGAAATTTTAGCACAAAATTCAACATTAATTGCACTAAACTAAACAATTACCATTCCAGCAGTTTGTCTTGTCAAAAACACATGTGTTCAGGGGCATTGAACTATCATGGAAGGCGCACATAGTCCGGTTTTAAGGTATTTTACAAAATTCAAAATACTTCCGATTTTAGAAAAAAAACTATCAAGTGTAACTCTAGACCACCTCAGGAGTGGCCCCTTAAAATATAATAA
Source organism: Polydrusus tereticollis (assembly GCA_963920685.1). NCBI lineage: Eukaryota > Metazoa > Arthropoda > Insecta > Coleoptera > Curculionidae > Polydrusus > Polydrusus tereticollis. The sequence goes on from OY987333.1 coordinate 93,521,633, forward strand.
GTCATTTCCATAACACCCTGTATATTGATAATATACTAATACCTTCAGTTAAAATCCAAGAAAATTTAAATATACTTAAAGAAGTTTTTCAGTTGTTAGTACAGAACAAATTGAATTTGCGGTTAGATAAATGTACGTTTTTGTATACTGAAATAAGACATTTAGGTTATATTATCAGTGATTCAGAAATACGACCTAATGATGAGCATCTAAAAGCAATTAAAGACTACCCAATGCCAAAGAATAATAAGCAAGTTCATAGTTTTATAGGCTTGACCTCTTATTTTCGAAAATTTGTTCAAAACTTTTCAATAATTGCTGGTCCTCTATATGATCTTTTGAAAAAAGAAAGTAAATTTTGTTTTGGTCAAAAGCAAATTAATAGTTTTAATGAGTTGAAAGATATATTGGTATCTAAACCAGTACTAGCGCTGTACTCACCGAAGGCTGAAACTCAGTTGCATTGTGATGCGAGCTCTCATGGATATTCGGGTATTTTATTGCAGAAGCAAGATGATTTAAAGTTTCACCCGGTATTTTATTTTAGTCAGAGAACCAACGAAGCAGAATCAAAGCAACACAGTTTTATGCTAGAATTAGCTGCTATAATCAACAGTATAAAAAGATTTCACGTTTATTTGCAGGGTGTTCCTTTTAAAATCTTTACAGATTGTAATAGTGTCACCTTGGCACTTAAGAAAAAAGATATAAATCCTAAAATTATGAGATGGAGCTTATTATTACAGAATTATGACTATACCCTTGAACATAGAAGTGGAACTTCAATGCGACATGTTGATGCATTAAGTCGATGCTTTCAGAATGTTTTAGTTTTGGAGGAAACTCCGTTTGAGACAAATCTTAGTATTAAACAGTGTCAGGATTTCGAAATAAACAAAATTAGAGATTTATTAGAAAAAACAGAAAGCAAAGATTTTGAATTAAGTAACGGTCTTGTTTACAAAAAAGATATGGGGCGTTTACTCTTTTATGTACCCGATAATTATGGAGTATGTAATAATGATGTTCAGGAGAATCTTGACTGTAGCTCTGATAATAATAATTCATAAGTTTATTACCCCTATAAATTTTATTGTACCAAAGAAAAAAAAAATTGTAAACTTATGTTTTCATTATGCGCTTCTTATGCCAATGTTATATAAAACTTATGTTAAATTTATGACTTTTAAGTGAATCTTTATGTTAGATTATGAATTTGAGTCTACCTCAAGTTAGGTTACTTATGTTATGTACCAACTTACGTACTTTAGAAGTGTTTAATATTTTTATGCGAAGTGTTTAAATTTCTTTATGCGAAGTGTTTAATCTTTTTATGCGAAGTGCTTACATTTTTTTATGCGAAGTGTTTCATTATTTTTATGTTAAGACTTATGGAAAAACTTATGTTTCTTATGATTTATGAGACTTTTATGTCGCTTATGTTTACGATATTTATGATTATGAAACTTATGTTTATGAAATTTATTATGTTTTCGCCTTAGGAAAATAATTAGTATCCCAGCGGTTAGTTGCATTTAGAAAATATTGTGACGATTATGTTATACTGTTGTAGTATTAGATGTTGTGACTTAGTTTGTATGTTAATATTGTTTATTTGATAAAGTAGAACGAGGTCGTTCTAGTTTGTCAGAATGGCCGAGTTGTAGGTTAAGTTCGTTTTTAAATGTCGCGCCAAATGTTAGGTTGGCAATATGTTTGGAGAGAGTTGTTACTTGTCATCGGTCGGGGTCTGTCTGAAAATGATGGTCGAGGATGAGATTTAATAAAAAGTGTTAGTTATAAAAAATCGGCTTTTATTTAAGAAATGGAAGGTCATCCTACAAATTAAATATTAAAAAGAAATTTTAATCCACTTACATAGTTGTCCAAATTTATTGTTTACTAATATCAAATAGCTATGCATATTTTTGACTTTTTTACTTATTGTTACCCTCCAGCCTAAAAAAACTTATTTTAATTGGCACAAGGGCGGCACAGTCAGTGTAAAGCAAACTGCAAAGACCTTATAATAATATCTTCCGAGAACTTGGCCAACGGCAAAAAAATTCAAGGTAATGCTGTCGGCAGAAATACCTACAAAGCTTTAGTTTCCCACTTTAAAAATACCAAAGACAGACATTTATTTTTTGTTAAAATAATACGCTTTGGTCGGATAAATTTTCTAGAAAATAATTTTATGTTCCATCAGCTATACAGGGTGTCTCAGTAGTACGGTACGTAACTTAAGGGAGTGATTCCATATTATATTCCAAGAGAAAAAGTTCATTTGAGCATGTATCCGGACTTGCCCCGTTTTTGAATTACATATATTGGGTGGTAAATTAAAAAAAAAAATCGTTTTTTTATCATTATTTTAAATATCCTTTTCCCGATTTTATTGAACATTGGTACCGATATTTTAATTCCAGTTTTTATATAGTTTCACGCTCTTTTTAGCATTATGGTTTATTGCGATTTTATGGATTTTAGGTAGACTACATTTTTTTTTTGCATATTCGGTAGTTTTTCGCTTTGAAATGTATTTCTACTTTTGTTTTTAATAGTTATATCTTTATTTATTATAAATATATTTGCATGTATTATATTATAATATATAATTTATTTGAAACATTATCGATATTTATAAAGACATCGATGTTTAGAAATATCGATATTTTCTGTCCGATTTTTTTACAACATCGATGTTGTGCCAGTGGAAACTTCCCCACTGGCACAAACCGATCGTCAAGGCCGAAGAATAACTAACAAAACTCGGTTTGGCTTAAAGAAAGCCGAACCGAACATTGTAGTGGAAACGCCATGCCGATCAGCTTGGTGGGGGGTTCACGCTTCAGTGCAATCATGATGATGATGTCTTCCATAACTACCTCGCTAATTTCTCCCAGTGTCTCATCAATCCCTGCCCGATAATCAGAAGATTTTCATGACGTAATATGATATAAATAATAATATTTTTGTATGATTTTAAAAAATGATGCAGTGAATAATATGCTCTAAATCGATCCTTGAATAAATGTTATTTTATATTATAGTTAAAAACAATAAACCTATTCTAATACTATTCCTAAAGTTCTTTTTTTCTATAAATATAAATCTCCAGTAGCTAAAAGCCGTAGAGTTAGAGCAAGTCGATCTTAGCCATAAGTAGATGTTCTAATTTGGTGTTTTGTTTGCTGATTCGCGGCCGAGTCCCAACCAACTGCAACAGGATCTCAAACTGACTGGGCGACATTCGGAGCAAATTTCTGAATCCACCATTACATCTGTACTCTAGATTTAATATGTCAATATCGTCCTCTATTAAATCATTATGCCCTGGTATCCCTAACTAGACTAACTATATAACTTCAAAGGATACCATTGTTGGAACAATTATTGCAATGGAACTTAAGTGGCTGGTAACTAATAGCTAGACTTGGTCGACCCAGAATTGTGTTTCTTTTCGGATTTAAATTTGGGTTAACTTTTGAAAAGAATCCTGAAGAGAAAAATTTACAAAAGGAAAAAGACTAAAACAAGTATTTAATCGGAAGAAAAAACCATAGAATCGGAAGCAGACTATGAGTGCAACGACAAAAACAAAAATAATGATGACCAATCAATAAATATACTGAAATTGGATATAACCTTGGATACAACAAAATAATTATGTGGTGTATTTTTATACTATAATAGTCCAATGTGGTACGTTAGTAAAGTAGCAGGAAATTTTGACTGCGACAAATGTAAAATGAGATTTTGACGAATTTGTATGATCCAGGACAGAAGACGCGTAAAATGCGAGTAAATTGTCAATTTATGTTTTATGGACAAGTCACACTTCTAGGAAGTGAGCCATTTAATTTTAAAAGGATAATTGTGAGATCTGAGATAGAAAAACGATTTAAAGAATATAGAAAAACAAGTCCTGCGTCAACTAATGCTTTTCTGAAAGTCAATAGAGGCACATATGATGCCTCAGTTTAATATCGCTACAAGTCAAGAAACTAAAAATATTTAGGATGTTTATTAAACATACGACCAAAATTGAATAGTTATTCCCTGGATTATTCCAAGAATACTTTGTCCTTGATGATTTTTAAAAAGACGCTTTGTTTTGAAGTTACACAGCGAGAACATTTTTCGACAATAGTAAGATCTCATCATTAAAAATGACATGTAAACCTTCTTAATCTACAAGGACTGTTGAAAATGACTGCCTCCGGCTAGAATGTAAGAATCCAGTCTTCTCCTCATTGCCTACCGAACTATTTCAAAAACACCAAGATCGTTTCTTATTCAGTTACACCCAGCAATTATCCGATTTCTCCAGTGGCGGCTCGCGACATTTATTTCAGGGTGTGCGCCGCAGGCGAAAAATTTTCGAGGTGCCACGCCCCTTTTTACCTTTGTATCGATTTTCTTTGTGCTTTTTATCCCAGAAGAATATTTAAAAAAAAACGCGGTTTTTAAATGGGATTTTTATTTCAATTTTCCTTTGGAAATCGATTATCGAAAAGTTATTTAAAATGTTCTCAACAGAGTTTTGGTCCATAACTATAACACTTCGTGTGACACAATCCGAACTACTAGCCATTATTAAATTACAACAACAAAAAACACCCACAACACCGTCAATAAACTTCAAACTTCTCTAATCGCGTCAAAAAACTCTAAAACAATCATATTAAATTATTGAGGTGTGTATTCAGATAGCGCACGGCGACGTCCTCTCATCGGGCGATTAACCGGATATTCCCGATCAATCTGCACAGGGAAAATCCATTTAACGAGAGCGGCAGAGAGCGCCGAACCACAAGAATAAATAACAACCAGAAGGATAACAGAAAGAGAGATCCGATGCGATCTTCTATGACCTTGGCAGCGCGTGATTTATGAAAAACCGGGGCCGGTCTCAGGTATATTACCAAATATTTCAACATTGCCTGACAGGACCGTCTTTGGGTTATAATTATGGTCAAATAATACATAATATTAGATGATTAAATATTATTTATTCACAGATTTGGTTAGAAATTACAAGATCTTGCAAAATATTAATTTTGGCCTTGGTACAATTATTGTACTGTTGGGAAATATGTTCACTAGAGGACAACTTTGAGAATACCATCGGAACTGCAGTAGAGAAAACCCTCCTTTTATTGGACAAAGTAAACATTTTATTCTCAAAATGTGCTCCGCAGACTCGGAAGTTATGCGCCTTTTTAAGATCGGTTAACAAATCCTCTCTTTGGCAGGCAATAGCCCAAGACTTAGCTCTACAACGAATAAAAAAAACAAAGTTAATTTAAAATTGTGTCACATCGAAAGAATATTTAAGGGATGCGTGACATGTAATGTGGGAACTTTTATTTACATAGATTACTATTGAGCAATTTTGTGTCTACGTACAGTTGCGTTGATTAAGATTCTGACATCAATTTGACATTTATGTGTAATTAAGTAAGTTAAGCTTTTACCATTTAATATATGTGGTATAATTATTAAAAATATGAGTGACAGAGTGAAATTGCCACTTGTTGGTATATTTTCTGTATATTTATAATTAAGACAACACCAAGGTATGAAAGGTTCAGTAGGAACGTAAACCTTCGAAAATTGAACACACTTAATACACTTATAATGTAGATAATTAATAGGCAGAAAAGAAATATATAGGTTCAATATAACGAAATGCTGTCCGGAATTTAATTTCCGCACTATACCTCTAAATATAAAATTATCCTTACCTTTTGGGATCACTTGGTAATCTAAAAAACTTAGATTGGGAGAATTGTAACTTTTATTATCACAATTCTTCACACAACAAACATTGTGGGATTTGGATTTATTCTCCATATTTTGAAAAGTTTTAATAAAATACTACGGCACTGGCAGAACAACTTATCGCTACACTAGTCGTCGCGGCACTGGCCGATAAGTTCTTCCAATTTCTTCCAAAGCCCGAGCGGCAAAATCTACCTGAATATCGGATCTCTCTTTCTGTAATCCTTCTGGTTGTTATTTATTCTTGTGGCCGAACGAATACACACGGCAGACCATTTCAATCAGTAGAATTAAGTGCACGCTGCGGTCGCGCTTGAAGTCTTTCGCATTCGCCATTCTTATATACAAGTTTTCTTGATATTTTTTTTATATAAATTTTATTTTTGCTTGGTGCTTGGCTTTCTTAGGCACGGGCGCACTTATTGACGAGCCGCCCCTGGATTTCTCAAATATTCCACATTCTCCACTGGACTAGTATAAACTAGAGATGGGTAGTTCGCGAACGAACTACTAAAACGAACTATTCTTTATGGTGAACTATACGAACTAGTTCTCAACCTTAGAACGAACTAGTTCGCTGCGAACTATTAAGAGATCCGAGATCCAACCAGCGCCCGGCGTCGAACGGCTGATGCGAGGATCAGTCGCGAGGATAGTGGGGAGTGGAAAGCTTGGAATAAGTGCGAACTGCGATTCTATGAGTATGAGTGCGAATGATTGAGCCCGGCGACATCGACATGTTTGGCATGGCAATCTGATGGGAGTTTTCGCGGACTACATTAGGAAATTAAATAAATGGAAATGGGTAATAGGTTAGTTTAGGTTAGTTCAAGTTGCTTTAATTAATAGTAAATATTTTAATATGCTTTAGACTGGGAATAGACTAGACAATATAAACGTATTATATTTACAAAAGCAAATAAGAAAAATAAGGTATTTTAAAAGGGTACAAAGCAAGAATAACAAATAGCATTATGACATACGCATAGTACCTACCAAAAAACAATTCTAACCAAAAAACAAGGAATTTCTTTGGTAAAAAATAATATGCATACCTACTTATACTAACTAAAAAACAATATCTCAAAAAATAAAAACAAAACTTTTTAACTCTTTGGTCAAAAATTGAGCATAATTCATATATCACTACGACAACAAAGATTCATTTTGATTTTCTATAATAAAAAGTAACAAACAAATAAATAAATTTAAAACTCCCGGAGCCGTAATAAAATAAATGCTGCGACTTGTGACTATACTGTGAACTGCATTATGTGCGCTGCCAAGTATATTGCAACATTTTACGTTCGGCTGACACTGCCGCCGACCGCCGACCTGATTAAAACACACGGCTTGCTTTTTCAAATTCTGCTAGAGTAGTTCGTTCGCGAACTAGTTCAGTAAAAAGAACGAATAAGCCCATCGCTAGTATAAACTAATGAGTGATGACTATAGATGGCCCCATAAAGAATAATTCAGGGTTTTTGAGTCCGGGGATTCAGCAGGCCATAAGTGAGGTCCACATCGACCAATCCAGCGATCTCCGTATGTTACTGTTAAAACTCACGAGCGACCACACTAAAATGCGCTGGTGCACCACCGTGCATAAACCACATTGCATTTCTTATTATCAATGGTACATCTTCCAGAAACTGAGGTCGCGTTTGTTTCAAAAAGTCCGGTCCAATTAGAAAGTCACCCACAATTCCGACCCAAACATTCAACGAGATCTGATGTTAAAAACGATCTTCATGTACCTCCGTGGATTTTCTTCAGCCCACTCATGGTTGTTGTGAAAATTCCTTATTGCATTTCTTTAGAAATTCGATTCACCGGTAAAAAGAATCAGCGTCAGTAGTTGAGGGATTTGAACCAATGTGTGCAATCCGTGGCGGAAAATCAGCAGGAAGAAGTGCATAAACGCATTGTATGTGGTATGGGTACAACAAACAGCCACTAAGGATTTTCCAAACAGTCCCGTTACTAACATTCAAATTATTTGTAATTTTTCGAGTAGAAGTACCTAGATTTTCCTATATCATATCCAGCAGATTCTCTTTCACTTCTACCCTTCTTACTGTCATTGGCCTAACTGATCCCCCCCCCCCCACTTCGTTTTAATGTGCCTGTGTGAAGACGTTGATGAATACCATGGACGGTTTTTCTATCAAGAACATTACGGTCAGAAAATCGTTCAGTGTGCCATTGTGTGGAAAACCCCCAGTAAGTCAATACGGACTACTTCTAAGGAAATGCGTGAAATATGGATTTAGACCTATACAGTGCGTCCATAAAGTCTTGCACAAATTCATTTAAAATTCAGGTATTTACTTTTTAAAAACGCTCGGACACGTCAATTAGTACTTTTGTTTGCGCATTTTTTTAAGTAAAATGTTTTTATACAGGGTGTCGCACGTATGAGGTATGAGGTCATCAATAAATGTGTTTAAAATAAATTTTCAAACGTCAATATTTCGGAAACCGTGATTTCCAGAGGTGTTAAGTGTTCATCATAGAATTCAAAATTGATATAATATACAGGGTGTTCCATTAAAAAAAAATCCTTGATGACCTCATACCTCATACGTGCGACACCCTGTATAAAAACATTTTACGTTAAAAAATGCGCAAACAAAAACACTAATTGACGTGTCCGAGCGTTTTTTAAAAAAGTAAGCCCCTGAATTTTAAATGAATTTGTGCAAGACTTTATGGACGCAGTGTATAGACAAAATATCATAAAGTTCAAAAATTAACCGAATTGCATAAGAATCAAAGACTCAATTTCTGCAAACTTATGTCGAATAGATTGAATAACGAAAGATACTTCTTCGAAAAAATATTATGGACTGACGAGTCAAGTTTCTCAACAAGTCGATTACCAAACCGTCAAAATTACCGACACTGGGCACAAGAAAATCCTCAGTTCGCCGGGGAAGTTCGATTTCAAGGTCGGACAGTTAATGTATGGTGCGGACTATTGAAAAATAGAATAATAGAACCCTATTTTTTCGAACGCACATTGACTGGACCGTTATATAACCAATTTCTGGAAACACGCCTGTAAGACATGCTAGAAAACTTACCGTTGGCGCAGTATATGAATATAATTTTTCACCATGACGATAACGGTGCCCCACCACATGTGACACGTGGAGTACGTCATTTTTTAAATATTAATCACAATGGACGGATTGGAAGAAACGGGACTATTTTGTGGCCTTGAAATAGTCCCGATCTAACGCCTATGGACAATTTTTTTTGGGCGTATAATAAAACTAAAGTTTATGAGCGTGATATTGACAATGTTGAGGACATGAAACATTTTATTACTCAAGAAATAAGATATTTAAATGAAAGAAATAGCTTTTTATAGAGAATGCAATTGAGCACTTACAACCCATTTACCAACAATGCATAGATAATGAGGGGGGGGGGGGGGGGGATATTCATTCTGATTAATATTATATATAGTTATTTTTTTTTTATTGAATCTCTACTACTCTACTTAGTTAGTTAGCAAAACATTGTTTTTCCAATCTTCGCGTGCCGCTCGCAAAAACAACCGGCCGATATTTGTGTATGTCAGTGGAGCAATGATACAACGAGTGAAAGTAATTCAGTTTTTATAAATACGTCTAATGTATTTTCGGCCAGTAAACCTGCAAGATGGCGACGGGCAAATCATGTCAGTGCTCTCAAATCACGTTTAAACGAAGATAAAAAGTTACTAGGATTTCACACCAGAAATTATTAAAATTAAATTCCAAACATAAACAAAAGCAACTTTTATTAGATTCCTAGATCGTATATCTATCATGTTTCCTCGTGTTGAGTTAAATACATGCAAGAGAGAGACACACACCGGTGCTAACTAACACGAACCATTCACATCACAGGCCAGGTCAGGCTTTGCTTCTTCGCTGCTATAGTTGTAATAGTACGGGCAAATCAATTAGGATAAACGCTTACCCACTACGAAAAACTTCGTTTTTAAAAACGCTAATACCGACCTCCATGTTTATGATTGTTCGCTAAGATAATGCAAGTCAAAACAACTCTTTCTCCATATTTATATTTTTATGAGCTTTTGATTTTTAAGTAACCGTAAAAAAATTTTTTTTGCATTTTCTTCCTCTAAAAACATTTATTAAAGCTGGCCAGTTGGTTTAAACCAGTGCCAAAAAAGTCATATACACATACACACACACACACTAGGGTTGCCACCCGTCCTGAATTTCGGAGGACGTCCTGCATTGAGGTGTTTTTTGCCGTTTGTCCTGCGTCCTGTGAAGGGCCCTTGCAGGACACCTAATGTCCTTAATTTTGCAACTATTTCATGTTTTTGTTATTTTGAGTAGTTCCTATTAAAAAAGTATTATATTTTTATTTAGCATTCATGTCGTTTTTGAATCAAAAACAATCAACGAAAACTTTCTCGATCAAAAATTTTGATCGAAACTTGTTTTTGTAAGTCTGATTTGTAAATTGTGTTTTTAGTTTAGTTTTTGTGTTTTTTGTTCCTTTCTCATACACTATAGACTGGATTTTACGTTTAAAAATAGATATTTTTGTTCGTTAATAAAAAAATTTTAAATGTCTAGAATTTTTCAATCATGTCCTTAATTTTTATCTGCTTTATCCTGAGAATTTAAAAATAATAGGTGGCAACCCTAACACACACACAAAAAAACACTTTTTAGTTATATTACAGGGCATGTAAAATATAAAAGCAAGAATTAAGTTCTGCAAATTTTTTTGTTTTATTTTTCCGTACTATTAATTGAATCCACATCACCATGTAAAGCGATACACCGGCTTCGGGCGTCGAAATACGTCTTGAATGGAGTTAAACGTGCTAGACAGAGATATAATTATAAAGTAATATTCAAGTGTTATTGTTTCAGGTCTTAGACGACATTGTTTTGGTGTTTTGATTTATTAAATCTTTATTTTATTATTATACAAATTAACAATACATTCTTAATTACAGCTCTCAAATCAGTGCTTGTAGCTCTGGCCTCGAGAGTACCTAAATACTATATACAGCAGAATATACATACCATTGCTTTAACTCAAATCTAGATGATTTCTTAACCTTTTAACAAACAATCTAAAATTATTTATATTTATAATAGGTTCAGGTAACTTATTATAAGTTTTTGATGCACCCATAATTGGATTATCCAAGCCTATATTTGTTCTTGTGTATATCTGATAAATATTTTGATGAGCCCTAGTTTCATAGTTATGTACCTCGTTAGAAAATATTATTGTAGAATAACATTTTTGTTGTTTGTTTATTATTTTATACATCAACTTGCATTGTTCTAATTCCAATACCTTACCGAGCTTCCAGACACCCAGCTCTCCGTATAGGGCATCCGTGTGCGTCCGTCTATCATAACCATAAATAATTTTTAAAATTTTATTTTGTAATACTTGCATTTTATTATAGATCGTACTACCACACATACCCCACACAGGAAGCAGATATCGAAAGTGACTCAGAAAAAATGCATGATACACACTACTCTTACTTCTATTTGACAAATAATCTCTACACCTAAATATAATTGGGATCATTGGTCTAATTTTATGATAGATATAATTTACATGTTCAGACCAATTTAAATTTTCATCCACGTGCAAACCCAAATACTTCATAACCGACACCCTTTGTAAAGTGAAGTCTTTTATTTCAATAGCCATATCTTCTACTATTTTATTTTTTTGTTTAAATACCATATATTTTGTTTTTTCACTATTTATTTTAATCCTATTAGAAAGCAACCATTGCATGTAGACCCTCAAGTCAGCACTTACTACTTGATTGAGTATTTGCCCCTCAGATCCTGTATAAATCAATACAGTGCCATCTGCAAAAGTAAAGTATTGACCCCGTAGATGTGCTATCTTTAAATTTAGTACGTAGAGGGAATAGAGCAGGGGACCAAGGACGGATCCCTGCGGTACTCCATATGTATTTGTTAATATACCACTACACACTCCCTTATATTTGACGTACTGCTTTCTCTCACAAAGGTACGTTTGGATTAGTTTATAAATGTTACCTCTAAAACCCATTTTCTCTAGCTTATCCAGCAATATGTCAAAACTCACAACATCAAACGCTTTTCTGAGGTCAACAAATACGGCCACAACTATTTGTTTGTTATCTAGAGCTCTGGATTTATGGTTCACAAGATCTACTGTGGCACTTAGTGTACTACTATTTTTTACAAAATCATATTGGAACTCATCTACTTGTATATATTTTTCTATTAAATCTAACATTCGTTTTTTATTATTTTTTCAACTATTTTTGATAATACACTTACCACCGATATTGGTCTATAATTATTCATACAATCTTTTTTTCCACTCTTGTATATTGGGTTAATTCTGGTGATTTTCAGTTCTTGTGGGAAAATTCCACTCATTAAAACATTATCAATTAATCTTATCAAAGTAGGCATTATATCTGGTTTTATATTGTTAATATCCAATATTGAAATTTGATCATGCCCAGGTGCAGAATTAGCCCTGAGGCCCTGTATAATTTCATTGATTACTATTTCATTAGTAACATTCAGAGACATACTGTTTTCACAGTAAATTTCTTCATTTTTTAGAAAGTCTGGCAGTAAGTTGATTTCTGTTTCTATTTCTGTAACAATATTTTTCCCTACTCCTGTGAAATGTTTATTTAAACTGTTTGCTATCTCAACTGTGTCCTCCACTAACACATTATTAACATTTAGCGAACCAATATTTGTTTCGGTTGATCTATTTTTTACAAACTGATTAATGAAATTCCATTGTTTTTTTGGATTAGTACCTGCTTGGTCCCATTTATTTTGAAAATAGCGGTTTTTTAAAACTCTGATTTTATTGTTAATTTTATTTTTTATTTTTTTAAACTCTAATTCAATTTGTAAATTACCTGGATTATTTATTTTTAAATCATAGAGCTCATCACGATGTCTCATCAATTCGAGTACTTCCTTGTTCATCCAAGTATTATTTTCACGGATTCTAATTATTTTTACATATTCCGATTCCGTTTTGCATATTTTAATTAAATCTATCAGCTCTCGAAATGATGCAACATCCCAATTATTAATTTTGTTTTTAAACAATAATTTAAATTTTTTATAATCTACTAATTAAATTTCATGACTCACCTTTGGTTTATGAACTAAAATATTACTACTAACAGCAATTGACAGCAACTTATGATCAGACAGACAGTTATTCTTGACCTTGACTGAGCAATTTAAATTCGAATTTTGATCTATTAATACATGGTCTATAATACTTTTACTATGATCGGTGACTCTGGTAGCATTCGTTACATCCACAGTATTAACTATCTTAAAATTATTTAATTCCAACAAAGATACATAATTTTTAGTTTCATTGTTATTACCTAACAAGTTTATATTAAAATCTCCAACTACTTATCAAATGTTTTTTTGGAAATTTCGTTAGAATCGATTCCAGTCTAGTTAGAAACTCTTCGGTATTATGCGATGGTGGTTTGTATATAGCGCTTACCTTCAGTTTTTGTTCACCTATACCCACACGTATCCAATTTATTACTTCATTTGTTTCCGATTTTTCTATTTCTGAAAACTTAATACCTTTTTTTATAAAAATTGTAACCCCACCTCCTCTCGTTTGTCTACAAGAATGCACAGCCTCATAATTATTTAAATCAATTTGTCATTTTAATTCGTTTTTATCCTTTTTTGTGCCTTGAAACTTCATTTAATACTAAACAGTTCCTTTCAGAGCTATTCCCATCGTACTATTGCGTTGCCGGTAAGTATTTTAGACATTTGTAATTATTTATTCGTTTTAAGTATTCTAACCTTTATTTTTATAAATAACACTTCTTAACATATTATTGTATTTATAGGAAAATATGAGTGAACAAGTTATGGACCATGATTATTGTGCTGAAGCATCTTCTTCACCTAAACAAGGTTATTGTCTCATGCAAGGAAATAAAATTGCCCAGCAGTTTGTTCAAAATGTTTTCAAATATTATGTGGAAAACCACCCTGAGTTGCCTCCGACCAAGGTTAGTAGTAGTAATTGAGGTTTTTCTCACAACATGTCATACTTCCCAGTCCAAAGTTTTCGAGATTAACTTATTAAATATTTATAGTGCCACATTAATTTTAGGAAACTGCCAAAGCCTTGCAAATATCAATTGAATCGGTACGAAAATACAAAAATGGATGCCAGGAATCCACACTGGTTTTAAAACGACCCAGACGAAAATATTTAACTGATGAAGCACCTAAAAACCTCTGCATGGAGATAAGAAACGAAATATACGACATGTATTCTGAACTCAACAGATGATGACGAGTAGAGCTAATTTTATGTTGCCATTTTTTTTACTACCTATATTTTGATCCTTTTTGTGTACCATTTTTTGCTCTCAGTTCTTGTGTATTTACTAGACAAGTTCAGCAGAATGTTTTTACCTGTTATTAATAATTATACGTTTGCTTTTCTTACAAGAGAGAAATTCCAATAATTTAATTAATGATAAACATCATGACAAGTTTAGGACAGTTGAAAAATTTTACTCCTACTTTACACGGGATTGCAGGAGCAGTATTCACATTCCTGGCTTTCGGCTTGAAGCATTCAAAAAGTTTTTAATCACTGGCTCCTGTTCAAAAAAATAGTAAATATAAACAGATTCAAATGTGAAATTAAATCCTACCTCACATGTAATTGCTTTTATTCCATTGATAAGTATTTCGATCCTTCATGAATCTTGCGACTCATATTATGTGGGTTATGTATGTCTGATATAACATACACTAAAGTGTATGTTCTTTCCATTTTCATTTATTATGTTATGTATTTATATAGACTAGTTTTAAAATTTTAATAAATAAACTGAAAAAAACGTTGATTCAAAGTGCTATTTCGCCTAATGACAGAAAAAATACGCATACGAAAAAATGACAGCCGTGCACCACTTGTTTTATAAAAAATTATCAGAAGACATGTTTGCAAGCCACTTGGTGGAGCACTCTCACTTGTTTAAATAAAGTATGTAGTTTTATATCCTATTAACACATACTAAAATTGAAAATAATCTTAAGTACTTTCAGAGATAGTATAAAATAAAAACACCTAGAAGCAAAAAAATGTGGCCATTGCGGGCATACGTTCAGATAAACTTCTCTCCTAAAAATATCATGAGAAGTCGCCCCGAAATATAACTAGGTTATTAAAATTGTTTTCATTATTATGGAAATTAACATATTTTATTACAATTTTTAAGTCCGGTTCTGACCATAAACAGCTGCACGCTATTGTATTGCTGCCAATATTATTCTTACTAAAAATTAAATAGCTGAAATATGACTGTTGTCACATGACATGTCGGCCATCTTGCAGGATTACTGGCTGAACCAAGTTTATGTCGTGTCGCAAAACTTTAATTCATGCGTGTTTGACATTAATATGACCAAAATTAAAAAATCATAATCACAGAATCAATAATTAAATTTTCTTATGCCGAAATATATTATCTTATTTTTATTGCAAAAATGTTTGGGAGCAGCACGCCCATGACTGTGCCATGTTTTAAACGATTGTGCTTCCCCTTACCGACACGTCGTAGCAACAGCTTTACGGACGATTCTAAGAATTTCATTGGCATAGGAAGCTTAAAATTATATTGGGTGTCCCAACAAATAATACATTAAAATTGTCATTTAGTAGACATTTTTAATTTTTATATTCATTTCTTTACCACCCTGTATACCATTAAACAATTAACGCGTTTCTTTAGGTTAGAGGATCTAGACCGCTGCTGCAAGGAGAAACAATCTATAGAAATCTGAAAAATTGATTCAAATTTATGAAACCGTCTTCGAACGACAGAAATTTAGAAATACAAACTTAAATAATCTTTGTTCGCAGCTATTATTTATAAATACAATATAAAATCATAGTCAAAGTTGCAATGGAGAAGCAACAATATAACATTTAGTCGATTCTCCCCTGGTAAAGTATTAAGCCTACTTGTCCCTAAGCCCCTGCTATAACATAGATTGCCTACACCAATTAATATTTTTCATGGCGCCCTTTACCAATGAAAATATAATTTATTGATGATGTTTATATCTAACCATTGTTTTCAACTACTGAACAAATATGTACGTACTAAATTAATACTAGAATAAGCTCGACCCCGATGCTAGGGGCATGAAGTGATGTAATAAAAAGAATTATAATCAACAAAGTGGTTAGTTTAAAAACTAAAGTTATTTAATTGATTGACGAAAGTTGACTTCCTACCCAAAACAAACCTTTTAGATACGACAAAATGAAAAATTAAGATTTACAATAATATTATTGCACAAAACCCAGTAGAAGAAATCGGATAAACAGTTATTGCTTTTAGGTGTATCAAAAATCAAGAAGTATCAACATATCGTGTAGATTAAGATAATAGGTAAGTAGGTACCGGATTTACCGAGTCTACAACCAAAGAGCAACTGAACTAGGAGTTATTCTATGGTAGGTACAACTTATGAGTCCATATTAGCGGACCGACTGAAATGGTTGCGCTAGCGCAATGTAAACACAAAGTAGCTATATTTCCTGAGACAAAGCTAAACTAAGTGACCTTAACAGACGTCTCAGCACCAAGGCGTTTGATAGGGTCTGGCACGACGGACTCATTCTAAAGCTAATAAGGTCAGTTATACCATTTTATAATAAGAGTCTATTATAAAAAGTTATACCTAATAAAGATTATTCATTCTATTTTGCCCGACAGGAATTTCACGGTCTCGTCAGAGAATGCGATATCTACTGTGCAGCACTTTAGGCCGCGTCCAGACACAAGTAGTGCAACATGCAACGCAACGTGTAATGTAACACGATTCGACTGCGGATTAAGCCACTCGCGTCGAGGCTGTTGCAGAGTTGTTCGCAGTATGTTCGTTGCGCGTTGCATGCTACATTACTCGTACCTAGACACGGCTTAAGAGCCGGAGTACCGCAGAGCTCCCCCTCTTTCGCCGGCTCTGAATAATATATATACCAGCAATATTCCTGAATTCACTCAAACGGAACTACATCTAAACGAAAGATGTTTGTCCCTTTGTCCGGAACTACATCTGTTTGCTGACGATACCGCGATCACTGCTGACGCCCAGTGGCGGCTCGTGGGTGTATAAGGGGGGGGGAGGCTATAAAATAGCGGCGCAGGCGAAAATTTTTTGCGATTTCAAGGTCATTGGCTTAAAATAAATAGTTAGGAATTCAACCAGCAATATAATTACTTTGAAATACTAGGTTCCACGAGAAAAATATTCAATTTGCAAGGTCAGGGTCAACTTCTCTCAGTGCATCCGCTATTGTGTCTCTATTTACTTTCGTAAGCGCCACAGAATTCTTAATATTATGTTCTTTGGAACTTTCGTGTGATTTTACCGCCCGTGAAAATTTTTTTAAATCAGAATACCCACCCCCTGAACTCCAATTGTTTTTTACGCTGCCTAATAAAATACAAGGCCAACAATATAAGCTTTCCTTATAAATACTTCCGCACAGCCACTTATAGGTTTCGTACCAAGTTACCTGAAAAGCTCTTAAATATTGCTTACCCTGTCTCTTATCGTTAAATATTGCCGAAATTTTTGGTGTCGGACGACTGAGAGAATAATATCATGAACAGGATTTATATTTTTTTAAAACAATAAAATTTTGCGTTTAATAATTAATAACATAATAAAGAAATCTTAAAACTTACCGGATCTTGAAAATATAACCTTAATTTTACTTTAAGTCTTTTATAAACAATTTATCGTCGTAAGACAGTCGACTAAATCTATATTTTATCAAGTGTTCGACGATATCTTTGCAATTTCGAACATTTATTTCATCATTATTAGCATTACAGCTTCTACTATATATGCCAATTTCAGTTACCTCCATTTTTATAATAATATAGAGATAAAATTAATAAATAAACAATAAAATAATAATAACTCCACAAACAAATAGTTCCGTATACTGTGCCGGCACACACTACTTGGCTTCCCGCGAAATATTATTTGTGGGCGTTTCTGCCTCCTGGCTATCAGTTTTTCACGTGACAAAAACAACTCGCGTCGTGGTGACGCTCGGTTCTTGCATTAAAACAAGTGGACAATTATGTGTTATCCGTGCTGAAAAATTAAACCATCGGAAGCTTGCCTCCGTTGATAATAGTCTAGGCGCATATTCGCTGATGCGGGCAGACACCACCTAATAGTACTAAAGCTGAGCGGCAATAACAAAAATATTATATTATAAAGAAAGTGTTTTTCTAGAAGTAGCTAATTCAGAATTTTTGATACACTGAGAATATAAGAATATGAAAGTATCATTTTCAAAAATGAATAAAGTTATCTTTAAAAAAATAAAATGTTATTTCGTAAGTTTTTGTTGGGGAGGCACTGCCTCCCCTGCCTCCCCTGACGAGCCGCCACTGCTGACGCCAAATAGCCAAGGCTGGTAGTCTCAAAGTTACGGTGCCAAATAAAACTTATCGATGTATGGCTGAATAAATGAAAAATTTGCATCAATGACGCCAGAATCCAAGCCATCTACTTGTGGAAAGCCAGAAGCAAATTGCTCCAAACCAGATGGCAAGAAGCACCAGACTAAACTGGGAGAATAATGTTAAATATCTGGATTTGTCCTTTAAAAAGCGGCTGGCTAGTACTGATACCGAGAGACTGGCTCACTCCTCCCCAGCCCCCGCTTTTTCCCCCATAATTTATATCCAGCAACGAACAGAAAACTATTAAAAGTAACCATTTCCCTGCTGCCCCCTTCCTTTACTTCAACAAGTAATGAATTTAGAAATTTGAAATCAACCTCTATTCAAGATCCACTCAGCAGTACCTATATTTACAAAGTGTAATTAAGATCGAAGACCGATTCAAGAAACAAACATAATCCTATAAAGCTGAACTAACCTGAACTATCATAACCTTTATTTATTATAATAAATATCATTCACAAACTTCATTTATGAACAAAATCAGAATTGTTTTGATTATAGGTTGAACATTCAACAATAGTAGATTGTATTATTTGGAGAAAAAGCGAACATTATTAAAATTTGTTGAGCTCAGAAGCTTGCACCGGCGTTGACCCAAATAAAGCTACACCAGATGCGAAACTGTACATTTAACATGTTAACTCTCATTTACTAGGAGGTTCACCCATCTGTGATGGCCAGCCATCACAGGATGTAGTCGGCAAACCTCTGTACCAGTTCAATTCCATTTTAGATTCGGGTGACGTGGTTTCGATAGTGCGAGAGTTTATGTAGAGTTAGTTAGCAAAAAAAGCTATGACACTAATAAAATGTCAACCTAGATGTTTAGACCCAGACTGGTGTAACAGTCGAGTTTAATCCGGGGTTTAAATACAAAATAGTTTAAAATGCTTCTAGTCAATATTCTGTAAAATTTTACAAAATTGATATTTGATAAGTAAGGCCGTAAAACATAGGGAAATGTCAGATTACCCAGTTTTTAAAATACGGGAGTGTTAAGCGTATTTGTTAATTTGGAACTTATTGTTGGTTTTTTGTACTAACCGACTATTTATACTTCTTTAATGTTAGTTATTTTATAAGATGTGCATATAAATTATTTAACTGCAATTAAGAAGCTTATAAAATACCATGACAACGGAGCTGTTTTCTACTGGCAAACTAGTTATAGTCTATACGAAGTCAATTCGAACAGCTAAAAAAATAGGGTCAAGTACCGGGTCTGCTAAGTTTACCAATAAATTTTAAATAAAAATAGTCTAATTTTAGTATGATTAGACCGCGTATGAATTTTTTCTCGCCCACGCTTTCCTAGGGGGTCGCTTCTAGTTGATGAAATAATTTTGGTGGAGAAAAAAATTAAATAATACCTAAAAGTGTCTGTTCCACTGCGTTTTTTTACCTGTTGCCACTGACAGTGGTGTAGTTCAATTATTAATATAGGGGGAAGTAAATTCAGTTTATTCTTTTATTCGTTACTGCAAATTTTAGAAAGTATCCTAAGAGTGTACCCGAGTTTAATGTGTTCTAAGTTATTTTGTTGTTGTTGACGTTGCTGTTGCTACTGTTGTTATTGAGTGTCATGTTTTTCTAATTGTTTTGTTGTTGTTGCCGTTCTTGTTGTTATTTAAATATTTAATCAAGATGGCGTTGTCACACAGAGTTTAAATATTTACACCTGCTTAGAAAGTGAAAGTCCTGGGGCCTCACAAAACGAAATATTAAAAAGGATTTATGAGCTTACTAAACTTGCTCAAAGTACAATTTACACCGTGATTAGAGCAAGAGTTATCATCGACCATTCTGTAAAGCGAAGAGGAGCTAATCAGAATCTTGAAAAAGTTGATAATGGTGACAAAAAAGTTATACGCCGAGCTGCGTATCAATTTGACGAGGGAAACAAAGTCCCGACGTTAGAAATGATTCGGGATGAGTTACGGGATTATCCTGACTATAAATACAAATCTCTGGACACCTTACGTAGAATTTTGCTAGAGTCTGGCTTCAAGTATAAGAAATTGAACAAAAGAATAGTATAAGGGAATCGTCTCGTATCGTAGCATGGCGGCAAGAATATTTACGTGAAATTAAGGTATATCCCCAATTAAAAAGGGAGATAGTGAATTTGGTTGGGTGGATGATGGTAATAATTGCACACTAAATGGACCTTGTTCTCGTGCTAAACGAGTTATCATACTACACGCAGGCAGTACTTAGGGTTTGGTTCCTAACGCTTTATTATTGTTAGCTAAACATATAAAGCACTCGTCGGCTGACTACCATAAAGATATGACCGCCAGTCTATTCGAAAAGTGATTTATTGAACAATTGCTGCCAAATCTATCCCCCAACTCTGTCATTGATATGGATAATGCATCCTATCATTCGCGTCTACTACAAGCTAAAAAAAAGGAATATGTAATCAACAAAGTATGCGAAGCACATGGTCATACTATTTTACGCCTGGCCCCTATTACTGTATATTTGATTCAGTCGAGATGATTTGGGCTGCAGTCAAGAACAAACTGAGAAAATGTAACCAATCGCCAACTGACAATGCTCTTGTACTTGGAAATATGAGCAGAGTTGTTGATGAAGTAAACAACACTGGTATATGGATGAAGTATATCCAGCATGTTATAGATAAGGATGATGAATATTGTATTTTACCGGCAATTGATCTCATTATTGTATCCCTAAATACGGATTCAAGCTCTGGAAATCCAGATAGTGAATTTTGACTTTTATCAAATTCACAGGAAATCACATAAAATGATAAACTGGTGTTTTTTATTCATCATTATATATAATGCTAATTAAAAAAAAATAGATCCGTGTAGTTATATGAAAATTATTGGGAATAAGTTTTATAATTATTATAACTTAAATGCTGCGCCACAATGCCGACCTCAATAGTTTTTATCCTCTTCCAATTCCAATTGGTTTTGTATACAGAGAATAAAATTAATTAATGCGGTAAAATATTTTCCATTCCTAGAGTTGCACGCCGCCATGCTTCAGAAAGAAGTTGCCGCCTATAACCCGAATTTCATGTACCGGGGCTCACCAAAAGTACAAAAACAGGTTGTCTTTACCTTTTTTATTACAAAAAATTACACCTATAAATAGCATTTGCTGGTGTAAAACTTTGTTTTTTTTGACAATTCTAGTTTTATTCCGGTGACCTTCAATTATTGTTGCAGATCATATCCTTCGGTCGCGGTAAAGTAGTAAGATTTCACTACAAAATTGGCATAAAAGTGATAATGGTTTACTCAATTGCTAGGGTGCAAATCATTTTATTATTTTTTACGAACAATGAATGTGCTAATAGAACTGCCAAACTGTTTAACCATCAACATCAAAATCGACATGTCCATCGAAAATACATTTTGGGATTGGTGCAAAAATTTCGGGAGACGGGGTCAGTAGCTAACAAAAAACATGAAGTGGAAAACCCAGTAGTAAATGAAGCTGCAAAGGTGGCGATTTTAGGGCATGTTGTTCAAGATCTCACATTGACTACAAGAAAGCTGGTAATAGCATCTGGTGTTAAAAGAAGCAGCATTCAAACGATATTAAAAAAACACAAGTTTCACCCTTACAAAATACATCTGGTACAAGAACTTAACGAAGACGATTTTGATAGGCGATTGCAATTTTTTAAAATTATGAGTGAACGGGCAATTAATGATCAAAACTTTCTTTTCAACGTATGATTTTCTGATGAATGCTCTTTTTTCCTAAACGGTACGGTGAATCGTCACAACCGTCGTTATTGGTCTGATCCAAATTCCAGAATATTTCGTGAGGTGCATACGCAACATCCGGAAAAACAGAATGTTTGGGCTGGCATTTTTGGTAACCGTATAATAGGCCCGTTTTTTACCTGGCAATTTAACAGGCAAAATGTATCTGGAATTATTACAAAACGCCAATTCTCCATCGTTAGTAGAAATGATTGAGAACGACGATCAGTACATGAAAAACCACTTAATATTCCAGCAAGACGATGCGCCACCCCACTTTCCACTCACTATTCGTCACTATTTGGACCAAACGCTTTCAGGACAATAGATTGGAAGGTGAGGAAGCATTGAGTGGCCCCCACGATTTCCGGACCTAACTCCGTTAGATTTCTTTAATGGGGCCACTTAAAAACTAAAATTTATGCCACCCAGCCAACATCTTTGGAACACCTACAACAACGAATAATTGATGAATGTCGTCAAATCACCCCACAGCCCAGGGGCAGCATTTCCGGCATTTATTGGACTGACTTGTAAGAGTTTTTTTTGTAATAAAAAAGGTAAAAACAACCTGTCTTTGTACTTTTGGTGAGCCACTGTACAGGCTAGGTAGATAGTAGCGATGTTAAACTCTGCGGTTAGACTGTACGTAAAAATACCTTTAAAACAAAGTATCAGTCGACCCCCCCCCCATTCCATTTAAAATCCTGAGGGTAGTTGTCGCCCCCGCTAGGAGTTTGACTTTCAGGGGGCGAGAATGCCGAAAAAATGTTTCCCCTTATTATCAAAAATCGACGGGTCAGAACGTTTTTTTTCTTTTAAGCCTGGGGTGCTCAAAATTGGCTTTGTTTCGTTTTTAAATCGCCACCCTGTATACTTTATTACCCAGACCTGATATTCTTTGCTTAGAATAAAATTTATCAATTAAGTCCGTCTTTCTAATATTTATAATTAAAATGGTTTGTTGCACCAGCAGCTAAATTCTAAAACAACATCATATACCTTCCTCTGAAAAACAAGGTCCTGATCACAAACAATGACCCTGGTGTCATCAGCATATACAATATACATATATGCAGATTTAATAACGAAACTTCTGCATTATAAAAACGATACAATCCAATTATATGTATCATAGTTTCCTAATACCCAGGTTATACATATTGTTAGCAACAAAACCCGGTTGATTCAAATTGTTTTTAGAAACTACCTACATGCAGTCTCGATAGAATATTTCTGTCTAAATCCGTGTCATAACATAGTTCTACTAACAGCTGGCACTTCTCTACAATGGACCCTCTATACTGCACTCCGTTCTAAGAAAAGTTCACTAACCCATTATTTTTGTGAATATCAAATATAACCAATTTTATATCAATTTTGCAGAGGCATGGAAGTATTGCACCAATCGAAAAAATATGTCAATCATTTCGGACGGATATCCGTGTATTTAAACATTTTAGGTAAGTCACAGAACTTAACTACTGCACAAAATTAGTTTCGTTCATACAAGCAAATTGCCAATTTCTATCTGCACATTTACGTTTTTTGACTGGTTGGAAATGTTGTGCTCTGTGAACGAGCCAGTGCAAGCTTCACTGACAGATGACAGAAAACTAAAATATGAAATTTGAATACAATGGAAAAATTATATTAAGAACTGGAGCACGAGTGCGTCGTCTTTTAACTGTTAAGTGGCCAAATAAACATTGAAAATTACTAAATTTACAGTTTACACTTACATACTTTAATAATAAAAAAAAATTCGCCTATGTTGCTCTGCAAACCACTCTATATGCCCACATAATGTGGTGGCAATGAAAAATAAATCTGTCAAATAAATTTATTATTCTAAAAATATTTGTATTCAATATACAGTGTGTCTACTTAAGTTCGCACCATATGGAAAACTTTTTTATTATTAATTTTACGAAAAAAAAGTTATTCTTAATAAAAAGTTCTGCTTAGTCCAAAACTTAAAATGCAATCATCAGATATTAATTTTTTTCAGTCGTATACGAGGTATATCAGAAAATATGAATTTTGCCCAATAGTAAAGTAAATTTATTTTTGAAAATATCGAAAAATTTAATCAGTTATCTCTTTATTCGTCAAACATTTGATAACCTTTATGTCCCTTAACCTCTGTATTGCATTATTTTGATGATGCATTAAAAAATTGATAAATAACAAAATTATTTATTTTACAATAATTATCAACTACATAAATACAATGCTAATATTGTTAATTGCGTAACAAGCGTGTACTAATTTATCATCAATTTACTATTACTTCAACGTATCCGCCTTCTCTTACAATACAGGTTTCCGTTCTAGAAAAAAATTCCCTCAATACAATAATTTCTAATAATTATATTCGGAGTTATACCCCGAATTATTTCCGTAATAATTGTTTCGAAATGTTCTACGTTCGTGAATGGCCTGTGTTGATATACCTTTTCTTTTAAGTAACCCCATAAGAAAAAATCTAATGGGGTTAAATCTGGCGACCTAGCTGGCCAAAAAATATCGGAAATATCTATGAATTAACCTTCCATTAAAGATATTTTCAAGGTATTGAATTACTTCCATCGTACTATGGCATGTTGCGCCATCCTGCTGGTACCATACTTGTTGCCGTTCATGTCTTGGAAGGCTACGAAGAACATCATGCAACTGATTTTGTAAAAAATTTAGATAGCGTTGAGAAGTCATAGATTGTCGAAAAAAAAAGGGCCAATGATTTTATCCTTGTAAATGCCGCACCAAACGTTAGTTTTAAAATAATATTGATCGCGAGTTTTAATCGTAAAGTGAGGATTGGAGTCAGTCCACCATCGACAATTTTGCGAAGACACTATTCCATTAGACGTACCTATATGTAGCTTCGTCAGAGAAAATTATTTTCCTAGCCAAAAAAGGATCGTCTTCTAGCTTTCCTTGAATAAGAAAAAAAATTGTAGTCGTCTGTCGTAGTCTCCAGGTTTTAAAGTATGGATAAATTGTGGTTTATATGGATGAAACTTGTTCTCTTTAAAGATTTTTGATAGTGTGTCTTTACCAATTTTATCTGGAAGCGAAGATGCCCTTTTTCGCAGGGACAATTTAGGATTTTCCACTGCAGATAGCATTGCATTTAACTTCATCTCTTCACTTGCAACGATTTTTTTACGCTTGTTTGTGAATTTATTATTAACGTCTCCACATGATTTGAATTTTTCCATAATTCTCATTACTGATGTATGGTGTATATTTTTCCCTGGATGTCTGTTGTTAAATATTTTAGCTGCTTCACGATAAGTTTTATAATTATCACCAACGATTAACACAATTTCTATTTTTTCTTCCACACTAAATATCACCGGCATCTTAACAAATTTTATTTGACGTTCACTGTCAAACAATCTTGCTATGAAGAAATCATTTGTTTATCAGTGCATCCTAGATTTCACGTCCCTACAGTTAAATTTGCATTGTTATTGTAGTTAAAAAAGAAAAAAGATTTTTTCCATATAATTGGATGTAAATTGCATATTTGAACGTAGTTTTTAGTTCTGATCAACTTTTCTTAATAACAATTTTCGATATTGTCAAAAATGAAGGTACTTTATTCTTGAGCAAAATTTATATTTTCTGATATACCTTGTATACGACTGAAATTAATAATAAAAAAGTTTTCCATATGGTGCGAACTTAAGTAGACACACTGTATATAATCTATATAAGTATACAGG
This sequence comes from Polydrusus tereticollis, assembly GCA_963920685.1. NCBI lineage: Eukaryota > Metazoa > Arthropoda > Insecta > Coleoptera > Curculionidae > Polydrusus > Polydrusus tereticollis. The sequence continues at coordinate 93,547,501 of OY987333.1, forward strand.
GTGGTGATAAAGTTTGGAACAATAGGAATATTTCTGAACAGGATAACTTAAAGAAAAAACGCTCAGTCACGTCGTTTTTTATTTTTATTTCTGAATTTTTTTAGGTAATACTAGATTATACAGGGTGTTACATAAATGAATTATCACGTCAATGTCACTTTTTATAAATGGAATACCCTGTATATTATTTCATTTTTTGATTCTACGCAAGATTCTAAGCAGATTTCGTTTATGATGTCCTATGCCTATCTTCAACTGTTTACGAATTATTGAAAAATTGAAAATTAGACATTTTCAATGAAAATAAAAATATAAGTTAAATTGTTTGAGCGTTTTTTTTTAAGTTAACCTGTTTACAGATATTTCAATTATTCCCAACTTTATTTTCATTCGTATTGGGTGTCTCAAAAAATCAGTATCAATTTCAAGTTTGTTTTTATAAACGAAATGATACTTTTTTAAATTTTAAACATATTAATTTATTTAATGAACATTATTTACAATAAAGGAATATGCCTGCATATTTTAATAAATGTTGGAAGTGGTATCCATTCACAGCTCTACAATGACCCAATCTATCCACAAACTATCTTTGGACGTTAGCATGGTTACCAATATCTGGCGTTCATAGTGATGTTATTTGATGTCATTCTAATTCACTTTCATGAAAAACGCCTTGTGATTATTTGATTATTTTGTATTATTTTATCATAATGTTCTTAACAGAAATGCAAAGAATCGAGATCCTCATTATGGCTGGTTGTGGAGATAAAACTCGAACGCAAGAAGAAGTGTGTGAGATGTTCAATAATAAATACCCGGAGAGACAGCCAATCAGTCAGGCCACTGTAAGTAAATTAATAAATAAATTTAATAATTTCGGACATGTCAGAGACAAGCCGCGTTCAGGACGACCAGGTATCCCTGAAGATACTAAAATTGATATTTTAATGTCGCTGGAAGAAAATACTCATTCAAGTACTAGATGTCTTTCAAACCAAGACAACACTGATGTGGATCATTCAGCTATAGTGAAGTTCTTAAGAAAAGAAAAGTGGCGTCCTTATAAAATGAAAATAGTTCAAGAGCTATATGACGATGATCCGGACAGAAGGAATCAGTTTTGTGAGGTAATGTAGGATATCTGCCAAAATAATAATAATTTTGTAAAAAACGTGATTTTCTCTGATGAAGCCACATTGTGCCTTAATGGGGAACTAAATAAGCAAAATTTTCGTTATTGGTCAAATGAAAATCCACAATGATATAGAGAGGGTCATATGCAGTATAGGAAGAAAATTAATGTTTGAGCGGGAATTGTTGAGAATAGAATCATCGGGCCATATTTTTTTGAGGGGACTTGTACCTGCGTTAATTACATTATTTCCAAACCAAGATGTTCCAGATACGTTTGATGATAGACTTTGGTTTCAGCAAGATGGAGCTCCTGCCCATTTTAGCGCAAATGTTTGAAGATATTTGGACAATACGTTTCGTCCTCGTGTGATAGGCCGACGGGGCAAAATAGAGTGGAGACCAAGGTCACCCGATTTAACTCCGCTTGACTTCTTCTTATGGGGCTACGTTAAAGAGAGAGTATACAAAAATAAACCACAAAATTTAGAAGACTTGAAAATAGGAATAAGAGCAACGATACGGCAAATTACCCCAGATATTGTCACTAACGTCTAAAGAGAGTTTGTGGATAGATTGGGTCATTGTACAGCTGTGAATGGATACCACTTTCAACATTTATTAAAATAGGCAGGCATATTCCTTTATTGTAAATAATGTTCATTAAATAAAATAATATGTTTAAAATTTAAAAAAGTGTCATTTCGTTTATAAAAACAAACTTGAAATTGATACTGATTTTTTGAGACACCCTATACGAATAAAAATAAAGTTGCGAATAATAGAAATATCTGTGATCAGGTTAACTTAAAAAAAAAACGCTCAAGCAATTCAATTTATATTTTTATTTTCATTGAAGATGTCTAATTTTCAATTGTCAATAATTCGTAAACAGTTGAAGATAGGTATAGGACATCATAAACGAAATCTGCTTAGAATCTTGCGTAGAATCAAAAAATGAAATAATATACAGGGTATTCCATTTACAAAACGTGACATTGATGTGATAACTCATTTATGTAACACCCTGTATATTCTAGTATTCTTTTTATTCAAAAATATCAGAAATTATAAAAATCGACGTGTCTAAGCGTTTTTTTTTAAGTTAACCTGTTCAGAAATATTCCTATTATTCCAAACTTTATCACCACCCTGTATATATATTTATATACAGTATGTCCGGCGATGTGATAGGCACCTACCAAACTTTTCAGTGAAATGCAAATTTAAAGCGAAAATATTATTGTTATTCAAACTTAAAGAAAGCCAGTATCTTAGAAGATGTGATGATCTGAAATAATTCTCTTAAATAGCATTTTGCTAAAAACTTTGGAATAAGGTTACTTTACTCTTGTACTTGTAAGAAAATTAAATTTTAATTTTTTTGGGCACCCTGTATACAATATATTTTTTTTTTCATCGACGATCGTATTTTCTCAGCAAGGAACAATTTATATAAAGAATGGCATTTCCTCGAAAAATGAAATTTTTGATCCGTTTGCTCTCTTGTCTAACACATCGTCGGATATGATGTATATTATTTTATATTTTAATTTGTCGCTTTCCTGACTTTACAACTGACGCCACCGACTATGCTAACCGCATTTTTCCACCGCTGTATGACATGAATCCTCCGGTTTTTTTACGGCCGCTTAATGACGGTGCCGCTCTCGTGTAAACCGCAGCTGTAGGTACAGGGTCTTCCAACGAGGACTGAACAGGGGCTCATTTTTGAGCTTCCTTGTATTTAAAGAAAAATCCAAAATAGCCAATCGATGTACTTTTTCCTGCAGAATTCAAAAATGAAACCAAAAATTTATTTGAACCAGAAACAAAAGAGTTACGCTATGGATAAGGTGTTTTTTAAATGGAACATAGCTTTTTTTATATGATTTTTGGAACGAGTGATTTTTTTTTGTCCGTTCTGATTAAAATATTTAATATTGTGACAGCTATTTTTATTAAATTTTAATGTTTTATCCAGTGTAATTTAACTTTAACCTGTTTGAAACATACCTACACTAGGTAATAAAGGTATAATCACCTTTGAATCCTTCAAAGTCAAAAAATTTGAGAAATTTACTATAATATTGCCGAAATGAAATATTCATTAGATGAGAGATTGCAGATTGTTATCTTGTTCTACAAATGCCAAGAAAATGCAAGAGAAGCAAGGAGAAGATTTATTGCAAATTTTCACAGAAATATATCCGTCAATACTATTCTAAGGATAAAGAACCTATTTGAGGAAAATAAAACATTACATGACAGAAAAAGAAATCCAACTCTATACTAATTTAAAAAAAAAAAACATTAATAATTTAATTGTTTAATGTGACCTCCGTTGTTCTCGAAACATGTGCGATAACCTCTTTGTAGCCTTTCCAAACTTGATGTTATACTGTGATTTTCCTGGTTAAGGCGATTTATTTCATTCACAATTTTCTGCATGATCTCTTCAATATCGTGGTTTTGCTGCTTGTATACCACGTTCTTTAAATGGCCCCAAAGAAATGTGTCTAATATTGACAAATCGGGACTATTGGCTGGATTTCTTTTCTGTCATGTAATGTTTTATTTTCCTCAAATAGGTTCTTTATTCTTAGAATAGTATTGACGGATATATTTCTGTGAAAATTTGCAATAAATCTTCTCCTTGCTTCTCTTGCATTTTCTTGGCATTTGTAGAACAAGATAACAATCTGCAATCTCTCATCTAATGAATATTTCATTTCGGCAATATTATAGTAAATTTGTCAAATTTTTTGACTTTGAAGGATTCAAAGGTGATTATACCTTTATTACCTAGTGTATTTTTCAAACAGGTTAATGTTAAATTATACTGGATAAAACATTAAAATTTAATAAAAATAGCTGTCACAATATTAAATATTTTAATCAGAACGGACAAAAAAAAAATCACACGTTCCAAGAATCGTATAAAAAAAGCTATGTTCCATTTAAAAAACACCTTATCCATAGCGAACTCTTTTGTTTCTGGTTCAAATAAATTTTTGGTTTCATTTTTGAATTCTGCAGGAAAAAGTACATCGATTGGCTATTTTGGATTTTTCTTTAAATACAAGGAAGCTCAAAAATGAGCCCCTGTTCAGTCCTCGTTGGAAGACCCTGTACAATGATGTAGTTTTTCCTTTTTCTATTGAGATTGTTGCCAGATTACTTAGCCGATCTTGCGACATGGTACTTCTCAAGTACGTTTTTGCAGCTTCCGCTTAGAAATACTTCATTGACTTGTAACGTCAAGAAAATTAACTTGATGCCGGACCGTAAATGATTACTAATTCAGCTAGTTCACGTATTGTGGAAATCTTCTGCAGATGATTAAAAAACATATCTTTAATCTAAGTAACTGAAGGCTTAATACCATCTGAGAAAAGTCACCTAGGTATTATCTTAGCATTATATTGGTCCCCTCAGTTTTTATCTTGTCATTTTGTGCTTGAAGCAACCTACCCCACATGTTCCATAGTAGCTATTATTTATTTAGGTAGATTTCCTTAATGTGTTATATTATTATTTCAAATACCGTACTAAAATACTCAAATACATTCATAAGTATAAGTACAACGATTTATTATTTTTAGGAATATCTCCAATATACAACTTTGGGCTCCAGCAACTGAAATACACGATATGTTATAATATTTATGTTGCAGCTTGTTGTTGTTTAATAATCGGTATAACTTTAAAAGGACATTGGGACAGATTTAATATGCCAGAAAAAAGTCAACTGATATTTGTTGATATAGAAATACTTATTGGTAAGAATTAAATTTGTATTAACCATTTACTGTTAAGTAGAGTAGACGACACGACACATTTCGTAACTTTTTGCAGTAGGTATATATTAGTATTTAGGAATAATTCACAGGCCTGCATGGGTAAGATTGTCTGAAATGCAATTACTATTTGATACAGAGTGTCAATTTGGAAACGAGCAGCTTGTAATATTTCTTCAGCCGATGACACGGAATATCTGGTGATACTGTGATACACGTCAATTTAGATCTAGAAGGGGAAACATTTAGAAGTATTTGTTGCTGTATTAAATTTAACCCCCTATCCCGAAACGCTCAAAGTGGTAAATGTAGTAAATTTAAAATTAAAATACCGTAATTTTGGGGGGTTGCATCCCTTAACTATGATGATGAAAGAAGTTAAATTTTAAAATTCTTACTTGTGTGTTACTTTACAAATTGTTCAAAATAATTAACATTGTTTTGTAAACACAAGTAAAGCCGATACTTAAACTGTTCGCGAACCCTTTTAAGTGTCTCAAGTAAAATAGCCCTACATTCTTGGACAATCCTTTGCTGGAGGTGTTCAATTGAATCTGGTTATATTTTGAATATAATAGATTTACCAACATATTATAGGAGGAATATAGTCATAACATTTTTAATAAATGAGATCATGAAAAATATTAATCTTTTGGTTTTTTTTATGATAAGGCACCGCGGGATTAATCCTCTATGGTGCTCTGTGAGCGGTGCGTGTGCACAGGAAACGATTCACGTTGGTCTTGAATCTTTGAAGATTATACTCGTTAGGGAACACGGCCTCAGAGAGGTCGTTCCAGAATGATGACGTTCATGAAAGAATTTTTAAATAGTGTCGTTCGAGGGACACTAAGCTGATCCACGCACGAGTGGGCTGAAGAGGCTCGTCGTGTATTTCTACCATGCCCCGCTTTAGGTACTTAGTTACTGTCACCCCAAGACAGAATTTCTTCCAGGTCTTTGTTAAGCAGTGAGACCTCTTACTGCCTATAGAGATGTGCGTTGTCACCCGATGTCCGAGCATCCGATGTAAAAGATGAAACAAGTATGGTGTCATCAGCGAAGCTATATATTATAGGATGTTTAGTTTTTTCCTAAAGATCGTTAATGTATAGTAAAAAGAGGGTGGGCGACAATATAGAACTTTGAGGGACTCCGGCGTTGATGTTAATTGTGCCTGAAAGAAATCCGTCCATCGCCACTCGCAGAGAACGGTCTTAAGGAGAGTTCGACAGCCATGAACAAAATTGAACCGGCATTCCGTATGCTCTCACTTTAGTTAGGAGCCCCTCATGCCATACTCGGTCAAAAGCCTCGGAAATGTCCAGTGCTACCGCCTGGGACTCTCCATGATGTTCTATTGCGTTGTTCCAAAGATGAGTAACATAAGCGAGAAGGTCTCCTGTTGATCTGGACTTACGGAATCCATACTGGCGGTCACTAATACTGTTGACGCCTTCTAGGTACTTTAACAATTTTTCGTTTATAGCCTTCTCCATAACTTTTGATATAACCGAAGGCAATGCGACTGGGCGATAGTTGTCAAGGTTTTCTTGCCTTCCTTGGGTATGGGCTGGACTCGCGCAGTATTCCATCAAGAAAGAAATATTCCTTTTTTTTGTAAGATTTGTTAAAATGTCTACAAAAACCGGTGTCAATTCGTCAGCGCATCTCTTAATTACGGTGCCTGGAATATCGTCAGGACCGGAAGCTTTTTTGGTGTCAAGACTCCTCAATATTCGTTTAACATGGCGGTGCCGGAAAACAATTTTGGGCTTTCTCGATTCTACAGAGAGAATGTTCTTTGGAGTTTTTCCCTAAAAATCAGCCGTTGAATGTGAAGAAAATAGTTCCGCCAGTAAGTTTGCTTTTCAAGTGCAAAATCACCATCTCGGTCTGGAATCCGAGTTGGTTCAATCTCGAGTTGGATGAGGCCAGAACTGATGGCAAAGGATTCGACTTTGCCGGTTGTATTTGAGTATTTGAGCCAGTTGGCATTATGAAAGTTAAAGCCGCCAAGGATGACAACCTCGGAATTGGGATGGTGGGTTTGCAAAAAATCAATAGTATTAGCAAGTGAGGAGAACAAGTCTCCATAATGGGTATCGCTCGGCCGCCGATAAAGGCAGCAGATGAATTAAGTAATTGTCTTCCATGTCCAAGCGTACTTGTTTATCTTCTTTAGGCCAATCACCTGGCAGCATTTGAAGGAATTTCGGCCCGTACAACCATCTACTGTTCCTAGAAAAATCCAAATTATGTACACGTTTTGTAGCTTCATCTGCAACATTTTCTTTTGAGCTTACATAGTTCCAATCGGTGGTATTTGTGATACTTTGTATTTCACCTAAACGTTGTGCTACAAATACTTTATACCTGTGTGCTTCTGATCGTATCCAGTGTAGCACTGTCGTTGAGTCGGTCCAGTAAAATACACTTTTTATATTTAAATCCTAATTTTCTTGGAGATATGTTCCCAATCGTGCTCCCATTAATACCGCTTGTAGTTCCAATCTGGGTATTGAAATAGGTTTTAGAGGTTTAACTCGAGCTTTTGCATTAACGAATGTGGTTTGAATTTTATTTTCTTCTTGACAACGTAGATATGCCACGGAAGCGTATGACCGTTCAGATGCATCACAAGAAACATGATGTTCAATATTTGTAGTATTCCGGTTTAATGAAAAGTAAATTCTTGGAATTTTAAAGTTAAAAATAATTTTTAGGTCTAAAATCCATGTTTCCCATTTTAATGCTAGGGTTTCTGTAATTTCGTCTTCCCATCCTAGTCTACAACGCCATATGTCTTGTAAAAGAATTCGTCCCTGGATAATAAAATTCGTTAAAAATCCTATAGGATCAAATACAGACATTATTACTTTAAGAATTTCTCTCTTTGTTGGTCGGCGTTGATTTTCTAAAATATCTTTACTAATTTTGTGAAACCTTGTTCTGAATGTAAATGTATCATCAAAGGAATTCCAAAAAACACCCAATATTCTTTCAGTATTATTTTCAGAATTTGAATCAAAATTTTTATCCCCTTGAGCTCTTAATTCTGGATTAATATCTAACAACAGTTCTGGAGAATTAGCTATCCAGTTGCAAATTTGGAAACCACCTTTTGAATGAACATAAATAATGTCTTTAATAAGTTGTTTACCTTCTTCAACTGAATCTGCGTTACCCAAGTAATCATCCATATAGTGTTCCTCTATAATTGCTTTTGCTGTCTTGGGATATTCTTTATCAAAGTCACGAGCTTTTCTGTTTTTGGCTTCTTGTGCGAGACATGGTCCATTTGAAGAACCAAAGAATACCACTCTATATCTGGAACCCTCTCTCTATCCATTCCTCGCCACAAGAATCTTTGTGCTTGGCAATCTTCCTTTTGTACTTGCAAAAGCATTTGCTTGATGTCGGCTGTAAATGCAAATTTTTTTATCCTAAAATTTAGTAGAATTTTATGTAAAGAGATATACAGATCGGGGCCAGGTAATAAGCAATCGTTTAAACATAAACCATTAGATTTTGCAGAAGCGTCAAATACAATTCTAAGTTTATTGGGTTTATTCGGATTCACAATACCAAAATGTGGTAAATACCATGTTTTAGTACTTGTTTCTTAAGCTTCCGTATCTGAAAGTTTTCTTATGTAACCTTTTTGTAATAATTCATTTACTTTATCGCAGTAAGCTTTGCCATAAACTGCATTTTTGTCCATTTTTCTTTCAGTACCTATTAACCTTTTCATTGCATTTGTTTTACTTTCTGGAAGTATTATTTTTTCATTTTTCCAAAGAATACCTGTCTCATACCGATCACTTACTCTTTTCATTGTTTTGTTAAGAATATTTTGGGCTCTGATATCTTCTTTGGAAATCGATTTTTCCATTTTTTGTAAACCAAAATTATCAGTCGACCACTGTTCTTTTACTAGGTTATGTAATAAATCCAGATCATCATTTTGATCGCCATTAACATAGCAAACAAAACTATGATTTTCATTTTGATTATTCTCTGTCGTTAGTACGCAATTTCCGTGTATTACCCAACCTAGTAAAGTTTTACTTAATGCAGGACCGTTCCAAGGGCTTGTAATTATTTTTCTATTTACTAGTAATGGCCAATTGTCTTGTACGATTAAGATTTTTGGTTGTGCATTTGTCATTGAACTTATTTAATTATGTATGTAAAGATATTGTTTAGAAATCTCACCGAAATTTACAGTTTGAGTTGGAAGTGACAGTCCTTTTATTGTTCTTGCATGCCTTATCTGAAAATCATTCCGTCCCTGCTCTGCCTTGATAGAAAAACTAACAGTTTTGGAATCCTTTTGCTCTTTGACTTCATTACTAGTCCACTGAATACAAAGGGGTACTTCAGGTCCTTCAAGATCTAAATTGTTGGCTAAATCTTGATCGATAAGAGTAACTGTAGATGCGTAATCTAAAAGTGCATAGGTGTTTACAGCTTTATGATTATAGGCAACTGTTACAGGTAGAATTTTTAAAAGGACTTGTTTGTTGGTCGAAATATGACAATTAATTTCGACTTTTGTGTTTTCGTTTTCCAAATTTTTGTTTCCAGATTTATTTTCAATTTTATTTTTATGAAGAAGTCGGTGGTGAGACTTTGTACATTTATCAATGCCACATATTTTTTTTCTTTTACAATCTGTGAGAGAATGATATGGCACTAGACAAGAAAAACAAATTTTCTTTGTATTTAAAAAATCCCATTTTTCTTGTACAGAAAAGGCTTTAAAAGTCGAGCAGGTACTTAAATGATGTAGTTCATTATTGCAGCAAATACATTTTTTGGCAACAGTGTTTAACACTGAATTTTGTGTTCTTCTAAACCTTCCCTTATTATTGTCATTGTCATTATGGTTTATTGCGGTTATGTCGGAAAGTTTTGGCATTTCAATCTGACAAGCCGTCATTGCTTTTTGATCTAACCATTCACTAAATTCAACAAGTTTATATTTATTTGAATGTTTGTTGGAAATATATTCAATCCACATCGTTCTATATGAATTCGGAAGTTTATTTAACAATTCCTGCAATAAGGTAGGATTTTGTAAATGATCTCTATCATCTAGGGATTCGATAGTTCCAAGATTTTTTACTTCATCTGAGAAGTTTATTAAGGTAGCAAGCTTTTCCTCTTTAACAATAGAAATATACTTTAATTTTTCAAGAAGCATATAGATTATATGTTGAGGTTGTCCAAATCTACATTCTAAAATGTTAATTATCTTAGTAACATTTTGAGGCATAATTAATAGACTTTGAACAATTTTTAGTGCATTGCCTTTTAAACATTTTTGCAACCTGCAGTGGTTTTCTTCCTGTAAATAGCCGCATATTTGAGTTGAATTTTTAAATTGGAAAATAAAATTTGGCCATTCCATAGGATTTTCACTAAAGATTGGTAGTTCTTTTGGCATTGATTGCCGCGTTAAAATTTTTGTAAGCTGAAGCGGGTCTGTTTGTAAATTTAAAGCACCATGATTCAAAGGTCGGGTATCTCTTACCTTGTTCATATTTTCTTTAACACTGACAACTTCACTTTTACCTTCCTTTTCTTTATTTTCTCAAGGATGACATCCCTGTACCCATTTTTGTACATTTGGGGCCTGAATAATTGACTCATCATCCAATGACTCAGATTCCGCTAATTCTTCTTCCTCCAATTTTGCTAAACGTAGTGCAAGTTCCAAATCTACCATATCCTTTTCTAATTCTTTCTTCTTCAGCGCTGCTTCTAATTCCGCTTGACGCCGCCTTGAGTCGCTCTTCTGGCGGCTTACTTTCGAATTGACCTTTGATTTAGTCCTCTTACTACTTTTGGAGCCATGCGAATTACATGCCACCGGACAAGACTTGGTAGTTTGAGGAATTTCTTCTTGGTCTATGACCTCCTTAGCAGACTTTTCCATCAAGCGTGCACTTCTTCGTAGATTTAAAGACATGATTTTACCATAGGTTTTGTTCTATTGAACGGCTAAGGACCATTTGTTAATTTCTTACCTATAAGTATTTGTGAATTAATGGAATTATCTGGCTGAAAGACCATTTGTTAATTTCTTACCTATAAGTATTTGTGAATTTATGGAATTATCTGGCTGAAAGACGATTTTTTAGTCCAGGAAATAAAAAATATTTGTTTGACAAGTTTTTGAAGTATTTATTATATTTTTTTTTTATTTGCATACAACTACTATTTTTAAAACAACAATAAACAGGTAACAAAACGGTAACAAAGGCTATGAAAGCCACGTGACCTTCACGATTTGATGGTATTAAGATAAGTGATGAATCGCAGAAGGCAGAAATGCAGTTCCCTATCAAGGAGGCTTTGGAAAACAATGATAACGCTTTCTATCAAGTAATGTCAAACATTAGTATGCTTTAATTTGTTTTTCGCTTATAACTTTTGTTGTGTCAATTATTAATTTAAAAAAAAATGGTTTTCACCCATGAGGACAAGTGTGATATGTTCTTCTTCTTACTTAGTGTGCAGAAAAGTCTCTTCCAGAGCAAAAGAATACTACGCTGAATTATATTCACTTCGCATTCAACCACATGAGAGATATTTTCTGAGACTGTACCGAAAATTTAGAGGCAATGAGAGTGTTTTTGCCAAAACAAGGACAAATAAAAATTTCATAATAAGGGAGGCCACGGAAATCGCAGTTATTGCATATTTTGAAGCCTACCGTAATAATTTAATACCAGATATTGTCAAGGACTCTTTGTCTTATGGTACTGTGCATGGGATTCTAGAAAAATACAAATTAATTCCCTATAATAAGTACCGACCAGTTCAAACGCTTTTTGCCAGGGGATCCAGAAAGAAAATTTATTTTTTGCCATTGGTATCTTAACTTCTGTCGCCAAAATGTAAATAACTTTTGTTATATTTTATGGACAGATGAATCTAATTGGTCAAGGGAAAATCTTTTGTTATTACATCCAAGAGCTCCACAAGTCCGTTTCAGTTTTAACCTTTGGTGCGGCTTAATTGGTTCCAGAATTGTCGGTCCGTTTTTTTATGAGGGCACCCTTACTGGTGAAATATATATTGAATTTATGACTAAAATTCTGAACAATTTCTTAGACGAACTGGACCTTATAACTACACTGAATTTGCATTTTCAGCAGAATGGCGCACCTGCGCACAACTACAGAGGTATTTATCAACTTTTAAGTACTACTAAAGAATTAGTCGAAGTTGAGAGTCAAAAGGAAAAGTCCATTCAAAATCAAGTTGAGGAAAATGACGTGCAACTAAACCCAGCTAAAGAGGCACAGGTTAGTGTAGAAAATTACAATAAACATTTAAGTAATAAAAAATGTACATCTAAACTTGTCCAGAAAAAGCTAGCAAAAATAAGTCCAGTATTTAAAATCGTCAGTAATTCAGGATTTGGAAAGTATTTAGTTTTGCCCAAAACTCCTGAACGTAAGGGAAAACGTGAAACGGAACGCTTTCCATTTGCAATTACCGCAGACAAATATAAAAAAATGTTTAAAGAAAAAAATGAACACGTGCCTTATTTAATAACAATCCAGAAGATACGACCTCCACAAATTCTTACATGCCCGAACCCGCCTGATTTGTGCCGAATGTTCAAAAATGTTTCTTAAGAGGTGCATTCCTAAACGACATCAAATACATATTCCTGATGACATAGATGATGATTTATTCTTGTGTCATATGTGTTATCGAAAGAGTAGCACTTCAGAAAGCGAAGAAAGTGAAGATCCTCATCAAGATTTAGAAGATGACGATACATTGTTGGCACAATAACAAGAATATTATAAAATTAATTAGACCTTATAACTTCTAAAAATTGTCCAATAATTGTATATTCTTTGTCCCATAACTACATGCCATGTCCAATAACTATGTTTTTTTACATCCTTTTCATTAAAGAATAATTTTAAAACAAATATATTTATTGTGATCAAAATTATTATAAAACTTAAAAACATGCACCTTTTGCTATCAATCAATATCAATCAAACAATCGTTTACTTAAATTTTAAGCGGGTTCTGATAATTTTACTAAATATATTGTCTTAAGTGTCCAACGACTATGTAGTTTACCCTAGTTGTTGATATTTATTTTCAGTCGTTTCGGAAATACAGGGGTTCCTAAATTGCCTTCATCGATTTTGCCTTTTAAGTGTCTCATCCCTTTAATAAATAGACCTTTTAAACTAAAAGCCCCAATTGTTTTCAGGGTAACATAATTTCCCGTGGCCGAGCCATTTACGCTATAATAAAATACGACAGATGTCAAAAAGTAGAAGAAATTAAATACGACGCCATTTTTTTTTATGACAACCCTCATCAATAACCACACGTAATTTAATTAGCAAAAATGATGATAAGAGAAAATGCCTAGGAACCAAATTAATAAATTTATCTATTTGTAAGAATTGCTCACAGCCATCTTTGAAAAAATGGAACCAATTTTGCTACATCTTCCAAATAACTTACTTTAAAATCTAAAGGTTAGTTGCTTCCTTTCACCGGATTCATCCCCTGACGCGTTTCGCTGTATAACAGCTCGTCAGTGAGGCTATAGAATCCGACGAGAGGAAGCAACACCGTAGAATCTACTTCACCCTGAAAGATAAATAAATAACGTTCGTCGGATTCTATAGCCTCACTGACAAGCTGTTATACAGCCAAATGCATCTGGGGATGAATCCGGCGAAAGGAAGCAACTAACCTTTAGATTTCTAATTGTTGGTACTCGGTCCGTATACCGAATTGGCTTTTAATGCTGCGCTCCCGGCGGCGATTCCTGTAAGAATGACCGGCTCGTTTGGTCTTTGCAGAAGTTTGCTTCTCCGTTTCTGACTGATTTTTGTTAGACGGGCCAGGTGATGAATTTGATTGCCACGAGATGTCGCTTGAAAGCTACATCTGCCATTATTCAACTTAAGTTAAGTTTCACAAAAACGCTGGAACAAGAAATAATTTACTTACTTCTTTCTCATAAATATTGACATTATATTTTGGTATCATATATGTGAATATACCAAGAGACAGTGTCATTTAAATATTTTTTGACGTGGAATCTCTATTAATATAGGGTCACTCATGCGGTCTTTATGGGAAACGTAAAAAAAGGGTGATATAAATGCAGAATCTTTATGAGCACAACTTAAATGTATTTTCAAATATACAGGTTGTTACAAAAAAAGGATACATGATTAAGGGAGTGAGAAATTAATAAAAGGATGGCAAGAGCAATTCACTCGTGTGGTTATTGATAAGGGTTGATATTTAACAAAATTCAAAATGGCGTCGCATCTGTCACTTTTTGACATCTGTCGTATTTGATTATACCGTAAATAGTTCGGCCACGAGAAACTATGTAACCGCGAAAAAAATTGGGGTTTGCAGCTTAAAATGTCTATTTATTAAAGGGGGTGAGATACCTAAAAGACAAAATCGATGAAGGCAATTTAAGAACCTTGTATTTCCGAAACGGTTAAAAATAAATATCAATAAGTTTATGTATTTTGAAGTCGAATCTTATAATATATTTAATTATTATATTATATGTAATTATATTATATTTATTATACAGGGTGTCTGTAAGAGGTCTTTACAAAAACCTACCACATATTCTTCAGACCAAAATTAGCCGATTTTTTAAGATTTAAGTAAACTTGCCTTAGTACAAAGTTGCTTAGTCTGGGCACCAGACGGCGCTGAAGTGACAATTTTTAAATCGATTTTCTGGATTAATTCAAAAACTGCTCATACTATTTTGCCGAAATTTGGTACGTTCGCATAGCTTTATGGGGCAAAAAAAACCCATGCCACAATTCTGATTAATATCAGTCCATGGGCGTAGAACCTGGGTTTTTTACTAATTGCTTGTTTCAGATTTCTATGCCAATAGAACAAGAGGGGTTTGGGTACAAAATTCAAATGAACCAACTCATTTGCTACAAAAAAGGTACTCTTGATAAGACCCAATTCCTCTGACGGTTTTCGAGAAATTTGCATTTTATTACTTAATACGTAGTAGTTTTTATCACGTAGTACTTGGGTTTTATAGAATTTTTCTGCTTTTGATTTCTACGCCAATGGAAGATAAGAGGTTTAAGTTTAAAATTTAGATTAAACCAACTTATTTACTACAAAAAACCTCTTGAACAGTTTTCCTGTCATCTGCTTTTTGTTCGCACGGTATTTTTCAGGTATGTACAACACGACCTTACCTTGTTGGTTATTATTAGTTTCATCTGTCAACATAAGATTATTGTCAAATTTGTAACATTTAATATTGTTGCTAACGTTCAATCATTTTATCTGCTTGCATTAATTATTAGAAAACTTTAGTTGTCGTAAATTATCATGGCGGTGCAATACACGAATGCAAAATATACCGATATGATATTGATATTTGGGTATTGCAAAGGAAATGGTTGAGAATATGTCAGAGTCCACTCCGAAAGGTTTCCAAATCGTCGTATACCAAGCCACCCGACGTTTGCTGCTGTTGAAAGACGCCTGCGGGAAAACTGCCAATTTACTCCTAAAGCCATTGACAATGAAAGACAGCGTTTTGTAAGGGTTCCTGAAGTCGAGGAAGACATTTTAGAGCGTGTTGCAGAAGATCCAGAAATAAACACCAGGAATAGTTGCTATATCCATACCATAAGATGCCAGTTCAAGAACTTTTACCTAATGATCCTAAAATACGCCTGGTTTTTAGTCGGCTTGTTCATAAGCAGAGAGAAGAGAATCCCAACTTTGCCAACAATATTTTGTTTACCGATGAAGCGTGTTTCACAAGAAGAGGAATTACAAATTTTCATAATCAACATGTTTATGCGGATAAAAATTCACATGCTATCAAGGTAAAACATTTTCAAAATGAGTTTAGAATTAATGTGTGGGCTGGAATAATTGGTAATCACATTGTTGGTCCTGTCATTATTCCACAAAGATTAACCGGGGAAATTATTAACATCTACAAAATACGCTGCCAGATTTGCTAGAAGATTTACCTTTACAACTTCGGAGAGATATGTGGTTTATGCACGATGGAGCTCCACCACATTTTGCATTAAATGTTAGAACTTTTTAAACCAGCAGTACCCAAATAAATGGATTCGTAGAGGTAATACCCCTGTAAATTGGCCACCACGATCTCCGGACTTAAATCCATTGGAATATTCCTTATGGGGACGTCTTAAGACAGTGGTTTATAGGACAACTCCAGATAACGCAGAACAACTATGGCAACGTATTCAAGATGCAATAAATATTCTTAAGGGCTACGAACAAGTTCTGCAAAGAGTGTGTTTTATATTTCTATTTATTTCTGTTTATGATTTAGTTATTTTTTCTTTCTTTGTAAAAACTAATACATATTAAGTAAAAAAATGCAAATTTCTCGAAAACGCTGGAGGAATCGAGTCTTATCAAGAGTACCTTTTTTGTAGCAAATAAGTTGGTTCATCTGAACTTTGTGCCCAAACCCCTTTTGTTCCATTGGCATAGAAATCTGAAACAAGCAATTAGTAAAAACCCCAGGTTCTACGCCCATGGACTGATATTAATCAGAGATGTGGCATGGGTTTTTTTGCCCCATAAAGCTATGTCAACGTACCAAATTTTGGCAAAATAGTATGAGCAGTTTTTGAATTAATCCAAAAAAACGATTTAAAAATTGTCGGTTCAGCGCCGTCTAGCGCTCAAACTGAGCAACTTTGTGCTAAGGTAAGTTTACTTAAATCGGCTAATTTTGGTCTGAAGAATATGTGGCAGGTTATTGTAAATACCTTTTACACAAACCCTGTATTTTCATGATTTAATTTAATTTATTTTTTTGCGAAAAACATCTTATAAAATAGCAACACTTACCTATTCTGGGAGTGTTTGCTTTTAATTCTTTCAAACAATGAATTTAAATAGTATTCTTAGGCCAAATTAATTATTATAATCCTAGTTAACACATCAAAATAAGGCTTCTTACGATTACTTACTATTAGGATTAAAAAATTACCATAAACCTTCAAGAAAAAATGGTCGCAGAGGTATAAGTGCAGGTTGGTTTATCTTAATTAGTATTTTTTTCATCAGAGGTATATTTCTTAAGATATTCAATAATTTGAACAGTAATTTCAAATTGTGTTTAAAATATTATAAGCAACGCTTGCCGGCCAGTGTTGATAGGGCTTTTAATTAATGGAAATATATCAAAACTCATTGAATATGGCAAAATTACTTTTGGGCTATAATGTAGAAAAAGTTACTATCAAATTTCCAATAAGACACATAAAATAACAACGGGCTTTTCATTCTCCTTGAGAAGATTATTTGTGTGTTTGTGTAGTTATTGTTTTGACTTTTTTTTTATATGATTTCATAAATAACTATTAATTTATGTGTAACCATAGGGTGTCCTACCTATTATCGTGACGACGAACCTCTGTAATAACGCCCTGCTGATGACCTGATAGTTCGAAACGCGCAGGCTTTATAAATATTTTTTTTAAGTAGGGAGTAAGGGCTTTACTTTTACCCCCTTCACACATACAATAAACGTTTAATAGAATGATTGACGTAATTAGAAATTAGATTGATAGTCTAGAAAAATGGCTGACTTTCGACATAATCCTATTTCCCCAACCTTTTGTTTTTTGCAAGGTGAATTAACCAATTTATGTCTTATACTGAATATATCTTTCGACAAAGTGCTTCGTGATAAGACACCTTGCAGAAATAATATTGTCTTCCCGGTGTCAGGCAAAACGGAATAGGAATTTCACCATATCGGTAAAATGAAATTGACAAGCAAATAATGCGTAAGATATATTGATAAGGAAGGTTATTTGTAAATAGGTTGTGGTACTTTTTTCTTAGTTATCGTCGAATATTGATTTGTGTTGTACAGTGTAAAACCAAACGGTACATTTTGCACTAAAATTCTGAACTCTCTGTGACAGTATTTTACGTTGCAAGTCCGGTAGGTGACTTATCACAGTACGAGCTGTTTTAATGGAATACAAACTGTAATTACACCTAACGGACGTGTATCGTATGATATTTCATTTCATCCCGTCATTATAATCCCATTTAAAAAGAATAAATAATGTATATATGTGAGAACTTTGTCCTCTAGCCACTTGCTGAAACCTTATACAATAAGGATTAACCAAATCATGCTAAAACAGCTATTCTCTGGACTACATGCCCCAACGAGCGCTGAATTATATAGCAAAATTTGGCGTATTTTGCCTAGGCAGTACAATACAGGTGGCGCCATCCTCCAGAAGTCTCTAGCAATATGATGTGGAAAATACCGTATATTTTACTATAAACACAATAAATAGTAAAAGAATACTACTTGGCAAGTGGTAATCATAATATGACATATAAATGAGAACTTTGTCCTCTGGCGCCACCTGTATTGTACTGCCTAGGCAGAACAATATTGTGGCTATAGGGTGTTTCGATTTTCCAATGGTAGGTGTGCTCGCTTATCATGCTTGCCCTGTACTGAGGAGAACCAAAGAGTTCGTCCTCAGGACATGGTTTCCCGCGTAATATTCATATAGACTTTTGAATTATATAAATACTTTTTCAAAAATGTAATCGGTTAAATTTGATTTTTATTTTAAATTGTGTGTTTCTTCGTCCATAAACAATGGCTGTAATAGTATCTCCAGACGTCAGCTTTAATTGCAATTGACTTTGATTTTCAACACGTTTTCTTCTCACATGTCTCTTATTTTATACGAACATCTTTATGAACAATCTCAAGAAAGTTTCTCCCTGATGATGGAAATGAAATATATGATTTCCGAAAGCTTGGAATAACTTTAAAGAGTATTCTTTCATTTGCTGCACTCGCAATATTCGCTAGTCTATTAAGAGATATATGCTATTAATTTATGGGGAATCAAAAAACGTGTCCATATTTCTCTAAGAGACCTGAATATAATATTCAACCAAAAGAACCAACACAGTCCGATCTCAAATAATTTAATATTTAAAAAATAATCGGTAACATGTCGCGCCTTTAAGGCATCATCATACCTAAAAAGATGTCAATTATCACGCATATAAGTGAGCGAATCTCACTAGTAAATCTACCTGATACACTAAAAAACAATTAAACTAAAAATTGCATATAAACGAATGGGTACAACAACAAACTAAAAGTGTAAGGTCCGTTAAGTAAGTACTAAGCATAGTGAGCGGGGGAGATGCAGTCACCTAGAGAATAAACTCAGCCCAAAATATAACAGCCATTAACACAAAGTACGAGCGTACCAGAGTTAATGATTTTGAGCAGACCCTTGCTACATCCCGGTCTGTTTCTAATGGTCAACGTACGGTAACTGATCACACTGAATTGTGGCAGGAGTTTCAAGAACGCCAAGCCAGGGAAAATAACATTATGCTGTTCAATGTGCCCGAGAGAGCAGATGATGAAGTCGACATTGGTGCAATCTTCGGGATGCTCAGTGACAACCCACCAAATATAGTTCATCATACCAGAGTAGGCAAGAAAAACTCCAAAGGTGACCGAGCTCTTAAAATCACACTTAACTCTCATAAAGAAACACTGGCTCTCTTACGTTGCCGCCATAAACTCAAAGGCAAAAATATTTATCTAAACCTAGATCTCACACGGAAACCACAGGAATTAGATAAAAAAAACCTGGTCTGAGTACAAGGATCGATCATCCAAAGGAGAAAATAACATCCAAGTTAAGTATATCAAAGGTGCACCGCAAATAGTCGTGAATCCGTAAAACTAAGCAATGACGGTCAATGTCAAAATCATATATCTGCACTAAACATATATTACCAAAATGTCCGTGGCTTGCGGACAAAGCTCACAACATTCACTTTCAATGTAGCCTTGTACAATTACCATGTGATTATGTTAACCGAAACCAACTTATCGGTTGATATATCTGATTCAGAGCTGGGCTTAAACAATTACTTTATCTTTAGAAAGGATCGTTCAAGGGAAACAAGTAGAAAAGAGTGTCTTGGCGGAGTTTTGTTGGCTGTGCACAGATCCATCACCTGTAATCTCCTTCCAACAACTGCACCAATCGAGCAAGTCTATGTAACCATTGGTTCTTTCAATGTGAGGTGTGTTCTTGGCTGCGTATATCTGCCTCCTGATTCTACCTTTGAAAACTATCTGATGATTAGTGACACTGCTGACTTGATCTGTAATTGTTACCCAAATGCAGAACTCTGTGTAGGCGGAGACTTTAACCTACCCAAGGCCAGATGGATCAACGAGGGCATCTGCAAAGTTGGTGTTCCCCGTCCAGGTGTCTATATTGCCCTCAAACTGTACAAAAAATAGCAGCTATTTCTGATTTTTGCGCATTTCACAATCTATTTCAAAATAATCTTGTTCAGAATAATAATAATGTTATTTTAGATTTGATCTTTTCACGTAACTTAAGCCCAGTCGAACAGTGCGATCCTCTGGTCACTGTTGATAACCATCATCCTCCCTTATGCCTCAAATTAAATATTCCAAACCCCGGTTTCAGAGTTGTTAGTCCGAGAGCTGACAACTTCTACTATGATTTTAAGTCTGCCGATTTTAGATTGAAAAATGACTACTTGGCTACTTTCTGGTGGGACAGTATCTTGGTGAACACGGATGTTGATAATATGACTAATATTTTCTATGATATACTCTATAATAATTACTTTGATCTTTTTGTTCCAATTAAGAGGGTGCCTAGCGGAAGTTCCCTAGATGGTTTGGCAATGACTTAATAAATCTAACAATTGAAAAAAAACTGCTCACAAGAATTACAAAATTAGTAAGTCCGCTCACGATTATGAGGTCTTTTTAAACCTAAGATCTCAGTGCAAGGTTCTCTCTCGAGAACACTATAAAAAATTTGGGCAAGGTGCTGAAAATCTTCTCTGTAACAACACTAAGCCATTCTGGAATTTTGTCAACTCGAGACGTACAACATCTCAGATACCCAATGTGCTGACACTAGATAATAAAACAGTAAACATGGGGCCTAACGCTGCAAATCTATTTGCAGACTATTTCTCATCTGTTTATTCTTTTGACAGCCCCGGGTATGGTAGGGAATTATCATGGAATCATCATAATATAAACAACTGCTCAATATCCATATCTGAAATCTATACAGAGCTTAGTGGTCTGAGCCACATGAAGGACCTGGCCCTGATAATATCCATCCCATCTTTCTTAAAAACTGCTCTTTCCTACTTGCAAGGCCATTACATAATACCATATTCAATAAATCCCTAGAGAGCGGATTCTTCCCTACATTCTGGAAATCAAGTTTTGTCGTTCCCATTCATAAATCGGGGGATAAATCTAACATAAAAAACTACCGACCAATTTCTATCATTAATACAATCCCTAAAGTTTATAAAAATCTTGTTACTAAATATCTAACTTCGCTATTGACTATTGAGGTCATCACCCAGCAATTTGGATTCTGTGTAGGCAAAAATACCGAATTAAATTTGTTGTCTCACACTCACTCTATAACACAGGCATTGGAGTGTGGGGCGGAGGTACACTCAATCTACACCGACTTTTCCAAGGCCTTCGATAAAGTCCCGCACAATATATTAGTTGGAAAGCTAGAAACTATGGGGATATCTGGATCTATGCTTTGCTGGATAATCAGCTATCTTGCTGATCGGATCCAGATAGTTAAAATTAATAACTTTCTATCGCGAGAGATACTAGTACCATCGGGAGTCCCCCCAGGGATCCCACATAGGTCCTCTTCTTTTTAACCTCTTCGTCAATGACGTTACACCTTGTTTCCGATCTTCTGAGTTCCTTTTGTTCGCGGATGACCTAAAAATGTTCAAAGTTATCTCAACTCCCGAGGACTGCATTGCTTTGCAGGATGACCTCAACCGATTTGTAGCATGGTCTCATGACAATGGTATGCATATTAACACCTCCAACTGCAATCTCTTGGTATTCTCTCGTCGGCAATTAAAAACTATTTACGATTACAATGTAGACGGCACAATTTTAACTTCTGTTGACAACATGAGAGATCTGGGTATAATTCTCGACTCAAAATTATCATTTGTTACTCATATATCTACACTAGTGAGCAAGTCGTTGAGAATGCTGGGATTCGTAAGCAGAACTACGGGAGACTTCATGACTATTCGTTCCTTTAAAATCCTCTTTTGCAGCCTTGCCAGAAGTGGTTTAGAGTATGAAGCCTCTGTGTGGAATCCTCAATATGCCTGTCATGTTAACAGAATTGAGCGCGTGCAGAGGAAGTGTATGCACCATATCCACTTTAGATTTTTCAGAGACACTGAATATAACTACGAGAGAATGTGTCAGAGACTAGATATGTCACCACTTCATGATAGAAGAAGTCTCCATGATCTTCTCCTTTTCTTTAAAATGATTAACTCTATTGTCGACTGTCCATACCTTACCATTAGTGTTACCTTGCATGTACCCCCTGTCAACACAAGAAACGTTCAAACTTTCTACCAACCATATCACCGCACCAACTTTGGTTATAATTTCTTTCTTCCCAGGTTAGTGTCTCTCGCTAACCAGAATCAGCTACAACGCTTAAACTTCTTTTGCCCCCTTAAGAATTTTATTAAATAACTATATGAGGTGAACGCTGTTGGGCTGCGAATGGGTGGACGTTGATGTCAAGTATTTTCTTTTTCATACTGTAGTTTAGTGGTAGTACTTGTGAACATTAAACACACATTAACGAACTATGCATGCTAGCTTTAGTTATCGTTTTATTTCTAGTCTTAGTCTTAGATATAGTCCTTACTATTTAATTTTGTATGTTATTTGTAAAAAATGGCACTGGCCGTCAATAAATAAATAAATATACTTAATGCAAATTTAAAACTGTTGCACGTCATACCCTTTAAGTGATGTCAGATATCGACCGTATTGCCAGCTTGTAACCAAAATATCCGAGTGAGAGAATTACAGTTTCCTTCTCATAAAAACAAGATAAATATATAAAAACTTCCCATAGTTTAATTAGTTAACGTCTTGTACCAACCTATTAACGATTTGTGAAAGTTAGGCTTTGAACATTGTATAATCAAATTTAATTTTATTAGTAGTTAACCATTCTTGAATTGCAGCTTTATTCCATGATGTATTAGGTATTTTTGTTAACAACATGCTATGGTATGGGGCGTTGTCTATTACAATCACAGATTGCTTTGCTAAATTTTTCATTAATTGGTTTTCGAATCATTGTAAAAAGTTTTGCTGATTCATTTCTCCATGGTAGTCACTCAGCTTAGTTTTAGAACAAAACAATAATTAAGATTAGTTGCATAAACGTCAAACAAATCCAACGAACGAGCTGGCGCCATCGTACCGTTTACAGTTGTGTTGCCAACTATCGGCCAATAAAATTCAAATTATATTAATTTCTACAAACTTAAATAAACAAAATATTTGCTATAAGTGGGTTTGTATCAAAGAAGAATACCTTAAGTTTGTAGTAAATTTAATATTGCATAAAGTTTTAATACTTTTTGCCCAAATTTAATTTCCTCGTGTTTTCTTACGGGCTGACAATTATCAGCTGATTGATGACGTGCATCGGTTTTAAATTTGCATTAACCATATTCATATCTATACATACCTACCTTGGGTGTTTGGTTTTCAGTAAAACTAGTCAAAGTGTGAAGTGTCAGTGTTTTTTTAATTAAATATGGAGACTTTTCAACACTTGCTTAAACGCCCTAGAGTCGGTCGCTGTAGGTACAATAAATGAAAAAAAAAATCCTGTTACGATTCTATTAAAAGTAAGAATGGGGATTTAAGTGTTGACAAGGCAGTGCAATTTACTGCAGATATGCTTAACGTTGGGAAAACAGCAATATATAAACTTTTAAAAGAAGACAAAGTGTTGCCGTCAAACCTACAAAAACTTCTCCAGAACAACCAACACTTGAGCTGGATGACGTTTTAATGCAGAGAATAAAGGCTTACACACACCGACGCGGCCACGGCCACGGTAGCGGTGGCGGCCAATCTAAACACATAGAAATAAATTAATGAAATCATACCAGCGCGGGCAGGTCTAGATCAAGCGGCCTAGGGCAGCGTTCTGATATGCGGTGACGGTCAAATACAACGTGTCAACTTTGACTGCGAGAAGTGACAGTAGTAATGGCAAATAATTATATACCATACTTTTTGATTTAAGCCCTCCAAATTATAAAAATATAAGGGCTAAAAACAAAGTGTGGGACAAAGACGTAATAATAACAAAGTCTCTTCTTCCACATCGTCTATCATAATAACAAATAATAGAAATAAAAATGAAACCTGGACGTTTAAAAATATATTTTCGTATACATAAAATCTGTAAACGGCAACTACCTTACAGCTCCACTCACCGCTTTGGTGTGAATACGACCGACCGCTAATATGATCGCCACCGCGGCCGCCACCGCTACCGTGGCCGTGGCCGCGTCGGTGTGTGGAAGCCTTAAGGCGAAAAGTTCATAGTTTATTTTTAAAAAATAAACTTCCCACGCTGGACAAAATCTTGTCCTCAATCCGAGAAGACCAGGACTATCCATTTATGTGTAAAAATACGCTTTGGAAATTAGCAACATGGCTAAATGAAAGTCACACTGCGACTAAATTTTGGCAGAATGGAAATATTGAAAGTTTAGTGCAAGCTTTTTTGGAAGGATTGTCCACAGAATTAAGACCGCGATCTGGAAAAGGACATCGACTTATCATAACCCATATTGGAAGTTCTGAAGGCTTCATTAAAGGTGGTCTACTGATGTTCCAATCTAATAATACAGGAGACTATCACAAAGATTTGAATGCCGATGTCTTTGAAGAATAGTTCGTGCAAATGGTGGATCTTATACCAAGAGGTACAGTAATTGTATTGGATAATGCAAGTTATCACTCTAGGCTGACGGAAAAATTACCGACAAGCGCGTGGCGTAAAAGTGAAATAACATAATGGATACGTTTAAGACAAATATAATTTCCATTAGAATCCTTAAAAAAAGAACTATTGTACTAGCCAATTCACATAAAAATGCATTTAAGAAATATTTAGTCAATGGCAAAGTCACGAGGAATATCTGTGCTCAGACTCCCTCCTTACCACTGCGAATTAAACCCGATCAAACTTATATGTACTGAAATAAAGACAGATGTCGCCAGAAAGAACACGACTTATAAAATGGTGGATTTAATAGCTATTTATGCCATCAGTTACGAAATGCCTAATTTTGTGTAACGCGTGAGATTTGACAAACTCACAAGTTACACAAAATTTCATTTCGTAACGTATTGCATACAAGATTTTTTCTAATTTTGAAGAAAGTAATAAAAAAATAAAATTTAATATAATTGATAAAAATTTGGAAAACATAAATTTAGTTTTTCTAATTTTGACATATAACTGATGGCATAAATAGCTATTGTTGCTGTTACTTCATGTTAGTTGTCAGTTTGACATTTTGTAAAAAAGTCTAGACGGAAGGTTCTTATCGAGATTGATATATTTTTAGTTTTATTTTTAAAAAATGAGTCATTCAAGTTCTGAAGAGCTACCAAGCGATATTGAAGAGGCAGCAGGTAATTCCCAAAAAGTCAAAGGCAGTTTATGATTTGGCATACGAAAAATTTGTTACGTGGTGTGATGAGAAGAAAATTAAACATGTTAGTGACAAAGTTTTACTTGCATATTTTGAGGGTAAGAAAGATCTAAAAGTTTCCACATTATGGACACTTTACTCAATGTTAAGGTCTGAACTAAATCTGAAAAGGAATATTGATATTAAAAAATATACAAATTTGGTAGCATATATTAAAAGGCAAGCGGACGGGTACAGTGCTAAAAGTCAAAAGTTTTTATTAAAAAAGATTTTGCCAAATTTTTGTTGGAAGCTGATGACAAAGAATACTTAATGGCTAAGGTTGAAATGATAATTGGAATGGCAGGAGCATGCAGAAAAGCAGAATTAACATTTCTTCCAGTTGAAAATGTTATAGACGAAGGAAGCCATTTTCGTGTTGATATCCCACCTTCAAAAACAAAAGTTATACGGCAGTGTGCAATTACCACTGGAGACATTGAAAATACGAATCTTGTTGAAATATTAAGAAAATATATTAAGTTGCGTCCCCAGATTCTTAAACACAACAGATTTTTTGTAAAATATGCGAATGGAAAATGTACCAGAAATCCTGTGGGAATTAACACATTTAGCAGTCTGCCAAAAGTTATTGCACAATTTCTTGGTCTTTCAAATCCTGTTCTATATACTGGCCACTGCTTCAGAAGAAGCTCTGCCACTTTCCTAGCAGACAGTGGCGCTGATCTTTTAAAATTAAAGAGGCACGGAGGTTGGAAATCTAGCTCTGTTGCGGAGGGATATGTTGAAAATTCCATGAATAATAAAAAACTTATAGCGCAAGAAATATTTGGTGAAACATCTAATGCAATGTGCGTCGCTTCCCAAATAACAGCAAGTTCGAGCAATGAAAAAAATATGTCGTCGGGAATTAATTTTAATAATTGCAATAATTGTGTTATCAATATTTATAATAATTAATTAATTTATAATTTATGTTTTTAACTTGTATTATAACAGTTTAATAAATAGAATAATTCTTTTTGTCACTAATTTTGAAATACATTTTTCGTCACCAATTGCATAAAATTTTACTTTATGCAACTAGTTACAAAAAGTAAGACATTTCATAATGTCAATCAGTTTTAAAAAGTGTCACTTTATATGTCAAAATTAGAAAAAAAGACTTTTTAATAAAGCTATTGGTAAAATCAGTGCGGAAAAGTGGAAAAAGTGTATCGATCATATGATAGAAGAAGAAGCCAAAATATGGCAGGTAACTATAATGATCAAAGAAATGGTTGAATCGCTTATTATAAACGATGTTAATTAAAGCTCATCTTCCGAATCGGACTATGATTAAGCCATAACGACAAAGTATTATTCGATTTTTAAAAATGCGTTGTTTGTAAGATTCTATATTATATCTTGTTTTTGTAATAATTATATTATGTAAAATAGTACTACCCATTGCTATTTATTAGTTGATACGATTTTTTAAATGTTTTCATATGTTATAAATACCTATGAATATGATATAACACAATTTTAGGAGAATAGGCATGTTTAAGATTTTTAACTTAAAAACGCTCCTTGCTAAGGGATTCCCAATAACAATGGTAAATCCTCAAATGTAACAATAGCTTGCGATAAATTCAGCGTGGATCTACCTGAAAAATGCTCATTATTTTGATCCTTTAATGTAAACACAATAGATTTTAAGGGATGATGTTTAAATTGTTCTTGATACCCCGGTATGCGTTTTGCATATTTAATGAGCAGTTATTACTTCGCGCCATTTAAAGATAGACTAGAGATCTCGTATACTTCTTCATCTGACTCTCGATTGACCACCATGTATATTTATTTTTAGGTACCACAGGACCTTTGTGCGTATTATTTTCACAAATAAAGTCGATTACCAAAAGAAAATATTGGAAGGAGTTTTACCAGAAATATTTTTATATAGAAGCCTTCATTAAGGCAACATGTAATGACAAAACATGTATTAGCCGTTGTTATGAAACGTGTTTTTTCGTTGCAAATAGTGTGATATTTGCTACCTGTGCTGTCAAATATTTTGCATACATAAACACAAAGCATTCTCGATGGTTCGTACTCTACATGGTGATTATATTCTTTTACTTAAACATAATCCCTATAGTAATAGTCTACTTTATATTATCTTTAAAACGACAATTTGAACAAATCAAGATAATAATAGCATTAATTATAAAATGCAAAGAAAACGAACTGAAGATACAAATGAAAATAAGGAAAATTAGAGTTATACTATTTGAAGGTATAGAAGCTTTTAAGATTATAAATAATATATTTGGAACGTCGTTGTTTCTTATATTTCTTTCATTTGGATCACATACCTTATTCGTCGCCTCAGTAATATATTCACTGAAAACCAAGAATTCGTATCTTGATATTAAGTTTAATGCGGCTCACTATTATGGAATTGCTGTTAATTGTTCAACAATAGTAAGTATGAATTAATTATTTATCGAACTCGGGGACAATCATTAAGCAGTCTGTAGCCTAACAAAATAATTCGCAGTATATCCAACTATGCATTAATATTATATGTGTTTCAGCTTCTATTTTACTGTTGCTTACATATTTCAGCGTAAAAAACTTTCTTTTCGTTTAAAGATCACATACTACATCCAAATACTACTTTTATTACCCTGTTTTTTTTTAGTGTGTTAGACATTCAAATTTTTTCTAACTAGTACACCCTATAAATATATTAATAACATACCTGCTTATTTTACAGTTTTACAGTTTTTACAATGCGCTGCATCAAGGCTTTCCACAACCAATTAAATTCTAACAAGTTCATTTTCTTTTCTACAAAGTACCAAGGCAAGACCAATACACAATGACATGTTTCTCAAGTCTACTCTAAACTTTCAAAACATCCGTTCGGACTCTTTAAAAAAAAAACAGTAGCTTTTTTGCAACTTTCGTCGTATGTTATATAGAAAATTATAGAAGGAAAACAGGTGACAAAGGGCACCTGTGACGGTGTTAAGAAGAACCAATATTACTTGCGAAACTATGTCGGTAACTAAACTATAACTCGCAATTTCAATTTCCAGTCAACCCCAGTCCTGGAATTTCCCTAATTTTTTGCGGTGTATTGCTTCTTCGAGAAAATTAATGCCTTTACATCTTGATTTAGCGTCAACATATCGCGCGACAATACATCGAACGACAATTCACCGCCGACAATTCATCGCAGGGACAATTCATCGCTACGACAATTTATCGTGCGACAATTTATCGCCGTATTGTTATATATATATATTGTAACAATTAAAACAGAAGATATATAGACTTATATTGGTTAAACAGCGCTAACACGGCATCTAATCCACCTTTTTGGTTCCAATTCGCCTTTATCAAGTTCACCGGGGAATATTAATTCAGGAAACCTGAACTAACCCCTTAAGAGGATTAGGTAATTATAGTATTAAGTAATTATAGTACTCAACATGACCCAAAATGAAAAATATAGAAATTATATCTGTAAAATCATTAACAGGTATCTAATTTAAATATTATAATTTTGGTATTTCAAGGAAGAGGATTAAGTAATTATGGTACTCATGAAAAATATAGAAGAATTTGCGATGAATGGACGCGCGATGAATTGTCGCGCGCTCAATTGTCGGCGATGAAAAATCGCGCGGTGAAATGTCGTACGATGAATTGACGGGACACCTTACATCTTCTTATATTTCATATTATTATTATACCAAAGTTTATCATAATGACTTTTTTTTGATAAATCAGTACCTATTCAAACAAATGATGTAAAATAAGTTTAGGGCCGGACCTGCCGTACACGCAAACTGCGCAGACGTAAAGCTTCAGCAAAACGTCGCATATTGGAGACATGTCTGTAACACGGTATGAGCAATATATTGGCAATATATTATAATATGTGAGTACAGTTTATTACTCTTCACTCAATCAAAGATGAGGGTTATTGTTGCGCTTTCGGAGTAATTTGGCAACAAATATAACAAAAGGTATCGGTTTAATTCACTCAAGCGCGAGTCGTTATTGGCGTTAAAACCAGAAATTGCATTTTTCAGCTTGGCCACAATAAACATAAACGGTATCAAAGGTAAAAAACTTGAGATTATTGTTTATAAGTTTATTATCGTCCCTTGGCAAGATCATTAAAAAAATAATACTGAATCGGATCTCCGATTTTGTACTAAACAATGATATTTTACCACTGGAACAGTTCGGATTTCGAGCTGATCATTGCACGGTGCGCCAAGCAACACGGTTGACAACCAACATACTAAGAGGGTTTAATAGACACTTGTCAACAGGAGCAGTATTTTTTGACGTTTCTAAGGCATTCGATAAGGTCTGGCACAATGGTCTAATACTTAAGCTAATAAGAGTAGGTATGCCAAACGTTTTAATTCATACTATAATCTCATTTCTTAAGGACAGGACTTGCGTGGTATCGTCTGAAGACATGTTATCAGGAGTAATCCAAATAAAAGCGGGAGTCCCTCAAGAGTCCCCGCTAGCTGCAATTTTGTACAATATATACACTAGTGATATACCAACGCACCCGCAAACAAAATTATATCTGTGTGCAGACGATACTGCGATTACCGCCACCTCAGGAACGCCCCGGATTGTAGTTTCAAGGCATCAGCACCATACAGCTCTCCTTCAGAGATGGTTGGACTCTTGGAAGCTCCGCCTCAATGCGGATAAAACCCAGGCCATTTTCTTTTCAAAAGCCAGATTAAAGCTCCCAAAAACAACAGTAAAAGTTATGAATAGATCAATATCATGGTCACCTCAAATCAAGTATCTGGGTATAATTTTTGATAAGAAAATGACCTGGGAAAGCAATGCAAGTGATAGAGTGCGAAAAGCGCAAAAGCAATTATTCGCCATCTACCCTCTAATAAATAAAAATAGCGGAATTAGTCTGAGAACAAAAGTTACTCTATATAAAAGAATAGTGAGACCTGTACTTACTTACGGTATACCAGCTTGGTGTACCGTAAGTAAGACAAATCAACTCAAGATACTAAGAGCGCAGAATAAGGCACTAAAAATAATAACAAACATGCCGAGATATTTTCCAACGGATATATTGCATTTAGACCTAAGAATGGAAACAATAAAAGAGTTCTTTAATAAAATAATTACCCAATACCATAAGCGCGCCGAAAACTCGACAAGCAGACTAATTACCGAGTCACACATAAGATCTACAGATAGAAACAAATACAAATACCCGAAAGATTGGCTCCCACCCTGACAGCGACCGCTGTAGTAAAGATTCTATAAATAAACATTTTTCTCACCAATCAAAATATGTAACCAAAAAATCACAAAATTCCAACCATTGTAATCAAATAGATATCTCTAAGAAAAACAAGAGTAAAGGATCACTTTGATCCAACTCAATGACTACCCCTTAAAATGTGAAGGCATACGTAATGTGGGGCTGGAACAGAGCATAACATTCCATTCGCAGTACCCCCTTCTATATCCAGTGTTTGCAAGATTTCAAAGGACAAAAAGACCGCTGACCAGTTTCCTGGTAACGCCGTTACCCTCATTGCACCCCCGAATCCATAGCCACACCCAAAATCTTAGCTCCAATCCCTCTCTCAGGAGAATAACCTGTAGCAATAAAAGAAAATATCACCTGTTCTGTTTTATTGTTGTTTAGGAACAATTTATTCATGCAGAACCATTCATCTGTTCTACGTCGAGCCGCCTCACAGCCCTCCAAAGCATCGTGAAGATTACCAGAGACAAAGGGCACAGTGGTGTCGTCCGCAAAGAGGGTAATAAATACGTCACCCGTGTATTGCCTATAAGGGGACCTAGAAAGTATTTCCATGAAATTTGAGGTTAATTTAGCAATTTGCAGGCATTTGTAACCCAATTTAGGTCCAAATTTTACAGAATACTCATTTATTTCATCGGGAGGATTTTTCTGTGGAACACTTAAGAGGGTGGTATTTAATTATTTAGCGATATATTTTCTATAAGGAGCATAGGCTCTCACTTGCGTAGATACATTACACAAGAGCTTTTTATTCCAGGCTTAACCGGGATTTTATCACTTTTAGTGTCGGTACTTTTGACACTGACTAACTTATCACTTAAAATCACTTAAACACAAGAATGCTAAAAATGTGAAAGATTTGCTTCTTCTTGATTACTTCAGTACCTTTATACATTTCATTAGCCGTTGTACTTGAAACAGCATTCCAGAATTATCTCGAAGTCCGTTAAAATGGTGTATTATTCTTTCAGATCTTCCCTGGTGTAAACTAGCGTCGACTATACAGGGTCGTTGGTATGTATGGAAACGGTCGGTTATTTCTTAAAGTAAAACAGCTAGCACAAAATATTTAAGACAAAAGTTTTAGGGTTTTTTAAAGTTTATTAGAATTTTAAATAAATAAGTACACAGGGTGAGTCGAAAAGCCGTAGAGAAACAAAGTTACTTTTTCTAATGGAACACCCTATATCTTAGAATATTTTCGGATTTTACATAAAATTACAATTATTTTTTAATAAGTGTATTATAAGTCTAAACCTAATAGTTTCCGAGATATCGACTTTGGAAAAATTACATTTTTGAACTTTGACAGATTCTAGCTTTCTAATGTTATGCAATGGAGCAAAATGGCTTCTATGTCCCTGACTTACTTTTTTATTATCTTCCCAAAAATATCAACTTCCGGTTATACCGGAAGTACCATATTTCCTGCATTTGAGTTACATCCGGTATAACCGGAAATTGACACCAGTAGGAAGACAATAAAACTAAGATAGGGATATGCAAGCCGTTTTACTCTAAGACGTACCGTTAGAAAGCTAGAGGCTGTCAAAGTTCAAAAATGTAATTTTTCAATAGTCGATATCTTGGAAACTATTAGGTTTAATGTTAAATCCAAAAACATTCTAAGACAGAGGGTGTTCCATTAAAAAAAAAGGTAACTTTGTTTTATTACGGCTTTCTGACTCGTCCTGTATACTTCTTCTTTTAAAATTTTTATAGACTTTTAAAAACCCTAAAACTTTTGTCTTAATTATTTTTTGCTAGCTGTTTTATTTTAAGAAATAATCGACCGTTTCCATACATACCAACTACCCTGTATAAGCCTCTATATTAGGCCGAGCCGAAATAATTTTTTTCCACTACTAACCTATAACATCGCCATTATTGACCGATTATTAACGCTAGAAATCGTTTTTCTCTACCTTATAAGTCATTATTGACCATGGTCAATAATAAGCCATTGAAATCCATTATTGACCGATCTTTGACCTTAACCGAATTTTGTTTGAACGCAGGTAACTTCATTTTTTAATTCTACAACATCAATTCATTGTGGTTAGGCAACCAGATAATTATCAATACATATTAGATTACTTGATATTGTAAAATATCGATACAATCAACATTTTTTCTGCTTCCATCCTTAATTCGGGAGGTGTACACATAAAATTATCACTAACATTTTCTTCGCTCATTTAAAAAAAAAAACGCAAAACTCGTGAAATCTGATGACACAAATGAACACAAATTGACATTGACAAAGCCACCTGACAAAACAACAAAATATTTTGCCTATTCCAAAGCGCAGGTAACTTGATTAAAAAATATACTTATACCTACCTATAATTTTTTATAATTATTAATACTATAAAGATAAATGTCATATAAAAGTTTGTAGTAGTGGAAAAAATAATATATTAACCACGGTTTAGACAGCTTATTATAGCCCTCGCGTCTTAAATCCCTCGTCGCTTCGCTCCTCGTGATTTAAACTCGCCGCTCGGGCAATAATGATGGCTGTCTAAACCTTGGTTAATAATATACTATTTCTTTAAATGGATTTGGCGCTACCGTGGAAACGTTGTGGATGTCGATAAATAAGACGCAGAAAAATACTCAGCCGGCTAAGTTAAAATTTAGCCGGGCCCACGGGCCTTTAAAAAGGGCAATTTTTTTTTTAACTTTTTTTTTGTTGCGCTACCAAAAAAATAATTATTAATGTGCTTCTTAATACATAAAAAAAATCAAGAACCTAAGTTTAATTTTAGCCGGTCCCATATCGTTATTTGCATATTTACTTATAAGCCGGACCTGCCTAACGCACGAAAAAGTATGATATGATCATCATCAGTTTTAAATAAACTCCAATAAGCTTTTTGATATATCTTCTTGCAAATGTGTAAGTATGGAGCTCTGCAGTTGCGAGAGAGCTAGAAAGGTGCCAACTTTAGAATGGTCATTTTTAAAGGATCAAAGATCTGAGCGAAAAATGAGAATTGGCGGAATTGACAAAGTTGTAACAGCACAAACAGAAAAGAAAATAGCAAGAAAAATTGCGGATTGCAATAGAGATAAGACCTTAGAGAAGCCAATTCCAAGCACCAGCGGAATTAAAAATGTTTGTCAATTAAATAAGAACAGTTTGGAAATTTCCAGCTCCGAGGAGTCCGAGGGTAGTAGAACCGACGAAAATTTCGAACTATCCTATTATGAAAAAAACAAAGAGTTACCAGAACCGAGTATTCAAACCCCAAAGAAAATACACCTGCAAAATACGGCTCGTGTGGCAGGCAGATCTAACAGGATCCTCTATCAGAACTGTGGCTAAATTGGTAAATGCTGTTTTCGAAGATCTTAATCTTATCTCAGCAGAAAAGCCTTCAAAAGTAGTTGATAAAAACAAGATACGCCGCGCATTACATACAAGTAGACAGCAACAGCAAAATTTGGTTAATAACAGTACAATTGATGGTTTATACTTTGATGGACGAAGGGATAAAACCTATTCACGAGAAAATGATCGACGTATTATTATTCAAGAAGAGCACATTTCAGTTATCCAAGAACCTGGAAGTAACTATTTTTCTCACGTGTCATTAAAAACTCCTGTATCTGCTGTTAACATTAAAAACGGACTTCTTGAATGTTTAAATAAGCATAAAACAAATATTGGCACTTTAACTGTTATAGGTTGTGATGGAACTAATGTTAACACTGGTTGGAAAGGTGGATCCATTAGACTTCTTGAAACCCATCTTAATAGGCCACTTCAGTGGAGTATTTGCCTTCTGCATTTTAATGGATTGCCATTAAGACATTTATTACAGTCTTTGGATGGTGAAACTAAAGGACCATATAGTTATTCTGGTCCCATTGGCTTACTCTTAAAAAATTGTGAAACTTTGCCTTTGGTCAGTTTTAAGTCAATTAATACTGAACTACCAGAAGTGACCCAAAACGATTTAAGTACAGATCAAAAATATCTATTTCAAATGTGCTGTGCAATTCGAGACGGTAATTGTTCCACCAACTTAGCTACAAAAGATCCTGGCAAAATGTCACATGCCAGGTGGTTAACAACGGCAAACAGGATGTTGCGTTTGTATGTTTCAACCATAAATCCATCCGTAAACTTGCAGATTTTAACAGAATATATTATTAAAGTTTATTCTCCTGTGTGGTTTGCGATAAAAACAAAACCACTGATTTATGATGGTGCAAGGCATTTGTGGAAAGCTATTAATGCGTCCAGAATTTTTTCGAACAAGGTAAAGAAAGTTATAGACAAGGTGTTTCAGGACAACGCTTACTTTGCTCATCCTGAAAACATTTTTTTGGCAATGCTTACAGACTCTCGCCAATATATTCGTTAATTAGCTGTAAGAAGAATTATAAAAACAAGATCTCTCACAGGCAAACAAGGTGTTAGATATTTTAAAATTCCCGCTATTAATTTTTCTGCAGATTATTACATAGAAATGATTGATTGGCAAAATTGTGTTTTAAGTGAACCACCATTAACAGCGAGTCTCTCAATTGAAGATGTTGAAAAAATTACACGTGAAGAAACACTTTCTAGCTTTAAGAAATTTCCCTGTCACACGCAAGCAGTTGAGCGATGTGTTAAAATTGTGACCGAAGCTTCTCAAAAAGTGTGCGGAGACGAAGAAAGAGATGGTTACAACTAACCTGAACTAACCGGAACTCTATGTGCAGACACCTCCACGCGGTGAGTTCTGGGTTGACTTCGTGCTTGCCACTTACAGATATAATATTTTTAAGCAGGTAAAAATTAGTGGCGACCGCAGCCTAGTGGTTAGTGTGTCCGACTACTAAGCCGAAGGTCCCCGGTTCGATCCCAGGACCATGCATCGATCTTTATTTATTCGGTCGTCACCTCGTGGAAGGCAATGGCAAACCACCACGTAGTAATTTGCCTAGTACAACCTCTCAAATAGTGCCGTTCGGAACCGGCGATAAACTGTAGGTCCCATATACCCGTGAAAAAATCTGAAAAAGGCACACATCACAGGTATATGCGAGAGGTCGCCTACGCTCGAATGAGCATGGCACATAAAGAAGAAGAAAGATTAGGTCAAGCGAAGAGCTGCACAAATAATGAAAATTGAAATTTTTGATTAAAATATTAATATTCTAAACCCCATGGGGTCGGCTAAACATTTTTCGATTAAATTTATATTTTATAGGAGTAAATAGAGGCACTAAATGAATATTTTTTTTGGTAGCTGTGGCGGACATAGGTACATGCAAAATATTATTTTTAAATTTATCAAGAAAATATTTTGTCATCACCTGGTCAAGTGGTCTACGTGCCCGAGAAAGCGCAATAAAACAGTCATTGCATCTTGACCGTCCGTACTGCGGCCATAACCCACCAAGCTGGAGACGAGGGGAAATAAACCAAACGAATGGACAGACAATGGGCTTGTCGCCCATAAAGGTTTTATTGCCGACGTTTTTGGGACTTTCCAAAAGGCAGCGCAAAGGGAAAAAGGATAGTTCGTCTCAACTAGCCACGATATACGCACGGCACTTTTGAGACACGCTCACGTTTTTTGTAAATCTTGTAATCTTTGTAAATATAGTTTAAGTGTACATATAAACGTGGACTATTTCATTAAACACTATACCCGAACATTCCCCCAAAGTAGCGCAAACTCAATTTTAACAAAATTTTTTTATTTTTTTTTGTGACCTTTAGGTCTAAATGGGGGCGGCCAAAATATGACCTAGATCATTCAGTTTTTAACAGAGTTAATATAATACTCATTCACAGCTTTCTAGAACTAGCGCGTCAATATTTTCAAAAAAATTTTAAAAACGGCTTATTTCGGCCCGGCCTACTCTGGGTGTCTCACGGTCGATGGTAGGTTAGACGTTTACGGAAAACGGGGCATTTACTAAAAATTTGGCAACTTGGGTAACTGGCTTTGCTCTATCGATCTAAAATATTTTCAACAATGCAGCGTTGCCGCTTATACAAAAAAGTAGCAAAATATTTGATATTTTAAATGGAACACCCTATATATAATTGCATTTTAAGCTTCACAATTGATTTCTAATTATTTTAGTATAATACGTTCCTATACCTATCTTTAGCGGTTTTCGAGAAATTAATTAATTTCCATATTTTTTGTTCAAAACATAGCTCTAATTAAATGTTTATTACTGCGGTATTTGGATTTGTAGACAGCTGAAATTTTGGATGTAGTTTACTATGTCCTGTGTATTAGATATGCATAAAGAAATTTGTTCTGTGTTATACAGGGTCGTTCAAAATTCGTCATTTTACCGCTCGATACAAAAATGGTGAAAAGTGCATTTTTTCAAATAGAACACCCTGTATTTTATTAAATATCCTGCAAGAAAATTAATGTCCCTTCCCAATGATATATCATGTTCCTATACCTAAATAGTTAAGATGTCGAAATAAAAGCAAGTTTTTGTAAAAATCGGATTATTTTGGCATATTTGTCTTAGATAGCCATGAAATCCCAAGATGGAACATATCTTTGTGAATATTTGACAGTTAGTGCATCAATACTAAAAAACTTGCTAGTTTTTAACTTTTAGTAAAGAAAGCGGCCTAGAAAGAATTAAAATGGAGGTAAATAACTATTCAAATGAAATTTTGATGAAATTGTTTATTCTTCATGGACAATGTAACCAAATTATAGGAAGAACATGCAGAAGGTTCAACGAAATGTTTCCCGATCAACAACCAATCAACGAGAGAAATTTTGTAAGATTACAAAATAATTTTGTTAATTATGGGTCAAAACTGAAATCGGAAAGACATTTACCGAAGCCTGTAACTTCTGATGAAGACAACATCATAAATGTCTTAGCCTATTTTCACGCTTTTCCTCAAGCTTCCACTAGAAGTGCAGAAGAAGATTTAGGCATAACTCGTCCCTCTGTTCAAAGGATCCTTGATAATCATGACATGCACCCATACAAGTTCACAAAAGTTCAAGCCCTGAAACTGGAAGATTACCAACGTAGAGTACAATTTTGTGAAGCAATGCTGATCCGCATCCAAGAAGATCCTAACTTTTTAAAGAAAATAATTTGGACGGATGAAGCTAAATTTTCCAGGGAGGGCATTTTCAATAGAAGGAACAAGCATTTCTGGGCTGACCAAAATCCACATGTTGTTAAGGAAATGGGATTTCAGGAAAGGTTCAGTTTTAACGTTTTTTGCCTCCTAAAAGATGACAAAATAGAGTATCACATTTACGAGGAATCTCTAAATTCCGAAAGATACCTTCAAATTCTAAAATCAGTTGTGAACGAGTTTCTGGACAATTTATCATTAGAAGAGTATCGTACCTGTTGGTTTCAACTGGACGGGGCACCAGCCCATTGCACTAGGACAGTAACAAGAGAGTTGTTTCAAATCTTCGACGATCGTTGGCTAAGACATTTGGGACCGTGGGATTGGCCTGCTAGATCGCCCGATCTCACGCCACTTGATTTCTACTTGTGGGGTGATTTGAAAAGAAAAGTATACAGGACACCAGTACAGAGCAAACAAGACCTTCGCCAACGAGTGATCACTTACATTGAACAGCTTGATGCCAGTGAAATAAGGAAGGCCACAACTGAATCTCCGAGTATACGGATTGAAAAATGTTTGGAAGTCAACGGTCGTCATTTTGAACATTTATTAAAAAAATCTTGAACCCTTTTATGATATGCTTTTGTCTGTATTGTTATTTGCTATTTGACTGTATTCATGTTATTTGTCCCTACTGAAATTAGTTTTGTTTTCAGTTTTGACCCATAATTAACAAAATTATTTTGTTATCGTACAAACTTTCTCTCGTTGATTAGTTGTTGATCGGGAAACATTTCGTTAAACCTTCTGCATGTTCTTGCTATAATTTGGTTACATTGTCCATGAAGAATAAACAATATCAAAATTTCATTTGAATAATTATTTCCCTCCATTTTAAAACTTTTTAGGTCGCTTTCTTTACTAAAAGTTAAAAACTAGCAAATTTGTTATTATTGATCAAATTTTCATAAAGATATGTTCCATCTTGGGATTTCATGGCTATCTAAGACAAATATGCCAAAATAATCCGATTTTTAAAAAAACTTGCCTTTATTTCGACATCTAAACTATTTGGGTATAGGAACATGATGTATCATTTGGAAGGGACATTAATTTTCTTGCAGGATACATAATAATATACAGGGTGTCCTATTTGAAAAAATGCACTTCTCACCATTTTTGTATCAAGCGGTAAAATGACTAATTTTGAACGACCCTGTATAACATAGAACAAATTTTTTAATGCATAACTAATACACAGGACAAGGTAAACTACATCCAAAATTTCAGCTGTCTACGAATCCAAATACCGCAGTAATAAACATTTAATTAGAGCTATGTTTTGAACAAAAAATTTGGAAATTAATTAATTTCTTGAAAACCGCTAAAGATAGGTATAGGAACGTATTATATAAAAATAATTAGAAATCAATAATAAAGCGGAAAATGCAATTATATACAGGGTGTTCCATTTAAAATATCAAATATGTTGCTATTTTTTTGTATAAGCGGCAACGCTGCGTTGTTGAAAATATTTTTGATCGATAGAGCAAAGCCAATTACCTAAGTTGCCAAAATTTCAGTAATTTTCTATGTCCCGTTTTCCGTAAACGTCTAACCTACCATCGACCGTGAGACACCCTGTATATCAGACGATTAAAATAATCCTGGTTTTCAATGTGCCAAAACCTACAATATGTTGAACCCTAATTATTTTAATCGTCTATCAAATGAGTTAATTGGTATCAAAACTCAAATATTTACATATACATAAAGTTTGTTGACAATTTGTCAAAGTGACTAAATTAAAAGCTGAAAATTTCGTAATAGCCCAGGAGAAATTTTTTTTATCTCATATTATATAATATCACAAGAGAAAAAATTTTGTCGGCAAAATTATCGTTACGTACGAAAGTGAAATATCATGAGCGAAATTGCCGAAAAGCAACAAACTTGAATAAAACCTTAAGAACAGTTTTGCTTACACAATTTTTTCTCGAGTGGTATTCGACATGACTATTTCACGAGAAAAAGACAAAGAACAATAAAATTATATTCTCCGACAATGTTTTTTTAATTTCTGTAATGGATTGTATTCCAAATCTGTTTTTTTCTTCAGAAACACTCATTTTTGAACTGAACTAATCTGACGTTTGTTAACAAGAAATAATACAAATACATTTTAAATAATTAACAGAACCATGGTAACAAAATTTCTTTCGATAAAATATTAAAATTTTGTCGCTGTAAAAATCACATGTGAATTTTGTCCAGGTAGGTGAAGGTAGTAATTTTGCCAGTAGAAAACAGGCCGTTGCTATGACATTTTGCCAGTGTAAAACATTCTAGTGAAATAGTCGCCATGTATCTACATATCATTTATTTTGCTAATGGGAATAAAATAAAATTTATTTTAGTCCAAATAAGTGAAAGATTAGCCAAATGCATACTAGCTATTTAGTGTGTGACTTTAAAATCGTAGAAAAAAAAACGCTTTCTGCGGGCGTCGTAAAATTTTTTAAAATCAATAGAAATTCTGAATAGTATGTTTAATATAATTTACAGAAAGGTATGCGTAAATATTTGTTTTCTTTTAGGCGTTTCCCTTAATTTTAGCCCTACTATTTGCCAAGATAACCGACACATTTAACGAGTTAACCAAAACTAGCTTGTTAATTCAAGAAAAATATAAAAATACATTAATTCGTCGTGAAACAGAAGATTTATTAGACCAACTGGAGTGGACAAAACTAAGACCAACAGCAGCTGGATTTTTTGAACTTAAAAGAACAACAGTGTTTAACTATGTTATGGTAATTTCAAACTATCTTATTGTAATCGTACAGTTTGAGATGGTTTAACCAGAACACCTATCCAGCGGTAAATCTTTTGTATTTGTACTGTCTGGTAATTATTAAGGTTATAGACACTATTTTTAGTATGGAAAATGTTACTTTACCTCACTAGTGGTTACACAACTAGGCTATACAACAGGGTGTCAGGTAAGTACTTCCTAGTTTCTCGGGAGCATATAGGGGAGGTCAAAATAACCAGAATTTGCCATAAAAAAAATTCCTAAAGTGTCCCTTAACGGAGATATATCCAGCGATTTACTTTTTTGACTCTAACCTTTAACATTAGGTTGTATTTTTTTAATTGGGACATACAGTGTGTCTACTTAAGTTGGCTACATATGGGAAACTTTTTTATTGTTAATTTTACGAAAAAAAGTTATTCTTCATAAAAAGTTCTGCATGGTCCAAAACCTAAAATGCAATCATCAGATATTAAATTTTTCCAAGTGTATACGAGGGGTGTAAGAATTTTGCTCAAGAGTAAAGTACCTTTATTTTTGACGATATCGAAAACTGTAATTACAAAAAGTTGTTCGGAATGAAAAACTATATTTTAATATAAAATTACATCTTTCTACTTAAGATTTTTTTTTATTTTTACAAAATTTCTCAAAGTACCGATACAGAACATTTATCTTTTTTATTTATTAAAAACATGATAAACTTTCCGTGTCGTTCAGAAAATAATAGGTAAATTCTAACAAAACAAAATTTATTTCTCAAAATTTAATTAATACACCATTAAAATAAAAATTCGTTCAAGTACAATGTAATCAGATCCATCTACCTCAACTTATTTTTTACTATTTCCAAACTTTTCCGAAATTCTATCAATAATTAATAATAAACAGTGATCTCTTATGTTTTTTTGAACACTTGATACCTTTTCAATTACTTAATGCCTGTCTTGTAACATTTTAGCGATGCATTTAAATGAATAATACCATAATAATTCATTTTGTTGTAATAATTTTAACGAACATTATTAACTTCCTCAATTCTCTGTCACTACAGGTAATTGTTCTATCGCAAAGTTTTTTCAATACTTTTCTAACCATAGCCGGAGTAATACTCTGAACCGATCCTGCAATGACTCTTTCCAAATGGGCAACATCTGTAAATGGCCTTTGAAGATATACCTTTTATTTTAGGTAACCTCACAAGAAAAAATCGAGTGGGGTCAAATCTGGAGACCGAGGTGGCCAAGAAATTTCCGAAAACCGATGTATAACTCTTCCATTAAAACGATTTTCAAGGTATTGTCTTACATCTAACCTACTGCGGTAAGGGGCACCATCCTGTTGGAACCATATCTGTTGACGTTGAAGAAGGGAAACGTTGTCAAGAAAATTGTCTAATTCATTCTCTCAAAAATGTAAATAACGGTCTGCATTCAAAGATTCATGAAAAAAAAAGGTCTAATTATTGTATTTCCATAAATTCCATACCACACGTTTGTTTTGAATGCATACTGGTCCCGAGTTTTGATGATAAAATTTGGATCAGTACCACTCCACCAATGGCAATTTTGGGTAGAGATGGTTCCATTTGATGTAAATGTTGCTTCATCCGAAAAATTAATATGTCTTCCCATTAATGGATTATCTTCTAACATTCCTTGGATATCACAACAGAATTCAAAGCGTCTATCATGATCTCCTGGTTTTACCGTATGAATAAATTAGGGCTTGTATGGGTGCAACTTGTTCTTTTTTAAAATTTTTGAAACCGTATCTTTGCTTATAGAATTCGGTATCGAAGCTGCCCATGTTTGCAAGGAAGTTTTAGGATGTTCAATTGCCGAGAGCATTATATCAAATTCCATGTCATCACTGGCGTCCCGTTTTTGCGTTTGTTGCTAAACTTATTTCTTACATCTCCAAAAGTCTTAAATTTGTTTAATAATTTTTTTACTGTGGTATAGTGAAGATTTTTCTCTGGGTGTCGGGAATTAGAAATGTCTGCAGCTTCTCGATTTGTTTTATAATTGTCACCCATAATTAACACAATTTCAATTTTATCTTGAGTACCTACTTAACGTTGCTGGCATTTCTACTAAATTTTATAAATACAACTGATTTTTTGAAGTTACTGTCAAACAATGCTTGTCAGTGCATCCTAGATTAAATGTTTCATTTAATTTCAATGGTGTATTGATTAATTAATTAAATTTACTTATTACTTTCTGAACGAAACGGAAAGGTTATCATGTTTTTTATAAATAATTGCAGTTTTTGATATCGTCAAAAATAAAGGTACTTTACTCTTGTGCAAAATTCATATTTTTTTAAACCCCTCGTATACACTTGGAAAAATTTAATATCTGATGATTGCATTTTAGGTTTTGGACCATGCAGAACTTTTTATGAAGAATAACTTTTTTTCGTAAAATTAATAATAAAAAAGTTTCCCATATGTAGCGAACTTAAGTAGACACACTGTATATTTCGGTCTTTTGAACGGTTTTCTATAATTTAATAGAATTTTATTATTCTATAGAGGCCATAAAGAGTCATTAAACCATACTACAGTAGATGTTTTACATCGTCAGAGAAGTTAGGAACGGACTTGCCACCACACTCGTTGGTTAAAAATTTTGACCGGTGTCACTTGAAAGAGCCCAAAACCGATTTTTTAAATACTTTGGTCATTTCTGCTCAAAAAAGGTACTCTTAATTTATTTCGATAAAACTGGCGGTTTTTGAGATAAATCTGTTTTTATGCACTCAAAAGTTACTATACTACGGCTCAAAATAATTGGCAAAACTGTTCATATAACCATTAACGGTGTGCGGCGAAAATAATTAACATTGATTCGCCCACTTCTAAGTTGAATAAAAGCAATCCAAACCGCTTGGGAAGATTGTGAATAAATAGGTCATTACATGTTGCCAAGTTACATTTCACTGAAATTTCCATAATATTTACCGAAGTCGGCATGTCATTAAGGGCCTTCTCACCCTACGGTACCTGTTTTATTTAATTTGGCCACGCAGGTAGGAAAAACCCATGTCCAAAAGAGTTCGCACACTTTCTAATCGCCTCTCACCAACGTTTAGTGTCGTAGACAAGTTTCAGTTCAGAGGATATTAGCAATTCAGTTTTATTATTTTGGTTTTATTTTGGTGGTTATTCAAAAGAGCAAATATTATAATGCAGGCGAGTTCTTCACGTGATAGTAACCAACAAGTTACAAAACGACGTCATTTAAAACCTTTTGTGCAGCAGCAGAACATTGTGCCACATTGACTAAGACATCTTGCCGTACTGTTTATAGAACTATCAAAGACAATAGGAATATTAAAGTGTCTGATCAGAAGGTAACAAGCGGATGGAAAAATATTTTTATTGATCAGCAAACAAAGTTGGCCATTCGTCGGAAAGTGCATGCATTTTTTTTTTCGAAATGAACTTCCGAATTTAAAAAAAAAATTCTGCCGAAATTGAAAGGGATGAAAATATGCAAAAAAATTTGACAAAGTCTAATGCGTGCACCACGAGAATTGAATTTTGGTGGAAAAGGAAGAAATCGTATTGTGGCGTAGAAAGTATCTAGAAGAAATACAACAATATCGCTGTGCAGGGAAAAGAATTTACTTTACGGACAAGACATGGTTAAATGAAGGCCATAGTGTGAATTACATTTGGCAATATCTCAACATTAAAGATGCACGTAACGCCTTTATCAATGGACTATCCACTGGATTGAA
Source organism: Polydrusus tereticollis (assembly GCA_963920685.1). Lineage (NCBI taxonomy): Eukaryota > Metazoa > Arthropoda > Insecta > Coleoptera > Curculionidae > Polydrusus > Polydrusus tereticollis. The sequence goes on from OY987333.1 coordinate 93,592,092, forward strand.
AGCTCTGTCAGGAAAAGGTCGTCGGTTAATTATAACCCACATCGGGAGTGACTCTGGTTTTCTTGAAGGTGAGTTAAACGTGTTTGAATCTCGTAAAACCGGTGATTATCATCAAAATATGAACTCGGGAGTGTTTGAAGATTGGTTTAAATCCATCTTACCGCGTATTGAACGTGGGTCGGTAATCGTTATGGATAATGCACCATACCACAGCTGTCGAGTGGAAGCTTTGCCAACTTCTGCATGGCGAAAAGGAAAGATTGTTGACTGGCTCGAAGAAAAAAATATTGCATTTGGCGAAAAAATGCTAAAAGTGCAGTTGCCCGATCTTGTAAGGCTTCACAAAAAAAAATATACGAAATATGTAGTGGATGAAATGGCTCATGAACGAGATGTTACAATATTACGTTTACCGCCTTACAATTGTGAACTAAATCCAATCGAGCTTATATGTGCAGAGATAAAAGACGAAGTGGCGCGTGAAAATAAGACTTTTAAATTAAAGGATGTTAAAGAACTGTTAAAAACGGCAATAGCGAATGTACAAGCAGCAGATTGGCATAAGTGCAATAGTGAATAGATAGTGAATATTCGCTGTAATGGTAATAATGAATTTAAAATTATAACGTATTGTCATTATAACACTTTTTAATGTCGGCGTGGAATATAATGTGTCAAATTAGTATCAATTAGTGTTCATTAGGTAACAATAGTTAGAAAATTTATAAACATTTATAATTTAGGTTTAGGTTTTGCCCTTAATCCACTATTATATGTTTCTATTATTATGTAGTATAATAAAAACATTATGAAAATAACATATACCGTTGATTTATTATTCTTTTTGGATTTCATACCTGCGTAATTTAGTTTCTCTGATTACTTCATTAGATCATCAAATGTGAAAGCTTAATTTATTTTTCAATTTAGTTTATAATATTATATTTATTATAGTAAATGTAAAAATATTATAATAATAAACAAAAAATTCATATATTTTTTGAATTATTATTGTTTAAAATGACGCGCCTCTGGAATTGGCGTTCCCCTTACGTCTTGCACACCCTGGTAAAAATGAGTCACTGCCAATTATTTTGGTACCGGAGTATAATGCTAAACCCAAACAGGTGAAAATAAAATATGCAGAGTATGCTGATGAGCATTTAATTTTTGGGAAGCGTTTTCCAACTGTTCGAAAGCAAGAAAACACTATGCTAAAAGATTTCCAGCTCAGACATTGTCAAGTCCAAAAACCTTTGAAAGGTTTGATCGAAGCCTAATTAATTTAAAATGTTATGAAAATACGAAAATAATGAAAACGTTTAAATGTTATGGTTAAATATGGGCTCCAGGTACGTCAATATATTTTTTTAGTATTCGAATATTTTCCCACTGCCGTGCAAATAATATTCCGGCATTATTACGAACTCCGTAAGAATGCTATGTTATTTTCGCTAGAAGTTCTTCTGCAGAATTTACTGATGTTAAATTAACTACTTCTTCTAGATATCCCCAGAAGTAAAAGTCTTAGCGATTTAGGTCTGGAGACCTTGGCGACCATACAACAGACCCACCTCGACCTATTCATCGAGAGCCAAAAAGGATTGTTAAGTGTTGACGTACTATACGGTTATAATGAGGTGGAGCACCATCATGCATTGTACATTTGCATTCTCCTATCGAGTGGCACGTCTTCCAATAAATTGTTCGAATTTCGCTGCAAAAATTGTAAATAAATCTCACCATTGAGTCTTTCATCCAAAACAAGTAAACTTATAAGGCTATTTCCGAAATAACAGCCTACACATTTACCAAAAACCTTTGCTCGTATTTGTTTTGAATTATGGCGTGCAGATTTTCATCAGCCCAAAATTGTAAATTGTGTGAGTTTATTATACTATCACTTGTAAAACCGATTTCATCAGTAAACAAAATAAGGTTAGGAAAATTTAGATTTACGTTACTTATGTTGCTGTATAAACCAGTTGAAGTATAGAAGTCTTGCTCGATAAATCATCCTGGGATATAGAGTGTACTTTTTGAACATGGTACGGGTAAAGTAACTGTTCTTTTAAAGTTTCATGTGCAACCCATCTTGTAACACTGTTTTGTGGCGCGATCTTTCTTATGCTGTTTGAAGGATTGTCACGAATATCCTGCAAAATTTGTTCCTCTACTTAAGGGTCTCGTGCTCTCCTGGGAGGTCCCTTACTGCTACGTCGGCGTCGCACAGTGGACGATTTGACCAATTTAGTGGGAATTTATTATTTTGACGTAAATATGAATATTTTACTTACATTTAACTAAGTGTATTCACAAAATAAAGATTATAGATCAAAGCCTCTGTTTCGGCTAGCATTTAAATCACCAGTGGTAGCGTTACGTAATTCTTTCACTCTACTTGAATATTTTGTCTTTCTTATTTCTGTTTTACCTATTGTTTTTTTTTTTTAATTATTTACATTTATACACTGTCCATTTAGGTATATTATTTGTACTGCATCCATAAACATTTTAATATTCTTTCTCTCTAGTTACACTGCTACTCATAGTTCTTACTTACTTTTTTAAAAATAATTATTCTTACTTATACAAGTTTAGGTTAGTCTATATCTACAACACATTGTAACAAAGACAGCACCTCTTCTGACATTGCTCCTTTATTCATCTTGTAAGGTAGTGGTCTTAAAGAGGATGCTACTGGATCTGAAGAAACCCACATTTAGTTAAATATATCTATATTTGTATTTGCGATAATCTTTGTTGCGAGCTACTTGCGCTTCTTCTGATAGCTGCCCGATTGGCAAAATTAGTTAGTCTATTACATCAGCCCCATGAATTAAGATTTTATGGACACTGGCAGGCATATTATACCAGTTGTACAGATCAACATACAGGGTGTTGGTGAATAAGTGCGACAAACTTCAGGGGGTGATTCTACATGAAAAAATAATGATAGTTTGCTATATATATATATATTGATTTCCGAGATACAGGGTGTTAAAATTTTTATTAAAAAGTGACGATTTATTTATTACTCGGAAACCCATCGAGATATGCAAATGAAATTTGGTAGGTTTTAAGAGGTAGTTATTGCGCATTTTCTGACATGCAATTAAGAATTTTATGTTTATCATTGGCGCGCATAAGGGTAATAATCTCAATTCTTTTAAAGAAAAAAATGATACGCCACTGAGATATATCAAACTAAAAACAATTTTTAAATTTCTCATTCAATTTGTGACAAAATATCTCTCTTGCCTTTTTTTCGTATTGGGCGCCGTTTTTATGCAAAAAAATAAAACATCTTAACGCCTATTTTTCATTTATTTAATACATTATTAAAAACTATCTAATACAATAACATTAAACCAGAATAATAACAGAAAATAACACTAATAAATAAATAGGCGCAAAGCTACAACAAATGTTGAAAATGACCTCCCTCAGACGTGATACAAGATTCAACTCTTCGCCTCATTGATTGTCGTATTCGCGCAAATATTCCTGGTGTATTTCTTATTGTCTCACAGCCGGCTATAATTCGATTCCTCAGGTCTTCAACATTTTGGACGGGAGTGGAATAAACTAACGACTTAAGAAAACCCCAAATGCAAAAATCTAGAGAATTTAAATCGGGCGATCGAGCAGGCCAATTTTCCGTACCTCCCCTACCTATCCAACGATTTGGATATACTGTATCTAAGTGATTACGTACATTAATGCTAAAATGAGCTGGTGCGCCATCATGCATGAACCAGAAGTGTTGTCTCAGCTGTAGAGGGATTTCTTCTAAAAGAGCAGGTAGCTCTTCCTGTAGGAAATTAAGGTAAGAGTCGCCTGTTAGTCGTTGTGGGAGGAAATATGGGCCGACTAAATGATCATCAATTACCCCAAGCCATATACATTTACTGAAAACTGATACTGAAAATGAGCTTCACAGATTCCATGTGGATTTTCCTCAGCCCATAATTATGGAAATTTCGTATACACTGTCGTCCAAAATTAGCCTCGTCAGTAAACAAAACGCCATTTAAAAAATTAGAAATTTGAGCGATTTGATGAAGAATCCAATGGCAAAAAACTAGGCGCGGAAAAAAGCCTCTGGGTAGTAGAGCTTGCACACGTTAAATGTGAAACGGATACAATTGCTGTTCTTTAAGAATTTTAAATACAGTGAAGTTGCTTACATTCAATATGTTGGCAATTTTTCGAGTACTTGTTTCAGGTGACTCCGCAATTAACTCGAGAACTGCTTCCTCTAGTTGCACAGTTCGTACTTCTCAAGGGCGTCCGCAGTCAGCCGTTTGTTTCTTAAATGTACCTTTTTCGCGCAAACGTTGGTGCAGACGAGCAAATATTGTGTGATAGGGTACTCTACGTCCTGGATACAACTCAGCATACAATCGTCGAGCTTGCCGACCATTTCCATTACTTCGACCATAGACAAAATGCATGTCTGACAATTCCGCATTTGTATAATTTTCCAATCTTTTCGATAAAAGAAAAATTAATTACTTATTAACATTAATGCTATACCAAACTACAAGCTTAAAAATGAAGAAACTCTAATAATTTGACATTTCGTTGAAATATTTGTATTTAACAGAATGTTGACAGTAGCCTACTAGATGATGTATTAAAGAAATGAAAAATACGCGTTAAGATGTTTTATTTTTTTTGCATAAAAACGGCGCCAAATACGAAAAAAAGGCAAGAGAGATTTTTTGTCACAAATTGAACGAGAAATTCAAAAATTGTTTTTAGTTTGATATATCTCAGTGGCGTATCATTTTTTTCTTTAAAAGAATTGAGATTATTTTTGAGAAAACAAAAATAAAACAATGATCTTTTTGATGTAAAAATGTATATAAAATAAAAAAATAAAGACAATGATATCATTTAATCCACTGCATAGTAAAAACTTACTTACCACAGGATGGGGGTTAAATGAGGAATAACAGGCTATTTTGGACAAAACAAGCCATATATTTAGCGGAAAATTAACATTAAAATATCTATTGGGTTTTGCTGAGGATTATTTAAAAGGAGTTCTTAACGTAAAGCAAGAATTAATAATGGTTTTATCTAGATCATATGTTAACTGCTACGTCGGCGAAGTAGAAGCAACTAGTAATGTAAGCAAAATTGAATGGAAAATATGCGCGCCAATGATAAACATAAAATTCTTAATTGCATGTCAGAAAATGCGCAATAACTACCTCTTAAAACCTACCAAATTTCATTTGCATATCTCGATGGGTTTCAGAGCAATAAATAAATCGTCACTTTTTAATAAAAACTTTAACACCCTGTATCTGGGAAATCAAAGCATTTGCGGACAAAAGTTATATAGCAAACTATCATTATTTTTTAATGTAGAATCACCCCCTGAAGTTTGTCGCACTTATTCACTAACACCCTGTATGGTTTGGCAGTATCCATAGAATATGTTTTGAATTCTTCTGTATTTATCTTAAACCCACTGGATAATGCTTGTAGAATAACCCCAAAACGCCATATAAGAACTTCATTTACACAAGTAATTTCTGCGGTCTGCTGATAATTTGCAAAGAATCGTCTTGCCGTATTACCGTCATTACTTGATCCACTCCCCTGTCTAAGTTGATCTACGATAAGACCTGTTTCTCGCCTAAATCTTTCAGTTATCATTTTTTTTTCTTGCAGCCACTTGCAGCTTTCCTTCTGTATCCCGAACTTGCCATTTTCGTACTTCCAAGCGATAACCTGTGACGAAGTATCTGTAAGAGAGTTACAAATCATTCTATCTATCATTGTCATTAGGATATTATGTGTTATGAGAAAATCATGATTGCCTAGAGAAACCTTTGTAGGTTGGAGAGCCTTAATGTCAGCTTTCATGCGAGCAATTTTTGCTTTCGTGACTTCCTTAGTTTCCTTTATATACTCAAAACGAATTGGACGGCAATATCGAGTAGAAGGAACAGGTGGATTGTGCCACAAGACAATTTTGTCTTCAGGGTGTATTTGGTCTGAAAGTTGAATGGGTACAATGGAAGTCAGAAATAAATTTTGGTCAGAAGCTGTTTCGTCGGAGAGTTTTTATTGTACCTACTGTTGTTAACCTGAACTTTCATCGAAGATGTATAAACAGTAAATTTAAAACATTTTTATCTGTCAACTGTAGAAAAGCCTCCTCTTGTATTTGTGCCAATCTCGTGGTAGTAGAATCTAACAAAGTTTGCAGTTTTACTTCCGCACTTTTCTCTGTAAAGAATGTAGAGTCTTCCGGAGGTAAATATTTTTTTGCATCTAAAAGTAAGTAGTAGCAAGGTAGAATGTGTATACCTTTTTCTGTCAGATGATTTCGTAGAGACTTATATCCCTTAGTAGATAGCCCTACGTCTATAAAGAGAGTAAAAGCTTCTTCTGCAGAAGACTTTTCTATTTTCTTTCTAAAACTTTGAAGCTCATTGTGACGAGGTAAGTACTGCTGGTTGAACGACTTGGGCTGCATCTCTTTTCCTGCAAATATTTAGGCTGGTTTTTGCAGCTAATGCTAACTCTTCTGGGGTGCGAGTGTTAACCAAATCCTTAACTCTTTTTTGTTGGCCTACCAACCAATGACTGTTTTATGCCATCTACTGAAACATTTATACATCCACTGGCATTATTTTTTAGTAGCACATCGTAAGTGCGATGACATTTTATCCATCGTTTTTTAGCTCCCCAAGAAAGTTTATTGCCGTACATTTTAACAACGTTTGGGTGTCCTTGTCCAATTTGCTAACCTTAACTTGTCCTTTATCACATTAACAATCGTAGCTTTACTTTCAAGCGACTGAAAATGGAATGATCCCTTATTACGTAGCGGTTCAATAAACACAATGACACTGACATTAAATTGTTCTAAAGTGTTTGACATTTTGAATTTGTTCTTGCTATTTTGATCAAATCAAGTACTGTGCGTCGCGGCAAAAATTACCCTGAATAAAAAATATCAAGATTTAATTCGTTAACTCTAATAATTACCTTCTAATGTTGGGCTGAAAATCTTTCAGCATAAAGTCGTCTTGCCTTCGAAGAGTTGGAAAGCGCTTTCCAAAAATTTAATACACATCAGCATACCCTGTATATTTTATTTTTACCTGTTTGTGTTTTGCACTAGTAACTTTTGAGTGTTTCGCATAAAAACCGATTAGGTAATCTCGAAAACTGCCAGTTTTATCGAAATAGATTAAGAGTACCTATTTTGAAGAGGAATGACCAGAGTATTTAAAAAATCGGTTTTCAGCTCTGTCAAGTGACACCGGTCAAAATTTTGAACCAACGAGTGTGGTGGCAAATCCGTCTCAAACTTCCTTGACGATGTAAAACATCTACTGTAGCATCGTTTTATGAGTCCTTATGATCTGCATAAAATATTAAAATGTTATTAAATTATACAAGTCGGTTCAAAAGTTAAAGTGAAAAAAGTAAGTCGCTAGATACCCCTCTGGGGCTCCATATCTCCCTTAAGGGGTACTTCAGGAATTCTTTCTTTATGACAAATTGGGGTTATTTTGACCTTCTGTGTATGCTCCCAGAAACTAGAAGGTACTTACCAGACACCCTAATAACTAGGAACACTAAAATAATTTCTTGTCGTGGAAAGGTTGGTTACAATATCAAAACAATATGTTAAATCTTTATGTTGTCAACTTTTTATGAATTATGACATTTATTAACTAAAATTTTAATAATTAGCTATGCAACTATGGTTAGACGACAATTATTCCTTCATGTTCATTAGCATCTATTGTCAATTTTTGACGTCACTAAGACAATTTTTAGGAACAGTTTTTAAAAATGTGGTTCTGAATTTGTTTTTTTTATTCAGTGTTTTAAAACACAAAATATGTTTAGATATTACTTGTCCAAAATAAGTAAAGGTGGATGTATGCAGGCCAATTAGGACTTTAATATTGTTAGTGGATTTACGCAGTCCGATTATCACCTTCATTTTGTTTAATATTCCTTAATTGTTGGGTGACGTGCTTAAATGCCACTGCTAATCGTTAATTTAACTTTTTCTTAATTATTGCAGTAATTGTTAAAGGTGGATTAATGCAGGCCAAGACCTACATTTTGTTTAATTATCTTTAATATTATAAATATTTATTTTAATTTGCATAAATGTTAGCATACCATTCGTACGTTTATAGAATAATCGTTAATTTAATTTAATTTTTCCTGATTGGTCTACATAATTCCACTAAGCTACTTAAAACGGGTAATTTTTTAAAAAAACTAATTTCTCAAAGGAACACATACATGACATTGGTTTTTGTATTTTGTAAGAGTGAGAAAAACTGCAAAGGCGACATCTAGAAGCATTAGGTAATATAAATATAATACCATAAAAATTGTATAGTTTTGAGAAGTTATGTAAGTTGAAAAACATGCTTGTATTCCATAGTTGCCTAGTTGGTTTGTTTATAAAACTTTATTATGGATAGCAACATTAATGGTTCTAGGTTAATTTAATGTTATGAATACTGTTTACAATTTCAAATTTATTGTTATTACAAAAATTATTTGTTTTAAAATTCTACACCAAAGAGTTCATTTGAAAAACTTGAGTAAACTTATTAATAAAAACTCGTTTAAAATATATTATGTTTTATACCTTCTTTTAAACTCCTATATAAAATGGATAAATACTATTGAATTCATAGTATACTTAGATCGCTTTCTATGAATCTCACATAATTCCAGGGATAAAAAACGATTTTTGGATTTTTTTTCCAGGACTTCAAAATTTTTTTTCAGTTTTTTATTTATTTTGTAAACTACCAAAGAAAATAAAAGAACATTTTAAACCATCATAAATGACACTAATGAACGGAGACATGTGTCCCAATTAATAAAATACAACCTAATGTTTTCACACTTTTTTAGACCACCCTACATGTGCAAAAGTATTTTTCTACTATACCTAAAGTATAAGTCGGCATATGAATGAACCTTCTAAGTCCTAACTTAATTTGTACAGGAGCTATGAAATCTGACTGACTGTTGCATATTTTATTATGCTGTATTTATATAGTAAAGTTTATATTATATCGCTGACCTTCACTGCAATAAGTCAACTATTTGATTAAACCCCATTGCGTAGGTACCAAACATCCTAAAACCGCAATAAATGGTTGTAGGCTGGGTTTGATAATATAGCTATCTTCATATTGATTTATTTTTATTTTGAATTAAAGAGACATTTTAAACCAAATAAAAGTAAAGATCAATTCTCCCGTGAGAAGGAACACCCTAGTAAAGTGACTTACTAGGTTGTCGCTTAGCATCGATTTTATTAAAACCCTTGACGCCCTCTTTCGACGGGTATAAACATTTTGGAAAAAATCGAATATTTAAGGAAGTTATTGCAGACCGAAAAATCTAGTAAATTGCAAATTTAAATATTTTCCGTTGGAAAAACCTAACCCGGTGTTCCGACGGATAAATCTAGCAACTTTTCCGTTACTAAAAATATTTTGTATAGATTACAAATATTTTGTTTGGAAAAACATTACAAAGTTCCGTACTAGTTTTTTCCCCTAAGAGTTTTACATATAGTTTACTTTCTTACAATTAAAAGGTTCTAGCATCCTACTTTACTATTTTTATAACCGAAAAAAAAACACAATTATTTGTAACAAAAAGCTAAGTATTTCCACTTTATTACTGTGCTTTTAAAACTGACCGTCTTATTTTATAGACTCTTTGCTAGTGTTCCAATTTAAAGCGACACCTTGGCCTTGTCTGCAGAGCTAGCAAACTTTTTGGCGGGAAAAGTGAAAACGTTAGCTAGGTTCTTCCAAGGCGCTGTTTATATTATTTAGTCGTGTTAAGAGGTCGGTAATGTGAGGATATTCACGACCGTGTTCTGTCTCACTATTTAAATAAAAAAAGTGCTACAACCATGTCCCAAAGGAAAAAAGTGATTATGGCTTTGGCTAAACAAAACAAAGTAGTTTACTTTCAGAATGCGGGTGATACCCAAAATCGGTAAGTATTACGTTCTAACTAGTACTAGGTACGTTATGTTATAACAATGTAATGATAGTATATTATTAACCAAGGTTTAGACAGCCATCATTATTGCCCGAGCGGCAAGTTTAAATCACGAGGAGCGGAGCGACGAGGGATTTAAGACGCCAGGGCTATAAGCTGTCTAAACCGTGGTTAATATAATATTTTTTCCACTACTGCAAACTTTTATAAGACATTTATCTTTATAGTATTAATAATTATAAAAAATGATAGGTAGGTATAAGTATATTTTTTAATCAAGTTACCTGCGCTTTGGAATTGCCAAAATATTTTGTTGTTTTGTCAGATGGCTTTGTTAATGTCAATTTTTGTCAATTTATGTTATCAGATTTCACGAGTTTTCCGTTTTTTTAAAAAATGAGCGAAGAAAATGTTAGTGATATTATTATGTGTACACCTCCAGAATTAAGTAAGCAGAAAAAATGTTGATTGTATCGATATTTTACAATATCAATTAATCTAATATGTATTGATAATTATCTGGTTGCCTAACCACATTCATGTTTATGAGTTCATGTTGTAGAATCAAAAAATCAAGTTACCTGCCTTCAAATAGATTCTTGAAGATCGGTCAATAATGGATTTCAATGCCTTATTATTGACCATGGTCAATAATAACTTATGAGGTAGCGAAAAGCGATTTCTAACGTTAATAATCGGTCAATAATGGCGATGTTATAGGCTAGCAGTGGAAAAAAATACTTACTCATTTGGTTTTGTTGTGATATTCCACTTCGCATTTTTGGTGGTTGAGAAACAAAAAACTAATCAATAAGTTGACAAAATGTAAAGTAAAATTTCAGCCTAGTGATATAATGATTTCTTTTCGAACTTTCCAATAACTAGGGTGGTATATATACCGGGCAGCATAAAATATTTTTTTAATTGGCCATTTTAGGGTAAAAAACTTTTACAAAATATCTTGTTTAACAATCATTTCGCTAATATTTTTTTATAAATGAACTAATAATTCGGAGACCCTGTAAATAACTGATTGCATACGTTTTCCCTTCCAGTTTAAATGAACTTACATCCTTCAGTAAAAATTATTCCGAGTCGGCACAGTGTAGCTTAGAAGATGATTCATTGGATTAACAACAGACCAAAATCATTGAAAACCAACAGTAAATTTCTCGATTAAATTCCTGAATGGAAATTGTCGTATTCATATTTTTTATAAATTAAAATAATACACAATGTAAGACGAAAAAACATAAAATCATAAAAAGACAGCTGCAATAGTGAATTTAGATCCCATACTAAAAATTCTGTCGAGCCAGATCAGAGTAACTTAAGATAGGATACTTTGAAACAACAACACAAAAACTTCTTTTAAATCCTAAAATAAGTCTCTGGATGAGTGTCAATTATTGTGTCCTATGATTGGTAAGTCATATATTTTTTAGTGATTATGAATGTGCCAAAGAAGAGCATTTCTATGAATTTTAACTACTATGTTGAGTAAGCAAAATTACTGATAAAATAGAGGACGTATACGCAAAAGTATATGCTGAATTATTCCCCAGTTAAAAAGAAGGACTTTGATCGCCCAAAATTTTCAACAGAGTTGCTATATCACTATCATCGACAAATACAAATACTTATATAACTCAGCAAAGTGAAACTATATTTTGTACTAACAAGAGGTGATGGTGTTTTATTTAATTCATTGTGAATCGAAGCTAACAAATAGTTTTTATTTTAGCTTATATGAAACGGATTTTGCAAAAAGATTTTCGAAAGAAAAGTCAACTTGGAATGATAACACAGAAGCTTCTCAACAATGGAAATAATACGAAGATTGGTAACAAAGGTATATTTATTACAAGCAGTATCATAAAATCTATTATTATGGTCTTTATATAGATGAAACTTTTGAAGATTTTCAGATTTAGACCCCAGTTAGGATCCACACGATACTGAGGAGATATTAAGTTCGGATAAAAAGAGGACAAGAAGAGTTGCAAAGCGTTTCGGAATAGGTAATACCACAACATTTAAAAGCTTAAATGGTTATACATAAATAATAATTTTGTTACAGATACACCGGACAACATAAAAATTGACGACAACTATCTACATTTAAGGAGTAACGAACCAGACCCCATCAGTACTAATATAAACCAGATAGTTTGACTTGATAACAATGGAAAAGAAAAAAGCAAGAACAGGAATAGAGCAAATAGAAAGACATTTAGAAAAATATCAGTTGTTAAAACCATGTAATTGCAAAAAAAATGCGGAGATTATTTTTCAGAAAAGAGAAGACAAGACATTTGCCAGTCTTTTTGGAGAATGAGTTTTGGCAAGAGGCGGTAGTATCTTAATGCAAAGGCAAAAATTGAGAGCGTTAAAAGGAGAAAAGTGAATAGTAATAATAAGCATCAACACGTCCTTACATACTCATTGGTCAAGGATGATGGTTTTGAGATGGATGTGTGCAAACAAATGTTCTTACATACACACGGTATGAAAACGGATGGTATGATAACGGAGTTCAAAAAAAGGCATGAACAATCCATAGGGTTGGAACTGGTTAAAGATAAACGGCAAGTGTCTGTGCCACCTAACAAAAAAGATCCCATTCCTCCGCCAATTGTAATATTACATTGTAAATTACAATAAAGACATTTATTTATTTATTTATTATTTATTAAAAACCATATAGAGCCTCATAACCCACAAATATCACACTCTAAACTGCAGCATGCTCTTAACAGAAGATATTTACCCCAAGATATATCTATAACGGATATGTGGAAAAACTATTGTGAAATTCATAAAAAAATATCTTATGATCGATACAGAGCTGAATTTACTTCATTCAACATTGGATTTGATCAACCAAACCAGACGAGAGTGACAGTTGTGGGAAGCATAAAGAGCATAAGAAAGTTTGTACGGTTCCAGAAGCTTGCGACCAATGTGTTTTATTTGAGAGTCACCATAAAGCACATATAAATGCTAGAATAGCATGTGACTATGATAGGGACAAAGAATATCCTAACTCATTTAGAGTTTATTGTGATAATATGCAAAAAGTGTTGCTGCTCCCAAAGTTATCAATAAAATCTTCAGTTTCTGTAAGCAAATTGGTTGTTTTTAACGAAACATTTGCGTCTTTAACTAAGGATGAAGAAAATATTTGCATGTTGTAGCATGAAGCCATAAGTGGCCGCCTAGCGGAAGATGTGGCATCGACGTATTGCGCGGTTATTCAAAAATCTTCAGTAGAAGTGGAGCACTACGTTTTGGTGCGACAACTGCAGTGCCCAAAATAAAAATTGGAAACTCTTTACATCATTTGTAGTAATTGTTAATTCTAATTGGGGTTCTAAAAGTATCACATTAAAATACTTTGAACCTGGACACTCTTTTATGAGGGCCGACAGTGTCCATGGAAATATTGGCAAGTCGTGGAAAAAGAAGAGCAACATATATGACATAAACGAATTAAATGAGCTAATATTGAAAACTTCCAGAAAAAATAAAACACTACCAATGAAACACGACGATTTTTATAACTTTAAAGACGGCATAAGATAAGACAAAAAAAAAGATCGATGAAAGTATACCGATACTTAATTTAATTAAACTAGTGCAGTTTCGAAAAGATTCCAGAAAAATGTTTTACAAGAAAATTCACCCTAAGGAAGATTTCATTACTTCAGATTTCTTAAAACCACAATGTGACCTTGATATGCCTGAAAATAAAACTGAGGATCAAGGTATAAATATTAAAAAAAAAAAAAAATAGTTCCGTGAATGCCAAATCAAAAAGGTTGTTTTGGGAAAAATTATCTGTTTTTGAGACATCCAACGATTTGCTAAATAATCGAATTTAGCTTATAATATTTCTTGTACTTTCTATAATTATTACATTTTTATCTAAACGCTTTTGGTATCTTTTTATAGTAATTTGAATAAACATTTTAAATCTGTATACTTTTTTTATTCAAAAGAAACTGAAAGCCTAGTTTGCTAAGTTTTATCTGAAATTATAAAGCCAACATAAAACATACATTTTATACCAAGTAACAATACTAGCTTTTTCGTCGGCAAAAATCTTATTTATTGATTTATTAAGTAAGCATACTAGCTTCTTCCTGAGTAATATGAATACTTATTTGTAATGAAAAAATGGTAAGTCACATGGAACTGACATAACTAAATCTTTTGAAGAAAACTGTCACATTAATAAGAACTTACCTTTGAAACATAATATCTCACCAAAAAACAAAAAATTATACCTATAATATCCTAACAGAACGGAAAACTTTTTCTCTTGATTTCTGTTTTCTGAAAAGTCATCAAAAACCAGTTACTAGGTTTTTTTTTGACGGGAGAATTATTATAATAATAATATTTTGAGACATAACAAGTAAGTACAAAAAAAATTAATGGAATACTGAAATACAGATTTATTTGTTTCAACAAAAATTAAGATTTTACAGTCGTCAACAAAGTTACAATGATTAAAATTTACAATGTTACGATTTAGACTACACAGTAATATAAGATTAAAATTAAGTTTCAGATTTAAACACAGTACCATGTACAGTTTTCCACCTTAATTACATGTTGTATACAGTTTCTTACTATGTTTTTTATTAATTCTACTATAGATGTAATTGATCTGGGAGAAGTATTATTTCTTCTAATATTTGATTTTACTTGGTGCCATATTAGCTCGATTGGATTAAATACACAACAGTAGGGGTGAAGACGCAACACTGTACGCCCATTCTCTGTTGTAAGTTTATTACAAAAAATTACAAACGTCTTCTTTATTAATTTTAAAAGCCTGTAATACTTCTAAAACATCCCGCTTTTTGTGGGTTTCTTCAAAATATATATTAGTATTTATCATAAAATTATAGATTTTTGCTTTTGTACTGTTAGAACTAGGAAACATTTTAACTTGACGACTATGATAACCAGCATTGTTCATTACAATAACGCTATTTTTGGGTACATTTTTAAGAAGTCGATGTTCAAACCAATTTTCAAAGAGTTATGCGTCAGTGTCTTGGTGGTAATCTAGAGAAGAATCTATTATGTTCTTAGCTGAAAGCACCAGACAGTTCGAAACAAATCCATTTTGTGAATCTGCGTGTATTATTGTTATTAATTTGCTTTTACTCGAAGGAACCTTTGCTTAACATTTTTATGAAAAATAATTCCATCCCTTTCTTCCAGTGTCATATGTATTAAACCATGTTTTGTCAAAGTGGATAAATGGTCGATTTTCTGCTCTATGTTGTTTAATAGCCGGTTAATATTTATGACGCCATTTCCGTAAACGTTGAGATTCCATTAAGGCTTCTCTTTTGTCAATTGTGTGATATTTAGAACCCATTTTAAGCAAACTTCTTCTTAAGCTGGAAATGCTACCAGAAATTTTATTGCGTCGTTAAAAAGCCTCTTTTCAGGGAAACCAGGGCATGTACAGGATTCATACTTTTAGTACATTTTCCTTTTCAATAAATCCAAATGATCAATATTTCTAAATGTGCCACAGTCACTTAGCTTCTATCTGGGAATGGTAGGTTTCAGTACTATATCCCTTAAAGATAAAAATGATTTAAGGTTGGTTATTGACAGTGATCTACGTGAGGTTAAAAAATGATGTGACACAAACCCCTTATGGTTTAATATTAACAAAACAAATATAACGACTTTTGATTTTAGTTTCAGTGAGTTAAATCTTGATGATCAACAAATTCGAAATAAATCACTTACAATTTTTTAGCTCTAACGTTAGATAATAAACTAAAATTTAAGGAACACATAAATCTATTAAGCAAGAAATTGGCAGCTGGCTGTTATACAATAAGGATAGTCTGTAATGAACTTAGTAACTCAACCGCTAAAATGGCATATCATTCTTTGTTTGAATCGCACGTGCGTTACGGTATTGTTTTTTGGGGATTTGCAAACAGGCAGTTGGTAAACTCTATATTTTTGTTACAGAAAAGAGCAATTCGATATTTTAAAGGGAAATGAAAGTCTGTCTTTACCACCAAAATTTTTTTAATATTAACTACAATACACCCTAGATTTGGGTATCGAGGGCATATATATGGGAGGGATTCACCATATGAGTTAGATGTTCAATATAAGTTTGAAAATTGAGTCGGACTAGTTTCGACCTTAGAAAAGATCATCATCAGCAACTCTATATAATTGTAATATAAACAAGTTAAAACACAGTAGTGGATGGTTCAATGAATGTGTATGCCTGCCCATGGACTTGACTGGGAACGTCCCTTTGGCTACACAGATGGTTAAGAATAAGGGGTTAATTGATACACTTGTTGAGTATCGAGTGTAGAGGTTTTATATTTATTTGACGTAAGCCAATAACTGTAAACAGTAGGAGAAGTAGGTTTTAAACAAGTTTGTTTTTACTCTTGACACATGCTAGTAGAGAAATGATTTTATTTATTTTCATTACATATATTATTGAGAGAAAAGGATTATGATTTTGAATTTGTGGTGGTATTCTTTGTGGAATAGACTTTTTAATTAAGGTGGGTTAATTTTTAATTTTTAATGTAACATTTTTAGATGTAAGATAGTACTAAAGGTTTGTTTTATGTTATATTTAGGTTTTAGTTCGTTTTTTTAATTTTGTCCTTATTTCTCAGTCACTCAACAAAGGTGAGGCTTTTCTCTTTTTTCTCTTGAGAAGGAGGAGAGAGAAAAAAGAAAAAAAAAAAAAAAAAAAAAAAGAGAAAAGCCTCACCTTTGTTGAGTGACTGAGAAATAAGGACAAAATTAAAAAAACGAACTAAAACCTAAATATAACATAAAACAAACCTTTAGTACTATCTTACATCTAAAAATGTTACATTAAAAATTAAAAATTAACCCACCTTAATTAAAAAGTCTATTTCACAAAGAATACCACCACAAATTCAAAATCATAATCCTTTTCTCTCAATAATATATGTAATGAAAATAAATAAAATCATTTCTCTACTAGCATGTGTCAAGAGTAAAAACAAACTTGTTTAAAACCTACTTCTCCTACTGTTTACAGTTATTGGCTTACGTCAAATAAATATAAAACCTCTACACTCGATACTCAACAAGTGTATCAATTAACCCCTTATTCTTAACCATCTGTGTAGTCAAAGGGACGTTCCCAGTCAAGTCCATGGGCAGGCATACACATTCATTGAACCATCCACTACTGTGTTTTAACTTGTTTATATTACAATTATATAGAGTTGCTGATGATGATCTTTTCTAAGGTCGAAACTAGTCCGACTCAATTTTCAAACTTATATTGAACATCTAACTCATATGGTGAATCCCTCCCATATATATGCCCTCGATACCCAAATCTAGGGTGTAATGTAGTTAATATTAAAAAAATTTTGGTGGTAAAGACAGACTTTCATTTCCCTTTAAAATACATAACCACAGACCATGGACTACTTCTTAAATTCGATATTTGTGCAGAGCAAATAACCGTAAACACTGCCAACCTTTATTTAGAGCAGAAGAAATTTTAACTGTACCGTCTTTATTTATTTTGAAAACTGTTGGTCTTTTGCATAAAAGATGTTTTAGATCAGATGCTGAGGAATTTAACTACAGTACTTGATCCAGTATATTAAATCTTCGACTACCTATTCCTAAGACTACTATTGTAAAACAGTGGGTCCTTTATGAGAGTAAAAAGATTTTCAAAGAGTTAAGTAATAAGCTGAAATCAATTGTAAACTTCTGCTAGTTTTGGAAAAATGTCAAAGACATCTTATTGCAGAAACCTACTACAGTTTGAATGAGTATTACAGTGACGTTTTATAGTTGGTTTGTGTTACTTATTTTGTTGATGACATTGCATTTTATATTTGTATGGGTGTATGTGCATATATTATTATGTATGTATGTGAAATACACTAGTGAATATTGGGGACTGCGGACTGCAGCAAATAAAAGAGTACTCTTTAAAGTTATTCCAAGCTTTCGGAAATCGTATATTTTATTTCCATCCTCAGGGAGACTACAAATTTATATAAATTAAGATTAGGAAATTTGTTCAAATTAATAATTAAATGTTTTTACTTACAACTTTGTTGAGATTGTTCATATAGATGTTAATATAATTATTAATAAAAGACATTCGAGAAGAAAACGTATTGAAAATCCAAGTCAATTACAAATACAACTACAGTTTGGAGATAATATTAAAAACATTGTATATGGACGAAGAAACACACAATTTAAAATAAAATCAAACTTAGTTGTTCACATTTTGAAAAAAATTCGTTACTAATTTAAATTTATGGAAATATTAAGCGGGAAAACATGACTTGCATGTCACCATCTTAAGTGACTGAATAGGTTAGGAAATACTGTAAAAAAAAAAAATTACAGTATTTCCTAAATATCGATTATGGCAAAGAGGATGGTCAAGGGAAATGTTACTGAACAGAGCTACTCTGATCGATCATTTTATCCTCTGATGATGGGCATTTATGTATCCGAAATATGTTGGGAACAGTACAATAGGTAAATAATTTTCCAAAATTAAATACACAATGTGGAGGTAGACCGACGGTAGTTTATTTAATACTTATTTAGTTTTAGTACCTGAAGTGTCAATGGATACTATTGTACGCGCAGCGTGTACCAGTCAGTCTTATGAACACAGAAAAATAATATACATAAGAATGTTTTGTACATTATATACCTACTTAGTAAAATCAAGAATTAAAAAAAAAAGTATTTGCTCTAGATTCAATACGACATAGATTTCAAAAAAATATAATAAATTTATTTCATATTATTATATTATCTGGTATTTGTTATGGCCCTCTGCAATTTTTTTTTTTTATGATAAGGCACAGCACTGCAGGATAAATTCTTTATGGCGCTCTGGGAGCGGTGCGTGTGCGCAGGAAACGATTCACGTTGGTCTTGAATCTTTGAAGATTATAGTCGTTGGAGAACACGATCTCAGGGAGGTCGTTCCAGAGTAATGACGTTCTCCAGATGAAAGAATTTTGAAACAGTGTCGTTCGAGGGACACTAAGCTGAACCACGTACTGGTGGGCTGCAGTGGCTCGTTGTGTATTTCTACCATGCACCGCTCTGGGTGGTATCAAGCGGGCAACCTCAGTTGAACACTTGCCATGAAAATATTTGTAAAATAGACTCAAGTCGCCAACCTGCCTTCGATGTTCAAGGCTTTCCAGGTTGTTTGTCAGACTATGGTCACCGATCAAGCGAATGGCTCTTCTTTGAATGGAATCTAGCAATCTCAGGGTATGTTTAGGAGCAGAGCCCCAAATATGCGAACAGTACTCCAGCTATGGTCGAATTTGGGCTTTATAGAGCATCAAAAGTTGTTGGGGTGTATAGAGGTTCTTTGTTTGGAAAAGTACTCCAAGCTTCTGCGAGGCTGCCCTAGCAATGGCCGCAACGTGGCTATGCCAAGACATATGACTATCCAAATTAACGCCCAATAAATGAATTGATGAAGCCAAGGGAATCGAGTGTCCCGCCATAACTATATCCGGTTCTTCAATATTAATTTTTTTAGAAAAAACTGCCGCCTGGGTCTTTTTAGCGTTAAATTCTACTTGGTTACTGTCACCCCAAGACAGAATTTGTTCCAGGTCTTTCTTGAGATGTGAGACCTCTTGCTGCCTATAGAGATGTGCATTAGCAGCCGATGTCCGAGCATCCAAAGTAAAAGATGAAACAAGTGTGCTGTCATCAGCGAAGCTATATCTAGGATTTTTAGTTTTTTCCATAAGATCGTTAATGTAGAGTAAGAAAAGGGTGGGCGACAATATAAAACCTTGAGGGACTCCGGCGTTGATGTTAAATGTGTCTGAAAGAAATCCGTCCATCGCCACTCGCAGAGAACGGTCTTTAAGAAAGCTCGACAGCCATGAACAAAATTGAACCGGCATTCCGTATGCTCTCACTTTAGTTAGGAGCCTCTCATGCCATACTCGGTCAAAAGTCTTGGAAATGTCCAGTGCTACCGCCCGGGACTCTCCAATTAATTGTAATTTTATATAGATTTATGAAGTACAGTAAAACACACTTGAACTGTAAATTTCCACTATATTTAACTATGAAATTTATAACATGTTTCGCTAACACTGTAGCTTCATCAGATGACACAGGTATAATGATTGTTAAAAATAATTGATGTACAATAAGGTTCAGATAATTACAAATAACAATAAAACTAGAAATAGAGGGAAGGGTTATAATTTTGGGGAAAACCAATAAGTGGTGGTTGTAATTATAATAAAGTAGGTAATGTGTTTATTACAGAGCCCTAAAGGTGTAGATAGTGGTCAACAGAATAAATTTAATAAAGGTGAACTATTTAAATCTAATTGATCATTTAATAACAGGTCCGTATTTTTAAGTTTGTTTATTTCCATAGATTCTAACAGATTAAGTTTAAAACCTTTATTTTCGGTATGTAGAATTTTGAAAGAAGGGTCAAAATTATGTTGGCTATCAAGTAAATGATTAGCATAGTTCGAATCACTTTTATTTTTGGCAAAACTATTATAATGTTCTTGTACTCTTTTCTTAAAATATCTACCTGTTTGGCCAATGTAAGTTTTCGGACAATCCATACATTTCAACTTATAGACTTCAGATTTTTTATTAATGTCGCTTTTAGTTTTATTATTTTTAATGAACCTGCCTAAAGAGTTATTTGTTTTGTAAGATACATTTATATCCAGTTTATTGAGAAAGTTACCAATTATTTTGCTAGGTTGTCCAATGAAAGAAACAGTTTTAAATTTGTCTGATGACGTTTTCACTCTTGGAAATACTAAGTCAATGGTCTTTTTATACGTCTTCTTTTTTAAGATGTTATTAATTAAATTAGCTTTATAACCATTGTTTACGGCTATTTGTTTAATATAGTTTAATTCTTTTTGAAAATTTATCTTGTTAAGAGGGAGAGTTACTAATCTATGGATCATACTGTGAAAGGCAGCTAATTTGTGTTGAGTAGGATGGCAAGAAGAGTTAGGTATGACGGTGTCAGTATGAGAAGGTTTATGAAAGACCGAGAAACTGTGTTGATCATTTTCTCTTTTAATATTTAAATCAAGAAAATTAATAGATTTATCCAATTCTTGTTCGATTGTGAATTTTATATTTTTGTGTAAACTATTAATATACTCTAAAAATATATTTAATTGTCTATCAGTTCCAAGAAAACAGGCCAAGACGTCGTCAACGTACCTGTGCCAGTAAAGAAAATGTTTGAAAAGAGGGTGTTTGCTGATCTTTCCTTCTAAAAAATCCATGAATATTTCAGCCAATAAAGGGCTAAGAGGGTTGCCCATTATTAGGCCATTTTTACTAGTGTATATTTGATCATTAAACTCAAAATAATTTTGTTCGAGACATACAGATAGTGAATCTAAGATTTCTTGTTTTTTAACAACATTAATATTTTTTAAGTCTAATAGTTGATTAACCAAAGTGATTGTTTCATCTATAGGTATGCTTGGGAATAAATTTGTCACATCAAACGAAATTAACTTGGCATTATTAGGTAAATGAATATTTTTGATTTTATTTACTAACTCCAAAGAATTTTTTATTGCGAATTTAGCTGTAAAATGCGTGTTACTTTTGATTATGTCAATTAATTTTTTGGAAAGTTTGTAAGACGGTGTTGTGAAAAATGAGACTACAGGTCTAATAGGGTATCCCTCTTTATGAAGTTTAATTAGCGAATACATTTTGGGAGGTTGAGGGTTCATGATTGTTAATCTACTAGAATCCATGTCAGAAAACAAACTTTTACAATTAAGTAACACTGTTTTTATAGATTTTTGGAAAACAGCAGTAGGATCGCGTTTTAAAATTTGATAATTACTAGGATTTAAAAATTCAATAGTTTTTTGAATATAACTAGTTTTGTTAATTGCTACTACTGTGTTTCCCTTGTCTGCTTTAGTAAAAACTATATTACTAGATTTATTTTTAATATCTATAGCTGTTTGAATTTCTTGACTTGGAAAGGTTTGGTTTAAAAATTCTTTCTTTATTATGGTAGAGGCTTCGTGTTTAAGTGGAATGTTTGAAGGAATATCTTTAAGTGCAATTTCTGTTTCGACACCTAATATTTCTAAGTTTTTGGTAGAAATATTATCGTGAATATTATATTTGAAGCCTTTTTCAATTAATTTATTTTCGGTATCTGAGAAATTAACAGAGGATAGGTTAATAAATCTATTGAAAAACTTATGTGTAGAAAATTGCTTTTGTTGTTGAGGGTTTTTTTGAGAATTGCGAGCTTTTGAAATAAGAGAATTAAGCTTTTTTTGTTGAGTTAGATATTTTTTATGTATAATTGAGTTAACCTTTTCTCTAGTATCCCTATCCAAAACAAGAAATTCGATATAATTCAATTTATGTAATAATTCGGTATGAACTACTTTTAGATAAATGTTGTAAGTACCTCTTTTACGGAACTGAATTTTCTTTTCTACACTTAACCACTTCCTTAAACCTGTTGTGGATCCCTGTACTGCTGCTATACTTTTGTTGTGCGTCTTGAGGGCCATGTATTTTGGGAAAACATTATTTTTAGAACACTTATCAAAGAACCACAAATTTTGTGAACATATTGCACATCTAAGGAGGAACTTGAAGTACCAAACGGCGAGGAAACTTTCTGAAGCTTCTTTAAACAAATTGATAGATTCAGCCGATACTAGGTGGAAATCCATAACTATAGATTTATGAAGTACAGTAAAACACACTTGAACTGTAAATTTCCACTATATTTAACTATGAAATTTATAACATGTTTCGCTAACACTGTAGCTTCATCAGATGACACAGGTATAATGATTGTTAAAAATAATTGATGTACAATATTTTAAGAAAAGAGTACAAGAACATTATAATAGTTTTGCCAAAAATAAAAGTGATTCGAACTATGCTAATCATTTACTTGATAGCCAACATAATTTTGACCCTTCTTTCAAAATTCTACATACCGAAAATAAAGGTTTTAAACTTAATCTGTTAGAATCTATGGAAATAAACAAACTTAAAAATACGGACCTGTTATTAAATGATCAATTAGATTTAAATAGTTCACCTTTATTAAATTTATTCTGTTGACCACTATCTACACCTTTAGGGCTCTGTAATAAACACATTACCTACTTTATTATAATTACAACCACCACTTATTGGTTTTCCCCAAAATTATAACCCTTCCCTCTATTTCTAGTTTTATTGTTATTTGTAATTATCTGAACCTTATTGTACATCAATTATTTTTAACAATCATTATACCTGTGTCATCTGATGAAGCTACAGTGTTAGCGAAACATGTTATAAATTTCATAGTTAAATATAGTGGAAATTTACAGTTCAAGTGTGTTTTACTGTACTTCATAAATCTATAGTTATGGATTTCCACCTAGTATCGGCTGAATCTATCAAATTGTAATTTTAACTCCAATTAATTTTGGAAAGCTGCATCTTCGTTAACACTAATTTAAAGATATGTGATATGTGTAGAATATAGAACTTTATTCGGTTCTATCGACGGTAAGATATAGGGTATTCCACTCAAAACATATGTATATATACATGTATGTGCATACACCCATACAAATATAAAATGCAATGTCATCAACAATACAAGTAACACAAAACAACTGTTTAACATCACTGTAATAATTATCGAAACTGTAGTAGGTTTTCTGCAATAAGATGTCTTTGACATTTGTCCGAAACTGGCAGAAGTTTACAATTGGTTTCAGCTCATTACTTAAATCATTGAAAATCTTTTAACTCTCATTAAGGACCGACTATTTTACAGTAGTAGTCTTAGGAATAAATTTAGTATGCTGGTTCTAGTACTGTAGTTATATTATACATAATTTCTCAGCATCTGATCTAGAACATCTTCTATGCAAACAGTTTCCAAAATGAATAAAGACGGTACAGTTAAAATTCCTTCTGTTCTAAATAAAAGTTGACAGTGTTAGTGGTTATTTGCTCTGCACAAATATCAAAATGATCTTTTCTGCAACACAGATATGGAGTTTAGCAACTGGCTGTTTGCAAATCCGCAAAAAACAATATCGTAACGCACGTGCGATTCAAACAAGGAATGATATACCATTTTAGCGGTTAAGTTACTAAGTCCATTACAGTCTATCCTTATTGCGTAACAGCTAGCTGCCAATTTCTTGCTTAATACTGATGAATGAATTCCTCAAATTTTAGCTTATTATCTAACGTTAGACCTAAAAACTTTCGAATTTGTTGATCATCAATATTTAACGTACTGAATCTGAATTCAGAAGTCATTATATTTGTTTTGTTAATATTAAACCATACGGGGTTTGTGTCATACCATTTTTTAGCCTCACGTAGATCACTGTCAATAACCAACCTGAAATAATTTTCATCTTTAAAGGATATAGTACTGAAACCTATTATTCCCAGATGAAAGCTAAGGGACTGTCGCACATTTAGAAATATTGACGAGAATCATTTGGATTTATTAAGATCGAAGATATTATATTAAAAGTATAAACACTGGTTTCCCTAAAATGAGGCTTACTAACGACGAAACAAATATTTCTGGCAGCATTTCAAGCTTAAGAAAAGTTTGCTTAAAATGGGTTCTAAATATCACACAATTGACAAAAGAAAAGCCTTAATGGAATCTCAACGTTTACGGGAATGGCGTCATAAATATTTAACGGCTATTAAACAATAGAGCAGAAAATCGACCATTTATCCACTCTGAGGAAACATGGCTCAATACACAAGACACTGCAAGAAAAGGATGGAATGATTTTTCATAAAAATGTCAAACAAGGGCTCCTTCAAGTGAAGGCAGATTGATAATACCCGCAGGATCACAAACTTCTAGTGCCTCTACAAAATCCACATCGTCCATTTCGTCCCTTTCTCGATTCTTCTTATTATATATTATTATGATTCAAGTCTTGTCTTTATAAATGATCGATTCTTAATTAAATTGATTTTTAAACTCGAAAATGTTACTTGACTGGGCTGCGTTCTCTCTGGATATCTATGAAAGTAAGAACTCTTTAACTTAGATATTTAAATTAGAAGATTGTAAGCTTACCTATTTTCATGGTAATCTATGAAGCAAACCAACATATCGTAATTTTTAAAATTTTCATACTACTACATTTCGTCAAGAAAGTTGTTTTATATTTAACAGTCTGAAAATGCTGGGTTTTTGGGAACTTCTATTTTTGTTTTAACTTTTTAGACCGAATTTAAGGGGACGGCAAATTTCGCCTTCGCCCCGGGCGACAGAAGCCCATGCTACGCCATTGTCTGCGATATTGAGGAAAATAATTATTCATATTTTTTGTGCATTATCTACTTTTTTTTAATGAAATTATGAAATCATGGTATTTTTAAATAGAGAAAGATTCCCCTGGTTCGTGTCGCTAGGATTCACCTTTTTTAAAAAAAATTGCTTTTATATAATTTATACTCTAACAAAAAGTTAAGAAGCAAATATTTCATTTCTATGTAAATCTACTAGAAGGCCGTGGAACTGTGGAACAACATTTTTTTAATTTCATAACTCTAGCCATTTCCGAGAAAATGGCTATTAATGAACAGACATACAGATGTACAGGTCGTGCAATCTAGCTTAAGCTCTGAAATGCGTAGATGATAGCAAAGAACAGTCATTGTACGATAGAGATACGTCAGTGTGTAGGTCAGAGCTCATGCTATATTACTCGAACTGTACAATAAAACGATGCTATAAAGGTTCCGTTTTTTAACTTTGAGCTACAGAATCCTATATTTTTAGAATTATTTTTATAAAACGCGCCTTCATCAATATTTGGGTAGTTTAAGCATTCGCTTGAATGAAATTCAGAACTTGTATGGTATAAGCGCTGCCGTATTATTGCGTATATTATAGTAATCGAGTTTATTAGAAATAATTATTATATTCTTTTTCCTCATACAAGCGCTGGTTATTTACTTTACTAAGCGCCACACCGATAAGAAGGTGAAGCGATAACCTTAAACGGCGCCCTAGCTGTCGGACATCTGTTTCATTCAGTATTATTAAATTGTTTTTTTATTTTTTTCAATAATTGATGTGAACACATAATATTATTGTTTATAAAATTTTAAATGATTAATATAAATTAATTAAAAATATTAATAAACAGATATCGTAAGACAAGGCTAGTTTAGATTAGAAGTTTGTGACCTTAACAATAAATATTTATTTTTTGTAAATTTCTTCTCAAACAAATCAAAATAAAAATCCTTTATTCCTACTTGCTTGCATAAGCAGCCATCAAAGACATAGACGACATTGTATAATATGTGTAATATGTACTGGGTGTCCCACTAAGAATGGCTGTCGGCCGTATCTCAGAAAGTGTTAGTCGTATGGCTTGCGGAAAAAAAATATATTAGGTAAAGTGGTCATGAGAAATTGCTGGAAATTATTTTCAAGTTTCTCAGACTGGCGCTAGAGGGCGCAACAGTAACGGTAAATATAAATCACGAGGTTTCCTCAAAAGTCGCCTAGTTAAGGTATCCCGAAAATAACATTTTTGTATATTTCGAAGATTTATTAATAAAATTCACCTATGGAACGTGTTCGTCACTTTTCAAATAAACTGGTGGGGGAAGGTTGAACATTATTTGTAATAAATGCTGATAACAACTCCGGTCTGGCTTAACATAATTTAGTAAACTTAGTTTTATTAAAAAGGGCTTTTCTCACTCTATATATCATCTTATGAACTACCGCAATATGTGTTTTACACTAGGCGCTGTCTTACTACTTCACAAACATTGCGCGCTTTTTTCATAATTGTAAATATAATAGTATATTCAATTTTACCTGATTACAAGGATGATTAAAAGTCTAAGAAGTTAGCGAGAACCGCAAGTTATTATCTATTTTCAATCCGGAGATATCAACAACAATAATCATAATTACGGAACATTATGATTTTATTTTCAAGTTGCCATTGTAAAGGTTTTTTTAAGAGTCAAATAGGCATTGGAAAAACAAAATATAAAGGTACGTATGTTTTAAGCAAATATATCGGTACGACAATAATTCTCAGTGGCGCCCTAAATCTTCAAATTGTCGCACATCGTTCTGTATACACGACTCCAATCTCTCCCTGGTTGATAATACTGCAGTTTCCACCTCTGCCATAGGGATACGGCGGCTGCTGTCCATTATCATTTCTATCATGTTTTCTTTTGTGGTGGGTCTGGTAACGAAAACAAGATCCTTTAATCTCCCCCATTGATAAAAATCTAGGCATGTTAAGTCAGGTGATCTAAAATAGAAATTATCACTTTCATTAACAGTATCACAATATATCCTATATTATTACCTGGCAGGCCACGGAAATATACTCCCTCATCCTATCCACCTTGCAGTCAATGTGTCGTCAAGAAATTGACGAACGTTTGCCGCAAAATGTGCAGGACATTCATCGGGTTGGAAAATCATAGTTCTGTGAATATCCAAGGGCACATCTTCGAGAAGAATTGGGAGTTCGTAATTTAAAAAATGTAAATATTTTTGCCCAGTAAGCGGCTCAATAAATACAAACGGTTTAATTATTCTGCCACCTAAAATGCCGCACCAGACATTGACACTCCATCTTCCTTGATGCTGCACCTCCCGCATCCAATGGGGATTATCCCGCGACCAATAATGCATATTATGGCGGTTTACTCCCCCATTACTATGGAAAGTAGCTTCATCAGTCCACAAAAATAGAGGAGATTTCAATCTTCCAATATCATATTGAGCAACCAATAGCAATAATCCAGTCTTCTATCATTATCTTGCGAGGTCAAAGCCTGGTGGAGCACAATATGGTAGGGATGTAGCCTAAAGAAAAACAAAATACTTATTACATTGACTTGAAAACTATTAAGAGAAATATTGGCATTATCCTAAACTATTTAAGAGTTATAATATATAGATATAATTACTTACCTTTCTTCTAATAAAATCCTATGCACAGTAGAGCGAGTAACGCCCAAGTCTCTAACAATTAATCTAATACTAATTTGTGGATTAAATTCCACATATGCCAAAATATTTACAATGTTTTCCTCGGTTCGACCTCGGCGGCGTCTGCGATATACAGGGCGACGAATACTTTCAGTAGTACGAAAACGGCTAGCTAAACGATTAAACATTCTACTGTCGTATCGGCGCCTTTGAGGGTATCGTACTGCGTAAACCCGTTCAGCAATTGTTGCATTTCCCAAACATTCAAAATACACCGCAATGATGTCAACCGCTTCTTCAAGTAACAGAGGCATTTGAAAAATCAAATACGACACAACACTGTTGGCACGACAAAAATATTGACGTAATAATAATGACACGCGTGCACAGTTTCAATTAATATTTTGTTTTTCCAAGGCCTATTTGACTCTTAAAAAAACCTTTGCAATGGCAACTTCAAAATAAAATCATAATGTTCCGTAATTATGATTATTGTTGTTGATATCTCCGAATTGAAAATTGATATTAACTTGCGGTTTTCGCTGACTTCTTAGACTTTTAATCATCCTTGTAATCAGGTAAAAATGAATATACTATTGTATTTACGATTATGGAAAAAACGCGCAATGTTTGTGAAGTTGTAAGCCAGCGCCCCCTAGCGCCTAGTGTAAAACACATACGGCCGTAGTTCATAAAGTGATATATAGAGTGAGAACAGCCCTTTTTAACAAAACTAAGTTCACTAAATTATGTTAAGCCAGACCGGAGTTATCAGCATTTATTACAAATAATATTCAACCTTCCCCCACCACTTTATTTGAAAAGTGACGAACACGTTCCATAGGTGAATTTTATTAATAAATGTTCGAAATATACAAAAATGTTATTTTCGGGATACCTTAACTAGGAGACTTTTGAGGAAACTTCGTGATTCATATTTACCGTTACTGTTGCGCCCCCTAGCGCCAGTCTGAGAAACTTGAAAATAATTTCCAGCAATTTCTCATGACCACTTTACCCAATATATTTTTTTTTCGCAAGCCATACGACTAACACTTTCTGAGATACGGCCGACAGCCATTCTTAGTGGGACACCCGGTACCTACTACCAGATAAAATTGCTATGTAGATAAGACATTTCCATCCTTCACATTTATTTTCATTTAGAAGTCTAATTTATTTTGGTAATTTATTAAACAAAATGGGGCCAGCATAATCTGGTGATTTTTCGAATTTTATTAGGGTATGTTTTATTATAGATAAGTTACTTGAATTTCTGGTTGGGTACTTACGGAAAAGGGAATTGGATATAAATGTTCGTTCATTTTTTTTCTCATACAGTGATAATTTAAACAAATATATACATGGGAAATTGAAAATATCACAATTTTTTTATCTGGAAACCAAGGCCTACAGCTTTGTGTCATTCGCAGTTTATAAAAAAGACGAATCACCCACTTCTGGAATAAAAATATTCTCCTAGAGCCAACCGAGTATCCCCAGAGTATAACGTTAAAGCTAATATAAACCAGGGAATATACCTGCAACAGTACCCCTTCCTCAAGTAAGTTGAAGAATGGCAAAGTATGCAGTACTGCATTTCTTTGTAACATAGTCCACATGGGATTCCCATGCTGGGAATTGGTACACATGCAAGCCAAAAAAAATTTGAAGGTTTCCGCAGCACTCACTGAGTTCACAGTTATAGTTGGTGAATTAGTCCAGCATCTGAAATTAACCAACACTGTGTTTTAAACGTTCAGGTCAAGATTGTTTTTTTTTTACATCATTCGTCGAAGTCACTGACGACACTCACCACTGCAGCAGCAAACACGATGACTTTATCGTCGTGGATATAATTTGGTATTTCAATAATAAAAATAAGAAACATGAGTAGTCCCATATATTCTAGGCAAATTTTAAAAGTATTAAGAATGAGCATTAAGTTTTCTTAAATTGTCCTTACTTAACTAAAATGCTCGTCAAAGAGATTGTACTGTCGTCTTCTTTTGCCTGTTTTCAAACTTCGTTCGAATTAGGTCACAACTTTTTTAAGGAGATACTGATAAGGTATTTCAAATTCCTAATTAATCGGGTCCATTCACGCTGTTTTTTATTAATGCTCTATAACAAAAAATACAAAAATTCTTCTAAAAAATAGCAGTTTCTGATATAAATCACGAAATAAGTTTATTTAAGCATACATATTTCCACAATTTTAATAAAACTGCAATTTGTGGTCCATCCTTGGAAAGTTATTTGGTTAAGGGGATGCTTAGGCTTATATAGAGTATCTCAACCTGCGATTAGTAGAATATGTACTTTATGTCTAAAAATTTAATCTGAAAGACTTTTATCCAAAAGTATTTTCTTATAATATGTGTAATTATTTAAGTAAACTAATAAGGGGGTTTTGAAGCCTGTTATTATACTTCGAGATGATTTGGAAATTTTTGAACTTAGGGCTGAACCTATCGCAAATAAAAATTTCCTCAAAACAGTCGCCTTACTATAAAAATAATGACTTTTAATCATCTTAGTTCGCCTCTTGTTACAGCTGCACACTTATAGGTATATGTATAGCTCGACACATTTATCTGTAGTTACCGAAAGAATATGGACAAACTTTCAGTGGTTTACGATGTTGCCTCATACTGTTACTTTATTATAATTTAATATTTATTAGCAAGGAATCCCTGGAATTAAATGTATTCATTTAAAATAAATTCAAATGACATGGAAACATGGCAACATACTGCACCATTAAGTGGAATAGGTGGCTATTGTTAATTTAATCGGTTGATACAGGTCGCGTGCCCCTCGCAAAAACAACCGGCCGATATTTGTATGTCAGTGGAGTAGTGATACAACGAGCAATAGTTATTCAGTTTTAATAAATACTTTGGCGCCGTGTCGCAAGACTTTAATTCATGCATGTTTGACATCAATATGACCAAAACTAGAAAAGCATTATCACAGAATCAATAATAAAGCTGTATTTCTCTTATGCCGAAATATAATTTCCTATTTTTATTGCATTTAAAACATATTGGAGTAGCACGCCCATGACTGTGACATACTTTATACGGTGCTTCCCCTTACCGATACGTCGTAGCCACAGACTCATGTGAACAGCTTTACGGGCCATTCTTAAAATTTTTTTGGCATAGGAAGCCTAAAATTATACTGGGTGTCCCAACAAACAATACATTAGTCAGAAATAAGTGCTCTTTTAATGACATTCCAGGTTCTAAAGAATAAAAAATAATAAAATTTATTGATGAAAGGTCATTTAGTAGAAATTTTTAATTTTTATATTTATCTCTTTACCACCCTGTATGCCATTAAGCCATTAACACGTTTCTTTAGGTTAAAGGATCTAGACCACTGCTGCAAGAAGAAACAATCTTTAAAAATCTGAAAAATAGGCAACAAAAGCTCAAACTTAAATAATCTTTGTTCGCAGCTATTATTTATAAATACAATATAAAATCAAAGTCAAAGTTGCAATGGAGAAGCACCAATATAACAATCAGTCGATTCTTCCCTGGTAAAATAGTTTGCCCAGTTGTCCCTAAGCCCCTGCTGTAACATAGATTGCCTACATCAATTAATATGTTTAATGGGGCCCTTTACCGATGAAAATATAATTTATTGATGATGTTTATATCTAACCATTGTTTTCTACTAGTGAACAAATATGTACGTACCAAATTAATACTAGAATAAGCTCGACCCCGACGCTAGGGGCATGAAGTGATATAATAAAAAGAATTATAATCAACAAAGTGGTTAGTTTAAAAACTAAAGTTATTTAATTGATTGACCAAAGTTGACTTCCTACCCAAAACAAACCTTTTAGATACGACAAAATGAAATTAAGATTTACAATAATATTATTGCGCAAAAACCTGTAGAAGAAATCGGATAAACAGTTATTACTTTTAGGTGTATCAAAAATCAAGAAGTATCAACGTAGTGCATAGATAAAGATAATAGGTAAGTAGGTACCGGATTTACTGGGTCTACAACCAAAGAGCAACTTAACTAGGAGTTACTCTAGTGACTTTGACAGACAATTCAGCACGGAGGCGGTCTTTTTGGACGTCAACAAGGCGTTTGATAGTGTCTGACACGACTGACTCATTCTAAAGTTAATAAGGTCAGGTATATCTAATAAGAATTATTCATTCTATTTTGCCCGACAGAATTTTCATGGTCTCGTCAGAGAATGCGATATCGACTATGCAGCACGTTAAGCCGCGTTCAGACAGGAATAATGCAACATGCAACGCGGATTAAGCCATTCGCGGCGGGGTTGTTGCAAAGTTGTTCGCAGTATGTTCGTTGCGCGTTGTATGTTATATTACTCGTAGCCTGGATACGGCTTAAGAGCCGGAGTACCGCAGGGCTCCCCCTCTTGCGCCGGCTCTGCACAATATATATACCAGCAATATTCCTAAATTCACTCGAACGGAACTATATATGTTTGTTGATGATACCGCGACCACTGTTGCCACCAGATAGCCACGGCTGGTAGTCTCAAAGCTGCAGCGCCACATAAAACTTATCGACGTATGGCCAAACACATGGAAAGTCCGCCTCAATGACGCCAAAACCCGAGCCATCTACTTTTGGAAAGCCAAAAGCAAAATGCCCCAAACCAGATGACAAGAAGCACCAGAGTAGACTGGGATAATAAAGTTAAATATCTGGGTTTGTTTTTTGACAAGCGGCTTGCCAGGACCGATACTGAAAGACTGGCTCACTCCTCTCCAGCCCCGCCTCACCCCCATAATTTACATCCAGCAACGGCCAAAAAAAACGATTTAAAAGTAACCATTCTACTGCCCCCCTTCTTTACTTCAACAAAAATGAATTTAGGAATTTGAAATCAACCCTTGTTCAACATCAACCCAGCAGTAACTCTATTTACAAACTGTGATTAAGATCGAAGACCGAGTCAAGAAGCAAACATAATCCTTTAAAGCTAAACTGACCTGAACTCTCACAACTTTTATTTGTTATATCAAATATTAACCCAATGTGCACGATTCGCGGGTGGACTTCTAGTACACGCTAGTTTACAGGTCACGCTGGCACTGGTGTACAGGTGAATCGTGATGTATGGATTTCTGATATTATTCTAGGAAAAAATGGATAGTGTCGACTGGCTGCAGACTTGGATCAAGATCGTAGTGCCAGTCAGTTATGCGTTTAACTGGAGGAATGGTGTGAGGAACCTAGACTATCGGCCAATCCGGACAAGATCCGAAAAAGGAGGAACATACATGAGTTTAGGGCACCGCAATTCTATGAGAAAACTATAAAAAAAATAAAGCAAATCAGAATTATTTTGATTAAGGGTTGAACATTCAACAATAGTAGATTGTATTATTCGGAGAAAAAGCGAAATTATTAAAATTTGTTGAGTTCAGAAGCTTGCACCGGCGTTGACCCAGATAAAGCCACACCAGATACGGAACTGTACATTTAACATCTTAGCTCAAATTTATTAGGAGTTCCACCGACCTATGATGGCCAGCCATCACAGAATCACAGGATATAGTCGGAAAACCTCTGTACCAGTTTAGTTGCATTTTGGATTCGGGTGACGTGGTGTCGATAGTTTGAGAGTTTATGTACAGTTAGTTAGCAAATAAAGCAAGGTCACTAATAAAACGTCAACTTAAATGCTTAGACCCAGATATCACCACTCTGGTTTATCTGGGGTTTGGATATAAAATAGTTTAAAATACTTCTATTAAATTTTACAAAATTGATATT
The DNA here is from genome assembly GCA_963920685.1 of Polydrusus tereticollis. Classification (NCBI taxonomy): domain Eukaryota; kingdom Metazoa; phylum Arthropoda; class Insecta; order Coleoptera; family Curculionidae; genus Polydrusus; species Polydrusus tereticollis. The sequence goes on from OY987333.1 coordinate 93,625,990, forward strand.
AGACAACTAAAGCTGTAAAACATAGGAAAATATCAGATTACCTGGTTTTTAAAATACGGATGTGTTAATCGTATTTGTTAATTTTGAACTAATCGTAGCTTTTTTACTAACCGACTATTTATACTTATTTACTACTATTCTATAACAATATAAGGCGTGCAAATAAACGATTTAAATAGAAGTAAAAAGCTTGTAAAATACCATGGCAACGGAACTGTTTTCTACAGGCAGAATAGTTACCTGGACCCACCTTAACAGAACCAACATAATGGTTTCCAGCGACAAAATCTTGTTTTTTTAGATAATCAATTACTGCCAAACTAACCATTAAAAAAATATACAAGATTTATTAAAGAAACTTCTCCATGGTAAAAACGATCAAATCCAATTATATAATTGTTTCCCTAATACCCAGGTTATACGTCTTGTTAGCAACAAAGCCCGGTTGGTTTAAAATTGTTTTTATAAACTCTCTACAGGCAGTCTCGATAGAATATTTCTGTCTAAATCCCTGTTATTATATAGTTCTAATAACAACTGGCACTTCTTTACAATGGACGCTTTATACTGAACAGGGGCTGTCCGTTGTAAGAAAAGTTCACTAACCCATTATTTTTGTGAATATCAAATATAACCAATTTGATATCAATTTTGCAGAGGCATGGAAGTGTTGCATCAATCGAAAAAATATGTCAATCATTTCGGACGGACATCCGTATATTTAAACATTTTAGGTAAGTCATAGAACTGAATTACAGCTTAATATTAGTTTCGTTCGTACAAGCAAATTGCCAAACGATTGCCAATATTTATCCGCACATTCGCGTTTTTTGACTGGTTGAAAATGTTGTGCTCTGTGAAAGAGCCAGAGCAAGCTACACTGACAGATGACAGAAAGCTACAATGTCAGATTTAAAAACAATAAAACATTGTTTCAAGAAGTAAGAACACAGGTACATGGTCCTTTAACTGTTAAGTGGCCAAATAAAGATTAAAGATTACTAAATTTACAGTTTACACTTACATACTTTAATAATAAAAAAATCCGCCTATGTTGCTCTGTAATTCACTCTATATGCGCATATTATGTGGTGGCAATAAAAAATAAATCTGTCAAATCAATATATAATTGACCATTTAAGGATGACGTCGCTGGGGGGCAAATTTGACAAATTTAAGTTAAAGTTTAAGTCAATGCCATGAAATTACCATTACATATTTGACAACGGCTATATTTGCTGGGGGGCAAAGTCACAAGTTTAGGTTATACTTCTTGTCAAAATCATATGTTCTTAAATGGTCTATTCTAAAAATATTTGTTACCTACAATATAATATTAAATATATTTACTTAATTCACACACAAACAAGGTCAATTTATATTTCATAAACAACCTTTAAATATAAAAGATGTACTTACTAAAATATTAAATGAATTAAAAAAATATAATTTAATTTAATATTTTACAAAACCATAATATTTTATAAATATTGCGGGTATCTTGACACTATTGCCACAACCATCAATATTGCATAGATGTTGCCTTATTATTTTTGTCAATATTGGGTTCTACTAGGGCACTCATACAAGTCCTTCCATTATAATAAGTTTGTCTCAAATTGCTCATTTAAGCTTTTTCTTTCCAAGCTAACCCAAACCCTATGATTGACGTTGAAGCTGACGTTGGTTTTAATTATATGAAAAAAAAAAAAACATTTTAGGCGGCTTTATACACTGCAATGAAGATAGGTAAGTTTATAAATTTGTAATTTAAAGATCTAACTTCTAGAGTTCTTAATTTAATCCTTAGACTTAGAAATGTAACTTGATTGGGCTGCCTTCACTATGAATTTCTACGAAAATATGAACTCTGTGAGTTACATATTTAAATTATAAGATTGTGAGCTTACCCATTTTGATTGCAATCTACTAAGAAAACTAAAACGTATTGTTTTATTGACAAATAGTCATGACAGATAGATATTCTTTTATTTGTTTCAATGGTTTCATGGTCTATAAATACTTCCCTAATTTTGTAATTTTTTTAATTTGTGCATTTATTGTCAATAATAAGTATCAAGTATTATATATTTTTGAAGAGTTTAAAATAGCCTAATTAATAAAAAGAAAAATATATCAAATGTCCCATTAAAAAAAATAATATATTTGCTTTAATTCCCGAGAAGTAAGACTCCCAGGAAAAAAAGTAAGCACGCCACTGAATTTTACTTAAAAAACTCTCATAGAAACAATTTTCAGTTTTTTGATAAGTTAAAGGATAACCGAAATACAGAGGGTGGTTTCGAAAATACCCTGTAGCTTAAAAACTAAGAAAATGAAAATTCTGTTTGCCCCTGCAATGACGTCGATAAATGGACACCCTGTACTTGCGTTTATTAAATTAGTACAATCATTATTTCTTCTTGAATACTGTAAAACAAGTTAAAACTAATAAAAAATTAAACATCTAGTAACATTTGATAGCGACATAATTATTACTGATGGTTTCAATGAGATATGTATCACAGCCGTATTTAATTTATTAGAACTTTACGAAGAGTTTTTTCTAAAGCACTTTTAATAGAAAATAATAAAATTCGGTGTGTGAGTTCACCATACACGGACCTTCAAAAGAGTCTAATACAATTTTGATGTAAATCTAATAGGGGAGTAAATACTTGAAGATAGCAAGACTTTCATTGGGTGTCTTATGCCCAGTCTGGCTGTGAACCACCCGGTAATGCTTGATTTTTACTACACGTATCAATTAACTTAGTAAATCTCCGGTTTTCTCGAAACAGGCACCGTTATCCGTCGTCAAAATCTAGTGAATTACATACGTCACAATAAAAGCTAGCAACAAAACGAAATTTTAATAGAATTTTTAGAGGCCCATGAATGCCTCTGCAATGTCCAATGTCAGGACCACTGAAAAAGTCCGCTTAATCACAGTCTATTTTTATGTATACCGGGTGTTGCATCGTCGAGCGGGACTTAGGAAATCCCATGTAATTTTAAATGGGGTCAATTATTGGCTTCCCTAATTATTTTAGAGAAAAATTCTATTTAGGTTTATTAAAGAGCACTAAAACCCACATTTAAAAGAATAACCTTAGATATTCTTGATGAGCCCGTTTACGGGTTATCGCCGATTTCTTTTTAACTATTTCTCCTTTTTATGGTCCCGTATTTGCGGGCACCAGTCAAGGTAAAAGATGTCAAATAAAGTTGTCATTTTGAAATGTGTGCTTTATTGTTATAAAAACTCGTACATCGAAAATATTAGCCATGAATTACACTTCTGAAGAAAAAATATTAATGATTAAATGGTATTATCAAGGAAATAGTTATCAAAATGTGTCAGACATGTTTGCTGCTCTGTATCCGAATAGACCGATACCTGCAAAATCTACAGTCGAAAGGACTATCAAGAAATTTGAGACAAAAGGCACTGTAATAAATAACTGCAGATGTGAAGAAAGGCAGGAACAAAGAAGAGATGCAAGAAATGATAGGGACTTGCAAGTTTTATTGTGCGTGGAAGAAAATGATGGGAAGATCAGCACAAGGAAACTTGAGGATGACATAGGATTAGATCACACCACAGCGTTACGAGCTTTGAAACGACATAAATATTATTCATACAAATATGAAAAGCACCAAGAGCTAAGAGATAGGGACGAAATACGACGACAGGAGTTTTGTTTTGGTATGATGGAAAGAGCAAACATGGATAGGGAATTTTTAAAAAACATTTGTTTCACTGACGAATGCACATTTACCTTAAACAATGAACCCAATGTTCAAAATTATCGATATTGCAGCAAAGAAAACCAACACAGGTTTGTGGAAACAAGGACGCAATATCCACAAAAAGTTAATGTATGGGCTGGGATTTTCGGAGAAAATATTATCGGGCCATTATTTCTTACACGAAATTTAAATGCAGAATATTTTTTGGAACTACTTGAAGATCATATTTTACCTACTTTACATGATGCCGCCAGGGAAAATCAGGAAGTTTGGTACCAAATGGATGGCTGCCCGGCACATAGTACCCTGGCTGTCCGGGAATATTTAAACCGTGCTTTTAATGGGAATGTTATTGGCTTAAATCATACAGTAAATTGGCCAGCCAGGTCTCCTGATTTATCGCCAAATGATTTCTTTCTCTGGGGCCATTTAAAAAACAGGATATACAAAGATAAAAAGTACCCAAATCTAGACGAGTTAAAAAATGCTATTTCTGCCGAATGCAATAGAATTTCAGTTTACCAACTAGCGAATGTAAGAAGAGAATTTTATGATCGCCTCGGTTATTGTCTAGCATTTAATCGAGGAATATTTGAACATCTTCTTAAATCCTAAAGTTCTAACAATTTAATAGTACCTACCTATTAATTAGTAAAATATTGAAACATGTAAAATGTCATAATTAACCTTGTAATTGGATACTTTATTTTAGTTTTATTCAGATTAATTTGTACTCATAAATACATCTTTAATATTTTCGATGTACGAGTTTTTATAACAAAGCACACATTTCAAAATGACAACTTTATTTGACAGTCATCTTTTACCTTGACTGGTGCCCGCAAATACGGGGCCATAAAAAGGAGAAATAGTTAAAAAGAAATCGGCGATAACCCGTAAACGGGCTCATCAAAAATATCTAAAGTTATTCTTTTGAATGTGGGTTTTAGTGCTCTTTAATAAACCTAAATAGAATTTTTCTCTAAAATAATTAGGGAAGCCAATAATTGACCCCATTTAAAATTACATGGGATTTCCTATGTCCCGCTCGACGATGCAACAACACCCGGTATAATACCGGATGTCCACGGAAGGTGACTCGCCCCTATAACTCTTTTGTTTTTAAAGTTATTGAAATGAAATTTGGAGGATTCGTATGCGATATAAAACTGCATTTTTTGACGGGTGATTCAACTTTATAGAACTTCCGGTTTTACCGGAAGTGACATAAACTTTTGATTTTTCAACGAGACAACTGGTATATTTTTACTTTCTTTTAATCTGTATGACATTCTAAATACAACCATGTGTCACTTGTCACATTTTGTCATAAAAAAAATAAATAAATAAATAAAAGAAAAAAGAACTAAAAACCTACATCCACATATCTATTAATTTTTAGGGTTGCAGTCTGCAGGAGGTCACTTTGAACATCTGCAACTTGCAGATGTTCAAAGTGACCTCCTTCTTGTTGCTGATATGGTCGTACTTTTTCTACAGTTGCTCGAAACGTTTCTTAACTGCGGTGGTGTAATTCTATGAATAGCTGCCCTTACTTTCTCCTCTAATTCATTCTGTGTGGCAGGAGGTACATCAGAAACCTCGTTTTTAATAGAACCCCATAAAAAGAAATCTAGAGGCGCAGGGTCAGATTACCTGAAAAGATTGAAAAACGAATAAGTCTAAGTAAAGGTATAAATTAAAAACAATTCTGTTTTACATAGCCGGCCAACTAACTGGACCTCTATTTCCAATCCAGTTTTCGTTGTGTGATTCGTTCAAATATTCTGTAACTGCCCTCATATTGTGTGGTGGGGCACCATTTTGTTGGTAAAATAGTCCCACTCGATTTACTAATGGTATCTCATCCAAGAACTGCTCAATTTCTTGCGTGAGGAAACCTGGATATCTCGCCCCTGTTAGCGAACCGTCAAAGAATATAGGGCCTAAAATTGTGTCCCCTAAAATTCCAACCCAACAGTTAAAACCAAACCGTTCTTGAAAATTTCCCTCCTGCATCAAGTGTAAATTTTCGTTGGATCAATATCGCTTATTATTTCTGTTCAGATGTTCCAAATTAGTGAAACGGCTTTCGTCAGTATAAATAATTTTATATGGAAATGTATTATCCTCCAAATATTTTCCTAAGAACCAATTGCAATACTCAAGTCTCCTTTCATTATCGTTTGGGTACAGGTGCTGATGTAGTTGGTATTTATGTTTATTTAAAATATTGCTGGCAGAAGACTTACAAATGCCACATTCTACCGCGATCTCCCTAAGTGACGCATTGATATTGTCTTGCACGTATTCCAGAACATTTATTTCTATTTCTTCACCCACAATAATTTGGATCGTTTTCATTATTATCAGGCTCATTTCGCATTTTCAAGACATCTTAACGTTTTCGTTTTTATAAGCTGTGTTGGTCTATTCGATTAAATATATTTTATTCTCAAAAAGCGCTTTATTTTAGGAAAGTCGTACATAACGTAACATTTTTACAGCTTTTTAAAGGAAGTTTGTTTAAAACCTAATAGTGTGTGGTATCAAATTAATTGTAATAAAATGCTCTTTTTTCCTAACCCGACGAGCCACCATGTTGCCAATTGACAAAAATGAGTAATACAGGTTTTAAAATTTAATTTGACACAGCAGATAGGTTTTGACCGAAAACAGTAAAGTTGTGTTTTGTCAACGATGCTAGGACTGAAATAAGTGATTTATTACGTACCTTGTATATAAGGAAACCAAGCAAAATGTTTTTTAATAAAAAACTAACAAAGAAAACATAAGGTTTCAGTATATACTTAAATAAATCCTAAATAATTAATTATTTTAACGAATGCAGGCTTTTCGATTACCCTGTATATACCTCTTCAATATAATTAGTTAAATACCTAATTAATTTAACGATAGCGTATTTACAAAATATATGACAAATATTTGTTAGTTTCAAAAACGTAAATTTTATTATAAAGGAAACTGCATTTTAAGTTTATCTTTTTCTTCCTAATTCACCCTGTTTATGAACCGACAAAAACTGTGTATCAACACGAAGAAATATCTAAAACTTATTAAGTCAAGAAACCCAAAAAAAATTCTTAATTTCAAATTTTATCTCCGATAAGCCGTTCAAAATAAACCAAATACTGAACGCCTAAGTTTTAAAGGCCGGTATAAGAAAAATCAAAACGACAACCAACCTTAATTATAATTATTATCACTGATTTCTTTCTTTCTAAAAAACGAAAATATCCAAAAATATTATTGGTTAATTATTTATAGTATCAATAAATAACCCGCTCCGAAATTTCATCTCATAATCAATTAGTAGTTTTGCAGATGAACAAATAAAAGAAATTAGCATCAGCTTAAAAAAATATCGGTTTTCGTCCAAAGAGTTCAGGTTAATGATCAACAAATAACTGAAGAAAAATGCTTATCACCAAAGCTGAAAAAAAAATGAAATATGAAAAAAAACAATTTCCATGAAGGAACCCACTATTAAGTCTAAAAATCACGTTGGGCTACTACTAATTTTCCTTGCTCGGTAGAGCTTTATATTTTTTTTATATTATATCCTGGTGATAAGCTATGCCTTTTTGCAACTCTAATGGTCCCTAGCTCGCTTTTCCGGTAGGGCAAAAGTGTCCTGACTAGCTCTGACAAGGTAGAGTAGAGGGGGGTAATATCAACTAAACAAAAGCGCCACCTGTTTTGGGGCCCTGTAGGTCGGAAGAACGAGCGCTGGGTGCTTAAAAACAGGAAACTATATTATAAGAGGTGAAAACCAACAGATACGCAAAAAGTGCTTTATGAGTCAATATTTAATATTAAAATAAATGGCAAAATTACAAAATAAATATATAGAATATTTAAATATATGTTGTACGTACTAAATTAATTAACCTGAACCCTAGGATAAACCTATACTCTTATACTGTATATTGTATGATATTTACATACGCACAAAATAATTCACCAAAATTATTTAAATATATACAAAAAATAGACAGTGAACCTTTAGCGATATGCCACTTTATTTAATTGATAAAGCCTGCTGCTTGATAGGCCTTAAAAACGGTCGCCGTGGTAGGCAAAATAAGAACTGTAAAGTTAGTACCTAAGTTTGTGAATATTTTGGGGCCGCAAATACAGTACTGAGGGCAAATGGTCGGTTACCTATATAAAAATAGTATTAATTTAATGAAAATAATGAGCCCTTGCTTAATAAAACCTCGGGTATACGTATACGCTCGGCGCACAGTGTAAAAAGTGAATTTATGTGAACTATAATAATATTGTTTCGGCCAGCAAAATACAAATATGAAATTAAAATAACCAAAGTGTCCAAAATAAACTAATATAAAGGCTACCTTAAGACGAGTCTATCGTACTTGCCATCAGCCGTAATGAGGGGGCCTCTGCAATGATATGAGCATTCGCAGACTCTAGCTTCTACGAGGGGGTTGAAGCCGAAAACCAACGGCGGTAACACTTCAAGTACCTGAGTCCAATTAGCAGGTTTAGGAGCAGCAGCCGCAATTAAGGGAGCGACACAAAAACAGCAAACGGCAATTCGGAGGGTGAGGCAGAACCAGCAGTTCGGTGGGTGACGTAAAAACGGCACTTCGGTGGGTGAAGCAAAAACGGTCTAGGAGAAGAATGCGTCTAAACACTAGTGCTCTTTCATGGATTTAACAGTGAGGTAAGTTTGTACGTTTTTTAAATTAAATTATAAGAAAGTATAGCTTTGTTCTAGATTATTTTCAAAGCTATTAGGTAATTGATATTTTAAGCAAATATAGGTAAAACATTAAATGACCAAGTTAGCAAAAGGTTAAGTAACTTACCACGAGGTGTTGGGTTGGCCGTTAACAAAAGAAATCACTTAAAAAATGTGCCTCTATGGCGATAAAATGAAACCCTGGAATTGATTTCAAAATTTTTAGATGATCCAACACATTTGTTGATTGCCTAATAGTAGGTCATCCTATATATATATATATAATCAAAAATTTGAAGATTCCAGTCTCACAAAAAATAAATCCACACAAGTGAAATATTGTTCACTTCAGCCTTCGCAGCCAAGAAGTGAGCCTAGTAACAGTAATTTTCTCAAGGAGAATCGAGAACCAAAAAAAAAGAGGCGCCAAACACATTCATGGTGATATTTATATTAGCGTCAATTGGTTTTATTCTTGAGTTGGCAACTTTCGGTAGAACCTATATAGAAACTTTAGTTCATTAAGTTAGGTTGGTAGTAAATAATGTCACTCACTGTCAATAAGTTCAACAAGGTAGAGCATTTTCCCCTATTATAATTTAGTTCTAATTTTTAATAGTGTTAAATATAATTAGTGTTGGTTGACGTTCTATAAGAATCTAATTCGTATCTTATTTATTTCAGAGGTACTCGCTGGTAATGTTACATAAGGCCGCAATCGAGGGGACCACAACCACATGAAGTAGCCGGAGTGTCCCTTAAATTAATTATAAGGTAATGTTTTATTTATTCTTAATAAGGTTTATGTTGATTATACAGGCTTGCCTGTTTAATGAGTTTGAAACATATTCTACAAACTATTTTTTTTAATAGAACCCTTTTCTTAATTTTAGATTCATTTAGATTGACCGCTTCAGGACCGTAATTAGCCTCAAGATCCTCCAAGTCTTCCTTGAACGCTTTTTATTTGCAATATGTTAGTAAATATTTAATAAAGTGTTATAAAAATGAAGATTGTATGTGTTTTAAATTAAATGACATATTTAGGTTTGCAAAATGAATTTAAGGATATTAGCTTAATGGGAAAACTTTTAGATAATTCGATTGGGCAAAATAAAAACGTAACATATATGACCCACACGAAAAGAGCTTATTACATAACCCATTTTAGCCTGTTTGCGTTATGTAATATACTATATTATCATACTGAGTGATGTAATGAACTTATTACATTACTCATTTTTAATCAAACTATGATTTTTTTTATTCCGTTAGTGACTGTCATTTTTTGTGTAATTCATAATATGAAAATCATTTTGAATACATAAAAAAACCAAAATTCTGGGTCTTATATAAAATGTTGTATATTACACGTACGGTAAGGCCCATACCGTACTAGTAATATAAATAACTATTAACGTATTCATAGCCTTCTAGACTAAAGAATGAAATTTTAAAAAAAATTTAAAAAATGGTGACAAAAAGTGCCAAGTGACACATGGTTGTATTTAGAATGTCATATGGATTAAAAGGAAGTAAAAATAACTGGTATATATAATCTATATAATATATATATTTGCAGTATGTCCCGCGATGTGGTAGACAAAAGGGCAAACAGGCCAAAAATTTAATTTTTTGAAGAAAAGTCATTCCTTATAAAATATTTTGCCTGCTGAAAAAATGCGATTGTCGATGAAAAAAAAAAAATTCTATACAGGGTGCCCAAAAAGTTAAAAATTCAATTTTTATAAGAAGAATTTCTATTACAAGTATTCTCAAATAAATACGGTTCTATTATACCATAGTAAGAAACAGCGCACCAAACATTCACCTTTTTTTAGGAAGATTAACATCACTTCAATAGCGAGCATGCTCCGATGCCACAGTTCCATTCGTCGAAAAAGTGGACTCATCCGAAAACATTATAAGCTTATGGAATTCCCTATTACCACCTAAAATCTTACTCTCTACCCACAAACAAAAATCCAACCTTTTACCATCTGACGTATCTTATTTTGGTTTACAATTTCTTGCATAGTACTTTTTTGGACCACCTGTAGTTGCGTAGCTCGTTTTCTAAAGGACAGTGTGGATTTTTTTTTACTTTTTTAAGTCTAATACGGATCCCGTTTCACGAAAGTTCTTGACCAGCTTGCAGACCGCCCATTTGGTTACGGGTACATTGGGGAACCTCATGAAATTTTTCAATAATGTATCTTTATGAAAAATCTCCGTTACCGTAACATTGGATTAAACGTATTCTTTGTTCCGTTGCTAACATCGTAAACTAATAAACTATTTAAATACTTAAAATAACGTTTTGCTTGACACTGTAATAATTCATGCCTAAGGTACCTTATCAAAGCAGATACTTAAAGGTATCCAAAATCAAAGGTACACCTACGAGATTCTTCAGTGAAATGCAAATTTAAAGCAAAAATATTATTGCTATCCAAAATTACACATCATCTGTGATGATTTGAAACAGTTATCTTGAATAGCATTTTGCTTAAAACTTTAAAATGAGGGTACTATACTCTTATAAAAAATTTAAATTTTTAACTTTTTGGACACCGTTTACACAATTTTTTTTTTCATCGACAATCGTATTTTCTCAGCAAGGAACAAATTATATAAAGAATGACATTTCCTCGAAAAATGAAATTTTTTATCAGTTTGCTCTCTTGTCTAACACATCGCCGGATATGCTGTATATTATTTTATATTTTATTTCGTCGCTTTCCTATCTTTACAACTGACGCCACCAACTATGCTTGCCGCATTTTTCCACCGCTGTATGCCATGGATCCACCGGATTTTTATGGCCGCTATATGACGGTGCCGCTCTCGGGGAAACCGCAACTGTAGGTCCAATTATGTAGTTTTTTCTTTTTCTATTGAGATTGTTGCCGGATTACTTAGCCCTTGTTACGATATATTACTTCTCAAGTACATTTTTATCAGCTTCCGCTTGGAAACATACGTTCAGCACTAAGCTGTTATTATATTCCGAAAACTACTTGATGCCGGACCGTAAATGATTACTAATTCAGCTAGTTTCCGTATTGTGAAAATCTTCTACAGATGATTAAAAAAACATATCTTTAATCTAAATACCTGAAGTCAGTGGCGGATTTAGAGGGGGGCACGGGGGCACGTGCCCCCCCTGTCATAATAATTTCACGAACCAACCTAAGCGCAACACCCAAGATTCCAAGCGACAAAAAATTGTACAGTACAAGTGTCAATAATTTTTTAAGAGAATCCGCCTTAAGAACACAACTTCTAAAATTGGGGAAATTTTACCAGCACAAAAAGCAGTAAAGGCTAAAAAAAATTTGCGAAACTAGATGGGTTGAGAGGCACGATGTAATTCTACATTTTTTAGAAATATTCCCTGCAGTAGTATGCGCACTGGATAAAATAAGTAGTAGCGGTTCACATGCCTCAAGTAAAGCCCAGTCACTATCCGCCGCAATTTGTAAATTTGAATTTTTGTTAAGCCTTCAAATTTTAAGGATATTTTTGTCCATTACACTTCCACTTTCAATCCAGTTGCAGAGCTCCAGCCTTGACTACAGCAATGGCATGTTAGTGATTGATGCAGTGAAATCTGCGTTAAACAGAATTCGAGAAAATTTTGATGAAACGAAAAGTATTGCTCAAAAAATGGACGCTGAAAGTCGGATTCCTAGAATTACCGCTTTTTAACAAAACCGTGCTAATGCTCGCTTGACTGATCCTAAGGACTCTTTTCGAGTTAATACATATTTGCCCTACCTGGATTTCCTTATTCCCGAGCTAGATGTCCGCTTTGATAAGAAAAATAATATTGTTATTTCGCAGTTACAAAAAGTAGTTCCCAAATATTATTTTGAATCTAACTTTCCCGATCGAGAAATTGTTGATGCCGCCCAAAAATATGAATGCGACTTACCCTCAAGTATAGACGCCCTTCGTGGAGAATTAGTTTTATGGAAAGAGCTTTGGATAAGCAAACCGCAAAAAGTTGATAATCCAATGGAAGCTTTCAAATTTTCTTCTATGTTTCCTAACATACAGTGCATCTTAAGAATTCTTTGTGATTTACCAATCACAACTGCAACTGCTGAAAGGTCTTTTAGCGCTTTAAAAAGAATAAAGACATTTTTGAGGTGAACTATTATGGGTCAGGAGAGGTTAAATGGCCTGAGTATGCTGCATATTAACAGAGATATTGGAGTAGATCCTGAAGAGGTTTTAAATATATTTATAAAGAAGCATCCTCGAAGACTACAATTAGAATTTATTTAAACTCTTTATTCTAGGTTTATAATAATTTAGTAAATAACCCCTTTAAAAATTAAACTCTCTGGGAGGAACTTATATCTAATGTGTGCCACTGTGCCCAGAGGCGCAACTAGGGGGGGGGGGGCTACGGGGGCTTAGTCCCCCAATTTGCTCATTAGCTCCCTTAAACAAAATTACAATATTTGCATTCTTGTATTTCTTTCCATCATCGCCGACGACATTGCGACAACAAAATTTCACCCCCTAAATTTAATATTGTTGAAAAATCAATTTATTTCTAAGGAAGGAAGATTAAAAATATTTATTCAAAGTATGTGTAACAATAATAAAAGTGTTAAAAAATTGTTTTAGGTAGGTACCTTAAATATATAGGAAAAATCGTAGGGCACTAATCGATTAGGTAATTATTATTTCTACAATTTTTTAGGCCATCAAGAAATTAAAAGTAGACTTTCTAGATTTTGTTTATAGACAAAAAAGGGCGTGGCATCCAAAAAAAAAATTGCCTGCGCCGCATTTTTTTAAGAAAGACAGAAAGAAAGAAAGATAATAAGTCACACTAGTTACGCCTTTGTGTGTGCCCTCCCTGTCGATTTTTTCTGAATCCGCCACTGCCTGAAGTCGTAATCCCATCTGAGAAAAGTCTCCTGGGTAGTATCTAATCAGTTAATTGGTCGCCTCAGTTTTTATTTTGTCATTTTGTGCTTGAGCAACCTACTCCACATGCTCCGTAGTAGCTATAATTTATTTACTTAGATTCCCTTAAGGTGTTATATTATTATCTATTATAATCTACTAAAATACTTATATACATACATAAGTGTAAGTACAGGGTGTCCCATTTTCGACACTTTTATAGGGTATCTCCGTAATTGTTAGTGCTATCAAAAAAGTAATATAGGTGTGATGTGCTCTTTTTGGGTCAAACTTAAAATGGTAAAATCAAAATTTGAAAATTTTCGCTCGCTTAAGAGATACGGGGGAAAATCAGAAAACTGACAATTTCGAAATTACCCTATATTTTCTTAGTTAATAAAGATACAGAAAAATATTTTATACAAAAGTTTCTTTATAATGATTGTTGAATAATCTTCCCTTTTTAAAATAAGTATACAGGGGCACGTAAAAAAGTTATCGGACCTAACCTCATTTTTTTTTAATGAAACACCCCGTATATTTTAATCTAAGAAGATAGTATTTTAAATTATCTTTTCAAATATATGACATACCATGTGATACTGGTTTTCTAGGCGATTTATTTTAACTTTATTACTTTAAACCACAAGTAGGCCATGAAACAAAAGCTAATATCCGAGAAACGACTATGTTGACATTCTAGTTGTTATTAACATTTAACGTCAATTTTATTTTTACATGTTCGTTTGTGAAAATGACTTATCAACATTTTGAAAAATTTGATATGATATGATATCAGTTTATATTGGAAGTGGAAAAAGCGAAGAAATGGCGCAAAATTTATATTTTGTTCGCTATCCGGAAAGACGGCAACCATTTAAGGACATATTCCGACGACTGGAACATAATTTAAAAACATACGGCTCTTTTATGATGCTGAGATTAAAAACTTATAATAAAGAAAACAAGGAAAATGAAGAAATAAGCGTGTTAGGATTTGTCGACGCCAATAATCAGGTAATATATCCTGTAATAGCTTTGAATAGTAGTAGCTCAACTTTTATTGAAGTGAAAACCTCTTTAGGCGCGTTTAGCACTTTAGTGGATATTAAATGAGACTGATCCGTCAGATTCGGCTATGCAACGCTCATGATGCAGTCGGGGAAATAAGCAAGATACAATATGACCAAAGTCATGGTGTATTTGCTTTTTATGAATCGATTATTTTATCGTCTTGAATTTGAGATATGCGTATGTTAAATTGTAAAAGGTTAATAGAGAATCTCGTCTTGGTGAGGTTTTCACTTCTGTCTTGTGGTCTTAAGCACACATTCTAATTTTATTCTCTAAAATCACTTTGTAATTTTAGGAACAAAAATCTACGTCCGTCAGAAACGTAGAAACTGAAACTGGAATTACAAAATGTAAGGTGCAAAGAATTTTGACGTCCAATAAATATTTTCCCTATGTTGTTAAAATTACCCAATATTTGCATCTTGGTGATGATGTGAGACGATTGGAATTTTGTCACTGGTTTTTAAATAAATCTAACGAAGATCGTTCTTCTCACCAAAAAATAATTTGGTTAGATGAATATCGAATTACAAGTTGCGGTATTCATGACCGACATAATGAAAGACATTGGAACTCCACAAATCCCCACATGGTACGAACTGTTCGCCAACAAGGTCGATTTGGAGTAAATATAAGTTGTTTTTTGTTTCAAAACAAACTGGTCTATCGCTTTTTTGAAAAAAATTTTAATGCAGAGAAATACCTGGACAATTACTCTAATGAAACCTTTTCGATATCCTTGATGATGTTCCTCTAAATGAAGTAATAGAGATTTACTTTCAACAAGATGGCGCCCCTACCCATAACGCTCTTCGAATAAGAGAGTATTTAAATACTCACTTTAGAAACCGTTGGATAGGAACACATGGACCTATGAGGTGGCCACCACGATCTCCGGATCTAACACCTCCGGATTTTCTTCTTTGGGAAGTGTTGGAAAATAAAATTTATAAAGAAATCATTTTAACCTGAGAAAAACTTGATCAAAGAATTCATGAGGCCTTTGCAGAAATAAAACAATTACACATCGTGAATGTTTTAAAATCCGTTCGGTAAAGATGTCAAACGTGCATTGAAAACAACGGAGGAGCTTTCGAACATTTGCGATGATCCCCGTTAATTTTTTACCTTAATCTGAATCTTTTATTTCGCTTCAAAGTAATAAAGTTTAAATAAATCGCATAGGAAACCAATATCATCCATGGTGTGTTATACAATTTAAAAGAGAATTTAAAATGCTATCTTTCTAGATTAAAATATACAGGGTGTTTTATATAAAAAAATGAGGTTAGGTCCGGTAACTTTTTTACCTGACACCGTATACCTATTCTGAAAAGGGCAGATTATTCAACAATCATTATAAAGAAACTTTTGTATAAAACATTTTTCTGTATCTCTTTACTAAGAAAATATAGGGTAATTTTGAAATTGTCAATTTTTTTATTTTCCCCCGTATCTCTTAAGCGAGCGAAAATTTGCAAATTTTGATTTTACCATTTTAAGTTTGACCCAAAAAGAGCACATGACACCTATATTACCTTTTCGATAGCACTAACAATTCCGGAGATATTCTATAAAAGTGTCGAAAATGGGACACCCTGTACAACGATTCATTATTTTTAGGAATATCTCCAATATACAACTTTGGGCTCCAACAACTGGAATACACGATATGTTATAATATTTATGTTGCAACTTGTTGTTGTTTAATTACAGGTATAATTTTAAAAGGACTTTGGGACAGATTTAATATGCCAGAAAGAGGTCAACTAGTATTTGTTGATATAGAAATACTTATTGGTAAGAATTAAATTGGTATTAACCATTTTTTATTAAGTAGGGTATGTGGCACGACACAATTCGTAACTTTTGGCGGTAGGTATATATTTATGAATAATTCACAGGCCTGAATTGGTAAGAGTGTCTGAAATGCAATTACTATTTGATACAGAGTGTCAATTTGGAAACGAGCAGCATGTAATATTTCTTCAGCCGATGACACTGAAAATCTAGTGAAACACGTCAATTTGGATCTAAAAGGGGAAAAATTTAGAAGTATTTATTGTTGTTTTAAATTCAACCCCCTAACCCCGAAACGCTTAAAGTGGTAAATGTAGTTAATTTGAAATTAAAACTTCTGGGGGGTTGCATCTCCTAAGTATGATGATGAGAGAAGTTAAATTTTCAAATCCTTACCTGTGTATTACTTTACGAATTGTTCAAAATGGTTACCATTGTTTTGTAAGCACAAGTAGAGCCGATTCTCAAACTGTTCGCGGACCCTTTTAATTGTCTCAGGTGAAATGGCCCTCTCTTGGATAATTATTTGCTTGAGTTATTCGATTGAATCTGGTTATGTTTCAAATACAATAGATTTCAAGTGACCCCACAGAAAGAAGACAAGTAGTGTTTAGATCTGGTGCCCTAGGTGACCATCTAGTAGGTCCTCTTGTACCCATCCACTTGTCCGGATAATGATTATCAAATTACTTCCATACTCGACGTATGTAATGGAGAGGTGCTCCGTCTTTCACTGAAATACTAGCATTACTTGTAGTTTTTCTTAAAAAATTTAAATGGAATGGTATATTTATATTTACATGGTCAAAAAGAATATCAAAAACGAAAGAATCAGGTGAAAACCGTCAGTTAATATCTTATTTTTAGCTTAAGATATAAACATATACATAACATACAGGGTGTCCCAAGAGGTATAGTCAGTAATTAGGAATCAAGTTGATTGGGTCAAAATAGGGTCAGAAGGGCATATAACATTTTGCCGCTAACCCCGAGCTACAACCTCGCAGAGAGAAGACGCTGAAGATGTTTTTTTCTTAACATTCTTGAAACCAATAAAGATACAAACTTGAAATTTAGGTATTCTAGTAAGCTTTACATTCAGAGTCGAAATGTTATCCTTAAAATATCAACAATTTACAAGGAGCGTTGAAAATAGGGGAGAGCGGAGTTAAAATATACCTTATTTCTTTCAAATTGATTTTTATCTTTTTAATGTCAAATTAAAAAACTTCAACGTTTCTTGCAAAAAAAAGATAATCTTTGCTGGACATGTTTTAGAGCCTCGTTTTCAAGATAAATCGATCAAAAAATCATATTGCATGCCAAAATTATTGTATTTAGCCTAGTGTAAAAATAGACGAATGTCAAAAAGTGATTAAATAAGTAGATTTCTTTATTTTTATATTTATTTATACCTGGGCCCCTGAATTTCATGTTTTTTTTTACGAGTAATACTACTAACATATTATAGAAGCAATTTAGTTATAACATTTTTAATAAATGAGATCATGCAATATATTAAACTTTGGGTAAGCAATATTCATAAAATTATGTCTTCTTTTTCGCATGCAAGGTATAGTTTTTAAATCGATTAATCTCGAAAACGATTCCTTAACTAGGAGTACCTTTTTCTCGCAAAAAACTTGAAGTTTTCTAATTTAAGATAAAAACAAATATAAAAATCAACATAAGAAAGTTAGGTATATTTTGATTTATGTTTTTATTTATTGATGAGTCCCACTAAATGTTTCTATTCGCCCTTTTTCTAATAAAAGTCACCACGGGGAGTATAAACTGAATCGATTATAAAGAATTAGTCAACATACATCAACAAAATAAGTAGTCTTTGGAAAAAAAAAATTGCAACGTCTAGGTTTAAGTGACATCAAAATATGACTGCACTGCTTAGGTTTGCCAAGCAATATACAAAATGTTCTTTTTAAATTATTGATATACCGGCTGTTTATTTTGAGTATATGCAGTATATTATATGCAAAATACGACCACGGTACGACGGTATATCCACTACCCCCATATTTCCAATTTCGCCGCACCGCTCGAATTCGAAGCGATACCAGTTATAACTGATTAGTGGCTAGCGCGAGCACTAATTTGAGGATTTTTGCTTAACGAGGGGTACTTGAAAAATTATTCTCTTTGAGTGGTCGCGTCTGAAGAAAATAATTATTTAGAGCGTTAAGCTACAATGGTAATTAATTGTTCGGTTGGTTGATATTCTCAATTCCAGTAATTTATAAAATTTTAGCGGAACTGAAAAACAACTTAATTTTTTAAATGAAATAGAATTTTTATGTAAACACCTATAAAATGTCAACTGTACAGGGGCACTTTTTTAAGTGTCTCACCCGATTGGCAATTTTCCTGCTGACTATAAAAAAGAAAAAACCACACATTTCTCAATGATTATCGACAAGGAAGCCGAATTTATGCTATTTAAAAAAATTCAAAATGGCGCCGCATCTGTCACTTCTTGACATCTGTCGGATTTGATTATAGCGTAGATGGCTTAATCACGGGAAATTATGTAACTGTGAAAAAAATTAAGGTGTTCAGCTTAGAAGGTCTATTTATTAAAGGGGTGAGACACTTAAAAGACAAAATCGATAAAGGCAGATTAGGAACCCCCGTATTTCCGAAACGGCTAAAAATAAATATTAACAGCTATAGGTTCTTGAAATCGGATCGCCAAGTGCAATTTACTCGTGTGGTTATTTATAAGGGTTGCCATTTAAAAAAATTCAAGATGGCGTCGTATCTCTCAAATTTGTTAACCTATATATTTTTTGATATTAAATTCGACTTCCTTGTCGAAAATTATTGAGAAATGTGTGGTTTGTTTTTTATTATAGTCAGCAGGAAAATCGCCAATCGGGTAAGGCACTTAAAAAAATGTCCCTGTACAAGGAAAAATGTAACAAATAAGTACTATGAAATTTATTTACGGTTGCGAATAACTCGTTGACAAAATATAACCGATTATAAGTTTTTGTTAAGACGTCATATAAATCAATATTGTTTAGAAAATTTTTTCGGGAAAATCAGATATTTTTGCGGAAATGCAGATAATCGGACACCGATACAGTTTTTAAGAGCATTTAGAAAAAAAACATTGCCCTAAATTTTTTTAAGCAAATAGAGGGAACTAACTGCTTAAACGATATGCATGAAATTTTACTAAATATTTCACCAGATATTTCAGGAAAGGGCAAAAATTTAATAATCGCCCCTAAAACTAATTCCATAAAAGTGTACACTGCTGACTACCGGGATTTCGATAAACCCGCAGAAAACGGCTTGATGTATTATGCAGGGAATATTTATTTAATAAATATTTAAGGCAACATTCATGTCACGTTTGTGAGAAATGTGTTAGAACGTTCAGGAACCAATTTTTGCTGTAGAAGACCGTATAGAAGTACAGAAGAAAAACTTATAATGGTGGATTAACTATACCCTCAACATCTTTTGTGCTCCTTTTAATTTCATTCAAAGATATATAAGGTCAACATCCTAATAGGCATAGGAAAATTGCTAATGGCCAAGCATTTTTAAGTCAGATTTTCTCATCCTTATACTTGCTTGCCTCTGACATACTGTGTTAGTTTATATAGTAGGGTTAGGATATACTATACTTTAAAATTCGCCACCAGAGAATTTAGAATACAAATAATTCACAAAAAATCTGCTAAATTACTAGTTTAAAAAAAAACCTCTAGGTTCGTTTTTAAAAAAGATGTTGATTATTTTGAGCTTTTGTTATGTATTTTTTATTTAATAGGAACATAAAAAGCCGCTAAATTAAAGTCCCTTATGAATCTTCTTTATAATTTTTGGGGCAAAAATATGTTTTACCATTTTTTAGAAATTTCTTTCATATTTTTATTCATTGGAATTTTTATGTATAATGGTATCTAGTAAACCCATTTATTCGAATGAATTTTAATAATTTAAAATAACGTCACTTACTGTTTAAAATTCTTTTGAAAATAACGTTCACTGAATATCTATAGAACCCCCGTATAGTAGCTGGCGAGAGAATGCACGTCTTTGATGTGAAAATATAAAAAGATTTTGGATGAGTGACTTTACTCGGTGATATTTTTGTACTCTGATTCAACCATTGCCGCCAAAATGTATGCTGTGCGATACCCCAGGAAGCAGCATTAAAACAAAGGAGGTATTTATCCGGATGGCGCTACGATTACGAACTACATACATCGTCTTGCATATCGAAGGCCTCCTAGTGTTCACACAGGAGAAAACGTAATAAATGTATTGGCCTATATTGAATACCTAGATTTGTTACCGATATTTTTTAGTAATTTTTTATGGTATTTAATAGAATTCCATAATCTAGATGGGCTGTTAAAATTTCAGCTCCCTAAGTTTATTCAATCCTTAGATATTCAATGTTAAAGATGGGTTTCAGTAAAAAGCACTTTGCCTACTCGTGACGTCATTCTCCATAAACGCAACGGCACGCGGGTCGCCCAACGCGAGCAAGTTTGAGTTTGCTAATTGCTACAGTGCTACACAGTAGTCAATAATCCATTATAATACATCTGTAGGAGGTGTTTGTTTTCAATGTACATGATTGTTATTATTATTATTTAGAGAATTTATATTTGAGATTAAAAGTTGAGCAACCGAAAAATCATGTTTAAATTACATTGTTTTAGATGAAAATATTAAAATATGCTTATATCAAATTCAAATATAAATGTATCTCAGTAAAAGAATGCGTCGAATTTTTGTCATGTTGCATCCGGATTTTAAAAAATCAGAAAAACTTACAATAAAATTTTGCATTTTTGATGAAAAACCTGTTAAATCTGTAATAAAACAACTACAATCACAAACAATGAATTTTAGGGGAACATTTTTTTAAATAAAATAATGTAAATTATTATTTCTGTTTATTTTACTACATATTAATTACTTCATAGACTATTTGCACTATTAAATCTAAATTCATAACCAAACTTAAATGAAAGGTAGCATGTGGTTGAAGAATAGCAAATTCGCTTATTCTACAAATCACTCGTTCTACAGGTATTCTTAAGCTTGCAATCCTCATTACTTCCTCAACTTCTTGCTTAGAATTTTTTCGGCTGGATGAGACAGATGGTGGTCTAACAAGTTGATTAACATTGGCTTTAAGTTGGTCTTGGAGATGCTTAAAGTGTCTGTGTCAGCAATTACCTGAGCCCCTAAATTTAATTCATTTAAAAATGTCGATCATTTTGTCAGTACTTCTACCACCAAAGCCAGAAGGAATATAAGAAATTAAACCGATAGGTAGGTGTACATGCTATTACGTATTTCATAATGTTATAACATTTATATTCTGTACGCGAAAGGGACTGTATAGTATCGGTTCACTAGTAAAAGCCTACTTTCGATTTGTAAAATAAAAAGAAAATGTTGATCGGGCCTATTTAACCCTCATGTTGACACCGGAATATTTCCAGGTACCTGGAAGTACTTTGTACTATATACAGTTTGATGTGTTTTACATTAGGCGTAACATAATAAAAAATTAATAATGATTTTGGTTTTTTATAAAACCATAGTACCTATGATTGAAATCAGGGATTAACCGAAATATATTTTTTTGAATGCACCCTCGCCACATTGTTCTTCATCAGGTTCTAACAGCACAAGACTTTTATTGAAGGTTAGCATCTTGTCACGGGTTATTAAATATGCTGCAATAGCGATTGCCAAGTAAATTTACACAACATGCACTTTTGGTGAGCGGAAAATTCATATTATTGGGTTCAAGAGGTCCAGTATCAAGGGCGGTGGAGTGTCAATCTCAGGAAAATTATTGGGCCTCTTACATTTGATAAAACTCTCATTGGGAATTCGTATCTACATTATGAGTTACCTCTTCTTCTGAAAGATGGGCCCCTAGAAACCGGAAGAAACATGTTTTTCCAGCATGATGGATGCCGAGCACATTTTCATTCAGCATGTCCTGACAGGTGGATAGGAAGAGGAGTCTATTTCCATAGCCGGCTAGGTCACCTGTTCTATGATATTATTTAAACAAGACCTACAACAAAAGTTGATATGATACTTAGGATAACGAATATTATTCGCAGTATTCCCATGGTGGAGATTGAGACGGGTGTGGTTGCATTGCAAATGATGGAAATAGTTTGAACATCTGTAATGGCTGATATTTGACATAATCCTATTTCACCATCCTTTTGTTCTTCTTTGCATACTGAATACATCTTTCGACAAAGTGTTTCGTGATAAGACTCCTTGCCGAAATAATTTTTTCTTCCCGGTGTTAGGCAAAACGGAATAGGAATTTCACCATAGAGGTAAAATGACATTGACCAGCAAATAATACTTCTTAAGATAAACACACAAGGAAGGTTGTTTGTAAATACGTTGAGGTGTAATGAGGCTAAGTTACATACGAATTTAGCATTCTTATTCACCGTTTTTAACATGTTATTACTGTTATTAGTTTTAAGTCTAGACTAGCCATTTTAAATGTAGAAATTCTGGAAAATAGTATCAAATTTGTAATAAAACAGCAAACTTTTATCATAAATAAAATAAAGGTACTTTTCTCTTCAGCCAACATAACATTTTTAAGGCTATTGGACTTTGGAACAAAAAAAAGTTTCAAGGTGAATCTAATTTTTTCAAGAAGCAAAAGCGGTCGGCAAAAGCAATTTCTTTGAAATGTAGTATTTTTGCTCCATTACGCCCATTACGCCTGTAAGTCTATCCGTGGACATACTGTATACATTATTCAATTTTAAAACAATGGGAAAACTTGTGGCCTTTCTTTACACTATATGAAACTAAGAGATTTGAAAACAAAACTAGTTTCTTTATAGACTACAGCGTCCAAAACAATTTTTGATATGCATGTATTTTATTCACTTGCTTTTGGCTTTCCTATATTATACTATACACTGTGTTCAAAAAGTCCCGGACCGGTCAATTATTTAGAAAATGGCGCACAATATAAAAAAACTTTCGGTATAAAAGTTGTAGGCCTTAAAAGAATCTATAAAACTAGGACACCTGTAATTATACAGGGTGCCTCAAACAGTCATGGTAAACAAAACTTTCATTGTTTTAAATGGAATGCCCTATATCTTATATTACTTTTGGATTTTACATAAAATATCAATTATTTTTTAATAAGCACACTATAAGTCTTAACTTAATAGTTTCTGAGATATCGACTTTCGAAAAATTACATTTTTGAACTTTGACAGCTTCTAGCTCTCTAACGGTATATCTTAGAGCAAAACGGCTTACATGCCCCTTTCTTACTTTTTTATTATCTTCCCAGAAGTGTAAACTTCCGGTTAAACCGAATGTAACTCGATAACCGGAAATATAGTACTTCCGGTTTAACCTAAAATTGATATTTTTAGGAAGATAATAAAAAAGTAAGATAGGGACATGTAAGTTTAGACTTATAGTGTGTTTATTAAAAAATAATTGATATATTATGTAGAATCAAAAACTATTATGAGATATAGGGCATTCCATTTAAAAAAATGAAAGTTTTGTTTACCATGACTGTTTGAGGCACCCTGTATAATTACAGGTATCCTAGTTTTATAGATTTTTTTAAGGCCTACAACTTTTATACGGGAAGTTTTTTTATATTGTGCGCCATTTTCTAAATAATTGACCGGTCCGGGACTTTTTGAACACAGTGTATATCAAATATAACCCTTTATCAAGATGATCAGCATGATGGGTGCTATAATTTAAAATAATAAAAAATAAGTTTTCTTATTTAAAAAAGTATAAGACGTGAATACACAATAGTAGTTCTCCAATCCGGCACAAATTGTCTTATTAAAAGTTTATCTACATCATTTAGCTTTGCTTGTTTAACTGGAACTTTCTTGGGAAAAGGATCCGGACTGATGGATGCAAAGAATTTTCTATATTAAAGTACATGTTTTATAAAGCATCATCTTATAGCACGCGTCCATGTTAAAAAACGAGACGCTTGCGGCGAGTTTTTTAACGGGACAAGTGCTCTAACTGCTTTATAAAACACGTACTTTATACTATTTTTTCTATTTTGTATTTTCTTCAATAAGAAAATACATACTTAAAAAGAAAATCAACCCTTCAAATTTTGTAAATTTGTATGTCTAAATTTGTTGTTGGTAATACTATAAATTTACTTTTATCATAGTAGCCTTGACAATAAATAATATTTTCTTTGTGTCATTGTCACGAAATTTTTGTTTAATAGTTCATAGAGTTGTTCATAATTATAATTAAGAAAATATGGAGCATGACCATCTAAGTTCAACTCCCCCTGAGTTAAGGGATGTTGCTAATAAAACGATAAATCAACTTTTACCAGAGAAATCCCGAAAACTTTATTTTCTCATGGATCACAATAACAGGAAACGTCAGACATCAACAAAATAAAACATTTAAATATTACCAATGCCAACCTTTAAAAAATAAAAAAACGGTGCCGAAACAGATATGTTTCGATACTGAAAACGGTGTCGAAACAAATTTCTTATGAAACAAAATTAGAAAAAAACTTTTTGGGCCCCTCTGTGCAATGCAAACTTTCCTAAACAAAGATCTGGGTCATTACCTACCATAGTATAAACATTTTGTCGATTTTTTTTAGGTTTCGTATGAGGCGCCCAATTCCAAAACCAGTTTAATCCACTATAAGGCAATGTCTAGGAAAGCACAAAAAAGTTTCACACCTTTTGTAGCTGACCGGCGGACTTCCAAATTCATATATACAGGGTCCTGCAACAGTGCCTCGGGCTTTCATAGCTCCTAAACAAATTAAGTTAGAAATTTCATTCATATGCAGGCTTATACTGTATCATAGAGTGTATTTCAGGAAAATATTTTTGCATACGAATACACAGGGATGCCCAAAAAAGTGTGGTAACATAATGTTGAATTTTTTTAAATGGGACACCCTGTATTTTCTTGAACATTTTGGTTTGTATTATTATCCTTTATAAATATCTATAATTTTAAGCAATTTACTTTGGTAAAGAGCAATAAATTAAAAACTAAGATAAAAAAATTTAGCAGCAACCAAAAAAAAAAGAATCTGAAAACATTTTTGGCAATCACGGCATTGTAATAACAATAATGACAAGGAGTCAGAATGTGAAGAGTCAGAATTGAAGAGGGTATTCTAAATGAGGTTTCAAAAATGAGTTATTAAAAACTCATTTTTCTCAAATTTTTCAAATGGAACATATTATTAACTAATGTAACGTAGAATTCATAAACAAATATTTTTTGCAATACAAACATGTAGGTTATTTCCAGTCGTTTACGAAATGATTTGCAAATTTCTTAAATTATGTTGTGTAAAAATGTAAAAAGAAAGTTTATTTTATCAATTAAACATATTATATGCCTAAACTAATATTATAAACTGCAATAAATGTTCAAAATGTCTTCCATTTTGTTCTGTGCATAAATTAATATGCTCTTGAAAAGACGGATGTAGCTTAAATTCCGGAAATATAGTACTTCCGGTGTAACCGGAAATTGACACTTTTAGAAAGATAGTTAAAAACTAAGATAGGGACATGTAAACCGTTTTACTCCAAGACGTACCGTTAGAAAGCTAGAAGCTGCCAAAATTTAAAAATGTCATTTTTCAAAAGTCGATATCTCGGAAACTATTAGGTTTAGATCTATAATGCACTTAATAAAAAACAATTGCAATTTTATGTAAAATCCAAAAATATTCTAAAATATAGGGTGTTCCATTAAAAAATAAGTAATTTTATTTCTCTACGGCTTTCTGACTCATTCTGTATAATCATCTTTTTTTAATTCTAATAGACTTCACAAAACCATACAACTTTTCTCTTGCTCATTTTTTGTTAGCTGTTATACTTTAAGAAAAAATCGACCGTTTCCAAACATACCAACGACCCTGTATTGGATGGGCATGTCTCGCATGTGGATTGCTTATTAATTCAAGCCGCAAGAGAAGAAAATATTCATATACTTAAACTGCCAGCCCATACAAGTCATTTACTTCAACCTGTCGATTTGAGTGTGTTTAGATCATTTAAGGCAATATGGGAGAGGGAAGTAATAACATGGCAAAGACGTCATCAGGGACAACGACTACCAAAAAGGGAATTCGCCACATTGCTAGTGAAAACCTGGGCTGAAGTAGATTCCGGAATCATAAAAACAGGATTCAGAAAGGGTGGTATTGTTCCATTTATTAGACATGTTATTCCTAAAGAGAAGTATGACATCGATGCCCTAAAAAGATGGGAGGAACACTTGAAAAATCAAGGATCTGTAACAGATTTACAACCGAGGCCGCGTCCTTGATATTGAAAGGAATGCTGTAGCACCGAATCTAACAGAAAAAACCGCTACTTTCGAACAGTCAATGTTAAAAACAGTAAAGCCTTCTACATCTGGCGCCTCACTTAAAAGGAAACTAGCATCTAATGCAGAATTACTTACAGCTCCTTCATCAGCATCTAATAGTGCCACCAATCTCAAAGTAATTCTTAGCTCTGATCAAAATTAACAAAATATACTCTATAATCATCAGGATGCTATAACTGAAGCTGTATTACCAGCTACAACCAAAAATCGGCAAGAAAAAAATACAAGTTTTGATGATCTACTACTTGATTCGCTCCGACAGAGTCCTTCTTCTAATCCAAGGAAACGAAAGCGCTTAATTCAAGGTGGCCAAACCATTGCAGGTACTATCGCAAGTAGTCAGTAAAAACTCTCTACAAGTTCATCTACTATATCTAAACCAGCTATGAAAATTGACCGAAAGAGTAAACGAAGTCGGCCAAGTCCGTATCAATTTGAATCCAGCTCCAGTGAATCAGATAATGAAAGTGTACCTTTTATGGAATCGGATCAAAGTTTCACTATAGAATCGCATTGCGAAGATCAGATGCCTGAAATAAACAAAGACAATATTTCCATTGGAGACTGGGTACTGGTTAAATATACATTACCAAAAGCAAACAAACATTTCATTGGTCAGGTAAATACTGTTGACAACGGCTTTAAAATCAAGTTTACTAGAAAATTAAAAGACAATTTTTTATGGCCACTCACCAATGATGTCAATGTAGTACAGCTAGACGATATAGTGACTCGTTTAGCTGAACCGGTAGTAACACGCCGAGGAGGTTTTCATTTTAATGTGAAATTTGCGGGATACAATATTTAACAAGTTCCATAAAATTATTCGAATTTTTAAACTTTAAGTTTCTTTTCTGTTCTAGTTTCTCCTTGGGAATAATTCCTACTGTTTTAGAGATTAAAGCCAAACATTGGGTTTTAAACGGATAAATACGTTTATAAAAATATTATTCTTGTTATTAGGACTTTTTTGAGTGTTATTTTGGGTTATTTATTATTTTTCAGAATAAATAATCAAAAAAAAAATAATCATTCAAATCTCAAGATCTCAAAAATAATTCGTGTGTGCCCTATGCAGTATGAAAAGTAAACATATTAAACTATTACTTTCTTACAAAGACATTTTTATAAATATTGTATATTTAAAGTAGGAAGGAAATAAACTTGAACTATTAAAAAGGGCTTCACACTTGCCCCAGTCTACCCTAATTATAAATTTTGTAATATAATGCTGAAAAATAAACAAAATGGTTTTGTACACTTTACCGTTCTTCCCTACACTTGCTGCCACTTTTTTTCATGCATTTTCTTTCATTACAACATTTTTGTAATTTTCGTTCTCGTAGTTGTATAAAGGGGGCTACTTTTGCACCTCCTCTATCAAACACTCTAACGCGCCTCTAAGGTATGGTTTCGCTGGAGCAGTCAGCGGCCGCGGATGGCGTTCGCGATTGGTAGCTCGTTACTGGTTTAATGCGATTTGTATGTACACGGTTTCACTGCCGCAGCTCAGCGACACAGCGTTCGCCGTCAGTTGCAGCGGCTGCGTTCGGACTGCTAGAGAGACCAGTCCAGCACTGATCGTTCAGCAGAATGCCACCGTTCTCGGCAATTGCTTACGTATTATACTTAGAAAATAGACATCTTCAGAGGTCTTCCGTAGGCATATACTTATTTGTTTATTATTAAGTATGTATGTATCCATTAAAATACTTTAATAAATATTTGAGGGCATTTGTGAATTTAAAACACACTTTTCAATATTTGTGTAAAATCAAATAAAATAATCATTTACCCTTAAACCGTTCCTCCTATCAAAAAAACACACGTGATCTTTTTTGTTGTAAATGAGGGTTCATAAGAAGAAAGTTAAAATATTACCTCCCAAAGTTTGTCAAAGTACTTTTGAATCACCCTGTATAAAATTCTTAATTGGATCTAAGAGGTTTGTTAAACCATATTTTAGACATAGATAAAGGTCATTTAAAAAAAAACAGCGCCATCCCTAACTCATTTATTTTTTTTACTGGATTAAAGCAGTTTTTGAATTGTGTGCCTCAAATACTTCTTCATTTGACCCTCGTTTGACCACCCTGTATATTTACTTTTAGGTACCACAGGATCTTTGTGCATACTATTTTCACAAATAAACTCGATTACAAAAAGGAAATATTGGAATAAGTTTTACCAGAAACATTTTTATGTAGAAGCCTCCATTAAGGCAATATACAATGACAAAACATGTATTAGCCGTTATTATGATACATGTTTCTTCGTTGCAAATAGTGTAATATTTGCTACCTGTGCTGTCAAATATTTTGCATACATAAACACAAAGCATTCTCGATGGTTCGTACTCTACACGTTAATTATATTCTTTTACTTAAACATAATCCCAATAGTAATAGTATACTTTATATTATCTTTAAAAAGAAAATTTGAACAAATAAAGATAATAATAGCATTAATTATAAAATGCAAAGAAAACGAACTGAAGATACAAATGAAGATTAGGAAAATTAGAGTTATACTATTTGAAAGTATAGAAGCTTTTAAAATTATAAATAATATATTTGGAACGTCGTTGTTTGTTATATTTCTTTCATTTGGAGCACATAGCTTATTCGTCGCCTCAGTAATATATTCACTGAAAACCAAGAATTCGTATCTTGATATACAGGTTAATGTGGCTTACTATTATGGAATTACTGTTAATTGTTCAACAATAGTAAGTATGAATTAATTATTTATCGTACTCGGGGAAACAATCACTAAGCAGTTTGTAGCAGCTTTATATTTACCTAACAAGTGATAAAAGTGATTTTTTTCCGCTACTGTTAGCACGTGTTAGGTACAATGTTTTTTCTACGAGCGAGAAGAGAATTATCTAGTTTTGGCGTTGTCAAACAAAATGAAAGTATGTGATGCCCGATACAGGGTGACAAATTACTAAAAAAATTTTAACTTAAAATGTACTACAATATAATTTTAGCTTCACTTGAATTGTTCAGCTAACTCTCACAAAAGGTTCCTTAATTGACATTTAAAATCTTTGATTTTTTTTTAAATCAATGTCGATGTCAAAAGACAATGATTGTTTTCGTGTAGAAATTAAATACACATAAAACACGTCACAGGCACGAAAACATCTGATATCTTTGGCTAAAGATTGTGACGTCAAACCAAAAGCTTCGAGAACAATCTAGAAGTTTTCGGTTGTTGAACTTCTTTTGAACTCAATTTGGGTCATGATGATATCATTGTCACGAGCCTAGTATTGCGTTCTATTTTTGCCACGGTTCTTAAGAACAAAGGAAAAGTGCGTTGTGTGACGCAAATAGAACCTCGATTTCCAGCTATAAAAGCAGTGTGAAATTCAGAAAAAGAAAATAGATCTTAATATCCAGTTGCAGAACGAAACTCTGCCCGTTTCAAAAATTAATTACTTAATTAATTTCTTTTAAAATAAATATAATATTTTGAGACTTAGAAAAGTAACATGAGTTCAGATTAAAAAGTTATATTTTTCAATATTTTTATTTATGAGTGAGTGGTTTCTTTAGTGAAGACTAGTTCTGTCAAAATACTTGCCAGTGTCGTACCGTACAGTGAACGAAAGAACAATGAGAAGTAAGTTTCTGTTTTCGAATAAACTTTATATTTTGGTCATGGTTTAAAAAGAAAAAGATTATATATATTTATAACTGTTACCATTTTCTGAAATCATTAGAAAGCACATCTATTAAATAAATGTCTAAGTAGATTTTGCACGGGAGTTTTGAGATTTCTAGTTTAATTATTATATTTTGGAGCCCTGAGAGGACGGCTAGGTTAATTTGCATTGCACTTGTTGTGGGAATTAATGGGATTGTAAAAACAATAAATAATTACTTGATTAAAGTCTATTTGGACGTGTGAGTTTGGCTACCTGTATAATTATTATCCGTTTTTTTAGTTTAACAACTTTAATTGTTTTAATATGATTTAGGACAAAAGGTGTGCTGTAGTGTTTGATAAATGTTTTCAGGATTTGGTATTAAGTTGCTAGTTTTGATGTTGGCACGAATTGTAAGCTTTTTGTAATCAATTAGAGAACAAGAGGTAATTATAATATTGGATTTTCGTTGGAACATAGTCTCAACATAGAGTTTTTCTTATTTTTTTGTGTCTGTTATTTTTAATTAATTTATGGTATCTATTGTGTGTAAAGTTTTTATATTTATCAATATTTTGAAAATTTCTCCAATTACGATACTTATATTTAAATAAAGGAATTATTTTAACCCTATAAATTTTCGGTGTTTTTATGCTTAAATTTAGAAAGGGATTTTTAGTATTTTGCTCTACCAGATTGATTTTGCTCTACCAAATTGATTCTACTATTCCAAACAGCTAAGAGAACGATTAGTAATCTGATTCTAACAATTAAGTCAAGATATAAAAATTGTTCATTTTTATTCTTTCTGGTTACAAACCTGATATCATATGATACAGGAACATCATTAATATTTGATAGTGTGGAAAATAAATAGGAAACATAGGTAAAGTGTAGTTCTGTGTTGGTGCGTGAAAGGAAGGTGACTATTTCCAAAATAGCAAAGACCCTTGTAGCTGCTGCCAGGAGTTGTAGGCCTTGATATATATATAAACCGTAAGTAAAGTAAATTACTTTATTAGAGAGGGGTAGCGCAGCACTACAATTGGTGGAGGTGCCGGGTAAGGCAAATTTGAGCGTAAAATACCCCGACGCTGAGGGCCTACCGAATTTGTTTGGAAAAAGAAAAAAAAAACTATTTTGGCAATAGGACGAAGATTTTCGTAACCTTGTACTAAGATGGCTACCGGTCCTACAACGACGCCAATCATTGCTACCACGACGTCGACAATGACCACCACTTCCACGGTCACGTCGCCTACACCTCGTGCTACAGGAGGAGGACCTCCTGCTAGTCCAAATATTGCCCCTGGAAACCTTGTTATAGGTCTTGATTCGTTACCAACATACGATGGAACGACCAATGTTAAAGAATTTTTGGCAGTAATTGAAGAAACAAGTGCTGTTGCGAATTGGACCGACCAACAAAAGGTGTCAATTGCTCGACTCAAACTTCGTCATAGAGCCAAGCAATTTATTGACTCTGAACCCGCCCTTTTAATCACTTCAAATTGGAACCTACTGAAAAATTCGCTAAGAAAACAATTTACCCGTCCCTGTGTAACAGGATCGGCAATGAAAAATTTTATGGACTGTAAGCAAAAAACTGGAGAATCCTGTAGACAGTACTTGACCCGTTTAAAGTTACTCGGTAATCAAACAATTACTCTTACCGGAGATGCAGCAAATGACTTACCTATACAAAGAAAATTGGAGCAAGATATTACGACTCAATTTATATTGGGACTCGTGATGCCAATAAAGCAGCGAGTTTTGTCAGGAAATCCACAGACTCTTGACGAAGCGTTAGATACTGCAGAAAGAGAAGAGTCTATCGAACATCTCATTCATCCCTCCATTAGTAGAGAGTGCAGAGGAGTGAATTGGAATTCAGCAGAGAAACAAAATAGTTATGAAAAGAATTTTGCCTCACAAGCCAAGGTGTTTAAGTGTGATAAATGCAAGAAGACAGGACACACGGAGAAGTTTTGCAGGATGACCAATCAAATGGTATGTTATCAATGTAGTAAACCCGGTCATTTTAAGGCGTCCTGTCCCCAAAATAATGCTTATCAGCAAAGAACACCTGGAAACAGAGATCAGGTGTGTTACGCTTGCGGAAAACCGGGACACTTTGCAAGAAATTGTTTCAAAAATCAACAGGTGAATGGCTCAAGAGCTTTAAACACCAACGCAGCCACTTCTCAACCCCGAAGTTCGGCTGCCAAGGAAACAAATTGGGAATAGACGTTGAGAGGAGGGTAGGGATATATGCATGTTCAGGTAATAAAGCTCCTAAAGTAGGTAATGCAATTACCGTAAGTGTAAGTGGCAGAGACTGTTACGCTTTAATTGATTCAGGAGCATGCGTATCCCTAATTAAACCCAATATTGCCAAGGGGTTTATAAAAGAGTATAATGGAATTTCCTTAGTCGATATTCAAGGAAATACTATACCAACTTTTGGAGTTGCAAAAATTTCGTTAAGGTTTTCAGAAAATACTATAGTGCAACATGATTTTATTGTCGTTGATACAGACAGCTTTCGTACTGAAATGTTGCTAGGAATTGATTTTTTACAAACTCACGGGATTAAAATTGATTGGAAAAGTAATTGTATGTATGCATTTGATAATGTGATACCACTGTTTAGTGAGGATTTGGTAGGTAGCAAGCAGGGCTTGTTGACAAAAGATGAAGAAGGGTTTTGTAGTCGAATTGCTAAGTTAGAATTCGAGCTAGTGCAATTAAGGCAAGTTATTGCAGGTTTAAATACCAGAGAAATGAAGACTTGGTCAAAAGATACTTCTACGCAGACTTTCTCGTTAGTACCAATAACGGAGGAAGAAAGTTTAAAGGTGATTGGTACTCGCCCTGAACTTGAACCACTGATGGAAGTTTCTACGACTAAATCTAGGAAGACTAAAGCTTCCCTGGTAAATAAACTAAAGAAGAAAAATATGGAGATTTTGAAGAAAGAAAGTTTGAATGACCTGAAAGTGAGTCAGGAGGAATTTTTTTTTGAGAGAGAGCAAAGGAAAAGTGAGATTTTGAAGAAAGAAAGTTTGAATGACCTGAATGTGAGTCAGGAGGAAGTTTTTGCTGAGAGAGAGCAAGGGAAATGTGAGAGTTTTTTAAACCCGTATGAGGATGGATCAGATGTTGATCTTGGACTGAATACGACAGTGCCAAGCATGGGAGAGAACCTTAACGAAAGCAATTTTGAAATTTTACGAGAACGAGAAGAAGAAAAAGGTAAGCCAAGTGAATTAAAAGGAGATAACAAGTGTATGAAGGCTTTTGTGAACTTAAATCAAGAATTAGTTATTCCACGGATGAGTGAAGCTGTGTGCCCTGTTATTTTTAAAAACGTGTCTGAAAATGGAGCTTATTCGACCGCTCCACTAAAAGTGAAGAAGAATCAACCGTGTCGAAGAAATAAGCTATCTGTAAGTTTAATTTAAGTTGTTATAGTTAAAAATAAAGGATAAGATAACTAAATTAGGTACTTGAATAGGTAGATTAAAAGCGATAATCTAGGAAAAGGTAACCACTTGAAAACTCAAAGATACTTTAATTATGAGAACATGGGAAAAATTTAACACTTAAGAAACAAGAATTTTATTTTCACACGAGAACTTATCTAAGTACAGATAAGTAAAATGACTAATGAGTTTTACTTAAGAAAGGGAAAGAGGCGAAGAATAAAGACACCTGTATAAAAAATTCATATAGAAAACAAGGATAAAGCAATTGTCGTTTAGGGTAGAAGGTGATAGGGTAGGATTACTTTATTTACACTTAAGCCAAACTAATGACGGAGACCGAAAGAATAAAGATATACGTTAACAAAGGAGAGCATTTGAAATCGGGTGTGTTATTGGGGTAGCAAGAATACTTATCTTAACTAATAGAATACGTTTAAGTCCCCACCACCGAGGGGTTTACAAAAATTCTTAGTGATGTAACTTACGAAATTCAAACGACCTGACAGTAAAACCTTTGAACTCTGATTGAGCGGTAGTGTGCCACAACAAACAGAAAAAAAATTTAAAAGATAAAAGTGCAGTTTACTTTATCAAAGTAAAGTAAAAACAAAACCATGACCACGTGGATAATTGTGTTTTTAACCTATTTGCGGTTGGTGGAGGACAACTCCATAAAGAATCTCCTGTTGCGGGTTTCCCTGGTCCATTTGAGGGACCTCTATTTCCTATTGGGTGGGGACGGACTGTGCTATCCAGCTCTGTTTCCGCTAAAGGCATTAGTGGCCTTATGGTGTGAAATGCTACATGCAGAATACAGAACTTTCCTTGTACATTGGGCCACAGCGGAAGGAGGAGAGCTGGAAAATCTCCTCCCCCCAGCCAGGGCCATCCGGCGTCCCAAGAGGAGCAGCCCGCCAGATCCTACAACCCGCCAGACTGCATGTGCCAACGGCGACACCACCCCCATCACCTGCACGGACGACCTGTGCCCACCGAAAATGGACCCCTCCCTGATAACTATCAGGTGGAACAAACTGAGGAGTTCCGACTACGTTTCCGTAGGATCTGAATGTAGTAAGACAGGTTGGGATTTAAAAAAAAAAACAATTGGGACAGTTTATAGTTGATAAGAAAAATGTAAGGTAAATTTAGTTATGAATTCAATTATAGTAGACGTAGGTGATTAATTTTAACTTAAGGAACATGTACGATTGTATATTCTAGTTTTTATATTTCTTTCTATATTTTTATTTTACCTTTACATTTTACAATGCATTTATTACTATTTTACAATATATATTTTATACACCCTATATGAATAATTTTTATTCGAGTAGTTATAGCCCATTTTTTTTTATTGAAGGAAATCAGATACTTATAGTAACAGGTAGGGACGACAAGTCAGTTGAAACCAACCACAAAGAGTTGTAAATCAAAAGGGACATGAACCCTTGACTTTCTTTTTCATTGAAGATTTTACCATCTGGTAATAAATAAAGTACACATAAATTTCAATAATAAGTAGACCTGTCGAAAAAGCTCTTGAGAGCCATTTCGACTAGGTAACGGGGGAGTAATGTGATGCCCGATACAGGGTGACAAATTACTAAAAAAATTTTAACTTAAAATGTACTACAATATAATTTTAGCTTCACTTGAATTGTTCAGCTAACTCTCACAAAAGGTTCCTTAATTGACATTTAAAATCTTTGTTTTTTTTTTAAATCAATGTCGATGTCAAAAGACAATGATTGTTTTCGTGTAGAAATTAAATACACATAAAACACGTCACAGGCACGAAAACATCTGATATCTTTGGCTAAAGATTGTGACGTCAAACGAAAAGCTTCGAGAACAATCTAGAAGTTTTCGGTTGTTGAACTTCTTTTGAACTCAATTTGGGTCATGATGATATCATTGTCACGAGCCTAGTATTGCGTTCTATTTTTGCCACGGTTCTTAAGAACAAAGGTAAAGTGCGTTGTGTGACGCAAATAGAACCTCGATTTCCAGCTATAAAAGCAGTGTGAAATTCAGAAAAAGAAAATAGATCTTAATATCCAGTTGCAGAACGAAACTCTGCCCGTTTCAAAAATTAATTACTTAATTAATTTCTTTTAAAATAAATATAATATTTTGAGACTTAGAAAAGTAACATGAGTTCAGATTAAAAAGTTATATTTTTCAATATTTTTATTTATGAGTGAGTGGTTTCTTTAGTGAAGACTAGTTCTGTCAAAATACTTGCCAGTGTCGTACCGTACAGTGAACGAAAGAACAATGAGAAGTAAGTTTCTGTTTTCGAATAAACTTTATATTTTGGTCATGGTTTAAAAAGAAAAAGATTATATATATTTATAACTGTTACCATTTTCTGAAATCATTAGAAAGCACATCTATTAAATAAATGTCTAAGTAGATTTTGCACGGGAGTTTTGAGATTTCTAGTTTAATTATTATATTTTGGAGCCCTGAGAGGACGGCTAGGTTAATTTGCATTGCACTTGTTGTGGGAATTAATGGGATTGTAAAAACAATAAATAATTACTTGATTAAAGTCTATTTGGACGTGTGAGTTTGGCTACCTGTATAATTATTATCCGTTTTTTTAGTTTAACAACTTTAATTGTTTTAATATGATTTAGGACAAAAGGTGTGCTGTAGTGTTTGATAAATGTTTTCAGGATTTGGTATTAAGTTGCTAGTTTTGATGTTGGCACGAATTGTAAGCTTTTTGTAATCAATTAGAGAACAAGAGGTAATTATAATATTGGATTTTCGTTGGAACATAGTCTCAACATAGAGTTTTTCTTATTTTTTTGTGTCTGTTATTTTTAATTAATTTATGGTATCTATTGTGTGTAAAGTTTTTATATTTATCAATATTTTGAAAATTTCTCCAATTACGATACTTATATTTAAATAAAGGAATTATTTTAACCCTATAAGTTTTCGGTGTTTTTATGCTTAAATTTAGAAAGGGATTTTTAGTATTTTGCTCTACCAGATTGATTTTGCTCTACCAAATTGATTCTACTATTCCAAACAGCTAAGAGAACGATTAGTAATCTGATTCTAACAATTAAGTCAAGATATAAAAATTGTTCATTTTTATTCTTTCTGGTTACAAACCTGATATCATATGATACAGGAACATCATTAATATTTGATAGTGTGGAAAATAAATAGGAAACATAGGTAAAGTGTAGTTCTGTGTTGGTGCGTGAAAGGAAGGTGACTATTTCCAAAATAGCAAAGACCCTTGTAGCTGCTGCCAGGAGTTGTAGGCCTTGATATATATATAAACCGTAAGTAAAGTAAATTACTTTATTAGAGAGGGGTAGCGCAGCACTACAAGTACAGGGTGTCGATTTTTCGATGTAATTGAATTTGTTTGTTTTCTGTTTTTAATTTTTAAATAAGTTAAAGGATAACCAAAATACCATGTGTCCATGTTTCGATGTAATTGCAGGATATCTCCATAACTAGTAAAGACTGAGACTTGCGGTTTTTACATTACTGTGCTACTGCTCCGTGAAACAAAAGATGCCGCAACAGAATTGTCATTTCTTAGTTTTTAACCTACAGGGTGTTTTCGAAAATGTTTGTTTATTGTATTTCGGTTATTCTTTAATTTATTTAAAAAATTGCAAACTGTTCTTAGGAGAGCCCTTTAACCAGAATTCAGTGGCGTGTTTCCTTTCTTTCTGGGAGTCTTACTTATCGAGATATAAAGCAAACATATGACCTTTTAAATGGGACACATGGTATATTTTTCTCTTATTTGATTGAGCTACTTTTAAGCTTTTCAAAAATATATAATAGTTGATAGATATTATTAACTAGTAACTATTTACTTGGGATCTCTGTTTTTTTTTTTAAGTTAGGAATTCTCCTGCGACTTCAATTGGATCTTCGCAAACTGTTTAGGTTTTATCACTTGTAAAAATTTTGAAATTGACTTTTGCCTTGATTATTCGTATTTCTGCTTGTTTGATTTAAAAAGTTTATATACTGCAAAATTTTGGCGCCTATTCCATTGATTGTGAATTGATTGGGTGATTGGTGGTTGATTGATAGTGCCTCACTACTATTAGTGCCTCTCTACTATGGGATTGGACCAACAGGGAGCCAGTCTTTCGGTAGTTTGTACGTACTGTTTGGTCTAGATCTCGTGTGGGAGTCCGTGATTAATGGGTTTGTCGATACGTCCGTACGTCTGTAATTGTCTGTAATAATTTTTGTGAAAAATTCATTTATTGTTATTTTATTATTAACAATGAACGCACAAATCGAAAAATTTAGAAAATTACGGTAGTATAGGCCACGAAACCGTTGAAACAAACAAAAGAATATGTGATGACTGCTAGAATAAATATTTACAAATATACTTAAATTACATTTTTACAACTGGGGATCCATATCTTATATCATGGCGATTGATAATCCCTGTGCGGAACTCTTAAAATGGGATTCGTCAGAACACATTATTACTTATGTAGCAAGCTGCCTGTTGACTCGTATTTGATTTAGATACAGTTGCAAAAAATAAATAGTTGCACGGCATTCACAGTAAATGGTGGACAATCTTTATTTCATAGGGTTTTAAACGATACTTATTTAAAAAAATTTTTAACCAAGATTTTATGACTCCAAGATCTTTTTCTATGACTTTGCACGAACTTCTATTGCCTCTACAAAAGCCATAACGTTCATTTCGTCCCTTTCACGATTCTCCTTATTATATATGATTTAGGTGTTGGCTTTATAAATGATCGATTCTTAATTAAACTAATTTTTCAACTTGAAAATGTTACTTGATTGGGCTGCCTTCTCCCTGAACATCTATGAAAGTAAGAACATCATAAGTTAGATATTTAAATTACAAGATTGTAGACCTATCTATTTTCATGACACTCTATAAAGCAAACTAACATGTCATATATTTTGAAATATTGATACTACAACATTTTAGCCATTTTTTAAACTTTAGCGACATGGTGACATGTATTTTAACAAAATGTTCTTTTTGTCTATAAATTTTGACAAATAGACATGCCAGATAGATATTCTTTTGTTTGTTTTAATGGTTTCATGGCCTAATTACTACCCTAATTTTTAAAATTTTTAGTTTTGGCGTTTACTGTTTGTAGTGACTATCAACTATTATATATTTTTGATAGGCTTCAAAATAGCCCAATGAAATAAGAGAAAAATATACGGGGGGCCCCATTTAATAAATTATATGTTTGCTTCATATTTCGAAAAGTAAGACTTCCAAAAAAAAAATAAGCACATCACTGAATTCTACTTAAAGAACTCTCTCGAAGACAGTTTTTAATTCTTTAATAAGCCACTAAATTCTGCTTAAAAAGTTCTCTTAAGAACAGTTTGCAATTTTTTTAATAAATTAAAGAATAACCAAAATACAGAGGTGGTCAAAAAGCAAACATTTTCGAAAACACCCTGGAGGTTAAAAACTAAGAAATGACAATTCTGTAAAATAGTTATAAATATATCTGTTGCGGCATCTTTTGTTTCACGGAGCAGTAGCACAGTAATGTGAAAACCGCAAGTCTCTATATTTACTAGTTATCGAGATACCCTGCAATTAGATCGAAAAATAGACACATGGTATTTTCGTTATCCTTTAACTTATTTAGAAATTGAAAATAAAAACAAACAAGAGAATATCTATCTGGCAAGTATATTGATCAAAATGTATAGGCAAAAATAACGGCTTGTTAAAATATATCTGACCATTGCACTAAGGATTAAAGAAATGACGAAAATGTAGTAGATTGAAAATTTTAAAAACTACAACATCCTAGTTTGCTTTGAAATGCATGAAAATAGGTAAGTTTACAATTTTGTAATTTAAATGTATAATTACAGAGTCCTTACTTTCATAGATATCTAGATAGGAAGGAAGCCCAATCAAGTGACATTTTCAAGTTTAAAAATTAATTTAATTAAGAATCGATTATTTATAAAGCCAAGACCTAAATCATATATAATAAAGAGAGTTGCGAAAGAGACGAAATGAACGTTATTACTTTTGTAGAGGCACCAGAAATTCGAGCAAATTCATAGAAGAAAATCTAGGTGTAATAAAATCTTGCCTAAAAAATTATTAAATAAATACCATTTGAAACCCTATGAAGTAAAGGTAGTGCATCATTTACGTACTGGGAATGTTGTGCGACGACTTATTTTTTGCAACTGTATCCAAATCAAATACAAGTCGACAGGCAGTTTGCTACAAAATTAATATGGCGTGACGGATCTTATTCTGTGAGCTCCGCATAGGCAGTGGCGTATTTAGGGGGGGGGGGGGTCCAGGTCCCCCCCCCTGTGGACTCAGTAGTAAAGAAAACTGAAATTCACATTCATTTATTTGCAATAAATAACATGAAACATTATTTCAAATTTTCCAGATGTTTGGGGATTTCCACAGTCTTTTAATTTAATAATTGTTGAATTTTATTTTTTGTTCCGTGTTTTCTAATTCAGGTGAGTAAAATAGTACTTATACCGTTATACATACCTTCAAAAAACTAATATTTCAAATGCAAATATTGGCGTTTATATTTAAAAATTGCTTTATTTCTACGTTTTTTTTGAGCCGGGCTATCAAAACGTAAAATTTGTAAGTTTAGACAGTCCAAAAAAGGGCGTGGCACCTAAAAAAATTTTGCCTGCGGCGCATTTTTTTAAGGATGGTGAGTGAACCCCCCCGTGTCACAATCCTAAATACGCCACTGCGCATAGGCATTATCAGTCGGCATAATACAACATATGGGTCTCCAGTTATAAAAGTAATATCAGTGTATTCTTACAGAGTATTTATTTTAACAGTAATGACATATTCTTTTGTTTGTTTCAATAGTTCCAGAGCCTACTACCTTACTTTTTTAAAGTTTTCAATTTGTTGGTTTATTATTAATAATAACTGTCAATTATTATATATTTTCGAAAAGCTTAAAAGTGGTCCAATCAAATAATAGAACAATATACAATATACATGTCTCATTTCAAAAATCATATGGTTGCTTTAAATCTCGAGAAGTAAGACTCCGAGAAAAAAAATAAGCACACCACTGAATTCTACTTAAAGAACTCTCTCGAAAGCAGTT
Source organism: Polydrusus tereticollis (assembly GCA_963920685.1). Classification (NCBI taxonomy): domain Eukaryota; kingdom Metazoa; phylum Arthropoda; class Insecta; order Coleoptera; family Curculionidae; genus Polydrusus; species Polydrusus tereticollis. The sequence continues at coordinate 93,666,985 of OY987333.1, forward strand.
TTCAATTCTTCAATAAGTTAAAGGATAACCGAACTACAGGGGGTGGGCAAAAAGCAAACATTTTTGAAAACACCCTGTAGCTTAAAAAGTAAGAAAGTTATAAGGATTATGTTTGCGGCATCTTTTGTTTCACGAAGAAGTAGTAATATAAAAACCGCAAGTCTCTAACTTTACAAGTTACCGAGATACAACGAACAATGGACACCCTGTACAATTTAACATGTCTAAAACGATTCCATTAATACACCAAATATTATATTTCTTTACCACAAACCAAAGAATTCGTTTAAGCGACACCGAGTGCAGACAGAAGGAATGTCATTTGAATACCCGCTTACAGCGTCAGAAGTGATACGTTCAGATTTACAGTCAGCATGTCATCATGCGCATTGCGATAAAAAATAATTATTTATATTCTAGCTCTTGGATTATTACAAACATATATTCCTCTAACATATCACGGTTGCTGTCGAAATTTATAAATTTTTTTCATTGTTTATTGTTATGGGAATGGTAACACTACCCAGCTTTTCAACATATTTTTTTTTCCTCCCTGGAATATCTTTCGCTAATTTTTATCTATTTGGATCTGCTAAATCTAGCTCCCACCTCAGAATTTTGATATTAGCCTCCAATGATAAGGGAGGCGAAGATCTTTTAGACATTAGGAAAAATTTAATAAAACGCCATTTATAGAAACTTATAGTACAATTCATTAACAATAAGTATAGGACTAATATGTTGTAATTTTAAAGATCTTTCTTTTATAAGAACCACCCGTACTAAATTCCAATACTAGTCGGCCAACATATTTCGGCTCCATTTTCTGGTATACCGTTTTTCAATTGATGCAATGTTTCGATGGAATCTTTCTCCATGCACATCTGATACTGCTCCCAAGTTTTCGGGAAAGAAATCCAAATGAGAATGGAGAAAATGGAGTTTTAGCGATGTTCCATCTCAAAATGTGGTAGGCAGAGAGTTGTTCTTTCACGTGTTTGTGGTAGTTCTCTGATATACTGTACCCAAGAAAATTATTACAAACGTTTTCAAGCGCATCCCTTGCTAGTCTTTCAGGGTCATTTAAAGTTGCCCTAAAGTCCTCATCTTGAAACAGTTGTCTTTTGCGGTTTAACAAAAATTCCCTGTTTAATCTTAGCCTCACTTTTATACATGGAAAGTTCTCTTTTAAAAATAAGAAAGCATCTCCTTCTTTATTCAGTGTCTTAACAGAATTTTTTATGAGGCCTAGCTTAATGTGAAGTATATATGCACTGTGGGCCACATTTATTTGGAACCCAATTTGACTCTGAATAATTTTTGTTAAGTTTGGCGGATTTTGGTGAAATTTTATGTAAATATTAGAGAGACCTTTCCTTAATCGTAGAAAAATATCTAATCAAAATGTACAGGGGGAGCCAAGTAAGAAGAACTATTTTTAATCATTGCCTTTGGGGCTGTTGCAAAATTAAATTATTTACCTACCCTAAAACTACAAAAACTACTTGAAACTATCTATCGGAGAAGAGGCTCTGAAAAAATTGTTCGAGAAGCTTCAGGTTTTGTATTAAAAACGTATTTTTGATCGAAAACTTTGTTAAATAATATTACCATACCTAATAGCAATCCAAAAATATCCCCGGTATGCACCTTGAAAGTTCCTTTTGCGGAAGTTTTACTCATGCGCCGTACGTCGGATTTCAACGAATTTTTGATATTCCCTCAAAATTGACGTTTATCTTGTTCAGAGCCGGTGGTATCTTTTTTACACAGTGGGCGTGGGTATTGTGAGATTAGTGTATTTTGTGGAACTTTTGTTAAAAACTGGTTACTAGACTGGACTTTTATATTTAGGTTAGAGTGCAGTACCTTTTAGTGTAAGTTCCTCCTACAAGTGCAACAGTTGTGGGCCAATGACCAAAATTCAGTTTATTAGATAAGTACCTATGTTACTTAAAATAATTTTAAAATTACATCCCCGTATTGCATTTACGTTGCTGCTCTAACCTAAATTGTTTTTCTGTTATCCCTTTCTACAGAGCTTTCAACAGAATCATGTAGGTATTTATTTAGGAAAATCTTTTTTTTTATTTAAACTGTTGATTGTTGTGATAGGTTTTATATAACAAAGTGATTAACAATACTAAAACAAGATAAAAGAATAAAGATACTGGATACAACTGAATAAACTGAATAAACTGAATAAATACGTTATTTTTGAATATTTATGTTAAATGTACAATTGTGAACGTTAAATGTCTGAAGGGAAGATGTGTCTGAAATGCTGGGAATTGTTATATTTTTGTAGTGGTAGTAACAAAATTAGTTCCCTGTATATTGTCTTTGGAACATCCCGCATGGATTTTGTTTGCCATACCAATTTTGTTTTTTATTGAATCTTCTAGGTAGCCTTCTGCTACAGTGGATGATTTCTATCCTTCGTGCCGTTTTAAATTTATAATGTCACCTCCTCCATTTACTAGTAGAGTTGCTAAACTTCGACGAAAGCAGTGGCCGGTAAATTCGCCTGGATTTTTTAATTTAAGATAAGAAGCGATTTTGCTAGGGGCTTTTCCCACAGAATGCAATCCTACTACTTGGGTTGAGCACTTCAAATGTTTAAAAAAATTAAAAGCCGTTTATGGTTACTATGCGGTGGTCTCAATTACAAATAATTCCTATAAAGTTGCAAATCTCTTTCGGAATTTACAATGAACGTCCTGGTGGTATTTGTCTTGGTTATGGGAATTTTAACTATCAACATTGTTTCCTTATCTTCTATATCATCGAGTGTCATATTAACAAGTTCCTCGCGGCACCATACACCTGCGGAACCCATAATTAAAAGCACCTAAAACAGAATTAAGGTTCATTGTAAATTGTAACCAGTTTTTACTGGTTTTTTAATTTAACTTACCTTAAGCATAAGATATTCGCTATATTGGGAGCATTGGTCAGAAACGTTTCAATTTGTTCTGTTGACAGAATTTTAGATTTCTTCGGTTTATGACCAATAGAATTCTTTTTAATGGACGCTATTAGTTTGAAAAAATTATTAATGTTCACATTATCTTTTATGGTCAAAGTAGATTTTATCATTGAATATAAGCTCCATAATGTTGAAGAAGCCAGTTTTTGGGACTTTTCAGCAAAATATGCCAAAAGGACTTATTCATTTAAATTTTTGACTTTTTTTTCTCGACACCAATTTTTCAATGCGTCGTATGACTTCTCGTAGCGGGCTTCTGATTTTACTGGCAATATATCGTAAGTCTCTTTCCTTGCTACTTCCAAAATTTCTTCTGGAATCTCATTTTCCGTGTCGGATAATTCAAAATCTCAATTCATATTTTTAAATTTGCTTACTCGCGACATAAACAACAAATTAAAAATCAACGAACTGTCACTAGACAATACATCGAAATGTTGTTATCATAGTAACGAAATCAAGATAGATTGTATTATCCAAGAGCGATTGAAAAACTGAAAAAATAAGGACCGGAAAAATATTTTGCCGGTCCCTCACGTCCATTTTCCGGTCTTGATCGACAAAACGTTATTTTCTGGACGAAAAATTGTCCAGAAAGTGTATATTTTCTGGTCGGTCCTAAAAAAAATAATTCACAGTATATCCAGCTATGCATCAATATTATATATGGTTCATCAATACGGCTTCTATTTTACTGTTGCCTACATATTTTAGGGTAAAAAATTTTCTTTTTGTTTAAAGATCACATATGCTACATCCAAATACTACTTTTATTACCCCTGTTTTTTTTTTAGTGTGTTGAATATTAACATTTTTTCTAACTAGTGCACCTTAACTGTAGTTCTGTTATATAAATAAATATATTAATATAGTCAAATCTGGTCTTATCTGGCGGGTCCAAAGGTCACCGATTATATGAATCATTTCGAAAATTCCAGAGCTCATCAAAATATTGTAAATAAAAACCAATATGGCCGTATATGGACAGCTGATTTTCCATAAAATTGAATGTTAATAGGTTAACCGTTAACTTGAAACTATCAGTCATAATAAAAATGACGGGTCTCGTTCCAAAATTAATTTCTCAGGGGTGCGTTCGTATTATTGCAGACGGTTAACACAATAGTTTTACATTTAACAAATTTAATAACCAAAATGATGGTGGAAAATTAGATAAACAATATACAGTAAAACCCCTGACTAGCGACCACCAAAAATGTCGATGAAATGTTAAATAAATTAAACAAATTTTAGTTTATTTCAGCAGATAATAATAAATTAAATATAAAAAAAATCAAATTACACATTGACTAAATTTTTGTTGTGTAATATCAGGCTAAAAAAATATTTCCAATTTAATAGGTTACCTACTTCAAAAGTCGACGAGAAAAAGCTACTAGAGCCGGTGAGGTATCAAATCCCAAATTTATTTTACACGTATTTTGCCCCTGTTAAGCCAATAAGCGCCCCGCTAAAAATAAGTGGGAGAAAGAAACGTATAAAGTCTAAACCGGTCTCAAAATGCGGGTCCAAAGGTCACGGATCATATAAATCAATTCGAAAATTCCACAGCTTATATCAAAATGCTGTGAGACTATGTAGGTATCAATATACCCGGAGAAAAGATACATAGTTTTATTATTTTAACTGTCGTGAAGTCGTGAAGATAGCCAGATATAATATTATTATTTTTGCAACAATTATGTAGGTACATAATAGTACAGGGGTGGCGAATCTTTATGTATTAACGTGCATTTTTTCTAAAGAAAAGTTTAATGAGGCCATAGACGTGCCGTCGCAATTCGTAATATAATAATTCATAGTAAACTTTGTGATCGGTGATGAGCCAAAATTTTATGTCGCGTGCCATTGGTTCGCCATCCCTGTAAATAGTATACCTTAAATGTATTTATTAAAAACGACAATAATAAACAGTGTAATTTATTTTAACAATTTTACTACTAAAACCTAAAAATTCAATGGCATTTAGTCTGATAAACTATTTCGAAAATGAAAGAAAAAGTGGAAATTGGCCAACCAATATGCAGGAAACCATAGCGAAAGCATTGGGAATTAGTTTAAGGACTGTGCAGAATAATGTGCATGAAAGAAAGCATAATATAATACCGAAGAATACTAAAAAATGTAAACAAAGAAAACCGTTTATAAACTAATTATAGACTAAAAACTGTCATCGTCACTTATAAAATCTGAAAAGTCCTCGTCGTCTGAGTCGTCTTCGAATGGAGCAATTATCATTGGCGCTACTTCGACATCTAGTACTTGTTTTCGATCCCACCAATCCCTTATTAATATTTCTGTATGTTACACTGATTTCTTCCAGTACTCTTGTGTAATATGATCCAAAGAATCTTGCCAAACTATTTGTACTTGGTCGGATTTAAGACCATCACCTACATGTTTTTCATAATAAGACTTTGCCCCGGCCCATATTAATTCTATTGCGTTAAACTGGCAATGATATGGCGGCAGTCGTAGAACCTCATGGCCATATTCACGTAATATTTCATCTACCGCGTATATTCTTGGTTTTTTAAGAGGCTTTGCCACTGATAGGAGTTCCGATTTAACCATATTTGGTGAAGGATTTTGGTTGTGTTTTTCAAGCCACTCATAAATATCATTTTTCCACTACTAACCTATAACATCGCCATTATTGACCGATTATTAACGTTAGAAATCGTTTTTCTCTACCTTATAAGTTATATTGACCATGGTCAATAATAAGGCATTGAAATCCATTATTGACCGATCTTCAAGAATCTATTTGAAGGTAGGTAACTTGATTTTTTGATTCTACAACATGAATTCATAAACATGAATGTGGTTAGGCAACCAGATAATTATCAATACATATTAGATTACTTGATATTGTAAAATATCGATACAATCAACATTTTTTCTGCTTCCATCCTTAATTCTGGAGGTGTACACATAATAATATCACTAACATTTTCTTCGGTCATTTTTTAAAAAAACGGAAAACTCGTGAAATCTGATGACATAAATGAACAAAAATTGACATTAACAAAGCCACCTGACAAAACAACAAAATATTTTGCCAATTCCAAAGCGCAGGTAACTTGATTAAAAAGTATAAATATACCTACCTATAATTTCTTATAATTATTATACTATAAAGATAAATGCCTTATAAAAGTTTGTAGTAGTGGAAAAAATATTATAATAACCACGGTTTAGACAGCTTATAGCCCTCGCGTCTTAAATCCCTCGTCGCTCCGCTCCTCGTGATTTAAACTTGCCACTCGGGCAATAATGATGGCTGTCTAAACCTTGGTTAATAATATACTATTTTCCTCCAAGATGAAGTAGGCTGTTTATTTAAAATTCCTGAATGATATGATGCATTATCTAATACAATTAAAGACGGAGAATCCAAATTTGGTATCAATTGAACTTTTAACCATTTTTCAAACATTTCGCAATTCATATTATCATGATAGTCAGCACTTTTTGATGTTGAAGAAAAAATTAAGCTTGCACCTGGAACATATCCTGTTACAGAACCAGCATGTAAAATAATGAACCGCTTTCCCGTGCCACATCCCTTTTTCCTTTTCACGCTTTTCACAGAATCATCTTGCCAAGATTTTGAACCACTTCCATTTGAAAATATCCACGTTTCGTCTCAAAATACCACTTTTCTAAATTTCGATTTGTAATTCTCCGTATAATTTTTTAAAAACTGAACACGCTGACACACTATCTATGGCTGCTCACATAAAAATCTTCGGTTACAGTATTTTTTATAGCGAAAACCTAACTTTTTTATTCATTTTGATAGCGCTTCAAGTCCAATTTCCAAAACACCCCGAATTTTGAATGTTTCTTGTAAAACTGGAAGAGTTACATTGGTTTTTGATCTGCATAAATCGTAAATCACATTTCAGACTCCCATTTTAATATTTTCGCTTAAATCCTCAGTCTTTGGCTTTCTTCGTTTACATTTTTAGTATTCTTGGGTATTATGTTATGTTTTTTTTCATGCGCAATTCTCTGCACAGCCCTTAAACTAATTCCCAGTGCTTTGGCTGCTGTTTCCTGAATATTGGTTGTCGAATTTCCACTTTTTCTTGCATTTTCGAAAGAGCTTATCAGATTAAGTACCATTTTTTTTTGCTTGGGGATGCAAAAACCCAGAAAATTTTTTCATTTTGTCACAAACTGTCAAAGTCACAAAACTGACATCTTTAAATCAAGACGAAGGTGGCAGGTACTTGGGCAGGTACAAACTTTTGTGAATCGCTGAAAATTAAATGCCTATTCTTTTCTTTCATGCCAAAATTGCATAAGTCTGTCATATTTGTCTGACGGATTTTATTTGGTTAGTATGATTAAACGCAATAAAAGAAAAGAAAAATTGAAAGTATGTCTTTGTTAAATCGTAAACCCGCCAGATAAGACCAGATTTGACTATATAACTGCTTATTTTACAGTTTTACAGTTTTTATAATGCGCTGCATTAAGGCTTTCCACAATTAATTAAATTATAACTAATCCATTTTCTTTCCTACAAAGTGCCAAGGCAAGACAAATGCACATGTTCCTCAAGTCTACTACAAGCTTTCAAAACCTCCATTCTAACTTGCTTTTAATCTGAAAAAAAAAACATGTTTACTGTCGTCAGATTTAATATTAAAAATAAAAGATCTAAACAATCTGAACTTCTAAAAAGACACTTACACTTTGACACTTAATTTAAAATTTAGGGAGTCAGAGAGTTTAAAATCTTACAGAAAATTGAAATCTAGCAACTCTTTGAACGAGTAGAATCAGTTTACCATTAAAATAAACCTAACTCGTTTTTTAAAGGTTAGAATAGGTAGGTAAGTCTCTGATATCCCTGGGCAATTTATTAAAAAACTTAATAAACCAATATCTAAGGCCATCCTGACATCTCCTTAACCTCCAATATACTGGAACTAGTTTATCTTTATTTATAGTATTATATTGATAAACATCTTCATGAGTTACATATGAGTCCCTATCACTCTTGACAAAAAAAGAGGTTGTCCAGTATACAGTGTGTCCACGGATCGAATTAACTATACTTGTAAAAACTTCTATTTTCAGTTTTTTGGAAAAAAAAACACTTTTCATAATTCCTTTTGCTTGCTCTATAAATACGGTTCACGTTAAGAAACTTCTATTTTGTTGTACAGGGTGCGCAAAAACACATCAGAATGAAAAAACTTAGAAGGAGGAATCGACAAGGCAAATAAAGTTTTTTCATAGAAGTTATGGTTACTAAGATATTATTTGAAATTAAAAAATGAATTAACTTCGTAGTATTTTGAAGAGTTCACTGCTACCTCATTTTGTGAACATAAATCAAGATTGTTGTTTTCACATAATGTCTAGCTGTCATTCCTTGTTATCTATTAACTAACATCTTCAGAAAGATGCTTACCCTAGAACAGCGCATTTACTTGATCAAGTGTTATGGTATTGGAGAAGTGTCCTTTAAATACGCAATTCAAATTTTCAACCTAAAATTTCCAGGTGTATACGTTTCTGTTAATGCCTTAAGGTATTTGGTACGTAAATTCGCCGTTTATGGTAATGTTAAAGATGTGAAAAAGACAAAAAAGAATTGAGATGAAAATGACGCTGCAACAATTTTGGTCTTAGAATCAGCTTACAATAATCCCCGACTTCCTTTGAGAGCAAGAGCCAATGAGGTGGGTGGTATATCTAAAAGTCACGTACACAATATTCTGTCCACAAATAAGTTTCACGCATTCAAACCAACCTTTATCCACAAACTTCAAGAACGCGATGATACATACTGACTAGAATTTTCTTTACTAATGGATGAACGTATAGTGGCAAGCCGTCATTTTCACCATCATATCATATTCAGTGACGAATCTACGTTCAAAACAAATGGTATAATTTCTAGTCAAAATTGTCGCTTTTGAGCAAAAAGCTTTGCACAAATAGTCAGAAATTTAAGAAAGTTGACGTATGGTATGCGTTAACGTTCAATAAAGTAATTGGTCCATTTTTCCTGGAAAGAAGGCTAAACGCAAATTATTATTTGGAAATTCTTAGTCAATACTTTTTTCCTTAATTGGAGGAAGAAAATTTGGAATTTAGAAGGAAGGTGATATTCCAGCAAGATGGCTGCCCAGCGCATAGTACACTGCTTATAACAAATTGGCTTAATGAACATTTCTCCGAAAAATGGATGGGCCGCCATGGACCGATACACTGGCCAGCGCGGTCTCCGTACCTCACCGCGATGGATTATTTCCTGTGGGGGTATCTTAAGCAAAAAGTTTATGCTACTGACATGCAAGATAATATTGATATTTTTAAAAAACAGAATCACTGACGCCATTGCTACAGTGACACCAGATATTATTCACAATGTTTATTACGAATTTCGAAAAAGAATGGAGAAATGTGTTAACGTTGGAGAATTTCATGTTGAATAAAACGTTACTGTTTGTCATTTATCTCATTGTATTAACTTAAATAAATTTTGATTCTTTCCAGCAACAATTATTAGTTTCAAAAATTCTGTTTTAGGCCTATTTTTAATATCAGATAATATCTTAGTAACCATAACTTCTATGAAAACACTTCATTTGGCATTTTGATTTATGCTCCTATGCTCTTTCATTTTGACGCTTGAAGAAAGTTTTATTCAAAAATGTTTTATTTTGTAAATCTACATTTTCAGTTTTTTTGCGCACCCTGTACAACAATATTCAATTTTCTCAACGTGAATCGTATTTATACAACAAGCAAAAGAAATTATTAAGGGTGACTTTTTTCGAAAAACTGAAAACAATGTTTTTTACATGTATAGTTAAGTCCATCCGTGGACACACTGTATACAGTGATGGGAAAGTCAAAATTTCGTCAAAAAGCAGCCCGACAGTCCTCTCTGTAGCTCAGTCTAGCCAACAGCCTCACTGCCCCTCTCTGTAGACCAAATACTCTACTTCACTCCGCTGCATGTCCCCATGCCATAATAACATATGTAATATGGGGCTGAAATAATAATATAATATGCCATTCGCAGTACCCCTACCCCCTGGATACAGTGTTTGCAAAATTTCCAAAAACAAAGAGGCCGTTGCCCAGTTTCCTGGTAACACCGTTGGAACCCCGGATCCAGAGCCACACCCAAAAACTTCGCTTTAACCCCTCTCTCAGGAGAAGACCGTGAAGCCCTTAAGGAAAGTATCACCTGTTATGTTTTTTTGTTGTTTAAAAGCAATCTATTCATGCAGAACCATTCATCTGCTCTACGTCGAGCCGCCTCACAGCCCTCCAGAGCATCGTGAAGATTACCCGATACAAAGGGCACAGTGGTGTCGTCCGCAAAGAGCGTAATAAATGCGTCACCAGTTTATTGCCTATAAAGGGGCCTAGAAAGCCTTTCCATGAAATTTGAGGATAATTTTGCAATTTGCAGGCACTTGTAACCCAATTTAGGTCCATGTTTTACAAAATACTCATTTATTTCATCGGGAGGATTTTTCTGTGGAACACTTACCGGGCTTTTATTACTTTTAGTGCCGGTACTTTTGACACTAACTAACTCATTTGATAGATGATTAAAATAATCCTAATTTCCAATGTGCCAAAACCTACCAATTTATGTTGGAATTGTACATTCAAAACCCTGATTATTTTAATCGTCTATCAAATGAGTTAATTGGTAACAAAACTGAAATATTTACATATTGTTACCACTTTGACAATACATAAAGTTTGTTGACAAATTGTCAAAGTGACTAAATTAAACATAAGAGCTGAACATTTTGTAATAGCCCAGGAGACATTTTTTTATCGCCATGTATCTACATGTTATTTATTTCGCTAAGGGGAATAAAATAAAATCTATTTTAATCCGAATGAGTGAAAATTTAGCCAAATGCATAATACCAATTTAGTGTGTGACTTTAAAATAGTGCAGATCGTAGAAAAAAAACACTTTTTGGGGACGCCATAAAATTGTTTACAATCAATACAAATTTTAAATAGAATGTTTGATACAATTTACTGAAAGGTATGCATAAATATTTGTTTTCTTCTAGGCGTTTCCCTCAATTGTAACCCTACTGTTTGCCAAGATAACAGACACATACAATGAGTTAACCAAAACTAGCTTGTTAATTCAAGAAAAATATAAGAGTACATTAATTCGTTGTGAAACAGAAGATTTATTAGACCAATTGGAGTGGACAAAACTAAGACCAACAGCAGCTGGGTTTTTTGAACTTAAAAGAACAACAGTTTTTAACTATGTTATGGTAATTTCAAACTATTTTATTGTAATCATACAGTTTGGGATGGTTTAAACAGAACACTTATCCAGCGGTAAATGTTTTGTATTTGTACCGTCTGGTAATTATTGAAGTTTTAGACACTATTTTTAGATTGGTAAATGTTACTTCACCCCACTAGTACAGTAAAATTGACGTTTCTAACTAACAGGGTGTCCGATAAGTACCTCCCACTTTTTCAGGAGAATAGATATAGAGGAGGTCAAAATAATCATAAAGTTCCCCTTAACGGAGATACCGAGCCCCAAAGGGGTACCCATCGATTTACTTTTTTGGCTCAAACTTTTGAACCGACATGTATATTTAAAGGAAATTTTAATATTTTATAGAGGCCATAGAGAATCATTAAACCATACTATAGTAGATGTTTTACATCGTCAGCAAAGTCAGGAACAGACTTGCCACCACATATTTTGACCGGTGTCATTTGACAGAGCTGAAAACCAATTTTTTAGATACTCTGGTCATTCCAATCAACAAGGGTATTCCTAATTTATTTCAACAAAACTAGCGGTTTTCGAAATAAATCTGGTTCTGATGCGAAACACTCAAAAGTTACTAATGCAAGCACAAACAGGTGAAAATAAAATACGCAGGGTATGCTGATGAGCATTTAATTTTTGGGAAGCGTTTTCCAACTGTTCGAAGGCACGAAGACATTATGCTAGAAGATTTCCAGCTCAGACATTTTCAAGTCCAAAAACCCTTCAAACGGTTAAACGGAACTTAATTAATTTAAAATGTTATTAAAATACAAAAATAATGAAAACTTTTAAATGTTATTTTAGCAAACGGTAAATATGTACTCCACGTACTTCAATACATTTTCTTAATCTTCTAATATTTTCCCGCTGCCATGCAAATAATATTCCGGCATTATTACGGACTTCGTCAGAATGCTATGTCGCTAGAAGTCCTTTTGTATAATTTACTGGTGTTAAATAAACTAGTTCTTTTAGACTTCCTCAGAAGTAAAAGTCTAAGGGGTTTAGGTTTGGAGACTTTGGTGGCCATCAAACAGGCCCACCTCGACCCATCCATAGAGGGTCAAAAAGCTTGTTAAGTGTTGACGTACTGTATGGTCATAATGAGGTGGAGCACCATCAAGTATTGTACATTTACATTCTTCTATCGAGAAGCACGTCTTCCAATAAATTATTCAAATTTTTCTGCAAAACTTGTAAATAAATCTCACCATTGAGTCTTTCTTGCGAAACAAATGGACCTATAATGTTATTTTCGACAATGCCAACCATAAACCTTTGTTGGTGTTTGTATTGAATTATGGCGTGTGGATTTTCATCAGCCCAAAAATGTAAATTTTGTGAGTTTATTATACCATCTCTTGTAAAACCGGCTTCATCGGTAAACAAAACAAGGATAGAAAAATTTAGATTTACGCTATGTTACTATATAAACCAGTTGGAATATTGAAGTCTTGCTCGATAATCATCCGGGGGCATAGTGTGTACTTTTTGAGCATGTTACGGGTGAAGTAACTATTCTTTTAGAGTTTAATGTACAGGGTGTTCTATTTTTGATAGTTTTATAGGGTATCTCGAAAATCATAAGGAATTTCATAAATCTGATATAGATGTTATGAGTTCTTTTTTTGAGGAAATAATTGCTGCGAAAACAGATCATGGCTACCTTGTTCCCCTAAACAGCTACAGGGTGATTTTCAAATTTTGACAGTTATTAAAATTCCATGTAACTTCTTTGTTATTATAGATAGGAAAAAACTGTAAATTGATAAAATATGTAGTTTTTCCGTAAAGTTCAGTGGCGTAGCCAGTTTTTTTTTATTTTGTTTAATTTTTAAGAAATTGACCCAACTTATATTTTTTCTTATGGGACACCCTGTATATTTTCAATTACGTTTATTCTGCTTACCATTAGCTTTTTAAATATATATATATTTGTAATCAGTTTTTTGATAAAATAATTCGATAATAAGCGATTTTCATAAATTTTCCTCATTTTTCGTAGCGGGCGATGGCAGGTAGGAGCAAAACAAAAGAGTAAGTCTTATTTCACCATTTCTAAAATGTCATATCTCAATTTTAGTACATGCAATACAAAATTCTAAAAACTATTAATTTTTTATTATCAACACTATGCCCAAGGCTCGACCAATTTGCTGTAATTTGTTAAAATAGCTTTCTTCCAAAATTATGTTTAAAAGAAGTAAAAATAATAATTTTTTTAATTGTTCATATAATTATTTAATTCTTTTTATATTTTTTGTATTAAAAGTGAAATTTTCTATAAATGCATGATGACTTTTTATCTACTAATTTCTTTGCATTTGCAAATTTTACATTTTACCAGATAATAATTTAAAAATCTCTTAGTAAGCCAAGGATAACAAAATCATTTTTTTAAATTATTTATAGACATGTCAGTCTGTCTTTAATTTGTCATAAAGCAAAGTTAATATACGCGGTTAAGAATGGAAAAGTTCCAAAATTTTGAAAAATATAATATGCTAGAGTGTTTTCTTGAGTGTCAAAAAAATAGTCGGGCAGCATCTGATTTGTATTTTGAAAGATATCCGGAGCGGCAGCAACCTGATTTAAGAATTTTTCAAAGGCTTGAAAATAACCTTATTAATTATGTATCGTTTTCAAAAGCAAGACCAAAGACCTATCAGAAGGAAAATAAAGCAAATGAAACCATTAATGTATTGGCATGCGTGGCTGCGGATCCGACCACTTCACTTAGAAATATTGAGAAAGATATTGGCGTGGTACCCTCAAAATCATCCCGTCTGTTAAAAACTAACAAATTTAAATGTTACAGACCTCGAAAAACTCATCATTTGCATCCTGGTGATTCAGAGAGGAGACTTCAGTTTTGCAATTTGTATTTAAATATGTTGCGTGAAGTTGAATTATTTTTTACCAAAATAATCTGGACCGACGAAACACGAGTAACAAGCGACGGAATATTTAATAGCCACAACAATCATCTGTGGGCCGATCATAATCCTCATCAGCAAGTCATCAGGGTCAATTTGGATTTAATGTGTGGCTGGCTCTATTGGGAAATAGAGTTCTAGCCTATGAAATATTTGAAGGAAATCTAAATTCCGAGATTTACTTGAATATTTTGGAAAGACATATCATCAGTTATTTAGACAATATACCATTACAAGAGAGGGAAAAGCTTTTTTTTCAGCATGACGGTGCACCATCCCACAACGCAGCCATTGTAGTAAATTGCCTAAACACCAATTTTGGAGAAAAATGGCTTGCAAATAATGGACCTATTAGGTGGCCAGCCCGTTCACCTGATATCACCCCATTAGATTTTTATTTTTGGGGATTTTTAAACAATAAAATTTACAGCGTCAGAAGTAATACGGTTGAAGAACTAAGACAAAATTTTGAAGCCGCTTTAAGAAGCATAAAACACCTGAATATTCGGAACTCCCTGAATGGTGTTCGTAGAAGATGCCAGCTATGTATCGATGCCAATGGGCTTCAATTTGAGCATTTGTTGTAATTGTTATGTATATTTTTTTGTTGTTTATTTAAAATAAAAATGATTTTGTAGATCTATATTTCTATGCTTTATCTTTTATTTAAAAAATACAAAATCGATGTATTTCCAAAGTTGGTGACACTAAATGATGAGGTAAATATTTTCAGAGTTTTAAACATATAAAAAAATAATTAGTCATACATATTCTTTTGTCCATTTCTTACTAACGGGGCTTGCTATGTGCAAAATAGGCCTATCTAAAGTAATTTGCAAATTACTCAGCTATTTCTTTAGAAAACTGCAAAAATGTATATATATTTGGAAAGCTAATGGTAAGCAGAATAAACGTAATTGAAAATATACAGGGTGTCCCATAAGAAAAAATATAAGTTGGGTCAATTTCTTAAAAATTAAACAAGACAGAAAAAAACTGGCTACGCCGCTGAACTTTACGGAAGAAACTACATATTTTATCGTTTTACAGTTTTTTCGTATCTATAATAACAAAGAAGTTACATGGAATTTTAATAACCGTCAAAATTTGAAAATCACCCTGTAGCTGTCCAGGGGAACAAGGTAGCCATGATCTGTTTTCGCAGCAATTGTTTCCTTAAAAAAAGAACTCATAACATCTATATCAGATTTATGAAATTCCTTATGATTTTCGAGATATCCTATAAAACTATCAAAAATAGAACACCCTGTACAACCCATGTTGTAACATTGTTTTGTGTCGCGATCTTTCTTACGCTGTTTGAAGGTTTGTCACAAATATCCTGCAAAATGTGTTCCTCTACGTGAAGGTCTCGTGCTCTCCTGGGAGGTCCGTTATCGCCACGCCGGCGCGGCGTCGCGGCAAAAATTATCCTGAATAAAAAAACTTCAAGATTTAATTCGTTATCTCTAATCATTAATTTTTAATCATCTTTTACCTGTTTCCCTTAGGCTTTTCAGCATAAAGTCTTCTTGCCTTCAAAGAGTTGGAAAGCACTTCCCAAAAATTAAATACACATTAACATACCCTGTGTGTTTTATTTTTACCTGTTTGTGTTTAATATTAGTAACTTTTGAGTGTTTCGCATAAAAACAGATTTATTTCGAAAACCGCTAGTTTTATCGAAATAAATCAATAGTAGGTACCTTTTTCGAATAGGAATGACCAAAGTATTTAAAAAATCGGTTTTCAGCTCTGTTAAGTGACACCTGTCAAATTTTTGAACCAAGGAGGTTGGTGGCAAGTCCGTTCCTGACTTCCCCGACGATGAAAAACATCTGCTGTAGTATTGCTTAATGTCTCTTTACAGACTCTATAAAATATTAAAATGTTATTAAATTATACAAGTCGGTTCAAAAGTTAGAGCCAAAAAAGAAAATCGCTGGGTACCCCTTTCGGGCTATATATCTCCCTTAAGGGCTCTTTAGAATTTTTTTTATGACAAATTGGGATTATTTTGCCCTTCTCTGTATGCTCCCCAGAAATTAGGAGATAGTTACCGGCCACCCTGATAACTAGGAACACTAACATAATTTCTTGTCGCGGAAAGGTTTATGAAAATATCAAAAAAATTTGTTAAATCTTTATGTTGTCAACTTTTTATGAATTATGACATGAACATTTATTAACTAAAATTTTAATAATTAGTTATGTAACTATGGTTAAACGACAATTATTCCTTCATGTTCATTAGCATCTATTGTCAATTTTTAATGTCACTAAGACAATTTTTAGGAACAGTTTTTAAAAATGTGTTTCTGAATTTGTTTTTTTTATTCGGTGTTTTATAGCACATAATACATTTGACATTACTTGTCCAAAATAAGAAAAGGTGGATTTACGCTGTCGGATTATCACCTATATTTTGTGTAATATTCCGTAATTGTTAGGTGACATGCTTAAATGCCACCTTAGCATTGCGAAAGTATCTACTTGCTAATTGTTAATTAAATTTGTTCTTAGTTGCAATAATTGTTAAAGGTGGATTAATGCAGGCCAATTAAGACCTTAATTTTGTTTAATTTTCTTTAATATTATGAATTGTTATTTGATTTGCATAAATGTTAGCATACCATTAGGAACGTTTAAATAATAATTGTTAATTTAACTTAATTTTTCCAAATTGGTCTGCATAAATCCATCAAACTACTCAAAATGGGTATTTTTTCAAAAAACTAATTTTTCGTAAGAACACAATTGAAATTGGTTTTTGTATTGGGCGAGAGTGAGAAAAACTGGAAAGACGACATCTAGGAGCGTTAAGTAATAAAAATATAATACCATAAAAATTGTACTAGTTTTGAAAGGTAATGTCAAAATGTATAAAATTGAAAAACATGCTTGTATTCGATAGCTGCCTTGTTATTTTGTTTATAAAATTTTATTATGGATAGCGTCATTTGGGGTTCTAGGTTAGTTTAATGTTATGAATACTGTTTACAATTTCAAATTTATTGTTATTAAAAAAAATATTTGTTTTGTAATTCTTCACCAAAGAGTTGATTTGAAAAGCTTTAGTAAATTTGTTTACAAGAATACGTTTAAAATATATCATGTTTTATACTTTGTTTTAAACACCATAATATATAAAATTGATAGGTAAATCCCTTGCCATAAATCTCACATAATTCCCGGGTAAAAAAAATGATTTTTGGATTGCAAAGCTTTTTTTTTAGTTTTTCATTTACTACTCTTAAACTACCATAGAAAATAAAAGAACATTTTAAACCATTATAAATGACTTTAGCACGAACCGAAATATGTGTCCCAATTAAAAAAATACAACCTTATGTTATCACACTTTTTTGGATCACCCTGTATGTGCAAAAATATTTTTCTCCTATACCTACAGTACCCGGTACCTTATCCTTTTTTAAAATTTTGGAGAAACTTACAAGAAACGGGATCTTTTAGAAGTGTGACAGGCTTTTAAAATTAATAACGAATACGTTTGTGAAAAACTTGCGACAGAAAATGGACATACAATGTTGCGTCTTCCCCTACTTTTGTGTATTTAATGCAATCGAACTAATATGGCACCAAGTAAAATCAAATATTAGGAGGAATCATATTTCTTCCACATTAAATACATCTATAATCTAATTAATAAAAAACATAGTAAGTAACATTTCTGCAGACAGTTGGAAAAACTGTATACAACATGTAATTAAGGTGGAAAATTGTACATTGTACTGTATTTAAATCTAAAACTTAATTTTAATCTTATATTACGGTGTCGTCTAAATCGTCACATTGTAAATTTTAATCATTACAACTTGGAAAATTGAGTACGTTGTTGACAATTGTAAAATCTTAACTTCTATTGAAACAAATAAATCTGTATTTCAGTATTTCATTAATTTTTATTGTACTTACTTGTTATGTCTCAAAATAGTATTATTATAATAATTGATCTTTACTCTCATTTGGTTTAAAATGGCTCTTTAATTTAAAGTAAGAATAAATCAATATGTAGATAGCTATATTTTCAAGCCGACCCTACACCCATTTATTGCGGTTTGAAGATGTTGGGACCTACACAATGGGGTTTAATTAGGTAATTAATTTGTTACATTGAAAGTCAACGATATAATGTAAACTTTACTATACAGCATACTTAATTAAGAGTCAGTCAGAATTCCATAGCTTATATACAAATTAAGTTAGGACTTAGGAGATTCATTCATATGCTGACTTGTACCGGGTGTCCAAATAAGAAAGGACCGGCTATATCTCAGGTTAGTCCCAGAGCTTTCAGGTAAAACTTTTTTGTACAAAATAGGCCATAAAACATTGCTGGGAGTAATTTTTAAGTTTGGTAGTCGTCCGCTAGGGGGCGCAACAAACACTTTTGTGCTTATCTCCAAAAAGACATACTAAAGGTATCCTAAAAACACCATATTTAAAATCTTGATAAGACTATGAAAAGATTTAGTTTGGCACTTTTTGACATTACTCTTCAAATAAGGGGTGGGGGAAGAATCAAACATGCTATTAACAAATGTCATACAACTTTTTTGTTTTTTAACTGATTTCAATGATTTTGGCATCATTTAAAAGAGCTTTTCATGTTTAATAAAATTCATAGTAAAAATAACAAAATTAAATGATTTTGTCGCCGCTAAGGCGCGCTATTTCAAGAAGTCGACAATTTTTCCATTTTCCTAGGAAATTTCAAATGTAATAAGGTATTCTTTTACATTTAGATGGAAAGAGAATAAAAAAATAAGGAATTTAGTAAAATCCGCAAGTCGATATCTTAATCCTATCCCACGATATACAAGATATACAAGAATATTTTGGGAAAAAATGTTTGCCTTGCGTTTTAAGTAAGTAGGCCTGGAATTGCAAAAATTAGACAAAACACCTGTAGTTGTCACTAAGGCTTATTTATCCGACGCCATTCTTTGTCGTTGTTGTGGTATTTCAATTAAGTTTAAAACAATGAGAATTCCCAATGAAATAATATTTAATATGCTAGCCGTTTATTTTGAATGCTACCAGAACTCAACAATAGCATCAAGAATATAAGCGATGAGGTATCCTGGACAGAGACGATATAATAACAGAACCTTTACAAGATTGGCCAAACGGCTACGAGAAAATGACAGTACCAAACTTAACATAAAAACAAAATTAAACACACAAGATTTGAGACTAAAATAAAATAAGTAAAAAAAATTAAATCAGTTAATGTCTTTCAAGATGTTCAAAATGTCCACCATCACATTTAATACAATCTCGCACTTTTCGTTTCGTTACATTAACACAGCGGCTTCCACTTCGGCAATATATATGCTTCTATTGGCATTTCTGATCCTTACGATCATATCTTCCCTTGTAGTGGGCCTTGTTTGATATACGATGTCCTTTAGTCTTCCCCATAAATAAAAATCCAACCAAGTTAAGTCGGGGGATCGTGGTGGCCAAGGAAATAAGTTACCCCGACCAATCCACCTATCCGGGAAGATCATATCCAAATAGTTTCGCACGTTTAGGGAAAAATGCGCAGGACGTCTGTCGTGCTGGAAAAACATCGTAGCACGAGTAAGGAGGGGAATGTTTTGGAGCAACACAGGTAAGTTGTAAAAAGTGTAAATAAGTATTTCCATTGAGGGGCTCGTCGAATATTAATGGTCTAATAATTCTTCCCCCTATTATCCCGCACCAGACGTTAACAGACCACCGACCTTGGTATTGAACCTCTCGCATCCAGTGAGGATTTGTTGGTGCCCAATAATGCATGTTGTGTAGGTTAACATTAGCAACACTGGTGAACGTTGCCTCGTCCGTCCATAAAATTTTTGAGGGAAATTGGGGATTTTCTTCCATCATTTTAATAAACCAGTGACAGTAGTTCAGACGGATATCAAAGTCTGTGTTCTTTAACTCTTGATGGAGCGCAATGTGATATGGATGCATCCTAAAATAATAATAAAGTTTTATTACACAAAAAAACTTGATCGAAACTCATGTTTAAAGTACCTTTTTCATTCATGGGATTGCTTCATGCGATATTAATTATAAAAATGGGTTACTTTACGCACTTGTTACATAAATGCCTAATAATACTTAGAGTTTATATTTATTTCTCACAACAAAATATTCAATTTTTGCACAAACCTGTGGTCTCTTAACCTTTCCGTGGCCGAGCGGGGTATTTTAGGTACCCCAGATTCGTTTTTAATTATCTTCAAAACTGTTTTTTTGTCATTTTCTTCCCTTCGGGTAATCATAGAAAAATATATTACCAAGCCTTTTTTATAAAAATACTCAATTTAACTTTGCAGCGTATCGAAATCCTAAGCGCACAATTTCTGTCTTATCTTGTCGTCGATCGGCCGAAAACGAAAACGTAAACAAATTTTTTCATTACTGTTAGTATTTACTTTGCTTCGTGGTACCAAGCTTGTGTGAATTTGTAAGAAATGGCGCGACGTAAATATTATACTTATGAGAAATTGCGAAGAATTTTAGAACAAAGTGACGATAGTGATGATGAAATCGAGGTAAGTGATAGCGAATCAGAAAGTACCGACAATATCGAAGAACAAGAAACAGTTCTAGATGGAATTACAGTACTTGAAAATGAAGGAGAAAATGCAACGTTTGAGCCTGTTGGCGAAATCCTAAAGTCGAAATCAGGATATGAATGGAAAACGCAACCACCTGCAGCTGCAAGCGCGAAGCTCATAATATAGTAAATTCTCCCGAAGGTTTGCAAAATAATAGGTGAGTAAACATTTTGAAAATAAACAGGCCTTTTGATAAATAATAAATTTGTTTTAGCATGGCTCTTGCTTCAATAAAAGAAGCGTTTCAATGTTATATAAATGAAGATATGCTAGCTGACATATGCATTCACACAAATCGACACGGAGAAGCCCATACAGAAAAATTTAATGAAAACCATCCTGCTGACCAAATAAATTGGAAAAATGTTACAATTACTGAATTATACGCTTTCATTGCAGTGCTTATAGCAAGTGGTAGAAATCGCGGGAGAAAACTTCACTTTAAGGAAATGTGGGCCGAAAATGAACTTTCCAAACAACCATTTTTTACTGCTGTAATGTCTTGGAATATATTCAAAATTATATATAGACACTTAAGATTTGATGATCCTTCCACAAGAGAAATTAGAATAATAATAATAATAATAATAGTCTTTATTAAGAATATAAATTAAAAAAATAATTATAATTCTTAGAGGGCGAAGTCTAGTTGATAAGCCTCAGCTACTCAACATTTTTGACAACCCTTTTTTTAAACAAAATAAAACTAGTTATAGTGTAATCTGACAAAATATACATATATAGCGTAGCAAAATTGTGAGTTTTTATTGAATATACATTGCTGGCATACATAATGGGCACTACAGAAAGTTTTAGTAACAAAAAATTGCCGCATGATATGAAATACTGACACTGACAATTATAGAAAATCGTGCAAACTATCCCTCAGCTTTAGGATTCGCCTGCTTCTCCAGCAGTGACTTTCTAATTATGTTGCGAAATAACATTAAAGAGGGGCAGACAAAGTAATTATTGAAGTTGTTAAAACACTTTACGGTGTTATAGGTAAAACCACGCTGAAAAATAGTTTTTTTGTGTTGGGGCATCGTAAGTGTGTTTGACCTAACTGAAACACTGTGAATGTAGTTTCGAAAAACTAAGTTAGATCTTAAGTACATAGGGGTTGACGTTGTTAATAATTTATATACAAATGTTAATAATAACAGTTGAAATATATTCTCCATGTTCAACGAATTGAGTTCACATATTTTTGGGGAAGTGTAGGTATTTATTTTAGAATAACAGAGACAAAAGATAAACTACAAGCAATTCGCAATACATATCATCAATTTGTAAAAAATTGCATTGATAATTATTCACCCGGTGAAAATATCACAGTTGATGAGCGATTAGCAACATTCAGAGGAAAATGCCCATTTAGGCAAGAATCACACTGAGCGACCATGATCGACCGTCCGCGACCGACCGTTAACGACCAAATTTCCAACACGTACATTCTTACCACAAAGATCACACTGAACCATCGTCCTCGACCGTCCGCGACCGTCCTACGACGACCGTGTTTGAAATTCCAACCTGTTGGAAATTTTGGTCGGTCGCGGACTATCCCATTTAATGCGCATGACAAAGTTTTAGTTATTTTTTATTTTACACCAAGTGGAAGTGGCGTGCGCGTCCTAACTCTAACCTAACAAAACTTTGTGACGCTGGTTTTGTTTTTAGCTAATAATTATTGATAAGATATTTTAATTACTAGTAATACTAGTATATTGTGTGTAAAATATACAGAACAATAAAGGTTAGTTTGTAAACATTTCTGTGAAATATACGTAACCTAAAATCTCAGGTATGACATTTTCATAACAGCGGTCGGCCGTGGTCGGTCGATCAGTGTGACTTAGCACCGTGAATTTGAACTATTTCAATTGTTGGTCGTAGCCGGTCGATCGCGGACGGTCGATCATGGTCGCTCAGTGTGATTCCTGACTTAGAGTGTGTATTAAAAGTAAGCCAGGTCGATATGGAATAAAAATTTGGGTTTGTTCGGACACTGATACAGCTCATATTTTGAACAGTCAAGTATACACTGGAATGATAAATAATCAACGAGAAATAAATCAAAGTCGTAGGGCAGTTTTAGATATGGTCAGACCTTATTTTGGATCGGGGCGTGGAATTACCACAGACAATTTTTTTACCGCACTTCCTATTGCCGAAGAACTACTAAGACATCAACTCACATTTACCGGAACTCTAAGGGCTAACAAAAAAGAGATTCCTGCCGAGTTTGCTCCGAATTCTATGCGCGAAGAACAATCCTCTATTTTTGGATTTTCTAATGATCTCACATTAGTATCCTATGTACCTACAAAAAAGAAAGCAGTCATTCTTTTATCAACACAACTTCACAGCGACGAAATATCATCTGATGAGAAAGCAAAACGTAAGCCTGAAATTATTTTACACTATAATAAAACCAAAGGGGCAGATGACACCGGCGATAAAATGACCAGAGAATATACATGTGTTCGTTCAACCAGGAGATGGCCATTTAGGGTTTTTATGAAAATTATTGATATGGCTGCACTCAATGCCTATATTATATTTACTAAAAAGTTTCCCAATTGGAAATGTAATGACCGAAGTAGGCGAAGGATTTTTTTACAAAACTTGGCACAAGAACTAGCACTACCAAACGTTCTAAATAGGAAACAAAATAGCAATAATTTTCACAAAACTGTAAAAACTGCAATAGATTTGTTTCTTTCGAACAGCAATGCCACAGTTCCAGAAAATCCGGCTAGAGAGATTCAACATTTCACTAACCGAAGATGCAGCTTTTTTGCCAGATCACGGGATAGAAAGACTAAAATATCATAAAGTACATGCAAAAAACCCATTTGCAACATACACAGAGACGAAAGTAAAAATTTTTTATTTCCCTATTATAAAAATAACGAGGAAGCGTAAATAATAATTTATTATAAAAATCAAAATGTTTCTTTAATAAACAAACTGTCTGAATTATTAGTGTTGTATTGTACATCTTTGCACACCATCGTGCCTCATTTAGAAAAGACCATGAAGTGGGTATTTCAATGGGGTATCATATAGTTACCACACACGGCCGAAAACGTAACTTTTTGTAGCACGGTCACGGAAAGGTTAAGATGTTATGCACGGTTGATCTGGTAATATCCAAATCCAGTGAAATTTGACCAATTCCCATATGAGGATATATCCCAACATATGCCAAAACATTCACTATGTTTTCTTCAGTGCGTCCAATTCCTCGCCATCGGTTGATAGGTAAATTAACATTGTCATTTTCTCGTCGTCGTCTGGCCAATCTTGTAAAGGTTCTGTTATTATATCGTCTCTGTCCAGGATACCTCATCGCGTATATTCTTGATGCTATTGTTAAGTTCTGGTAGCATTCAAAATAAACGGCTAGCATATTAAATATTATTTCATTGGGAATTCTCATTGTTTTAAGCTTAATTGCAATACCACAACAACGACAAAGAATGGCGTCGGATAAATAAGCCTTAGTGACAACTACAGGTGTTTTGTTTAATTTTTGCATTTCCAGGTCTACTTACCCAAAACGTAAGTCAAAAAGTTTTTTTCCCAAAATATTCTTGTATATCTTGTATATCTTGGGATAGGATTAAAATATCGACTTGCGGTTTTCACTAAATTCCTTATTTTTTATCCTCTTTCCATCTAAATGTAAAAAAATACCTCATTACATTTGAAGTTTCCTACGAAAAAGGGAAAATTGTCGACTTCTTGAAGTAGCGCCCCCTAGCGGCGACAAAATCATTTAATTTTGTTATTTTTAATATGAATTTCATTAGATAGGAAAAGCTCTTTTAAATGATGCCAAAATCATTGAAATCGGTTAAAAAAAAAACAAGAAAGCTTTATGACATTTGTTTAATAGCATGTTTGAACCTTCCCCCACCCCTTATTTGAAGAGTAATCGCCAAAAGTCCCAAACTAAATATTTTCATAGTCTCATCAAGATTTCAAATATGGTGTTTTTAGGATACCTTTAGTATGTCTTTTTGAAGATTAGCACAGAATTATGTTTTCGAATGTTCGTTGCGCCCCCTAGCGGACGACTACCAAACTTAAAGATTATTTTCAGCAATTTTTTATGGCCTATTTTGTATAAAAATTTTACCCGAAAGCTCTGGGACTAAATAGTTCCTGAGATATAGCCGGTGTCCTTTCTTATTTGGACACCCGGTACAAGTCAGCATATGAATGGATCTCCTAAGTCCTAACTTAATTTGTATAAAAGCTATGGAATTCTGACTGACTCTTAATTAAGTATGCTGTATAGTAAAGTTTACATTATATCGTTGAATTTCACTGTAACAAATTAATTACCTAATTAAACCCCATTGTGTAGGTCCCAACATCTTCAAACCGCAATAAATGGGTGTAGGGTCGGCTTGAAAATATAGCTATCTACATATTTATTTATTCTTACGTTAAATTAAAGAGCCATTTTAAACCAAATGAGAGTAAAGATCAATTATTATAATAATACTATTTTGAGACATAACAAGTAAGTACAATAAAAATTAATGAAATACTGAAATACAGATTTATTTGTTTCAATAGAAGTTAAGATTTTACAATTGTCAACAAAGTACTCATTTTTCCAAGTTGTAATGATTAAAATTTACATTGTGACGATTTAGACGACACCGTAATATAAGATTAAAATTAAGTTTTAGATTTAAATACAGTACAATGTACAATTTTCCACCTTAATTACATGTTATATACAGTTTTTCCAACTGTCTGCAGAATTGTTACTTACTATGTTTTTTATTAATTAGATTATAGATGTATTTAATGTGGAAGAAATATGATTCCTCCTAATATTTGATTTTACTTGGTGCCATATTAGTTCGATTGCATTAAATACACAAAAGTAGGGGGAAGACGCAACATTGTATGTCCATTTTCTGTCGCAAGTTTATCACAAACGTATTCGTTATTAATTTTAAAAGCCTGTCACACTTCTAAAAGATCCCGTTTCTTGTAAGTTTCTCCAAAATTTTAAAAAAGGAAAAATTATTCCCTTAGAAAATAAAAATTTTACGCGAACTCAATGAAGACAACTAATGGGCCAAAGGACTGACGAAGACCGCATCTCAATGAAAAAATATTTGCTTTAGCGACGAGTCGTAAATCGTTTCCGGCGCACACCCACTGCTCGCAGAGCGCCATAAAGGACTAATCCTGTAGTGACGTGCCTTATCATAAAAAAAAGAGTTAACTTTTTTCTTGAATGGGTTTGTTAGCAAACACAATTGTAGATATTGGGATAGTGAAAATCCATGAGTTCTTCGGGAGGGCTACACTCAATTCCCCCAGAAAATCAACGTTTGGGCAGGCATTCTTGGACACGAAATTATTGGGTCAATATTTTTTGAAGAAAATTTAACTGAATCTTTTGGAAACTCTAATAGATCCCCCTGTTAGACTTTATTATTGTCTTGCAAATAACGATGCACATTTGAAACACTTAATAAAATAATTTGTTCAAACCGAATGAAGTAGTTGCATTACTTGTTGCAGAAAAATAAAACAGCGGTTCGTTTTTGTTAAGCCTTCAGCAACGACTGCACAACGACTGACTTTATTTTAAACTTGACAAGACAGCTCTTTTACATTTGACAGAGACATTAGTAATGGGTCATTATTATCGATATAAATATAACACCCCCACTTATCAATAATACTGGATTATCAAAAAAATATAATTATAACAACCCCAACAACTTTATAAATCTATCGTGTTTTACAAAATTTAATGCTTTTGTAAACAGATCAGCACACAAATCTTCTGATGGCATATAATCGATGGATAATAAATAATTTGCTATTGTATCCCTAATAAAGTGATAACGGACATCAATGTGCTTTGTCCTTTTATGAAATACAGGATTAACAATTAACTTCTGAGCACTCTGACTATCGTTAAACACTGAAACTTTACAAACATTTCCAATCAGTTCGGAATACAAATTTTGCAAATATATCGCTTCCTTAAATGCTTCAGATATAGCAACATATTCTGCCTCAGTACTACACAAAGAAACAGACTTTTGTTTTTTACTTTCCCATGAAATACTACCATTCGATAACTTAAAAACAAAACCCGAATAAGATTTTCTATCTTTAACATTTCCACCCCAGTCTGCATCAGCATCTCGATCTCCTTATCATCCTTACTAAAAGTCAAGCAATAGTCCTTGGTTTTTTGCAAATACTTTAAAACTCTTGTAGCCTGAAGCCAATGACTACCGTTATGACAATTGTTAAACTGACTAAGAAAACTTATAGTATAACACAAGTCAGGCCTAGTTAAAACAACAAGATACATTAAAGTGCCTATCAAATGTTGATATGGGTATTTCCCATCAGATTCCTCATTTGTGTCAAAATTTACATTTACTTCCATAGGAGTTTTTACAGGTTTACAGTCTCTCATTTTAAATTTATTCAAAATCTTATTTATATAATCCTTCTGACTTAGTTCTATAATCCCTTTATTTTTATCCCTTTTAATTTCCATTCCTAGAACCTTTTAAGCTTCCCCCAAATCTTTAATTTTAAATTCTCCACTCAATGCAGATTTTAAATTCTTTGTTTCGTTCATGTTGTTCGAAAAAATTATAAAATCGTCTACATATAAAGCAATAATTAGCAAAGATTTGTCAGCCCTTTTTATATAAACACAAGGCTCATACTTGGATTTAACATCCTAAATTCAATAAAAAATCATTTATCCTCATATTCCAGGCTCTTGAGGATTGCTTAAGCCCATATATAGCCTTTTTTAGTTTACACACCTTTGAATTTTTTTCTGGAGAATTAAAACCCTCTGGTTGCTTCATAAAAATCGGTTTCTCCAAAAAAACATTCAAAAAAGCTTTACATATATCTAGATGTACAATATCCAAATCAAGTTTTATAGATAATGCTATTAACATTCTTAACGTGCTATGTCTAACTACAGGGGCGAAGGTTTCATCATAATCAATACCCTCTCTTTGTATAAAGCCCCTTGCTACCAACCTAGCTCTATAGCAAACACTCCCGTTACTATCAATTTTACGTTTGAACACCCACTTGTTGTCCACAATCACACCTTCTTGCGGAGGGTCCACAAGATCCCATGCCTCATTTTCAGCAAATGACGCAAGCTCGCTTTCCATGGCTTTCTTCCATTCTTCTTCGTCTGGTCTGGACAAGGCTTCTATGGCACTAGTAGGATCACAGTCAAGATCAATTTCATTATCTTGATAATCTACACTTGCGCACATATAGGTCACATAATCGTCATATTGTTTCTTCTTAGTATTTCTTCCAGATCTACGTACTTCACTGTATGCTTCGATTTCTTCATCAGGCACAAAATCGTCATCATTTAAATCTTCTACTTCCCCAGAAATATCCCCCACTGAAACCAGTGACTCTACACCGTCCTCTGGCTCTGAGGGTACTCGATCATTTTCTGAGAGCTTATCAACACTCTTGTCATAGTCTAAACTGACCAAAACCTCTGTATTCTCAATGATCACAACATCTCTACTTGTTACTATCGAATTTGTCTGCGGGTTGAAGAGTCTATAACCCTTCACCGTTTCTCCGTAACCCATCAATATCATTTTTTCAGACCTCTTGTCAAACTTTCTCCTTTTATTGTGAGGAACATGTACCATAACAGTAGAACCAAATATCTTTAAATGTTTCAGGTCTGGTTTGAAACCATTCCACACTTCATACGGAGTTCTATTGTTTAACCCAGCTGCTAACGAACGATTTCTAAGATACGTTGCAGTGTTGACTGCCTCAGCCCAAAATTTCTTCTCAAGCTTGGCATCGAAAAGAAGGCACCCACCTTTTTCGACCACTGTCCTGTTCGTTCTCTCGCTTAACCCATTCTGTTGAGGTGTATATGGGTTTGTTGTTTGATGAATAATTCCATTGTTTGTTAAAAACTCCTGAATTTCTTTTTCACAAAATTCTCCACCATTGTCAGTCCGAAAAACTTTTATT
This sequence comes from Polydrusus tereticollis, assembly GCA_963920685.1. Taxonomy (NCBI): domain Eukaryota; kingdom Metazoa; phylum Arthropoda; class Insecta; order Coleoptera; family Curculionidae; genus Polydrusus; species Polydrusus tereticollis. Next base: position 93,695,923 of record OY987333.1, read on the forward strand.
TTCTTATTTTTCTGGGTTTCAACCATAGCTTTAAAATCCTTAAAATATTTTAGTACTTCATCCTTTGTTTTTAGAAAATAAATAAAACACATTCGGCTGAAATTGTCCTCTAAAACTAAAAAATATCTAGAGCCTCCTATAGACATGACCTCCATAGGTCCACATAGATCGCCATGTATAACCTCTAATAAATCATTTGCCCTGTTGCCTACATGCTTAAAAGGTGGTCTACTTTGCTTACCCTCGCAACAAACAATGCAATTTTCTCGCTCTATTTTCTCACATTTTATTCCATTTACTACGCCACTGCTCATTTTCTTTAGATCTCCAAAATTTATGTGGCCAAGTCTTCTATGCCAGGTATTGGCTGTGGCTAAACAACACATTTCAACCTTCGACTTTTGTATATTCAGTCTACAGGGTGTTACAAATTCGAGGCCCACCATTGGGATCTCGGAAATGGTAACAGATACGTGAAAGTTTAAATTAGGGCAAAGTTGCGCAATTCAATGCCGATCAATATGCCGTCAAGAAAATTCATGCTTGCGATTGCTTCCGATGATACTCGAAAAAAACGAATTTGGCGTTTTTAATTTATATGATTTCCTGCCTTTATTTGAATAGATAATTGAAAACAAACTTAACATTCTCATTGCCACTTTTTCTCTTCTATTAGACTGTGGCATCAGATTTCGAATCCGACGTTTCGTCTTTGGGCCCCATCATTAATTTATTTTTTTTTAAATACGGACCTGGATTTTTTATTTCATTTTTGGAAACACCAAGGCTGACTGCATTATATGGTTGCATTACTTTGATTAGGATTCAACATTTTAAGCTAATGAAAACTTCTTACAAAAATGTTTTTGTTTATTTTTTACTTAATTTATTTCTAAAACCATCCTAACATAATCTGAAAATCTGTTTTAACAATTTTAATCCCTACCGTACAAATACACATAAGCTATAAAAAATGGTGATATGGGGTGATGATAGGCCCCATCATTATTAATGAAAACATTTTACTTTGATGTATTAAGGTGAATTTTCATGCATCCGATATCCGTCGATACGTTGATACGAAGGTAATCCCATTGGCTGAATTTACGGCTTTTGATTGGTCAAAAAATTCCTTGGATTTTAAATTTTTTGCATTTTCATGCATCCGTTTATCCGATGATACGAATCGTTTGTGATTGGTCTGATCCCTGGCCACAAATGTTGACAGTTGTCTGTAAATATCTCATACATGAGTGCGATTCATCATTATTCTTATTAAATAAGTAATTTGTACAATAAAATAAATAATCGTAAAAAAATAACAGACCCTCAATATAAATAAAGAGAAATAAAGTCACAAACCAAAAGTGCGAGGTTAGAATTATACGTCAAAGTTGTCAATTCATCCGATATCGTACGAAAAGTTAAATTTATTTTAACTCTATACGATGACGGATGAAATGGTAAACTTGACGGATAAAAATTGACGCCAAAATATAATGACCAATCAGGGCCTGGACGGATCAACGTATCGACGGATATCGGATGCATGAAAATTCACCTTTATCCCAGGACGCTTAAATAAAATTAACTTCTACATCGTAGTTTACCATGGAAAAAAATATGGCGAATTTTCATAACTGACAGTCCGAAATTATTTATTTCAAGATTTTTGTAAGGTGTAATAAGTTGTTCTTTTAAAAATCTAAAATGAGATATTCTACTGAGGAAAAAAGCGATATGATAAAGATTTATTACAGCTGTAACAGAAACTCAGTAACAACTGCAGAAAGATATTTTGAGGATTACCCCGAAAGACAGCAGCCCAACAGAAGGATCTTTCAAAACTTGGATAAAAACCTACGTGAACACGGTAGATTTGAAAAACCCAGAAAAAAATATGGTAACCGTGTAACAGAAGCAGAATCGCAAAACGTTTTACGCCAGGTCTGTACTTAAAAGTTTGACTAGCTTTCTTTTGAAACCATGTAAACTTTATTTTTAATTCATTCTTTTCTATAAGGTAGGCGCTATTTTATTTAGGGTGTGGTATTATTTTAGGTAAACAACAACCCTTCCACATCAACAAGGCAAATTTCCACAGAATCTAACTTGCCAACCCTAAATCATGTCAAGGCTTGGAGAGTTTTAAAAAATAATAGTTTAAAACCCTACAAAATCCATATTTTCCATGCTTTGCACGAAGGAGATCCTCAGAGGCGGTTAGATTTTTGTTACTGGCTACAGAATCAAATTGACGATAATAATAACTTCCTTAGGTCTATAATCTGGAGCGACGAAGCTAAGTTTACTAATTGCAGTATATTTAATAGAAACAATGAGCACATATGGGCCATAGAAAATCCTAGAGCTAATAGAGAAATACGCAAACAAGTACGGTTTAGTATCAATGTTTGGGCAGGGATGTTTGGAGACAAAATTCTTGGATCAATTTTTTACCAGACAGGCTAAGAGGTGTCGACTATCTATTCCTCCTAAACAATCATCTACAAGATTTTTTAGCTGAGATCCCGCTCGCCAGACTACCAGCCGTTTGGTTTCAACAAGACGGTGCCCCAGTTCATGGAACAAGGGAAATTAGGGAGTTTTTAAATCAAGAATTCCCAGGCAGATGGATAGGTAATCGAGGTGTGGTAGAATGGCCTGCGAGATCTCCAGATTTGACACCTTTAGACTTTTTTTTATGGGGGGCTTTAAAAAATAAGATTTATAAACATAATGTTAATACATTAGAAGAACTTAGAGCTAGGATTATTGAAGGATTTAGGTTAATAAGAAGAAGGTCGGTACAAAGGTCCACTGAAAAAGTAAGAAACAAAATTAATCAAATAAAACAACGGCAGTCTACCTCCACAATATGTATTTAAATGTTTATGTTTATATCCTACATGTTTCGGACATAGAAATGTCCATCATCAAGGATACTAAAAGAAATTTACAGCGTGAGTTAAAAGTTTTAAGTAAATTGAGAGGACTTACCAGTAGTCGATTACGATAGCTCTATCTTGCATAAGCGACGATCAAAAGTTATACAAGATAGAGCTATCGTAATCGACTACTGGTACGTCCTCTCAATTTACTTAAAACTTTTAACTCACGCTGTAAATTTCTTTTAGTATCCCTGATGATGGACATTTCTATGTCCGAAACATGTAGGATATAAACATAAACATTTAAATACATATTGTGGAGGTAGACTGACGTTGTTTTATTTGATTATATCAACTCCACTGTAATGGACTACTTCTTCAAACAAAATTAATCATTGCATACATGCAAACGGAAATCTTTTTGAACATCTTAGATAAAATTGTTTCTTATTTTTTTAGTGAATGTGTAGGTACCTACCATCTTTTTCCTATTATTTCTAAGTTTGGATGTTATTGTTTTTCTTTTTTTTTCATAGCTTATGTGTATTAGTACGCTAGGGATTAAAATTGTTAAAACAGATTTTCAGGTTATGTTTGGATGGTTTTAGAAATAAATTAAGTAAAAAATAAGCAAAAACATTGTTGTAAAAATGTTTTTATTAGCTTAAAATGTTGAATCCTAATCAAAGTAATGCAACCGTATAATGCAGTCAGCCTTGGTGATTCCAAAAATGAAATAAAAAATACAGGTCCGTATTTAAAAAAAATAAATTAATGATGGGACCCAAAGACGAAACGTCGGATTCGAAATATGATGCCACAGTCTAATAGAAGAGAAAAAGTGGCAATAAGAATGTTAAGTTTGTTTTCAATTATCTATTCAAATAAAGGCAGGAAATCATATAAACTAAAAACGCCAAATTCGTTTTTTTTTCGAATATTTTCGGAAGCAATCGGAATACATGAATTTTCTTGACGGCATATTGATCGGCATTGAATTGCGCAACTTTGCCCTAATTTAAACTTTCACGTATCTGTTGCCATTTCCCAGATCCCAATGGTGGGCTCCGAATTTGTAACACCCTGTATATACACTATCCACTAAATCTGCGGTAGCTATCAAGACATTGTTCTTATTATATATTTCGCAACAATCAGTCTGAAACGACACTGAATTTCCATTCTTTATAAGCTGGCTTACCGACAACAAGTTTGTTGTTAGCTCAGGAACACAGAGAGCATTTTTTATGACAACATCATGCAGCTGATTTTTTACTTTTGTCTGTATACATATATTTCCGATGCATTTGACTGGTACTTTATTATTGTTGGCCACAACAATTTCCTTCAAATCACTAAATGTAGCATCTTGCACTTGATCTTCCAACACTGTGATATGAGCACTGGCTCCGGAATCCACATACCAGTCTTGTTTACTAAACTTGCCATTTAGAAACAATGTGTAAGATGATTACCTGGTTCGAAATTAGCACACAGGTTTTGGATAACGAAAATGACGTATATTCATTACGGTATTAGTACAATAGTAGCAAAATGTTAAAATTATCAAATCATCATCTCTTAACTTATATTCTTTTAAATCTAGTTCATCAAAATATATATATGTTTGGGTAACCTTAAACTATGGTACGGTTTGTTATATGTTATATGTTTATGTTTATCAATTACAAGCAAAGCTGGCACCTTACGTTCATGGTTGTAACCTTGTCAATCTAAACCAATGTTTAATAATATAAACTAATTTAATAAAATAGGTAAAATACTGTAAAATACTAACTGTCTTAATTTTACCTTATACTATACCTTACTTACACTACACCTTATACTACACCTCCGGCCGGCAGAAAAAAAAAATCGAATGCTAATGCTGAATTTTTTTTTTGAAATAATCAACCAATCTATATCAATCAAAATATTTCTTAACTCTATTCTTATGAACTAAAACTTGCTTATTCTCTATATCTAACAAAATATTTGGAGACTGTTCACTTATCACTGTAAAGGGTCCATTGTATAAAGCGTCCATTTTTGTTCCCGAATTATTTTTCAAAAGCACTTTATCACCACTCTTATAATTAACTATGCTACTTTTCCTATCATATACAGTCTTTCTTTTACCTTTTGACGTCATCAAGTTACTTTTTGCATCAGCACATGCTTGCTGGAGCCTATACTTTAACTTTAAAGGATAACTATCAAAATTGTACAGAGGGTCAATTTCTCGTAACAAATTCGAAGGTAAATTAGCCGTTTTGCCAAATACTAACTCATACGGGGTATACCGAGTTTCAGTATGAACACTAGTGTTATAGGAAAAACACCAAAAAGGTATCCAACTACTCCAATTAGTTGGGTTTTTCGCTATTTGCATTCGTAAGTATGCTCCTAATGTTTTATGAGAGTTTTCTAATGCGCCTATGGTCTGATGATGGTAGGCCGTTGAATTAAGTTTTTTAATTTGAAGCAATTTACACGTTTGCGTAAGGGTTGCAGCTAAGAATTCAGTGCCTTGGTCTGACACTATCTCATCTGGGATTCCAAACCTCAAAATAAAATTTTCAACGAACGCTTGGGCTACTGTTACAGCTTCCTTATTTTTTAAAGGATAACATTCCACGAATTTACTGAGATCACACTGTAACGTTAAAACATATTTATTGTTATCAACATCTGATTCTAAAGGACCAACTAAATCTAAACAAATTCTCTGGAATGCTGAATCAGCTGTAGGCGTAATAGTCATTGGCTCTATACTTAGTTCTGAATGTTTATACCTCTGACAATCATCGCATTTTTTAACAAAGTCCTCAACGTCTTGTCTTAAACCTATCCATGAATAATATTTTTTAACATTATTATACATCCTATTTATTCCTGCATGACCTCCTGTCGGCAGTAAATGAAAATCATTAAGCACTATTTGCTTTGTCTCACGATCGTATACTTTTTGCACGTCTTTAATAACACATATTTTTATACCGGTTTCATTTATCAACTTTTTATATTTTAATAATTCTCTTAAGAATTGAGCGCTCTTTCCGTCTTTAATTACTATTAATTCGCGGATATTATATTTATCACATATAGCTTTCAGTATCCTCAACGATCGGTAATTTTCATTTTTACATAATTCAATAAACTTCGCGTTTGACACTGGACAGAGTTCACACGATTCTTTAGGCCGTTTCAGTACTTCTGTTACTCCCGGGTGATCAATCCGTTCGTAAGTACCCGAACTACAACCTACGTCATCTGTTTTGTCTGTCTGTCGCTTCGCGGCTGCTCTAGTCGTAGCAAATAAAGATTCATTATTATTTTTATTACTTAAGCTTTTAAGCTCCTCATTATTTATTTCTATTCTCGAAAGCGCGTCCGCTATGACGTTTTCTTTCCCTTTAACATGTTTAATATCAAAATCGTATTCTTCCAAAACTAATCGAAATTTAGTGAGTCTACTAGAAGGGTTAGTCATACCAAAAAGTGAAATAAGAGGTTTACAGTCGGTTTCAAGTGAAAATTTTCGTCCATACAAATAAGGTCTGAAATGCTTAACTGCCCATACTACTGCTAAAAGTTCCTTTTCTACTGTACAATAATTACGTTCTGCTTTATTTAAAGACCTACTGGCATAAGCAACTGGCTTATCGTCCATATTTGACAAAACTGCTCCGATTGCACCCCCTGATGCATCGGTTTTTAAAATGAAAATATTATCTTTATCAAAATTAGGATATTGTAAGATTGGAGGGCTTATAAGTGCGGTTTTTAATTTTTCGAAAGATTTTTGACACTCATTTGTCCAACAAAATTTTACTTTTTTTCTGGTTAAATTATTTAATGGAATTGAAATTTTTGCAAAATTTGGAATAAATCTTCTATAATAGTTTGCAAATGCAACAAATCGTTTAGTCTCATTTGCATCCTTGGGTACGGGATAACTCTGAAGGACCTTTATTTTCTCCCTATCAGGAAAAACACCTTTCTCCGAAATCACATGCCCAAGATACAAAATTTCTTTTTTCAAAAATTCACACTTGTTTGGATTTAATTTCAAATTTACGTCTCTAAGCCTCTGAAAAATTTTCACTAGATTTTGGTTATGATTCCTTAAACTGTTTCCAAAAACAATTAAATCATCAAGATAAACGAAACAACTGTCATAATTTAACCCTGTCATTGCAATAGTCATTATTCTAGAAAAAGCACTTGGACTAATTTTTAAACCCATCGGAAGTCGTGTCATTTGGTACTGTCCTCTTTCGGTCGTAAATGCTGTATACGGTCGACTAGACTCTTCCAAAGGCACTTGGTAGTATCCTTGGGACAGGTCTAAATGCGAGAAATACATAGCTCCAGATAATGAATCTAAAATTTCAGTAATAGATGGCAATGGAAACTTTTCGTCGTCTCGTAACTTTTTATTGAGCAAACGAAAATCAATTACAACTCTAAAGCGTTTAATGCCTGTTTGGTCGGCTTTTTTAGGTACAACTAACAATGGTGCGGACCATTCACTTTTAGCCTTTTCAATGATTCCTTGTTTTTCCATCATTTCGATTTGCTTATGTATTTCTGCCTTTTGTGCGTGAGGAAGTCTGTATGGTTTTACGTATGACGGTGACGCGTCAGGCTTAAGTCGTAATGTCTGTTTGTAGATGTTAGTCGTAGTAAGAGGATCGTTATCTAAATGAAAAATATCCGAATACTTAGCGCAAATTTTTTGTATTGAAAAGTTTTCTTCCTTATTTAAATGCTTAGTATTAATTAATTTCAACAATTTGTCAACTCGCCCTACTGAATTATTCTCCGTTTCTAAAAAACAACATGTTTCGTAATCGCTAAAATTTACAAGCTTTGGATAAAAATTTGTCAATGAAATTTCCATGTCACGGGTATTTAAAATTTTTATTGGAATCATATTGCTTTGTGGTCGTACTAAAGTACTGGCTATATATATACCGTCTCCGATTTCTTCTGGTAATACAATACAGTCCTCATTTTTATTCACTTTGCAAAATTTAATTACCTCGCATCTAGCTGGTATTTTAAAATAAGATTTTTCTTTTGAAAACATTGGTACCGAGATATTTTTATTTTTTAGAAAAAATGAAAAATTAAAATTTTCGTAATTTATAGTGGCATTATATTTTTGGAAAAAATCAGAGCCTAAGACTCCGTTTATTTTATTCTCAAAACTGTCTATTAGGTGAAAATTATGATTTAAATTAATTACATTGTTATTGTTATTGTTATTAATATTAAATTTCAAGTTCGCAACGCCATGAGACAGTGTGGAGCCGGTAACTCCATTAATTTTTATTTTAGTTGCTGTGTTTACATATTCGTGTTTATCAACACAGGTTTTAAATATTACACTAATTGAAGCACCTGTATCTATTAATAAATTTAATTTGGTACCTTTGTACTTGACTTGAATAAAATTGAGACCATTTAAATTAAAAATAAAAAATTCATTATTAGACTCGAAAAAACTGATTTTCTAATGTTTCGCTTGATTGATTAGACTCGCTAGTACTTTCGTCCCTAATGCAATATGACCTATTATTATTATTATTACCACGAAAACCTCTTCCGCGATTTGGGAAACCCCTAAAATTCGGTGACCTATTTTGAAACCTGTAATTGTTGTTATTACTGTTATACCTGTTTTTCCCTGCGGGACCTGAAAAATTCCGACCACGAGACCTATTATTTGAAAAAGAACTGAAATTTGCTCGATTATTTCGACCTCTGAAGACCCTATTACTCGCGTGCCTATTTTGGATATGAAAAACCCGATGAGAGCCTGTGTCACTTTTTCCAAGCTCCTCATACTTTGCTGCCCTTATCGCATCACTTAATCGGTCGTAATTACGTGCTTTAACAATAGTGCGCATGTCGCTACTCTGCAACCCATTGGCAAATACGTTTATAGCAAGCTTCTCGTTTACGGAAGTTAACACCCGTACAGCTTCGGCATTCCCGTCGGACTGTGCGATAGTAAGGTCCAGGAGTAGATCTTCAATAGTTCTACCGAACTCCTCGATTGATTTACCCCCTTGCTTAGCACCGTTCAATCTGGCGGACAATGCTCCCGCTGACTTTTTGGTGAGAAAAAGAGCTTTAATATCAGTAATAAGGGCTTCATTCGTTGCGTATGCGCTCTGCAACCTTATTTTTGCATTACCCGATAATCTTGCCTTAAGGACATAATTCGTTAAACTCTTTTTCCCTGCCTCGTCAAGCAATGCGTCATATAACTCGATGCCGTCAATTAACTCTTTTGTCGTTTTCTCAGTGCCGTCCATGCGCGGCAACAGAGACGCGGCCGTTTTCAAATCAAATTTTTCACTCATGTTTCTAGCTTCAACAAAACAATCAGAATCGGGATTTTTTGCTACAGATTCTGTTTCTTTCGTATCGGCGGTTTTTAGCCTATCCTGTAAAACTTCATTAATAGCTTCAAAATATTTATCTAACTGTGTGGCATAATCTTTGACTTGGGCTATTAATACGGTTTTAGTGGGGACGGGGACCCTATTAAATTCATTTTTTAAATTGCTAAACTCACTTACAAGTGTCTCTAGTTTTCCTAAGTTGCTTACGGTGACAGTCCTAGAGCTGCGCCTTTCGATGGAGTCCTTTTTCAGATTCCTATACAGTACCCTTGCCTCTTCTAACAAGTACTGGAACTCCTTGATGCCCATGAACTAATCCCACGTTGCGTACGAGCGGCTTTTGCCTCACCTTCCATTAAGGCCTCACAAGTACGTTCTGCTTGGCTGTTGCTCGACTTGGGACTGCTACTACGCATATGCAAATGCGGTCAAAATGAAATGGAGTGACTTTTCTTCTTCTTTAGGCTTATCTGCGGGGTTTATAAGAACTTAGATTGCTTCAGGATCCCTAGGTGCTGTCCTCAGGTACATACTCCTTGATAAATCCTTCTTCAGTGTTCTGCGGTACATCTGTTTGAGCTTCAACACCAACAACAGGACGACTGCTCCAGTTAAGATATACAACAGTATGCGAATGTCCAAGGGTGCCTGGATCGCCTCTTGTTCCACAATGAAATTCGAATTAACCACACCAGAGTCTGTTATTTCTGCGTGTTTTGAATTTGTTGTCCCCATCTGTACTTGTTTCACTTGTTTGCTTTCACTTAGGTAGTCACTTTATATTTACCAAGGGCTTAACTTAAGCCCGCTGGCAGGATCGCCATGTAAGATGATTACCTGGTTCGAAATTAGCACACGCCAGTGGTACCTGCACAAAATTATACTTATTCTTATTACTAATTCAAGTTAAAGATGTCTGCAGTTACTGAAGAGAAATTATACCAAATAATTCGGGAACTGAACCAAAATCAGCTTGAAAAAATTGAGGATAACAGCAAACGACAAACAAAACTGCTTCAGGACGAAATAAAGAGCACATTTAGGGATTTACAAGAAGGAATAATTGAAGCAAGAAAGGAGAGAGACGAGATAAAGAAGCAGAATTTGACCTTGCAGAGAAGAATCAGACGGAATAATATAATAATATTTGGCCTCGACATCAAAAAGGAAAATTTACTACAGGATTGCCTTACAAAAATAGATAATTTACTAGGTATAAGATTTGTGGAAAACGATATCAATAATATCTATATCCTTGGTAAAGGCGTAAACGCTCCAATTGTCGTAGAGTTTATTTCCTTTTTGAAAAAAACATCAATTTTTCCTTATTTAAAGAAATTACAAGGCACCCGCGTATCTATAAGCAACGATCTGTGCCCAGAGGATAGACGAGACCAAAAGATCTTACTCCAACACCAAAAGCTGGCAAGATCACAGGGACTACAAGCAAAAATAAAAGGAAAAAATTTAGAAATAAACGAAGAAATCTATACCATTCAAAGATTATTAGAACTTGAAGAACAGGTAAACTCTGAAAAGGCTGATTCCGAATCGGAGGACACTGAAACAGAAGAACAAAAGCAACCAAAAGACACGGATAAAACCGACTTATTAATAAAAGACAAAATTAGTGACGAAACAAGTAACAAACGTAAAAGGAGGAAAATACAATATAGTCCGAAAAATAGGCTGACGTCAGCCTATGGTGGAAATAGCGTTACTACTAGAAGTCAAGCAAAAGTGCCCGATAAAGATAAGATTTAAATATATTAATCTCTCACCTTATCTAGCGAATTGTAATTATCGTTATTCAAATAATATTAAGGACTTGTTTCTTTTTTTCGAGTTAATTTATTTATAAAGAATTAAAAATGAACCCCTATATAATAGAATCTAATTTCACAGAAATTGTATCTGAATACATAGACAACGGTAAGCATTTTTTTGAAAAGATACAAATAGGAAATACCAAATTTTTTTCAATAGTTCACGTAAATATCAGAAGCATTAACAAAAATTTTAATGAATTTTTGCTCCTGTTAGAAGAATTTAATCATTTTTTTGACATTCTAGTTTTAACCGAAACGTGGAATATACCAGATGTAAATTTCTTTAATATAGATGGTTATTTTTCATTATATAACAAAGGTGATATTAACAAGAACGATGGTGTTATGGTGTATATAGACAAAACCTACGAGAACTCTTTTTCACACGAAAAAATAAACCTAGGAAATATAAAAATGTTAAATATTTTAATTAAATCGTGTGGACAGAGGGTTCTTGTGAGCGCCATCTATAGGCCCCATGCAACATGTCCCATTGACTTTGTAACAAATTTAAGAAGTTATCTGGAAAACTGTAGGGATAATTTAATTAACTTTCATTTTTTAGTAGGAGATATAAACATCGATATAAAATCTAACAAAGACTATGTTCACGACTATCTAAACTTGATGAGTGAGTCAGGATATACATCGTTAATTAATTCTTATACTAGAATACAACGAGGATCACAGTCATGTATAGACCATATATTTTGCAAAAGCATAAAATATGCTGACCTTAAATCATTTGTCATAAAATCGGACATAACTGATCACTATCCAATAACTGCACTTTTTAAAATCGAAAACGCAATTAGTTGCAATCAGCCAAAAAACATAATAAAAATATATAAACTGAATGAACAGAAATTGGTTGATTATTTCAACAATATAAACTGGAGTACATTTTATCAAACCGAAAATATTGACAATATGTCAAACATTTTAATCACTAAATTAAAAAATGGAGTTTCCTTTGCAAAAACAGAGATTTCCATTAAGACAAGATATAAAAAAAGACATCCATGGATCACTTTAGGTCTAATGAAGTCAGTAGAGACAAAACAAAAGCTGTTTAGGGACTACCAGGCTGATATTCACAATGAGCAAAAAATGAAAACCTATAAAAACTACAAATCACATCTAAGTAAATTAATTTTTAAAACGAAGACAGATTATTTCAGTACCGAACTAACCGAAAACCAAAATAATAGCAAGGCACTATGGAAAACAATAAATAAATTTACAGGTAATTTAAAAGAAAACAGTGAAATAAAAGAAATTAAAATTCAAAATCAGACAATAAGAAACAAAATAGATATGGCAGATACATTTAACGATTATTTTGCAAATGTAGGTAAATCACTAGCAAATAAACTTAGTAAACCAACTGTATCATGCGTTAAGAAGGAAAATATAGGCCACTCTGCTTTTTTTATTCCAACTAACGAGAATGAAATAGAGACAACAATAAAGGAGCTAAACTCAAATAAAGCACCCGATCCTGATCAAATTAGTGGAAAACATTTAAAAATTATATCAAGCTTTATAAAAAAACCTATTGCTTTTCTCATAAATAAAATGTTTAACGAGGGACATTTTCCGTCCATTCTAAAAGTTAGTATTATCAAACCCATCTACAAAAAAGGCGACCAAACACTAGTATCAAATTATCGCCCCATATCACTATTATCAAACTTATCAAAAGTAATAGAAAAAATAATCAAAAAAAGAATCATAGGTTACCTAGATAAGTTTAAACTATTATCGGATCGACAATTTGGTTTTAAGAAGGGCATATCGACAGAAGACGCAATAATCTATCTAACAAATAATTTATACCACAACTTAGATAATAATAAAGCTTCTTTATGCGTATTCCTCGATTTAGCCAAGGCCTTCGATACTGTTGAGCATCAAAGATTAATTGATGTGTTAGAGGACCTTGGCTTTAGAGGACCCAGTTTAAGTCTATTAAGTTCATATCTGAGTAATCGGTCACAATTCGTTAAAATTAACGATCAAATAAGTAACCCAAAAAAAATTTATTACGGCGTTCCTCAAGGAACAGTGTTGGGCCCCATTCTATTTTCCATATATCAAATCAAATCAAATCAAATCAAATCAAAAAACATTTATTTTGTCTACTAAAATAAATTAATAACATGTTACATAAAATATATATAATTATTATGACAAAATTGGACTGTACCGCGATTATATGAAACCGATATTTCTGCACTCACATAACATGAGTGCAGAATGGCACAGCCCATTTCAAAACGAAAGTTTTTCATAGAAATTAACAGTAAACTTATCCTAAGCACTAAAAAATGTGAAAACAAAATTTGGCACAATAACCAATAGTGGGCAGATGAGAGCAGATGAGATGAGAGCAGGGGAGTAGATGTATGCCATTCGACGGCATCCGCCGGCCGAAAACCCAGAAGGGCGCGAGGAGCAGACGAGATAGTAGTATAGTAGGCTTATTTGATTTTTCAATTTCTTTGTTGTTCCAATAACATACTTTTAATATAATTAGAAAATTTGTTTGGTGATAGATTCTTAACGTGGTTTTGAAGGTTATTCCATAGAGAGGGCGCAACAAAGGAAAACGACCTTTGAAACTGAGCCGTTCGGTGTAGTGGTAGTTGAAAATTATGCGTGTTTCTGGTAGCGTGGTTGTGTGTGAATTGTATTAAGTTGTTTAACAGATATGGTGGTTTGCCGCTTTTAATTGTTTTGTATATAAAAAGATACATATGATATCGTCTGCGATTTTTCATATTTAGAATGCAATTATCATTTAGATATGGCGTTATGTAATTCCTATATGGTATGTTAAAGGAAAATCTCATACAGCTGTTCTGTAGTTTTTGAATTTTTTTTGAAGTTTCCATTTTTAAGGAGTCTCCATACACTATATCTCCGTAATCAAACAATGAAATTATAAGACTTTCACAAAGAAGGTATTTAGTCTTTGGCAATAAGTATCTCTTAAGATGGTACAGTGATTTCAGACGCATATAAGCAATTTTAAGCTTACTGTTAATGTGTGATTGAAAACTAAGGTCTGTGTCAAATATTATACCCAGGTTTCTTGCTTCATTTACTAGGGGTATTTGGGTTCCTTCTATTTCTCCGTGAAATTGAGTTGAAACAAGATCCCTTACAGCTTTGTTACTGTTAAAAATAAGTGATTGAGATTTGGAAGCATTTAATTTTAAATTATGGTCTCTTGAAAAACGGTGAATGTTTTCTAAGTCGGAATTAAAGTGATCCTGAAAAGTTTGTAGGTTTCCACTTGTAAAAGAAATATAAACCTGTGAGTCATCAGCGTACTGCTGAATTTTCGAGTTATTGACGGACAGATGCATATCAGCGACATACAAAGAAAACAGTAACGGGGACAATATTGAACCTTGCGGTACGCCACTGAAGGTGGTTAAGAAGTTTGATTTACTACTACTGTTTTCCTTTTTAACCCCGACACAACATTGCCGTTCGTTAAGAAAATTTTTAAAAAACATAATTGAATTTGGGGAAAGGCCGAAGTAGTGAAGTTTGGCTAAAAGCATATTATGGTTAAGTGTATCAAAAGCTTTACTAAAATCCAGCAAGGCGATGCATGTACTATTTTTATCTTCCTCATTATGTCGAATGTCATTGAGAACTTTTACCAAGCTTGAAGATGTGCTAAAGTTCTGTCGAAATCCCGACTGGCAATCTGGGATAAGATTCAAAGTGTCAGAAAAAAGTACTATTTGGTTGTATATATGCCTTTCTAATATTTTTGAGACGGTAGGCAGAATGCTAATTGGCCTCAAATCCTTTAGTTCTTTTGGATCGGAGATTTTGGGTAGAGGTATTATGATTGATTTCTTCCAAAGACTGGGATAATAACTATTTAAAATGCAACTGTTTATAATATTTATTAAGGGGTTTATGCAATATGGCAAACATATGTTTAAATCTTTAATAGATATGCCGTCCTCCCCTACTGCATTTGTATTTATTTTATTTAAAAGACATTTAAGTGTGTCTCCATCAATAAGATTGAAGTTAAGTTCTGTTTCTATGTTAGCGTGTCTATGTAGATTATAAAAATTAATTTTTTCGTGTGACGTTGAGTCAGGTAAGTTTGAGCACGAGAGAAAAAAGTCATTTATTTGAGTTGCGTCTGAGATGTTATCTGGTAGTTCTAATGTGGCGCTTTTATGAACCAGATTAAGTTTCTTTGAAATTTGCCAAAGTTCCTTCCCCCTTATTGTTGATAATTCTCGGAAGTAGGATATTTTTTCTCTGATTATGGCGTGTTTGGTGTAGTTTCTTAATTGTCGGTAGTATTGCAATTGAGGGACTGTTTTGTGTTTTAAGTATTTTTTATGAGCCTTGTCGCGTATTTTTATTAGCTTTTTTATATTATTTGTGATCCAGGGGATGAACGGTTTGTCATAAAACATTTTTTTTCGAAAAGGAGCGTGTTTATTTAGGAGAAGTAATATATTCTTATTAAAGAGATCAACTTTGTCATTTATGTCTGACTGATTGTAAATGTTGTGCCATGGAAGCTGCATTGCGTCATTTTCAAATACTTCCCTATTTATATTGTTGTAATCCCGACACAAAACACTATTCTTTTTTTCTTTCTTTTTATCTGTTATGTGAAAAGCGGCCCATATAAGATTGTGATCGGTTATTGTTTCAGATATCGGTATGGAGTGTTGTTCTTTTAGAGACAGACTGTTGCTAGTTATCATTACATCTATTAAGCTTGAAGTATTTTGATTTATATTTATACGTGTTGGTTCATTAATTATTTGTAAGAGGTTGAAAGTTTGGAGAATGTTTTGTAGTCTGTTTCTGAGTGGAGATTGTTTTGAGAAATCTATATTTATATCACCTAGAAGGATTATATAATCATGCAGGGGTATTAGTTGACCAAAAAAATCCTCAATACGATCTGTAAATTGTTCCGCGTTTAGGGAGGGTGGTCGGTAGATACAGGTGATTATATAGCGTTTGTTGTTTATAGCAAATGTTATGTTGATATATTCAAATAAGTTGGAAGTATCAAAGTCAATATCTATCTTTTTAAACTGTATGTTTTTTCTCACATAAAACGCCACTCCACCGCCTTGTCCCTCCCTGTCCGTTCTTATAAATTTGTACCCAGGAATAAAAAAATTACTGCTTCTATCATTAGCTGACAGCCACGTTTCTGACAGAGCTACAATATCAAACTTGAAGTCATGCATGTAATTTACAAATTCATCAAATCCTGTCTTCAGAGATCTTATATTGAGATGCGCAATGCTTAAATTATCGGATCGTCCAGCCGTCCAGTTATTTAAAGAGGTATTTAGCTCCCGCTCGCCCGCGTCCATGTCAACCAACATCCCAAGTCCTCAACCCCCGCCGTCCACAGCAGCCATCCAATCCCCAACACCATCCCATCTGCGCCTCAAAACATAACATCCTACAGCCTAATAATAAAAGCAAAAATAACGATGACAACATAACACCCAACTTGATCACATTAGTCAGATTTAATTATGTAAGCTAGATTGACAGCTTGCACTTTATATATATAAATGGATTGCTTAAATTATCCAGCCCGGGAATTATATCTTCTTTTGCAGATGATACTGTAATTCTATATACTGGAGACTCGTGGAAAAACGTAAAGGAAACAGCAGAAAAAGATCTAATCAAAATAAAATCCTGGTTTGATGAAATGTCGCTCACTATTAATTTCGAAAAAACAACATATATTGCATTCAGTTGTAAAAAAATAAATCGCCCAAATTTTAACGAACTTAAGATAACTCAGAATAATCAAGAAATTGTCATACAAGAAGTCAGCCATACAAGATACTTAGGGGTCGAGATTGATAAATTTCCAAAGTGGGATGTCCAAATTAGATTATTAATTAATAAATTAAGGCCAATCCTCTATAAATTTAAACAATTGAAAACAATTCTAAATACAGCCACTTTAAAAACAATTTATTACTCTTTGGTATACTCCTTAATACAATACGGTATATTGGGATGGGGAGGGGCATATAAAAGCCACCTAAAAAAACTAGAAGTAATCCAAAAAAGGTTTATCAAAATTATTTTCAATAAAAATTTTACTTATCCTAGTGATAAATTATTTAAAGAAGCAGCATTTTTGGATATATATCAAATATATTGCCTTAAAATGTTAAGCTTACAACATAAAAAAAGATATCTACTTGAGCCATTAAGCCATACACATAATACCAGGTATAAACAATCACAAAAAATTAAAACTATTAAAACAAAAAAATCTATCGGTCAAAGGTCCTTTAATTTTTTGGCGCCATATATGTATAATTTAACTCCTCAAGAAATTCGAAATGAAGTAAATCAGAACAAGTTTAAAAATATATTAAAAAAATGGATTCTATCTAAACCAAGAAATTTGTGTCTTAAGTTTATAAATTTGGGATAATACAAGGGATCTTAAAGCATTGTTGTTATTTTGTCTGATTGCAGCTATACATTTGGGCATATATCCACTTTCTTATCGCATGGTTCTTTCTACGTCTGTTTAATTTTTTGCCCCAAGGATTAAATATTGAATTATTAAAATAATTAACATCATACACATCACATTACACTAATCTTATCTATCCTAGTCTATAATTATGGTACATTATTTTAGTTCAATTGAATCCGCAAATTATTATTTTATTATTCTTTGTTAGACATTTTTTCTTTGGTTGTCGCTCTAGATAATGTCGAAATTAGTATATGCATATTTATATATTCTAGGTAGTTTTTTTCTCTCACAAAACAGATATTCACATGTACATAATATGTTAAGTTTAAACTATATGAGAGAGATGTAAATGGTTTAGGGATATACCCACACACTAGCCTTAAGTGGCTTTAGTGGTTTTCTTTATTTATTTCCATCTACTTATATAGGAAAACGATTTATTTTCTTTGTAATCATTTTTGTGGAAATAAATATATTATTATATTATTATATTATAACGAAAATGACGTATATTCATTACGGTATTAGTACAATAGTAGCAAAATGTTAAAATTATCAAATCATCATCTCTTAACTTATATTCTTTTAAATCTAGTTCATCAAAATATATATATGTTTGGGTAACCTTAAACTATGGTACGGTTTGTAATATGTTATATGTTTATGTTTATCAATTACAAGCAAAGCTGGCACCTTACGTTCATGGTTGTAACCTTGTCAATCTAAACCAATGTTTAATAATATAAACTAATTTAATAAAATAGGTAAAATACTGTAAAATACTAACTGTCTTAATTTTACCTTATACTATACCTTACTTACACTACACCTTATACTACAAATGCACTAAACGCATTATTCGGTTTTTCAACGAAATTTGGTTTATTTGTATTTCGATTTGGACATTTATTCAAATAATGTTCATATTGTTTACAACCATAACATCTGACTTGTTTCTTGACATCGCCTCCACTGACGTTTGTGCTGTCAAACCCATTTGGCCTACTAGCAGGGTTGCCGCCTTCGCCTCTACCAGATCGCCTCTGAAATTTGCTTGCGAAAGCACTACCTGCTTTACCGACATCATGCTCCATGTCAAGAAGTTTAGTTTTGATGGCGTCCGTCGTAATGAAAATTCCGGAATGCTCGATTGCCATGATCATAGGAGAAAATTTTTCAGGCAATCCCGCCAGCAATAACGAACCAATCCATTCCTCGTCAATTTGGAAACCTGTACCCCTGAGTTTCTGTGCAGTTTCCACCAGCTGATTTACATAAGAAGCCATTGTGTGGCAATTTTCGAGTCTAATGGAGATGAGATTGCGCAACAAACTGATCCTCCTGGTGAATCCACAATCATCAAATAAGGATTTTAATTTTTTCCACAGGTCTTTCGCTGTCGTTGTATCTCTAATATGTACATATAACGACGTATCTATCGTTAAGATGAGCTTGGCTCTGGCCTTTGCAATTCTAGCCTCGTCCGTCTCGCTTCCATCCAGACATTTATTTAAATTATCAATGATTAAGAAATTCTCGGCTGCGAACGCCCAATCATCATAATTTTCTCTGCCCATAAGCTTAGGAACACTCGCGACATAATTATTCGCCGACATTGCACTTAAAACAAAAAAAAACGATTACTTTCACAACTTCCCGTTTCCCGTGTGGGTCTGGGCCCATAACCTGTTGCAGAAAAATAAAACAGCGGTTCGTTTTTGTTAAGCCTTCAGCAACGACTGCACAACGACTGACTTTATTTTAAACTTGACAAGACAGCTCTTTTACATTTGACAGAGACATTAGTAATGGGTCATTATTATCGATATAAATATAACATTACTGTTACATTTTTCCACCGACTCGCATGCCGATAACCCGACTTCACTTGGCACTGTTGGATAGACAATTTCATGCCCTTTGCAACGATGTATCACTCGAGGTGGTGACATATGACATTTTGGAGGTCAATAGTAAAGTTCTATCAAATGTGTAATTAACCTTCTCCCTCGATATTAAAATTGACGTGTTTTTGTCAAATCTTATTTCCCTTAAAATCAAGAGAAATCCAGGGTGGTTCTTTTTAAAATGAAAGTTTTAAAATCACTTAACGATAGGAAAACAATTTAATAAAAAGGGTAATTTTCAAACTCTACAAGGTGTCCCGAAGATAAGTGTACAAGGGTTGATGACAGACTCCTACTTTGACGTCAAAATATGTCGATTTAAGTCAAATTATATCCAAAACTGCTTCGTTTAGCCGGTATGGAGCTTCATTTTTTTTAGTTCTTCCTAAATTTCTTTAAAACGTCCAAGTTACTTTAGTGACTTCTGAAGTATCTATAGTCCAACATTATGAAATTACGTATTTTATTGGTATTGGCTTAAAAAGTGTTATAAAAGTGATATGGCATGTACAATTTATTCTGATTTTTTGTGTGTTTATGTCAATATTCTTAGGTAATTAAAATATTTTTACCTCTTAAAAAATTTTCGTGGGGTTAACAGAAAAAAGGATTTTCAATAATCTACCCCTACTAAAAAGGCAATGAGAACCTAAATCTTATAACTAAAAAAATTGTATCGTATACCGGGTGTTGCATCGTCGAGCGGGACATAGGAAATCCCATGTAATTTTAAATGGGGTCAATTATTGGCTTCCCTAATTATTTTAGAGAAAAATTGTATTTAGGTTTATTAAAGAGCACTAAAACCCACATTCAAAAGAATAACTTTAGATATTTTTGATGAGCCCGTTTACGGGTTATCGCCGATTTCTTTTTAACTATTTCTCCTTTTTATGGCCCCGTATTTGCGGGCACCAGTCAAGGTAAAAGATGACTGTCAAATAAAGTTGTCATTTTGAAATGTGTGCTTTATTGTTATAAAAACTCGTACATCGAAAATATTAGCCACGAATTACACTTCTGAAGAAAAAATATTGATGATTAAATGGTATTATCAAGGAAATAGTTATCAAAATGTGTCAGGCATGTTTGCTGCTCTGTATCCGAATAGACCGATACCTGCAAAATCTACAGTCGAAAGGACTATCAAGAAATTTGAGACAAAAGGCACTGTAATAAATAACTGCAGATGTGAAGAAAGGCCGGAACAAAGAAGAGATGCAAGAAATGATAGGGACTTGCAAGTTTTATTGTGCGTGGAAGAAAATGATGGGAAGATCAGCACAAGGAAACTTGAGGATGACATAGGATTAGATCACACCACAGCGTTACGAGCTTTGAAACGACATAAATATTATTCATACAAATATGAAAAGCACCAAGAGCTAAGAGATAGGGACGAAATACGAAGACAAGAGTTTTGTTTTGGTATGATGGAAAGAACAAACATGGATAGGGAATTTTTAAAAAACATTTGTTTCACTGACGAATGCACATTTACCTTAAACAATGAACCCAATGTTCAAAATTATCGATATTGAAGCAAAGAAAACTAACACAGGTTTGTGGAAACAAGGACGCAATATCCACAAAAAGTTAATGTATGGGCTGGGATTTTCGGAAAAAATATTATCGGGCCATTATTTCTTACACGAAATTTAAATGCAGAATATTTTTTGGAACTACTTGAAGATCATATTTTACCTACTTTACATGATGCCGCCAGGGAAAATCAGGAAGTTTGGTACCAAATGGATGGCTGCCCGGCACATAGTACCCTGGCTGTCCGGGAATATTTAAACCGTGCTTTTAATGGAAATGTTATTGGCTTAAATCATACAGTAAATTGGCCAGCCAGGTCTCCTGATTTATCGCCAAATGATTTCTTTCTCTGGGGCCATTTAAAAAACAGGATATACAAAGATAAAAAATACCCAAATCTAGACGAGTTAAAAAATGCTATTTCTGCCGAATGCAATAGAATTTCAGTTTACCAACTAGCGAATGTAAGAAGAGAATTTTATGATCGCCTCGGTTATTGTCTAGCAGTCAATGGAGGAATATTTGAACATCTTCTTAAATCCTAAAGTTCTAACAATTTAATAGTACCTACCTATTAATTAGTAAAATATTGAAACATGTAAAATGTCATAATTAACCTTGTAATTGGATACTTTATTTTAGTTTTATTCAGATTAATTTGTACTCATAAATACACCTTTAATATTTTCGATGTACGAGTTTTTATAACAATAAAGCACACATTTCAAAATGACAACTTTATTTGACAGTCATCTTTTACCTTCTGGTGCCCGCAAATACGGGGCCATAAAAAGGAGAAATAGTTAAAAAGATATCGGCGATAACCCGTAAACGGGCTCATCAAAAATATCTAAAGTTATTCTTTTGAATGTGGGTTTTAGTGCTCTTTAATAAACCTTAATAGAATTTTTCTCTAAAATAATTAGGGAAGCCAATAATTGACCCCATTTAAAATTACATGGGATTTCCTATGTCCCGCTCGACGATGCAACACCCGGTATAATATATTATATTATAAAATATATATTGAAGTTACATGTAATTTTATGCTAAATATATGACACTGTATGCTTAGAAGTAAAAAAAAAGTACTTTAAGCCTTTCTCATAGCGATATATTTAAAACTAACGTTCAGCATGTACTTATTTCGTATACCATATTCTAAAACGTGCCAGTTAAATATACAGTGTCACCATTAAACTCCGCACCATTTGGAACTTTTTGTTAAGTACCAAGTTTCAGATGTCTAGCGCAAAGATAAGTTTTTTGCCATTTTTTCGAATAAACATGTTTTTTTTTTATAATGTAAGTTGATTAATGGTAATTCCACTCATATATAAATAGTCCCATTTAAAATGTCAAAAATCGTAGTTTGCTGTCGGATAAAAAGGAAGGAAGAGGAAATGTAACTGGATAAAAAAATCGGATATATTTTCTGCTCCTCCAATCGTTACCGTGGTAACAATTGCATCTTAAACTAGTTATTAAATCATCTGTCAGGCAATTGTCACAAATACTAAATAATTGTTTAAGCTGTTTTAAAGTCGATTTTTAAATAAAAAAGTATTTTGAAAACATGCAGCGGTTTGGGACAATTGACGGAAAGGAAATAAATAACGAAATAAAAAATTCCATTCCTATTCGTGGAATTGCCTTACTAAATACCATTCGAGCTCAGATTATGAGCCTGATATTTTTTATGCTTGCTATCTCATACTTATTTTATTATTTATACATTTTATCGGAACAGCTCTCGTTAAATTTTCTGAAAGTAAGTGTTCGATACCAAGCATAAAAAATATCCGGCTAAATCTGAGCTCTTATGGTATTGCTTGTGGATATTAAACTATTTGCTTATTTATACTCAATATTTTATTTAGTTTCTATGCTTACTTTTTTACTACAATGCCATTTTTTTTCGAAATATAAAATTTGAGGCAAAAAAATGTGACACGGGTGGTGAAAAGTTATCATAATTTAAGAATTTCAACAGATAGACGTCAGATGTTCTACATTTTATATGACAATAACTTCTAAATATTTGATAACAATTTTATTTTATACTAAATGTAATTTAATATAACAAACATTATTATTCAAAGGAACAAAAAATTTCACATTTCAGTGTGACGTCCTTCTCGCTCTATACAAACAGTCGTCCGTCTATAAACGTCTTTGACAGCATTTTGTAAAAGACTTGGTTTTATATCAGCACAACACTGTCTGATCGTTTGTTCCAAATGCTCGATATTTCTAAACGGTCGATTCTTATAAACTTCCTGTTTAAGATAACCCCACAGGAAAAAGTCTAGTGGTGTTATGTCAGGCGATCTGGGTGGCCAGTAATATTCTCTATCACGCCCTATAAATCTGTTTTGAAATAATTGGTATATGCGTTCTTTCACTGCTGCAGTTTGATGTATATGTGCACCATCAAGCTGATACCATATAAGTTATGTCTATTGTGTAAGGGCATGTTAGCCAAAACTTCGGCAATCTCATTATCAAGAAATGTCAGGTACCTTACACCAGTTAAGTTGACTCTAAGAAGTAAGGTCCAATAAGCTGATCTTTTATAATCCCACACCATGCATTGGTTTTAAAATGATACTGGTCGCGACATTCAATTGTGAAGTTGGGATTTCCTTGGGACCACCATCGGCAATTTTGTGAGCTCACGGTACCATTCGAAGAGAAAGTGGCTTCATCTGTCCATAAGATCTTGTATGGAAAAAGAATATTCTCCTCGTATTGACCCTGATACCAAAACGAAAAATCTAGACGGATTTAAAATCGCGTTGTTTCAATGTGTTTAAAAACTTGGGTTTATATGGCCGAAATCAATTTTTCTGAAGAATTTTTCTTACACTTACCCTCTTGTACCCTGTTGAATAGTGTTGAATCACTTATGTTAGTTATACTAGTTTGACCGTGGTCAATAACACTTAAACAAACATCAGATTGTGCTTCTTCATCGTATTTACTTGCTGCGTGAGGTTTTTTAAAATTATTTTTAACAGATCCAGTTTCTCTAAACTTTGACATTATTCTTGAAACGGTGCTATGCTGCAAGTTTCTTTCTGAATGCCTCTCGTTAAAAATGTCAGATACTTGCCGGTGAGGCATATTTGCTCTACGAATTAAGACAATTTCTATTTTTTGCTGAATGGACAACATTGATGATAACAGTGAAAACTATAACTTGCGAAAATCCAACTTATGACATTTCTTTTATTTATTCGGCACTCCAATTCCTTTTTTTTTCCATAGCCTACTAATAAAATTCGATATTGCCGTGATATTTTATTGTGGATAACAAGAGAATGCGTTTAAACTGTGAACTAATCTGATATCTGCAAATTTTATTATAAGTTTTTTGACTTTGTGTATTTACTATAAGAAAAAATTGAACATCTGACGTCTATCTGTTAAAATTTTTAAATTATGATAACTTTGCACCACCCGTGTCAAATTTTTTTGCCTCTTATTTTATATTTCGAAAAAAAATGCCATTCTAGTAAAAAATAAGCATGCAAACTAAATAAAATATTAACTATCATATAAGCAAATAGTTTAATATCCATTAAGTCAACTTACATTATAAAAGAACATGTTAATTCGAAAAACTGGCAAGAAATTCATTCTTGCGCTAGACATCTGAAACTTTGTACATTACTATTAGATATAATAAATACCTATTTGTTTATTTTAGGAATAAGAAGTATTTTAACATTTTAATATACAATATCTTAAATTTGGCAATACTTTATCTAAAATATTTGTATTAATATTTTAAATATATTTTATGGCTGTCCCAAATGGACACATAAAGTAAATCTATATATTTTCTCATGTGGAATATTGCAAAAACTAAGTAAATATAAAATATTAATTAAGAAATGTGAACAATGCCAGTCATTTTTCTGCATTAAAATATTAAGCAGCAAGAACGAAAAGGACGATTTATAGGTTGAACCAATGTTTAAAGACTTAAGATGGATTAGTGTTGCCGCTGAGATGAGAGATTCTCGTCTCTCGTCTCGTTTCGCCCTCTCTCGACGAGACGAGAGAAATATTTTCTCTCGAATGAATCTCCGAGACCAGACGAAAGAAAGCAAAAAATGTTGGTGTTATAATTATTGTGAGTGTTTGCATTGACATACTAAACTGTTAAGCCGTTATTCATGTTCTTTGTATTCTTTTTTCGATTAAAAATACGCAAAAATTGTGATATTTACTTAATACTTTGAAAATAAGTACTTTTTGTTGTAAACTCTAAATAATTATGGAAAAAGTAAAATTAGCATATAACCAAAAATTTTAAAAATTTTAGTGTAATAGGCCCGATACACCATTTTAAATTAATATTTAATAGAGGTTATATAGGGAGGTTTTACAAAAATAAAATGTTTTTCTTATGTTTCTTAGAAGCATTTTAGATTTTCATGAGTAGGTACCTGAACTAAATATAGGAAATGAGAAAAAAAAAACGATAAGAAGGGTACATTGTCTTTATAACAATAATTTAAAGAGTTGGCATTTTCTGAGTTCGCATTTATAACATTCTTTTTTAAATGTATTGATATTTTTATATTATTAAAATACATAAAGGCCCATTTATTTATTTATATTTATTTTAGAAATATAAAAAAGATCAATACATTTTATTAAAATATGCATAAATGCTAAATGAGAGTATGGTGAAATATGTAATCTTACCATTGTCCTATCTTTCTATAAAAAAATAATATAACGCCAACTTTAGGCATTCATTTATATTCTGAAGAGTCTGAAATAACAGCAACATGTAACATAAAGTTCCTAATGAACTAACAAAGATATTAGATACAAAAAAGTATTAATATCATGATGTATAAAAAGTAATTTAAGTTGAAAAAATACATTTATTACCTACATTTAGTTAATATTTATACAGTGAGTCCCAGAAGTAATGTCTAAATTCATTTAAAATTCAGCAGTGTGTTGTTTGGAAAAATGCCCGGACAAGGCGATTTTAAGCATGTATTAAGATTTCTGAAAATGTGCAGGGTGATTGATTCCCTATAATGTCGGCCACCTTTAACTTTTTTATTTTAAGTGTCCCAGAAAATCCAAAAGTATTGTTATGTAGGTACTGAAAGACAGATTCATCGTGCGCGCCGTCCTCAACCTACATGCTATATTTAACGTCTCCTTGAAGTACACCGTTTCAGTAGTTTTTCGGGGCTATTAATTTTTCAAAAACGAGCTAGTGACCTTTTCTTAAACCGTGGTTGATGTGAAACATAAAGTTGACCCCAAACCAACGCCCAGAGTACAGTAATCGCGGTGTTTCAGTTGGGGTTCCGCGTGTTTCTGATTATCAGTGTTTACATTTTTATCTTAAATTATAAAAACTAGCTGTCGGGAACGGACAAATTACACGGATGGCGCCTAATAACAGCAAACAGCTTAGATGTTCTCACTGCGAAAAAACAATTAAGCATAACCAACCATCAATCTCATGCCATTCCTGTTTGTCCTGGTTTCACAAGGGTTGCTCAGGTCTCACCAACCCCGAATTTAACAAGCAGGCTTCCATGTGGACCAAATCAATGGAGACCACTTGGACATGCAACCCCTGTTTGGATCTCGTGAAATCCCAGTCAACTGGCAAACAAACCCCGAAAACAAACCCTCGGCGCTCCATCGGACCCGGTGCTACTCCACCCCAAGATATTCCCAATAGTGACGAGTCTTCTAATGGTCTTGCCCATAATAATGTCTCGTTAAACGATATTATGGAAAAGTTGTTGAACATCGAATCTCAGTATACCAATCTTCTCTCTAAATATGAAGACCAAATTAAAATAAATGCTGAACTTAGATCGGATATTGCTGGGATAAGACTGCAACTATCTGCTAGTAATAGTACCAAGGGCCCCGCCGCCGACCTTGAGGCCACTCGCCAAAACCGAGAAGATAGCTTTTTCAGGGAAGTTTTTCAGAGACAAACCCGTATGCACAATTTAATGATCTTTAATTTTCACCTTGAAGAAGGCATTCCAGAAACAGTTCAGATTTCCTCGCTGCTGTCCAACAAAGTAGCCCGACAAATCGAAGCCACTAATGTCGTCACGGTTGGCAAGCCTAACCGTAACGGTCACAAACCCATAAAAGTGACTCTCTCAAACTCCAGCGACGTGTCACTTGTGCTGAAGAACAGGAGAATATTTACTGACAGCCACCAAATCTACATTGAAGCAGACCTATCTCCGGCACAACTAAAACAGCTTCAAGACCTCAAGGAAGAACTGCAGCTTCGTCGTTCAAACGGAGAAGAAAACCTGATTTTGAGGTATATTGGCGGCGTGCCCACAATAACTACAAAAGCTTGGTCCCCCCAACACCTCAACCAACGAGTTAACCTGCACGTATCAGAATGTTCGAGGTCTCCGGACCAAAACACACAACTTCTACAGTAACGCTGCTTCCTCAGATTACGATATCATCGCTGTTACCGAATCCTGGCTCCAACCGGATATTCTAGATTCGGAACTTTTTCCCGACTGTTACTTAGTCTATCGCTCTGATAGAAGAACAGACTTAATGGCAGCTTCCAGGGGAGGCGGTGTCATGCTCAGTATTCACAACAGACTCAACTCCGAACTGCTGGATGTCCCCGATATTAGTGTCAGCGCGCCAAATATAGACTTTTTAGGTTGTAAGATTACTTATCATTATTTTGTGTTTTATGTATTTATTGTATACATTCCTCCCAGCACCGCTAGCCTCGAGGTGGAAAATTTTTTCGAAATCCTTTCGTCACTGGATACAATGCTCCAAAAAAATATAATCCTCGTTGGAGATTTCAATGTTCCTTCATTCTCAGGGCCGACCCCTCTTGGCCTCAGAAACAAATGCTTACTTAATCTTAGCGAGTTTTTTTGCCTTACACAGTACAACACCATCCCGAATTCCAATAACCGGCTTCTCGATCTCGTCTTTGCCAACTTTAAAATCAATCTGGCGCACAATGATTCGCCTTTGGTCGCCGAGGATCCACATCACCCTGCTCTAACTTTTGATTTTCAAGCAGCACTTCCTCCCGTTGTCAACTTTCCCGTAAACAAATCTGAACCACTCCACTTCAACTTTCGCAAATCTGACTATCCTAAATTGTATGAGCTGATGTCGCACACCGACTGGTCCCCCGTTATTGCTTCTTCTGATGTAGCTAATGCTTGTCAATCTTTTTACGAGATTTTGAATAACAACTTTGCCGCCTGTACACCTCTAAAATCCCCTAGGCGAAGACGATTTCCCCCCTGGTTTACTAAAGATTTAATTAACAATATTTTTAAAAAAGAAAGAGTACGTCGTCGCCTGCAAGTTCACAAATCCAATGCTGACCTCGTGAAGTTCAAAGCCTTGCGCAGCCTGATTAAGTTACAGTCTCAGCAGGCCTACAGGGGTTATATTAGGAACGCTGAGTCAAACATAAAAAACAACCCTTCCAATTTTTGGTCCTTTGTCCAAAGTAGAAAGGCTCAATCTCGAATCCCAGCCACCATGAACTATGCAAATCAACAAGTCCACGGGCCCCATAACATCGTCTCTGCTTTCGCGAATTATTTTAAAAATGTCTATAAAACCTCTGGGCAACCCTGGCAATCTGAGCCTTTTAATCCAGCAGACCAATATGAGATAATCGGTATACCCAGTGTTACATCCGAGGACGTTATTTCGGCCTGCAAAACGCTAAAAAATAAAGCTACGTCTGGCCCCGATGGTATTCCCAGCTTTCTGGTGAAAGACTGTTCCTTTGTCATGAGCGCTCCTCTTTGTCATATCTTTAACCTGTCATTGAACAATGGCGTATTTCCAGAAATATGGAAGGTTGCCAAAGTTTGTCCCATCTTTAAAAAGGACGATCCATCTCATATTGAAAACTATCGAGGTATCTCAATCCTATGTAACTTCTCCAAGGTATTTGAGATCATCTTGCAAAAGTCCCTGTTTTTCAAAATTCGAAACCGACTCTCTATATATCAACACGGTTTTTTTTCCGAAAGATCGTGTATGACTAATCTTTGTTCGTTTTCCGTTTACGTCTGTGACGCCATTAACAAGAGGAGCCAAGTCGATGTCATTTACACGGACTTTAGTAAAGCCTTTGACCAAATTGACCACCACATTCTACTCCATAAGGCGTCTGACCAGTTCGGTTTTTCTAACAGGCTTGTCTCACTATTACAATCCTACCTTCTGGATCGTACTCAGTTTGTTGAGTTTGAGGGGTTTAGGTCGGACTTGTTTGTACCTACGTCGGGTGTCCCCCAGGGTTCTAACCTGGGGCCACTTCTTTTCAACATATTTATAAACGATCTTGTCTCGACGCTTGACTGCAACAGACTTGCCTATGCTGATGACCTCAAAATATTTAACCGTATCGACGCTGTCGCGGATTGTGTATCCCTCCGCGACAGCCTCGATGTTCTTAACCAGTGGTGCCTGGATAACAAACTGAATCTCAACATCTCTAAATGTAACGTCGTTTCTTACACTCGGACAAAAACTCCATTTCAATTCAATTATTCTATAAACGGATCCACACTGAACAGACTCACCACCATAAGGGATCTCGGAGTCGTTTTCGATGAGAGGTTCTCCTTTATTCCACATATTGATCAAATGGTTTCTAGCGCCTCTAGAACCTTGGGCTTTGTCTTGCGAAACTGCAAGCATTTTTCTGATGTATCTACATTTAAACTCTTGTATTACTCCTATGTGAGGTCAAAGTTGGATTATTGCTCAATCATATGGTCCCCCATTTACAATTGCCATAATCAATCTGTGGAGTCCGTCCAAAGGCGATTCCTAAAGTATCTTATGTTTAGAGAGGATGGTATCTACCCGCAACGGGGTTTCGAGCATGGCCACATCCTCGCTAGGTTTGGTGAGTTGCCCTTAACAGTACGTCGCGACTCACAGTCACTATCGATACTCCATAAACTTCTTAACTCTAAAATCGATTGCCCATTTCTACTGGAGCAACTATCGCTTCATGTTCCCCGCACAGGTGCCCGACATCGGCCTACATTTTTCCTTGCATTCGCGAGATCCAATATTTTGCCTCAAGGTCCCATTCACAAAATGTGCCACAACTTCAATCGTATCTCAGCCCTCTCCGACATATTTCATGACAGCCTCCCAACCATATTAAAACACTTGCGCAATATGTCCGGCTATCCTCATTAGTAGTCATTGGTTCCTGTTAACTTAGCTTTAGTTTCTTACTTTTTGTTATTAGATTTTAAGTATAGCAAGGTCATTACTTTTGTAAGATTTTTGTTTATAATTCGATTAATTTGTTTGAGTTTCCTGTAAGTGGGCTCCGGCCTGTCGGAAATAAATGGCTATTTATTTATTTATTTATTTATTTATGAAAGATACTATTTTTGTACGTATAAAGATAATTTGAAAAATGATCAGTATACAAGGAAACACGAAAATTGTATTTTTTTTAAATAGATCACCCTATATATGAATTTATTTTTCGACTCCTTGTAAAGTTCTGAACATAATTCATATATCATACAAGATACCTAAATTCAACCGTTTCTGAAATATTCGCATTTGAGACATTATTTACTAATAAAATATCATAATAATAAAGAATTTTATTAAACAACTGTCAGATTAAGAAATGTAACAATAACAGTAACAAAAACAATTTCAATGGGTTATTAAACATAAAGATGCTCTACCGGGACTTCATTTTCTTCAACACACCGTATAAGTGTTCTTCGAAGTTTCTCTAATGCATCTGTTATGAATGCTGGGTTCGTTATTATATCTTTAAGATGATTGAGGTTTTCAATTTGATGGCTGTATATACGGTTTTTTATATATCCCCAAAGAAACGCATCCATAGGTGTCAAATCGGGGCTGTTCGCTGGCCATTTAATTGGCGCATTTCTTCCAATCCATTCAGGAAACCTCTCATTTAGGTGATTAAGCACATCATGTTGAAAAATGATATTTTGTAACATATTCAAAGGCAAATCGTCTAAATATTCTTCTAACTCGTTTTCCAAGAAATCTAAATAGCGCGGTCCATTTATTTATTTATTTATTTATTTATTTATTTCAATACACTGTTTTACAGTTTCCCAGTTACAAAACAGGTACAAAACAATTTAATATTATAAACTTAATAACTAATGTATTTAACCTAAATTCTTACATTACACAATATACATGTCAATAAAGTTAATAATAGGTAACATAGAAATAACAATCAACAACAAAGAAAAAGAAAAATGGCGGCAGAAGACCTACACAGGGTGGCTGTAAAAATGATTCTTGATCGTGGCCGGGCTGCAGTTGAAAATATCATACGTTGTGATGTTTTCATTGTACAAGCTACAGATTCTATTGAGAGGCGCATATTTAAATACATTTGTTCGATAGTTAGGTAGGTAAAATGTATCAGCATACCGCGAGTTCAGGGATGGAATTCTAAAGTTTAGTCTGTGTAGTAGCTCTTCACAGATTAGTCGATTATTAATTAACTTATATAAAAACAACTGGCCGAAACATCTGCGCCTGTCAGACAGGTTGACGAGCAAAAACCTCTGCAACAGTTGATCGTGTGGAAAGCCCCTAAAGGGGTAGACCCCATCCGATCTGAACCACAAAGCCTTCGCGAATCGTCTCTGAACGGATTCAATATTATCTATATGTGCTTTATAATAGGGAGACCAAACCACCGATGCGTATTCCAATTTAGATACAACAAAAGAGAAAAATAAAGTTTTTAACGGAACATCACTCTGAAACTCCCTTGTGGCCCTCAAGACAAAACCAAGTAATTTATACGAGGCAGACACAGTGTCTTCGATATGAGGAACAAAGGACAGTCCCTTATCAAAAGTTACTCCTAGATCTTTGAACACCTCAGGTCGTTGCAGATTGACGCCATTTATGTTATAGTTGAAATGAATGATCGTGTTTTTATTAGTGTAGGTCATAATATTACATTTCCAAACGTTTAAGTTCAATCTATTCTTTACACACCAATCATTCAAAATATCCAAGTTATGTTGCAGATCCAAGCAATCACCATCACTAGAAATTGTTGAAAATAATTTTAGGTCATCAGCATAGAGCAAACAGCGGACTGAGAGATCATCAACAATATCATTAATAAACAGCGTAAATAGCAACGGACCAAGGATGGAACCCTGGGGAACTCCAGATGTGGCAAAATACTCCGTCGATCTGACCCCGCCATAAGCCACGAACTGACTCCTATTCTTTAAATAGGAATCGAAGAATAACATCAACTGATCGGAGAATCCGAAGTACCTCAATTTCTGCAGTAAAATGGCGTGGTCAAGCCGATCAAAGGCTTTGGAGAAGTCCGTATAAATCACGTCTGTCTGCTTACGCCGATCAATACCTTCAGTCAAACATTGGGTAATGCACACTAGGTTTGTAATGGTTGAACGACCCTTAACAAATCCATGTTGCTCCGGAATAATAACGTTCTTAACCCTAGAGAAAATGATATTATGTAATAAAATTTCAAAAACCTTGGAGAAGTTACAAATTATTGATATCGGTCTATAATTAGATATATCCAATCTGTCACCCTTCTTAAAAACAGGGCACACCTTAGAAGATTTCCAAATATTTGGCATCATGCCGACGTCGAGACATTTATTAAACAATACGGACAGAGGATGGGCAAAGACACCAGCACAGTCTCTGACAATAAACGCTGGAATGCTGTCTGGTCCTGTAGTTAATTTAGGTTTAATCTGCTTAATTGCATTAAAGACATCCTCCCTACTGAAACTGGCAATATTTATATTCAAACTTGACAACTGATCAGAGTTTGCGGTTGAATTAGACGCTGTTAGATAAGAACCGCTAAAAAAATCGGCAAAAGCGTTGACAATATCATCAGCACTGGAAAAAGTAGTGTCATCGAGATGCATATTGCGAGCAATAGAATTTGATCCTCTTTTAGAGCTTATAAAAGACCAAAATTTATTAGGGTCGACATTAACACAGCTTTCGATCTGCCGCATGTAATGCCTAAGACAGTTATCAATTTCAGCCTTTACTTCGCGCCTTAATGCAGAAAAGTTGTCATAATCAGATCTGTTTCCAGTACGCTTATATTTCCGCCAATGTATGGCTTTAAGTCGAATATTACACTTGATGTTAGCAGTGAACCAAGGCGGGTAACTGCGACGATTGGATAATCCAAACCTCGGCACACAAGCATCAAAAACAGTGTAGATCTTATCATAAAGCATTCTGCAACATTCCTCCAAGTTGTCCGACAGGTCAAGAAACGTCCAATCTAAGTTAAGAAACATATTATACATAGAGGTAAAGTCAGCCTTTCTGAAATTATATTGCCCTGTTCGTCGGTTAGGGATATGACGATTTAGGTTAATACTATTATTGTATGAAAATGAAACAGATAACGCGGGATGGTATTCATCAACTCGGGTTAGGAGCACTTCTGAGTTACTGACATCGCAATGCCGGTTAAAAATTATGAGATCCAGCAGTCTGTTATCAGTGTTAATGATTGAGTTATGCTGGTGCAATCCTGTTATATTTAAAAAATTAAGTAGGGCAGTTACATAATTGTCTGGCCTCCCATCTCTTAAAAAAAGTCCGCATAATTGGGTATATTGAAATCACCTAGAATGAGCACATCAGATCTATTTAGGAATTCTAAGGATGACAGATGCTCTAGAAACGTTTGATATTCCTCGACGCTTAACCGCGGAGGTATGTAAAATACCAGAATATAAAGCGTGCTCCTCTCAGACGACAACTTAACAGCAACGGCATCAATAAGTCTAGAAATATTCGCACTGGCCAATCCCAGATCGAGCGCCTCACACGGGAAACGATCACGAATGGCAAGCGCAACCCCACCCCCCCTACGACGACCAGCCGCCGCAAAATTCCGGTCACAACGAAATAAATTAAAGTCGCAAGGGCATACTTCTATATCGTTAACCGCAGAATCAAGCCAAGTTTCAGTCAAAGCGACAATATCGTATTCAAAATGAGTTAATAAATTATAAATATCAGTAGTGCAATTTTTAATGCTACGAGTATTCTGATAATACAGTAATATTCTACTATCGCTCAACCGGTCATCGGATTGAACAGACGCCAGCGACGCCACGGAGGATCGGGCCAGCGATTTCTGTGATTGTTACCGATCGGCCAGGACGTCCGACCGAAGCCGATCACAAGCTTGTTTATAGGCAGTACACTTATTCACATCCCAAGCGGCATGTATCGCATCAATCGCTCCGTTAAGTTTTGCGTTAAGCTTCACGCAATTCGAACATTTCAGCGAATTGGACTTGCAGTCTTGAACTTTATGATTTCCACCACAACGGGGACACGTGACAGAATTTTTGCAATTGTTTGAAGAGTGATGAAACTCATTACAATTGTAGCACCGAGAAACATCAATAGCATTAAATACTTTGCAACAATCAAACTCAACAAAAATATTACCAAAAGCCAAGGCACTCTCAAAGGTACATTTATCCACCTGCAAGGTAGCCTGATAGACATTTTGATTTTTCTTAATAGGACAGAACTTAATTAAGGAAGTAGTTGAAGAGTCAGAAAATATACCGCGATTACATTTTTTAATTAGATCAAGCAATCTGGCATTGTCATACTTCTCGGTTATACCAACTATGCGAATTCTAGGATTAATTCCACGAACCTCCAATACTTCATATTTATCGGACATCTTCTGCTGAACAATCCTCTTCAGTTTGTTGTTATCATCAGCGCTTCTACACCCCAACAACAAGCCCCCATCCTTGACAGCTTTAACCTTGGCAAACTGAATATTCGAGTCGGCTGGACATATATTTACCATCATGTCCGCCTTAGTGATAGAACATTCCTGATGTGATTTAGGCCTAACTATTACTGCTGGTTGGGCCTTATTACGGAGAACACTGGCATAATTAATGTTAGCAGGTGCGACAGAATTGGCACTGGACGGCGGTTTAGGAAGGATAGATTGTAGATTGGATCGCACCGATTTTAAAAAGTCCGCTGTATACAGTTCAAATGTTGCCTTCAAATTAGCCATTGCATCCTGTAGCTGACTCTCAATTAGGGTTTTAATATCATCTTGATTAAGAGTGATAGATGTACTAACGCAGTCATTACACTTCCACGATAGACCCCTAACATCATTCAATAAATTTGAGAGTTCCTCTTTATTAGAAACACAATGGGTATGAAATTGTTTTTTGCAATTGCAGCAAAAAATAGCGGGACGCCTGGCATTTATCGAATTATTGCAAATTCCACAAATAACAGCCATCGGAAAATCATAAATACCTCGCAAATGGGGCACAGTATCAAAAAAATACGGACAGTATCAAAAAAATACGGACCAAAAACTCGATCGCCCAGAATGCCACACCACACATTTACGGATTGTCGCCCTTGGAACTTAAATTCCCTATAAGAATGTGGATTTTCTCTTGCCTATTGTCTGGTATTTTTTCGATTAAACAGGCCACTCGTAGAGAAGGTAGACTCGTCAGTCCATAAAACTATGTTCAAAAAATTGTTGTTTATATTAATTCTATCTAGAATCAGTTGGCAAAATGTGACCCGATTATCTTTTTGCATTTGGGTAAGCTTTGTAGTGGGTTTAATTTAATCTTATATGGCTTTAAATCCCATTTTTTAAGCGTTCTTTGGACTTTCCCGTATGAGGTATTCTGAACATTATCTTCTCTTTCTTGTAATGCTTTTGAAATGTTTCTTATGGAATTATTTGGATTATCTTCTATGGGTGGCAAAATATTTAATTCTGCATTTTCATCTCCGTTCATAGTTCTTTTTCTCCTTTTTAAATTTGAAGTTTCTTGAAACTTCCTATATATAGATGTGAACGTTCTTTGACTTGGGGCATGCATACCGGGATTATCTTCTATCATATTTCTAATGGCAGCGCGACAATTTAAATAATTTTTAATATAATAAGTTAAAATAATTTGTCTTTCTCTGTCTGAGTACGGCATTTTTACTTACTTAACAAGACAACTACAACAATATTGACATTATGTCACTATGGGTATTTATTTTTAACAAGCATTTTGTTATCCTAACGCTTCTTGAATTGTAACAGTTGTTTAAAAAAATATTTGATGATAATGTTTCAAATGCGAGTATTTCAGAAACGGTTGAATTTAGGTATCTGGTATGATATATCAATTATGTTTAGAACTTTACAAGGAGTCGAAAAATAAATTCATATATAGGGTGATCCATTTAAAAAAAATACACTTTTCGTGTTTTCTTGTATACTGATCATTTTTCAAATTATCTTTATACGTAAAAAATAGTATCTTTCAGTACCTATATAACCATACTTTTAAATTTTTTGGGACACTTAAAATAAAAAAGTTAAAGAAGGGCGCCATTATAGGGTATCACCCTGTACAGGGTGCTTCAAGACTGGTTGTTAACTTAATTTTTTTAAATGGAACACCCTGTGTATTATTTCATTTTTGAATTCTATGATAAAACTGTACGTCCAAACTGTATGGTTTACGAGATAATGACATTTTCTGAACTTTAACAGTCTGTTGCGTTGCAACGGTACCTCATAGAGAAAAACGGTTTAAATGTCCCTATCCTAAATTTTCATATTCTGTTTACAAATGTCAACTTCCGGTTTAACCAGAACTGAACCGGAGGTTTAAAAATGTAGTTCTTGATGAACCGTAAGTTGACATTTTCCGATAAAAAATGGAAAAACTAGGATAGGGGCACGTAAGCCGTTTCTCTCTATGACGTACCATTGGAACGCAACAGACTGTCAACATTCAAAAAGGTAATTTTTGAAATGTCAATATCTCCTAAATATTGATTGATCTATTTCTCTTTA
Organism: Polydrusus tereticollis; assembly: GCA_963920685.1. Classification (NCBI taxonomy): domain Eukaryota; kingdom Metazoa; phylum Arthropoda; class Insecta; order Coleoptera; family Curculionidae; genus Polydrusus; species Polydrusus tereticollis. The sequence continues at coordinate 93,732,995 of OY987333.1, forward strand.
TTTGAATTATTTTAACACACACTAAATCTTTGGCATGTCACTACTTATTAAGTCAATCAGTAACTATAACAAAATATTTGTTACTAGTAGGTATGTATTATAGTTATTTATGGTACAAGTGTGTTATGTTATTATATAAGTCAAGCCGGGAAATGGTTAGCCCTTGAGGCCGTAGGCCGAGAGGGCTAATTCCCAAGTGACTTATATGACTTAATTCACGAGTGCCATACTAGTATATTATTTGATGAGCATGTTATACTTATTACACGCGAGTAAAATACTATGCTTTTTCTATGACCAATATACACGGTTAAACAGAAATATCACACAACTATTATTTATAGAATTTATTATATTTTATTCACTTAGAATTAAAAGTACATAGATTTAGATGAAAAATAAAGACAATACATATAATGTGTAACCAATGTAGTATTTATTTTAATACCTCTTTACAATTACTAAAATTTATTGTAATATTTGAACAATGAGCAAAACTTAATGTTGGGTTTGTATTTGTACTTAAGCCAAAACTAACCTTTTTTTCTGTGGTTATCGTTTTTTCTACATTGAGTGTTGATGCTGAAAACGGCGAAGATGGTACACCATAATTTACAGAATTATCAATTAGATTGGCCGTATTTAATTTGTTTTGCAATGAATCGTCTATATAGCCTTCCGCAACGGCGCGCGGCGGTTGACTTTCAACCCCCGTGTCTCTTAAGCGCTGTAATATCACCGCCCGCATCTACTAATAGTGTAGCAGATGACCTTCTGAAACAATGTCGTGTATAAAGGTTAGGATTGTGTCATTGTGTAACTTCAAGTATTCAGTCACTTTTTTGCCCATTGCTCCAAATTTATTAATTCCAATTCTTTGACTTGTGCATTTGCCTGCCTTGGTGATTAATAAAAAATGAGGAAATGGTTACATTTTTGGGGCGAAGGCTTATATAATTCTTACAAATATTATATAAATCTCCAGTAATAGTGAAGCGTCGTGTTACTTTTGTTTTTGTATTGGGAATCGTTACCATTAGCCCTGAACCGAGGTCATGAATATCTTTAATGTTTATTAAATATAATTCCTGAGATCTACAACAGGCTCCCATTATTCCCATAATTAGTGCTACCTAAAATTAAATTAAAAGTTATTGAATTAAATTCCCCTTTTTAATTTGTGTTTAAAATTTTGTTAAAAATCAAATAAATAAATTGTTTAAAATATTCTTACTTCTTATATTCCGCCAACTTAATAAATTTCTTACCTTTGTTACAAGGTAAATCTTGTCATGTGCATCTTTTATAAATTTATTTACTGCCTTCAAATTCTTATTGTTAATCAATTCCATAACAACAAAAATCACCTTAGACTACTTTTACGTGTCAAATTTGTCATTCAAAAATATGTCAATTATAATGTAATACAGGGTTTTCCAGTTTACATTGGAACAATATAGTTTTCTATTTTTTAATAATATCTATCAAGTGTTGGATAAAATTTTTTTTTCTACGACCATTGAACAATACAGGTATAACATATGCAATTTTGATAAAGTTATGTTAGTCATAATCCACAGAATGAGTTATAGCAGTTAAGCAGTTGTGATATGAGCTCATAACCCAACAGTCCTGTCATCATAACCCAACAGTCTTGTCAGTCTTCGACCAATCATAGTATCGAATATTAAATTGATTCATATCCAAACAGTTTTAAGCGAATAGTGTATTTAAACAAAAGGTCGCGGCTGCCATGAAACACCAATGTTCTGTCAAAAGGTAAAATGTCAAGGAATATTTTTGTGACAGTAATTATTTTATTACATATTAGTCAGTTTATTCTCATAAAAAAATGAGTTTAAGTAACGAAGAGGACATTATTTGCACACCACCAAATATTCTGCAAGCAGCTAAAACTACATCTCAAGAGTTATTACCAGAAATATCCCGAAAAAAGTATGAAATAATGTATAATGAGTTTATGGGATGGCGAAGCGAAAATAACGTAAAGTCTTTCTCCGAAAACATTTTACTGGCTTATTTTGGAGAGCTGGCAAACAAGTATAAAGCTTCAACACTATGTACACAATATTCTATGCTAAAAACTACTCTGGTAATTAACAATAATATTGATATTAGCAAGTATAACAAATTGCGGGCATTTTTGAAGCGAAGATCAGAAGGTTACATTCCGAAAAAAGCCAAAGTTTTTACACCTGAAGAGATAAATAAAGTTATAATTTTTGCGATTCTCGAGGGTAGTTTTTCAAAATATGGAAGAAACTTCAGCCGAAATTTAAAAACAAGCTGACCTAGCGTGTTCATTTATTATTCCCCACAAGTCAAGAGATAGTTATGACAAAACCTTCAAAGAATTTATCGACTGGTGTGATAAAAGATGTGCCTGCGTGAGTTATAATCATAACCCACTAGTGAGTTATGATTTGTAACTCACTAGGGTGTTATTAATAAGCTACTATATTAGTCGAAAATCGAACTAATAATGTTCACATTATAATATGTAAGTGTTGGATAAAATAATTTACTATAGATATTCGTGTTTTTACCTTTTTCATACTTGATATTTGGTTTAAATCACGAGAAAAGCGAGACAAGGCGAGAGAAAGTGCTCTTTTGAGCGAGAGAAGCGTCCTCTTGTCGAGACGAGAGATTCATTTTATCTCGTCTCGCGGTAACAGTTAAATTTATAAACTCAGTTCGTGCAAAGTTCGATAGTTTTGAAAAGTTCCCGGGTAATTCGAGATAACCAATTTTTATGTTCGGAGTTCGAAAAGTTCGTTCCGACCAAGGCGCAATTTTAAGGTCATGTGGTTCGTTGTTAACGTCGCCATTCCGCCATTTGCATTTGTAAATTTGTATTATTTTTTTGTTGTTGTAAGGCTAGTTTTGTGCTTTGTACCGGAAAAGGAAAAATGGATTGTATGGAGATTGGAGAGTGATGGCACTAATTTGTTGTTACTCGACTTTATTCAAAATAATGAAATATTTTAATTTATTCTGTTGGACACGAATTTCGACCAATCAAACAACAGCTTTTCGAACTTCGCTACTGACTTCATAAATACCATTTTCTGAACTGTCGAATATCAAACCTCACCAACTTGACCATAACTTCAACTTCGCCAACTTTTCGAGTTTCACCTTAAAGCTGGATTTTTTATAAACTTGACGTTCCGTTTGCGTTATGCGCTTGCATCTGCAGTTTCAAATTAAAAGCACACAGATTCCATAAGAGCATTTATAGATGCCGTCGGGCTTGCCGTTCCGTGCCTCTGAATATAAACCAATTCTATCTTTTTCCGTCGCAAAGTCGTAGAAACGTCCGTAGCAGGTTTCAAGAGCTAATCAAAATCGTCTGTCACGTGCTATTTAATAAATATTATTTTAATTTGTCAGGAACTTTTTCAAAAACAGGAACTGCCATTTTTGTATACTTAATAAATTGTTCTGAATCCCATGTTTTCATTTCTCTGTAATATTGATAATGGCCCAAAGTTTTACGAGCCCTGTGGATGGGTCTCACTTTGACCCTTCTTTATTGTCTTTCCAATCCAACAATTAAATCGTCATACTGATGGTTAATTAAGCCCATTTTAAGAATAACAAAAACATTTAAATTAACATAATCACACCAAAATAAAGAAAAGCAGAAAAATAAAACAGGTTATGTTATTGTTTTCTGAACAGAACGTCACAGCTAACGTCAAGTTTATAAATGGTCGAATTTTGTTATCTACGGAGGGCGGCGCAAACGTCAGACACGATGCAGACGCAAAAGTCACGACGTCAAGTTTATAAATCCACCTTTATTGTGTTCCTTTAACGGTTATGTGTTTCTTTATTAGAACTAGAAATATTAATAGCAATATTCTGCAGAGCTTTTGTATTAAGATTCCGTTTATTAGTTATTTTAAAGACTTTTAAATAGTGTTCAAGTTAATCTAGTATTGCTGCGTAATTGTTTATAATAAATAATCGACATATGTTTAAAAAATGTGGTGGTTTCTTTTATGGTTATTGACTTTGTGACCCCTGCTTTTCCAAAAGAAGAGGATAGGCATGTATTTGAGAAAAAAAAATTAATGTCAGCAAATGAACCGTTTTGTATAATTATGTAATTACTGCAGTGTTTAAACACTTTAGTGCATAGCGAAGTCTCCCATATTGTCTGAGCCCAGTAAATCTTTACCGTACGTAATACTTAATCTATTCTTTGTAGGACTAATGCAGGGTGTCCAGATAAGGACGCGGAGCGGCCATATCTCGGAATCAATACGTCTCACAGATTTAAAATAAAAGTTACCATTATAAAAATTGCAAAGAGAAATTCACTAAAAATAATTTGAAGTTTCGGAAATTGTCGCAAGGGAGCTGCCCATTTTTTAAAGTTCATTTTGCGGCAAAAAATGGCACTAAACCGTAAGAAAACAAATGAATAATTAAAATCAGTAGATAGTTCACTACACCTTTCGAATCTCGACTAACAAAGGAGCAGGGGAAGCCTTTAGGACAATTTACAAAAATCCATCATTATGTGGTTATCCTTCAACGCAACCTTAACTTGTATAAAAGGGAATTCCTTGATAAATAATTCAGGAATTGTCACAAGTTTCCTAATAAAATTATAGGATGGCGCTGCTGTTCAATCTAACATATTTCTTGATTTTTAACGGAATTATGAAATTGGATGGTATAACTTTTTTTTTGTAGTATAGGAGACAATTTGAATTGAAAACTACTCGTATGAACCGCAAGTTAATATCACCAAAGGTTTAAAGTAGGGAAAGTTAGAGTTAGTTTGATTTTTCTTAAAAAAATGAGCCAGTTTTCATTAACCGGTACCCGGTATACCCGCAATAAGCAAGATAACAATTTTTTCATAATGTCATGTGTAATAATGATGGAAACATTTTTAATGGTTGTGATTGTTTTCTCGCTAAATTGCTAATTCTTTTTTATTCTAAGACTTGTGCATATTTTCATATTCATATTTTATTCACAGTTATTGATGTTAGTCTTGTTAGTGTACCTTTTATAGTTTATTACACAGTATACTATAGGTAATGAAATTAGTTGTTATCTGGCTTATTACGGGTATATCGGATACCGTGAAATAAAAACTGAGCAATTTTTTTAAGAAAAATATTGGTTTGCTGGTTGGACGGGTCCTTTTCGATGCAAATTATCTCCTATACTGCTAAAAACAAGTTATAGTATCCAATTTAAAAATACCGAAAAAAATCAAGAAATAGGCTAGATTGAATAATAGCGCCATCTTAAAATTGTATCAGGAAACCTTTGACAATTCCTGAATTAATTGTTTAAAACTCAAGAATTTTAAAGAAGTCCAAATTCAAAAAGAGCCGTTAAAGGATAACGACATAATGACAGTTTTTTTTTATAGATTTGGCAGCTCCGTATCCTTATCCGAACACCCTGTACTGGTGGTAAATTTTTCGCAAAAACGACTGCTTTATTTCTCTAAATTAATGACAATTTTCACGCTGACCTTGTTTGTTAATGTCATGTATTCGTCAGTAAAAACAACTTACCGAGGTAAAACTAGACTCAGTAAATGATAAAAAGATCAAGTTGCACACAACCACTTATTAATAGGTAGATATTATTTATAAAATTATTGCTATCAACAGGTATTTTTTAATTGAATCGGTGCGTTCGAAAACCGTGCATATCCGTGACTTGTACGGTTGTTCAATTGTTCATCATTTGTTTACAAGCCCAGAGTTTAGTTCGTGGATATGTATTGTACATTATTAAATTAAAATAGGTCAACTTTATATTTAATACAATATAATATTTATATAAAATATGAGTGAGAGTAAAAAGGCTGATATTACCAGAGGTAGCAGAAAAAATTCACAGATATTGCATCTTACGCAACCATCCTATGTATTGAAAATACCCGACACAACTTTTACATTTTAATGTTTTTCTATGTGATGTGATAAAAATCCCTTCCAATATAGGTAATAATAATATACTGTTTACTAAGTTTATCTTAATTTGTTATTTGGCAGCATCTTATACCGAGTGGTGAATCGCCAAGCTGGCGACAGGAAATTCAACGTAATGAGAACCATACAATGTATGCTACTGATACATAATTTTTTTTTTTTGAATATTAAGGAGAATGCAAAATTGCAAAAGTTAAATAAAATAATGCCAGACACGACTTATACCTTCTGATGTTTAAATCTAATTACTCGTTACTATTATCAAGATTTTGATTTGTGTCAACATTAACCTTCAATTGGTATTTTTCCAAAACAACCAATTTAATTTTTTTAAAACTGGTGCTGTTTGCAGCATCTCAATCGCATTGCCATATTATCCTGGTTAATTATTATTGTAGCAACAGCTGCCATAGTGAGCTAAATGATACCTGTGAAAAATTACCTTGTTTGGCAATAACAACCCATTATTCAAGCCATTTTAAGCAAATTATTAAAAAATTACATTGGTTGTTTTTGCAAAATACCCTTCAATTAAGATGAAAAAATCAGAAAAACAAATATAAAATAAACGCATTTTAATATTCTTAAAGTACCTATGAAAAATGTAAACATTTTACTAATATACTTCTATGCGGGCCAGAAAGGCCAACAATACCTCTTCGCGCTCCATTTGAGTAAAACTTTAAAATTGCTTTAAATCGCATTAATTAAAAAAAAAATTATGTGTCACTTGTCTTTTATGATGTTACAAATGGGTACAATTTCGACTTTAGTATTTTTAATCTCATTTGGAATACTACAGTTTTTGACCTGATTTACGGGTATTTATCATGGATATTTCATCTATAAACCTTGGAAACTGGCCATCCCTTACCTATAAAATTTCCGTTTTTTGACAAAATCCCGTCATCTAAAATAGTAAAATAATTACTATACGATCCAGTCACCAGTATAATAGTACTTCCTACCCCTTTACGAAATTTTATTTATTTTATATTATACCAATTTGAAAACTATTAAACACCCAAACTATGTACGTTTATTTATTAGACAAATTTGTCACCGATTAAATAATTTTAAAGTTCATTCATATTAGATACGCTAAGCAGTCTCGAGCCCGTAACATTGCGACTAGAATCAAAGACAGATGATATCCCACTGCTGCACCTTAAAGCACACATAATAACTGGTACGTTTTATAATTTTTCAAATCAGTATAAGTTTAATGTAAAAAACTGTATTAGGTGTTAACTGATTTAATAAAGTATATTATAACTTTAATTTATCTTTATTCAATACTCAATCCCCTAATTAAATGAAAATTTAATTTAGAATATCAAAATTTAGTTGTTTTATTACCGCATATTCATTGCATCTTTACGTCTTTTTTGCATATATCCTGCATAAATTTTAAAAAATACGTATATATTATATTCATATTCTAATATTCTTAAGGTTTTTGGCTGCATATAATCCAGTCTTTATTTATTACTTAATAATAGTTTATATTGATTGATATTTAATGATATATTATTTCATTTTATATAATTTCAGAAATGTTTCAGAAACATATAATAGAATATTACTTTTATGGGACATTTTTGGGCTCCTGAAATTTCTCATCAATAGATCATAAATGTTTGGAAATATTTATGGAATATTTAAAATCTCTCGGCGAAACAAATACGAAATAATTCTGAAACATGATTGTGTTGTGTAGGAATCGCTATTAATTATAGTCAAACCTGCAGCCTTTTACTGTGCCCAAACGCTTTACTATAATAAAAACTCCAATATTACCTAAAAATGTCAAAAATGTGACACCAGTGGCGACGCCAGGGGGGGGGGGCAGAGAGGGCCCGGGCCCCTCCTGAAATTTAGCCGGCCCCCCCTGTAATGTCAAAAGTCGCATGAAAAAAGCCTACAGCGTACTGCAATAATTACGAATAGCAGTAGAGTTAAGACTTATACAAGAACTACAATGCTTAATGAAATTTTTCTGCGGTATCTATTTTAAGTATTGAAAAAGAACGCATTAAAAATATTAATCTCGACAAAATTGTTGATATTTTTGCTAAGAATCATAATAACAGAAGAATCTTACTGCTTTAGGTTTCGGTAAAACGTTTTTTTTATTTGGAAATGTCTTATATTATTATATACGTTAATGTTTTTTTGTAATGATTCAATATAATTTAAATGTTTATTATTACCTTAACCTATATCTACCTACTTCTCTGTTTCTTATTACCTTAATCAATGAATCTTAATATTACCCTCCATACCTTTTTTGATATAAATTGATTTAAATAGGGTACCAAAGCAAAGCAATAAAGTAAAAACAAGTGCCCCCCTAAATTTTTCTGGCCCAGTCTGGCCCCCTCTAACACAAAACCCTGGCGTCGCCACTGTGTGACACCATTTACATTTTATGGAATTTATTCCACAAAATATAAATTTAGGCACGTATTACGTACTTAGGTACCAAAGTAGTAAGGAGAATACTAGCACAACGTATAAATCATATGGTTCATCTCAACTCTATTTTCATACAGGATGTTTGCCTCGGTACTAAGAAATGTCATAAATAAATCAAGGCGGCACGACAGAAAGTGAGGCTATTGTTTACTGCCGGCAGAATAGGTTGTGAACGTTCTTATAGTACAGGGGCCAATATTCGTTGCTGACTCTCAGGTAGTGCTGACATGCCCGAAAATCGATTGCGAATCAATTTAAAGTGATGTCATATTTCGCAAGTGACACCGGTGGCACGCATGCTTTAAACCAGGGATGCACAATTCGGATTTGTCAAGGGCCACTTTAAAGAAGCTACGATCGGCGGGGGCCGCGCTTCAAAAATATCAATTAAAACAAAGTTTCAAACTTAATCATTACTTATATTTGGAAAGGGGAAAAAAAAGGCTAAAAGTCCCCTTTCCCTATATTTCAACTCCACTTCGAGAATGGACTATTTCTTTAAATTACTTATATTTGTTACAGTTAAGTATCAAAAAAATTAATTAAAAACTAAAAAATACTTTCATGAACCTTCAGGCGTAGGAAAAAAAATACATACATGCAATATTAATTTTGCTCTCAGTGAGACATTAATCCGTTTTTTGGACACCAAATCCTGGTAGTTAGAAATAAATTTCGAAATCGCTGTTCTTAATATGTTGTTTAAATATGCGTCGATGAGCAATGATCTGTTTTCATTTGAGGACTGTAAGTCGTTGAGTTCTAACTGAAGTTCAAGAGGCATTCCATTGGGATCAGCAGGGAACAAGTTTTCAACTTGCTTGACGATTAGTTTATCTTCACGAGGAAGAATAAATCTTAAATCGAATTACAGTCAAACGGGGCTACTTTGACACCTTTTTAGGATACTTTTTAATATAACGCCACTAAGTTTTAACAAAATGTCGTTAAATTAACTGGATTATAACAAATCTGGCCTACTGAGTCGACTGGTGATTTCAAAATTGCTATAAATATAATAGTTTGGAAAAAATAAAATAAAAATTAGTGTGTCAAAATTACCCGGAATTTGAGACTACTTTGACACCCTTTCATAATTTAACGAAATATCTATTTTAAAGACTTCTGGTGTTAAAGTAGCCCCGCCATTAGATGCGGAAGAAAAAATTTCCCCATTTCATTAAAAAAAATTTTTTTTGTTTGTTCAAACCATAAAAACATATCTTTTTTAAATATTGTTTTTTTTATTTTTTAGGCACTTTAAGTTTGTCGTACAACTTTAGATTTAAATGCAGAAAACTTTAAAAATATTATAATAATATATCAAAATATGAATAAAAAAAGATAAAAAGTTCCAGAAGCTCAGCTTTATGCAGCGCATAATGAGATTAAAGAACTTAAAGTAAACATCGCATCATTGTAACCCGAAAACAGCCATAGTTCAGTAAATTCGGATGAGGAAGAAGAAATAATAGCACACAGCCTAGAAAACTGCGCGGCTTGTACCAAAAAATAAGGAGAGGAAAAGAAAAACAACTAGCTGTAGCTCTACGTTAAGTCAAACAATAGAAACTGCTAAATTGACCTCAAGTATTCCAAAACCTCATAATCCTCCGCCAGTGATTTTAAGCAATGTAAAAAATTACCACGAAAAACCAAACTTTGCAGTCAAAACACCTGCAATTTAATGAATATCAGCCAGCTTAAAATAAATGTTGCCACTGAGCTTAAATACAAAGACCTCACTGCGTTCATTAATAAAGAATAACATGGAGTGGCACATCCAGGGTGTTTTCTAACCTCTCTGAAAAAATTAAGTAGGTGAATCCTCACCTTATTTTAAGAACGAAAATGTGGTGTAAAAGTTTTTCGCATGTCGCTTCGTTTTCAAAATACAAGGTGTTAAAAAAAATTTTGTATTTTTTTTTCATTTTATTAATTAATGCCAAACGATATTCTAATGATATTTGTTAAACATAAGGGATTAGAGCACTTTACTTTACGAGTAGGCTTTGCTTCGTTCCATGGAAACCACATTTGTTTTCTCCGTAACATTTGTCTCCTGTTTAATATTTTTAAAATAATATTCTTTTGAATTGTTTTTAAATTTATTTGTACTACATTACATACTTTTCATAATGACTGAGTTTACCAATTAAGAAATGGCTCCAATTCATTTTATGTACGGTTTGGCAAATGGAAATGCGCTAGAGACGAGACGTTTATATGCAGAACGTTTTCCTAATAGACGAGTACTGCGTTCGGAAACATTTACAAGATTGTACCTCGGGTTAAAGGAAACAGGTAGCTTTGCAAAAAGCAAAATAAGCGGCCGACCACTTACGGTTAAAACCGTAAAACTTGAGGAAGAGGTCTTAAACATGGTGGAAGAATCTCCAGGCACTGGTACGAGGAAAATCGGGAACGAGTTGAATGTGAGTTACAAAACAGTATAAATTATCTTAAAGGACTATTTACTTTATGCTTATCACATACAAAGAGTGCAAGCTTTGTTGCCTAGAGACTTTCCAGCTCAAGTTAATTTTTGTAACTTGTTTCAAGAAAATTCTTTAAGGGTCTCACATTTTTCGGCAAAAATACTATTTACAGGATGAAGCGAATTTTTCCAGACAAGGCATCATAAATTTTAACATCAACCATATTTGGACAGAAGATAATCCTCATGCTATCATCGAAGGACATCACCAGTATACATTTTCTTTTAATATTTGGGCAGGGATTATTGGAGGTAGCTTAGTTAGACCGTATGTTTTTCCAAATCGACTTACTGGTGATGTCTATTACAACTTCCTTAGAGATGAATTGATGGAAGCAGTGCCGTTAAGAACAAGAACTTTAATGTGGTTCATGCATGACGGCGCTCCCCTTACTTTGCAGTACGTGTTAGAAACTATTTAGATCAACAATATTCTGCTCGTTGGATAAGTAGAGGAGGACCTCACCCATGGCCACCCCGTTCTCCGGATCTGAATCCATTGGATTTTTATTTCTGGGGTCACGTTAAACAACTCGTTTATACTACTCCTATTAAATTGATTATTTTTAATACGATTCGCACCAGTCCCGAAATTTTCTAACACGTAAGAGACAATTTAGCACGTCGTGTACATGAGTGTTTACTGGCTCATGAAGGACATTTTCAGCAATTTATTTGACTTTTGTTCATGCGAGTTCATTATTTCAAGTTTTTAAAACAATAATTATTAAAATGATTATTATTGCTTTACTAATTTTTTTTTAACACCCTGTATTTCGAAAAAGAAGCGACATGCAAAAAACTTTTTATACCACATTTTCGTCTTAAAATAAGGTGAGGATTCACCTCCTTCATTTTTTCAGAGAGGTTAAGAAACACCCTGTATATGGAAACAAACAAACTAAATCAATTCAAGTGATGGCCAGAAAACTACACCCCACCTGCGACCTAAATGATATTAAAAACGACCTAATTAGTAAAGGCTATAAGATTCTGGAAGGCATTAATAAGATTAAGAAGACCAAAATAAATAATATAATAATATACAGTGAGTCGCAGAAGTAATGTAATGTAATGAATGTAATGTAAGTAAAGTAATTAAGCGGTGTGTTTTTTGGAAAGCGCTCGGTCCATCGATTTTTATTTCTTAATGTATTTTTTTTTATGGTAAATTCATGTATACCGATCAAAAATAAGTTACGACCATTAGTTAACTTGATTTGTTAAAAAAAAAAAACATTTATTTTTTATTTTATTTTTGAATTTTGCATCTAATTCTAAGTATGTTTCATGTACCATGTCCTATACCTATACTTAACAGTTATCGAAAAAATTATGATTGAACATATCGATAAGTAAGACCGTATTTCTGAGGATTTATTTGTAAGTAAAGCAAAACACTCTATTGTGTGTTTATTTTTTATTTTTTTTTCAATTCTGTTATTTCTGAATGTTTACTTGTCACCGTTTCGTCCCATAGAAACTGTATGACAATTTTATTTCAAATAAGTAAATACCAAGCGTAGTTGCAAAGTTGCGGTTTTCACAATGGTGAAGTAAACGGAACGAGAAAAAAATTGGAATTATATGCATGGTTTGGTTTGGTGATAGAGCACGTACTCAAATAAAAATAGCTCAATTATTCAATGAAATTCATTCTGATCGTCCTCCCAAATATGTGAAAAGGTGGTGAGTAGAATAAAGGCTAAATTTAGAGAATTCGGTCATGTTTGGGCTTTACCTAAATCTGATTGTCCTGCTCGAGATGAAAATGAACAACTTGACTGTTCGCTTTCCTTGGAAGAAAATCCATGTTCTCCTCTGTCGCACATTGAAGCCAATTTACACATTCGGAAATCTGTTGTTCACCGAATAGTTCAGAAGCACAAATATCACCCATACAAAGTTATTCCAGTGCATGGGTTATTTGAAGACGATTTCGATAGGCGAAATAAGTTTTGTGAACGCATGCAAAATATGTGCAATCTTAATAATAATTTAGTAAAAAATATTATTTTTTTCGATTAAGCTACGTTCTGTTTTAGTCAATAAAAATGTTTTTACTCGGTGGATGTTATTTACAGTGCTAGTCGTGAAAGTTCTTAGAAGATAGAGTTATAGAATTTAAGAGAAAGGTCGGGGAGTGCATTCTATTATATTTTTTTTACTACTGATAAAGTTGCATAGCTAAAATACTGTAATTACTATTGATTAGTTACCGGGATGTAATCGGGATCTCTCTGCGACCAAACATGGCGTGCATTTAAAGTTCAAATAAAATAAAGATTGTTAATATAATATAAAATTACTAAAACAAGTGTCATTTTTCTTTACTATACTCCTGCAGACTATGATTTGGAAACTATCGCTTTTTAGTTAAGTAAGGATTTCTATTCTTATGCCTTCTCTGAATGGTAATGTGAACAAATAAAATTGTCGTTATTGTGCAACAGAAAACCTACATTGGATGATGGAGGTTCACAGTCAGTACCCTCAAAAAACAAATGTGCGGTGTGGATAGAGATGTGAGAGGAGAATATTCTCTATAAGAAAATTCTCTAGAGAAGTTTTTCTACATAATCTACCCTCAAAAGTTGGCAATGATTTTTCAAAATTTTGAGCTTCTCTGACCTTTTCTATAACTCTGGTAACGGTGTTTTACGTCGGCGCTTCTGGGGGAATCCGAATATAACAGTAATTCAGGGAAATCCCCTAGAAGCGCGAACGTATACTCGTATACCGCTGTGTGAATACTGTGAATTGTAAGTGATATGGTGAGACTAGTTTTATTTTGGCTTTCCGTTCGGCTTAGTTTAGACCGTCTATAAGAATAAAAACATGGAGCAAAATAAATTAAAGGGTATCACAAAACCAAAAAGTAACGTTTGGAAATATTTTAATGCAAAAAATATACTGTAATGTAATGCAAACATTTTATTTCTTTTTATTGCCAAGCGATTTTCTTACCATTCTCAGAAAATTCTCTAATTTGAGAATATTCTCCAAAAGATTATTACCGAGAATTTTACATCTCTAGGTGTGGAATACTGCGCGGAAAAGTAATTGGTCCATTTTTCTTTGAACAGTTTTAACTGGACAAGTATATCTCGAATTTCTCCAACTTGAATTAATTCCAGCATTAGTGGCTTTATTTCCGAATCCACTGGACCCAGATCCCCTGATGAAGGACTGATATTCCAACAAGATGGTGCTCCTGCGCACTATGCTGCCACCGTGCGTTCATTTTTGAATGAAATCTTTCCCAATCGGTGGATAGGTGGACTTTTTGTGGCGTTATCTCAAATAGTAAAGTATTTGTTGACAGGCCCAACAATCTACAGGAGTTGAAAGAGATGATACGAGGAAAAGTTTATTGATCGCCTTGGATATTGTCAAGCCGTAAATGATGCACATATTCAACATTTAATTTGATTTGTTGTTATGTTCTTTTTAAATAATTCAGTCGTAATTTTTTCGATAACCGTTAAGTTTCGGTGTAGGACATGGTACACAAAACATACTTAGAATTCGATGCAAAATTCAAAAATGAAATATAAGATAGATGTCTTCCTTTGAAAAAGTGAAGTTTATGATCGTAACTTATATTTGGGCTACTTTGTATACATAAATTTACCATAAAAAAGAAATATATTACAATATTAAAATCGACGGGTTCGAGCGTTTTTCCAAAAACACACCGCTGAGTTTTAAATGCATTTAGACATTAATTTTGAGACTCACTGTATATAATAATAAATTTTATTTACATCAAAAATTGTTATTACAATATAATTACAATTTTATAATAATTTCAATAATTTAATAAATATTTTGATCTAAATCTGCGCTTGAATGACACAAATAAAAAATAGCAAAAGTTCCTAGAGATACTAGTGTGCGAACGGTTTCCTACTATCTCTCATTCGTAGCAACCATAGGCATCGTAACTATAGATCCGACACGCCATTCATAAATGCTATAAAATTGTGATGCCAAAATCGTTTGGTGGCGAGACGCTGTGAGGAGCTAGGTGGTGTCGGGAGTGGTGATTACGCTGCCTTTACATATGCATGCGACAAAACCACAGAACAATAAAGGTTAGGTTGACAAAACTTCAGGAAAACCCACAGAAAAACGCTGTCACAAATGAAATGCTATGCCGAGTGTTGCCGAGTCGATGCGGATGGCCACGAAAACGATGGGATCTGAGCGGATTCTTTTTTGCTGTGTTGCCATACTACAGGTTTTTTACAAGGTTTTAGGCAATGTTATATATTTCCCACATCATGTTATTCTAGTAAATCATAGAAGTTAATACTTTTAACAGAGTAAGCCCAGAAAACTACGTTTTCTGTGGCGTAAGTCTAGCATACCAGGTGGAGGGGAGCAGCTTGAATGTTGATTTACTTTACACTGGAATACAATGATGACAACACGTTTATTTGTTATTGTTCGGTCTAATAGTTACGATATCTATGGTAGAAACTACCAAAATAGTAAGGACAAAATACGTATAGTACAATAGGATACATATAACTATTACCACCTCTAGCATACCTTTCCTCAAGATATACCTTAGAATATTAATAGGTTAAGATAATTTTAAATTTATTCCATGACAATTATGTGTACTGAAGATGGCATAAACATATCTGACACAACCAGGTGAGATAAGTATAGTAAAATTTTAAGATTTTATACTTTATTGTATCAAGTTTGGGAATAGGTTAATGCCTTTTTCAAGAATTCACTTCTTTGCCTGAGTTTTAGCCTTAGCACAGTTGGTTCTTATCGTTACATCTTTGTAAAACATATCAATCAAGTTACTTTATCCAATACTCTTTGCCATTCTTGGCATTTTCAGAAGTCCCTGCGACATCGATCGCCTATTCTGTTAGAATGGAGAAGAAATAATAATTATCCCCCTACCGTCGCGCGTCGCGTCGTCTATACTAACTTCTGAAAATACAGAGGATATTAAAAGGATATATGAAATTTAGTGTATATGCAATATACAAGTCAAAATTCAGGTTCTAAGGTCCGGTACTTTAATTATTTCAGTATAAATTGATGTTATGCGACAAATATCAATTTATCGGATAAGTAAACGAAAGGTCGCAAAGCAAAGAATATCTCATAAGGGTATTTTCAGTTCAAATAAACAACAACAAACGCTTTCAAGAGATAAGTGTTGCCAACATTAATAATAATAATAATAATAATAATAATAATAATAATAATAATAATAATAATAATAATAATAATAATAATAATAATAATAATAATAATAATAATAATAATAATAATAATAATAATAATAATAATAATAATAATAATAATAATAATAATAATAATAATAATAATAATAATAATAATAATAATAATAATAATAATAATAATAATAATAATAATAATAATAATAATAATAATAATAATAATAATAATACCCGTGGGGGTTGCTGGATCCTCTATCGGGCGCGGCCCCCTGCGAATGGGGGATGCTCGCTGGTAACCTTTAAGTTATTGGAGGGCAGTGGGGAAATAAAAATACCCATCGTGGAACAAAATCCAGCACAAACCGGAATCTAAGGTGTAACGTGACCGTGCTGATGGATGAATGGCTCTACGAGACAGAGTCGTAAACGGTAACCTTCCGAAAACTGGGCGCCCTTCGGTCGTAATTAGCCTTCTGGTAGCATCCAGGCTCTACTACTAGCGACTGTTCACTTCCTAGGCTACTCGTGGGAACAATATGAATGATAACTCCTATACTAATAAAATTTCAGAGTCATCTACTTCCTCAAAAGTAGATAATATAAATTCAAATTTAATACGAGAGGAACAAAGTCCCTTTCAAAGGCGAGATTCGTTATCTAGAACGCCACCAAGAGGAAAGCAGTTTACCAAGATCTCTCGAAATGAAACTGCAATAACAAAATACCCGATGAATCAGGAAAAGGACCCACAAGCCCGGTTCCTGATCATTAAAAGGCAAGACGGACAGGACTTCTATAAGATCAGTCCGTTTGCAATTCAAAAGTCACTGTTTGGATTAATAGGCGAACTTAAACAAATAAAGAAAATAAAGCATGGACTTCTAGTAGAAACAGTATCAGCGGCACAGTCAAACAGAACACTTCAACTGAAAATGATGATCAACCTTCAAATAACAGTCGAACCCCATGTCGCATTAAACACCTCCAAAGGTGTAATTACCTGCAAAGATCTCCTAAATTGTACGGAACAAGAGATACTCGAAGAATTGGCACCGAAAGGTGTAACAGAAGTAAAAAGAATTAAAACAAGAATCAATGAACAGTTACAAGACAGCCCCTCCCATATACTTACGTTTAATACTCCCAAGCTCCCCAGTTCAATTAAAGTCGCCTTTCATCATCTATCAGTCCGACCATATATACCCGCACCATTAAGATGCTATAGATGTCAACATTTTGGTCATAATGCAGCAAACTGCACAAAACCACAAATATGCATATGTGGTAACCCATTGCACGAAGGGAAAAAATGCGAGCCAAATGTTGTTTGTGTAAATTGTAAAGGCGAACACAATGCCCGGTCGCGCAACTGCCCTGTCTATAAAACAGAAGTAGCCATACAAGAAATTAAAACCAGAGAAAAAATTTCATATATTGAAGCAAAGAGAAAAGTTGTTATCCAAACACCGAAAAACATATCTTACGCACAAGCTACAGAGGTGCCAAAGAAAATAAACCCCAAACCAGAAAATAATATCGACGTGGAAAAGCTTATCAAAGAATTATTACCTGCTATAGGTCAAAACCTTAAATCATTTTTCGTTACAAAACAGGAAGTATTTTTACAGACTGACACTCGAAGAGGATCTGCCTCATCCATACTCTCCGAAGCAGGGTCCGAAAAAAGGAAAAGGAAAGAACTAAGATGCCTTAACGGCTCAACAGACGCAGAAGAAGAATCAGCTGAAGAAACTGACAACTCCACCGTCCAGAAAAAACCAAAAGGGTGGCCGAAAGGTAAACCCCGTAAACCACCCAACTCATCTAGTCATCAAGGAAACCTACCTCTGAAAATACTAAATTAATTACCACAGTTAATTTATCATAGACAACTATAAAATGGACAAACTAATACAATGGAACTGTAGAGGCTGTATCCAGAACTATTGCTACATAAAACAATTATTGCAAGAACACGATCCCATGTGCCTCGTTATTCAAGAAACACATCTCAAACCAAACCAACCATACTCCCTCAAAGGATATTCTGTTGTAAGACGTGAAGTTGCTAATAATCACAGATCGCATGGTGGCGTAGCCATCTTCACAAGAATAGATGTTATATTCTCACAGATAAATATTATTAGCGAACTACAAGTTATTGCCATTAAAGTAATCAGCCCTGTAAATATAACATTATGCAATATATACCTACCTGACACAACTTGGAAAATAGAACAACTAAACCATATCATTGAGCAGCTATCTTTCCCATATATAATAATGGGAGATTTCAACACACATAATACACTCTGGGGCGCAATAAAAACAGATGCAAAAGGTCGCATTCTAGAAAGATGGTTAGAAAGAGATGATCTGGCTATAATAAACACAGGATCCAAAACTCACTTTAATACTAAATCAAATAACTTCTCTGCCATAGACTTAACAATAGCGTCTAGTGATTTAATATCAAAACTAACCTGGAGTGTAGATGACGATCTACATAACAGTGATCACTTCCCGATATACATCCAACTAGATAAACAAAGAACCATACGACCCGTACCTATTAAATGGAATACAACCAAAGCTAACTGGGAAAAGTTTAAAAGTTTATTAAAACCACCAATAGACCTAAATGTTGAACAAATCACAAACCGCATACTTGTAGCAGCAAACAGCAGTATACCAAAATCCGGTGGTAAATCAATCAAGAGAGCCGTACCATGGTGGAACGAGGAGACAAAAAATATAATTAAACTAAAAAAAGCAGCCTTCAATAAATTTAAAAGGAGTCCCACCATTAATAACCTAATACTATTTAAAATAGCTAGAGCAAAAGCCCGAAAAATTATACTAAAAAACAAGAGGGATACCTGGAATCAATACACAGCAACAATCACACCAGATACGGAAATAAACACAGTGTGGAAAAAAGTGAAATCAGTAGCAGGCATTAACACAGGCAACACAATAACCTCCATACAAACAGAAAGTGGACTCATAACTGAAAATCCAGTAGAAATCGCGAATACATTAGCCACCCATTTTGAAAGAGTCAGCAACAATGATAACTACGATCCAAACTTCCTACAAGCAAAAAATAATATAGAAGCAAATATAGATTTTACCACAGAAAATAACATAGATTATAATTTACCTTTCGATCTAAAAGAACTAAATGAAGCACTTCAGCAGTCCAAAATCGGTGCTCCAGGAACAGATACAATTTCAAACGATATGCTTAAAAACTTAACACCTGAAATGAAAGAAATAATTTTAAAACTTTATAACAAGCTGTGGAATGAAAATACTTACCCAGAATCCTGAAAAGAAGCACTGATAGTTCCTATACCTAAACCTAATAAAAACAAATTGTTACCATCAGGATTTCGCCCAATTAGTCTCACCTGCTGTATAGGAAAATTATTAGAGAGGATGGTAAATAATAGACTTCAAGACTACCTTGAAAAAAATAGACTGCTCGTTTCCTACCAAGCTGGGTATAGAAAAAAGCGGTCAACAATAGATCACTTAGTGTTATTGGAACATTCAATTCAAGAAGCGTTTCGAAAAAGAGAACACCTAATAGCTGTTTTCTTTGACATAAAAGGCGCCTTTGACATGACGTGGCGGTATGGAATACTGGACAAATTATCGAAATTCGGACTAAAAGGAAAACTACCGTTGTTTGTCAAATCATTTCTAGAGAATAGACGTTTCAAAGTAAGAGTTGCGAATGAATTTTCAAAAACTCAAATACTAGGGAATGGCGTCCCGCAAGGATCAACACTCAGTTGTACTCTATTTGCAATTGCTATAAACGAAATCTGCAAAGATGTTAACCCACAAATTAAAAAGTGTCTCTACGTCGATGACGTAGCAATTCTATTCAGTGGTAAGAAAGTCGGGGACATCACGAGAATACTGCAGCCTGCAATTAACAAAATCATCGACAATGGAGAAAAAGTCGGATTTAGATTCTCCGAAGAGAAAACAAAATGCGTACACTTCTGCCGACTAAGAAAACCCCATTATGATCCATTACTATATCTTAAAGAAAATGCTATAGAGTGCGTTGGTACTATTAAGTTCTTGGGTTTAATATTCGATAAGAAACTTACCTGGCATGAACACATTGAGCTCATCAACACAAAATGCAGACAAAGTCTCAATATTCTCAAAGTGTTAGCACACACAAAATGGGGGGCTGATCCGAAAAGTCTTCTTATGATATACAAAGCATTAATATTGTCTAAAATAGACTATGGCAGCGTTGTATATTCCTCAGCAAGAAAAAGTCTTCTTTATAGACTTGATAAAATTCAAAATTTAGGTATACGCTATTGTCTAAATGCATTTCCAACGACTCCTGTTCAAAGTCTATATTGTGAATCTGCTATAATGCCGCTAGAACAACGAAGAAAAATTCTACAAACATCATACCTAACGAGCGTCAAATCTTACCCCAAGAATCCCAACAATAATTTCTTATTTCCAAATGAAAACAATTACGCCAATAGAAACACCATTACTCGTCCTCTAGCAATAAGATATTTAGAATACTTAAGAAATATCGACGTAGAACTCCCTGATCGTTTGGTAGATGATCAAAATGTTGACCAAGAGGCAAATAATAGACTCATTAGAAGAATAGATTTTACAAACAACGTAAAACAGAAAATTATTGATGAATGGCAAGCGATATGGGATAGGACCAACACATTACTTCGTAGAATAGAACCAACGATTAAAAGGAACTACGATTCCACAGGGCTAAGTAGACTAGAAACCACAAAAGCATTTAGACTTCGTACAGGACACACAAGTTTTACGCATCAGCATCTCCTTAAAGGCGAACCAGCACCATTATGTGATCAATGCGAAGTTACTCTTTCAGTGGCACATGTTATTTGTGAATGTCCTGCGTTTAATGTACAAAGACACAGATACAACTTAGAGCCAGTCACCGAAGAAAATCTGAAAAAAGAAAACATAAAGAAAACATTAGAATATATGAAATGTATCAAATTATTTGACAAAATTTAAGTGTATATAGATTGTACTTACCTGTAAGTCCCTAAGAGCTAATGACCCTACCAGTCGATGCTCATCATAGGTGGGTTTTTAGTGCGGTAGAAATCCCACACTGTTTGGCATCCAATAACTATCCCGCCAAGCGCCTTTTGAAGGTTTTCCCGCCTATCACAAAAAAAAAAAAAAAAAAAAAAAAAAAAAAAAAAAAATAATAATAATAATAATAATAATAATAATAATAATAATAATAATGTCTTTATTTCTGTACTAAATACATAGTATAAGAAAGGGTGAAGTCCACATGTAAATGCCACCTACGTGGAATCTACCCTGATCAACTTAACCTAAGTAATTATTACAATTATAGCTGATATAATATGACGACTAATAAATAAACCATAAATATACCTAGTTTTGTTAATGATACATATACACAGTGCAAATAAGAGAGGAAAAAGAAAAGGAAAGAAAAGGCCTAACACGTCTTTGTTTATAAGTTGGCCTGTCTAGAAGAGAGATGTTTCAGAATATTTTGTTTAAAAGTAGCTAATAGTGTAAAACAAAGATCAACACATCCGAAAGTTGTATGCATTAAAACGGGGTAGATTCCTTTATCTTTCCTCTTCCGCTGCAACGCGCGTGAATTCAGATTTTTAGGTACTTTAAAAATATCCAAGGTCGTGTTCCCCAAGAAGTATAATCTTCAAAGATTTAAGAACTTCGGGAGTCGCTTCCTTCGCATAAAGGATTTTTTTGCAGTGATTGTGCCTGATTATACCAATAAAAAAATATAGGTCTAGGCAATTGCACTATCATAAGGTATCGGATAAATCATACCATTTTTTTTTTCGGTCACATGATCTCGTACTACGGGCCACCATCATCTGCAAAATGTGGTCTATTGTTTACAGCCGCAAGAATAGATTGCCACCATTATTACGCCATGTGTTCAAATCTAAAAAGCCAAAGCTCTCAAAAGACGAGTCATATGGACTCACACGCCAGGAATAGCTCATGCTAAATGGCTTTTAACGAAACTAACTATAGTTTAGATATCGGAACAGATGTTAAGTGTTGTTAAAAACAGATTTGCCACCCTCGTGGAACTATTAAACTTATTAATGGATCGTGGCGTTTTAGTATGTTATAAATACGGTAATTAAATAAATAGACAAGTTTAAATAAAATTGATGTTAATGAAAGATTTTTTGCAAACTTCCGCTTTTGAAGGTTTGTTGAGATTCAAAAATACTTTGCGGCCGTACGGCAAATTATTTATATTTTAATCGGCACTAGTCAAATCTGGTATACTCGTTTAAAATACTTAGATATTTACGTTAGAAGGTCATAGATTAATATTTAGAACGACGAATCAGGCAGTTTTTAAGGTGAGCCGCAGGTGAGTCTTGAAAACGAGTCGTGTAAAGGTGTAGGTACTTTCCGACCTTGTGACGTACAGTATTCTTATTTTTCGATTTCTTCAATTCAACGTGCAGTGCAAAGATAAACAAAAAGCTACGTTATAAAAGATTTTTTCTGTCATTACTATGACAACTTCCCAGACCTAAAAAGCAGGAGCAGTCTCACTTTCCTACCTAGTGTAGGACTCTGGACCATTTTCGGTGCTAGACAACAAAGACCTATTGAATATTCTTATACTAGGAATTTGTTTAGTCTACGTTAATGTAAACATACGACAAGTGGAAAGGAAAAGAACTAGGAAGGGTAGTCGATATACAACGGAGACGAGAGATTGTCATAAAGTCGTTGTGTTCTTATTTTGTAGTATTTTCGGTGTTTTATTAAAAATCAGTGCACAATAACTTTTGTTTTAATTTATTATCTTACAATTTGTCAGAAGTGGGATTGCATAATATTTATTGCACAATATATAAAAACAATACAGTATTCCGATATTTTATTATTAAAAAAAAACATAAACTATTAAAACGAGTTAAGCGGTGTAGTGACTTTGTGTGTTTACAGCCTAGGTAGTTAAGTAAATTAGTGTAAAGGGATAAGTTAGAAAGATGGGCGACAAAGAATTTTCCCCTTTTGTTGACTTTGGAGCAGGAACTTCCAGCTCAACTTCAGGACAAGCAGAAACGAGTAATCGCTCCACAACACCACCGTTATCCATTGAGCAACGTTTGGAACTGATGCAACAGGAAATATCGGTATTAAAAAAGAACAATAATGAGGTCAGTATGAAACCTTTACCATTTTCTTGGGAAAATATTCCTGATTTTAATCCGGGCAAAAACGATATATCGATTAATAAGTGGATACGGTTAGTCGAAGAAAAGGCGTACTTTTCTCGTTGGGACGATGTCGCTACAACACGTTTTGTTGTTTCGAAACTAGAAAATCGCGCTCGCGAATGGTACTTAAGTGGAGAATTTGCGCACAAAAGTTGGGCGCAATTAAAAACCGCCCTTCGGTGTACTTTTGACATTGACTTATCCACAACTGGACTGTTATTCCGCGACGCAGCTCTTTATTCTTCAGAGGAACATAAAACATTATTGCAATATTTCTCTGAAAAATTAAATAAACTACAGCGCCTCAATTGGGAAATTCCAGAAGGGGAAAAAGTGAACATTATTATACATGGAATAAAAAACAAAGACATGAAACAAATGGCTCTTGTCATAAGAGGGTCTATATTTGAAAGTTAAAGGTAATATAAAGCTCTTGTCATAAGAGGGTCTATATTTGAAAGTCAAAGTTAATATAAAGCTCTTGTCATAAGAGGGTCTATATTTGAAAGTTAAAGTTAATATAAAGCTCTTGTCATAAGAGGGTCTATATTTGAAAGTCAAAGTTAATATAAAGCTCTTGTCATAAGAGGGTCTATATTTGAAAGTTAAAGTTAATATAAAGCTCTTGTCATAAGAGGGTCTATATTTGAAAGTCAAAGTTAATATAAAGCTCTTGTCATAAGAAGGTATATATTTGAAAGTCAAAGGTAATATAAAGCTCTTGTCATAAGAGGGTCTATATTTGAAAGTCAAAGTTAATATAAAGCTCTTGTCATAAGAGGGTCTATATTTGAAAGTCAAAGGTAATATAAAGTTCTTGTCATAAGAGGGTCTCCAAAACATAACAAAAAAGAAATTAAAGTATAGTAAAATGGGAAACTAATATATATTTTTTTTTTGTCTATGAGAATACCACCAAGATACCACAGCCAGGACCTACATCCACAATGTCATGCCACATCTCTCCGCTTAGCACATAGCAGGGTCCGTGGACGAACCCTTGTCAGGATGGTCGAACTGTAGGACTCTGGACCATTTTCGGTGCTAGACAACAAAGACCTATCGAATATTCTTATACTAGGAATTTATTTAGTCTACGTTAATGTAAACATACGACAAGTGGAAAGGAAAAGAACTAGGAAGGGTAGTCGATATACAACGGAGACGAGAGATTGTCATAAAGTCGTTGTGTTCTTATTTTGTAGTATTTTCGGTGTTTTATTAAAAATCAGTGCACAATAACTTTTGTTTTAATTTATTATCTTACACTAGGCAGGAAAGTAGCGTGCGAGGAAAAATTATTTCCATCCAAGAGGGCTTGGAGTGAAAAACATAGGGCTTGGTGTAGATCACAATTATAAGGGGACGATATATCTAACCAAATCTAGGATAAAATTGTGTCAAATTCATAATATGACATGATATGAGATTGAGTAATGTCGAAAGGATCCTGATTCGCTCTAAAATATCTTAACCTAACCTAGGTGATCATCTGGCTATTAATAGACCATTTTAGAACATATTATTTTGACAAGAAGTATAACCTAAACTTGTCACTTTGCCCCCCAGCAAATATGGCTGTTGTCAAACATGTAATGGTAATTTCATGGCTTTGACATAAACTTTAACCTAAATTTGTCAAATTTGCCCCCCAGCGACGTCATCCTTAAATGGTCAATTGTTATGTATCATTGTCTAAAGATCAAAAATGTCAAGTAATAAAACATAAATCTTTTAATACTAGTATAAGGATGATAAATGAACACAATTTTAACAATTTTCGATTGAATATTGAAAATTGTTCTTTCTTAAATGCGTTTACTATAAATAATGATGTGGATGAATCATTCCGTGATTTTTTGGATACAATTTTATGTTGTATTGAGGTTAGTTTTCCGCTCAGGCATTATCATTCTGGAGCTGGTAGGAATATGAAGAAAAGCTGGTTAATCCCTGATATAGTTAGAGCGGGTATTGAATTAGGAAATAATTTTTGGTTGAGTTCAACTGAGGTTGCCCGCTTAATACCACCCAGAGCGGTGCATGGTAGAAATACACGACGAGCCACTGCAGCCCACCAGTACGTGGTTCAGCTTAGTGTCCCTCGAACGACACTGTTTCAAAATTCTTTAATCTGGAGAACGTCATCACTCTGAAACGACCTCCCTGAGATCGTCTTCCCCAACGAGTATAGTCTCCAAAGATTCAAGACCAACGTCAATCGTTTCTTGCGCACACGCACCGCTCCTAGAGCGCCATGAAGGATTTATCCTGTAGTGCTGTGCCTTATCATAAAAAAAAAAAAAAAAAAAAAAAACCTTTAGTAATATAGAACTTAGACAAAATTATACCAAACAGAAAAGAGAATACGCAAATATGATCTTGGAGGCTAAAAATGCATATTATACTAACATGATAAGTAAAGCTGATAATAAACAAAGAAAAGCGTGGGAATTTGTAAATACTGGGACGAGCAAAAAATGGTTCAAATATCAGACTGGCTCATATCGGATCTTTCCTAGATAATCATCAAGACTTGGTCGAACATATTGCCAATTATTTTTCTCATACAACTAATAAAAAACTTTTTGATGCCTTCGGCAATAACATGTCTGATACGTGCACTATTGCTCGCCACATTAATAATTCGTTTGTATTCTTGCCTGCTGAGGTGGCTAATGTACAGGGTGCAATTGTGGGTCTAAAAAATGTAAAATCTGTTGGTGGTGATGGGATTAGCACTAGATTTTTAAAGGCAACTAGTGATTTGATTGCGGAACAATTAACTTACTTAATTAATAATTCGGTCAACACGGGTCACTTTCCCAATATACTAAAGTTAGGGACTATTGTCCCAGTTTTTAAAAATGACGATCCAACCGATATATATAATTATAGGCCAATTACTATATTGAGTGTTCTTGCGAAAGTGGTCGAACGAGTTATGTACGATAAAATTGTTAAGTTTTTAAATAAGTATTTTTTGTTAACTGAAAATCAGTTTGGATTTAGGGCTAAAATGTCAACAGAGACTGCCGCAAATTCTTTTCTGGAATTTACATATAAAAAACTGGATTCGGACTGCTGGTTTGTTCTTCGATCTGTCAGCTGCTTTCGATACCTTGAATATAGACTATATGTGTGACAAATTATTCGCCCTGGGATTCATAGGCAACATACTAAATTGATTGCGTTCCTATTTAAGTGATAGAAAGATTTGTGTTAAAATGAATGGTGTCGAATCTAAGAAATGTGAATTGGATGTGGGGGTACGCAGGGGTACACAGGGCTCCGTGCTGGGACCATTGCTTTTCTTGATTTATGTAAATGATTTACCAACCTGCATCTCAGCAGAGAAAATTGTAATGTTTGCCGATGATATGTCTTTTGTAGTCTCAGCACGGACCGCCGAGGAACTTGAGCTTAAGATAAAAGATATTTTTGGGGCCTTTCAGGAGTGGTGAAGATCAAATTCACTGATTTTAAATGCGAAAAAGACAGTAGCAATTAAGTTTTCACTCCGGAGTTGTGTCCATCCAGGTTTTCAAGTCGATGAGAATTTAAGGTTTGAATCTCAGAAAAGCGCACGATTTTTAGGTATATACCTTATTAATACCCTTGATTGGGTTGAACAAATTGATACTGTTTGCAAAAGAATTAATATGTAGGTCGTATTTTGCCTTATCCAGAATGAAAAAGCTTCTGGATCATAAATCCTTAATTGGTCTGTACTACTCTTGAGTATATAGTCGTCTGACTAATAACATTATACTTTGGGGAGGTGCTGGTACTATAAATAGAGTTTCTATATCCCAAAAAAAGTGCATTCGATTAGTATCTAATTTGAAACCAATGGAGTCGTGTAAACCCATCCTTATTGCTAATAACATTTTGACATTGCCATGTATTTATATACTGAAATGTTTGCTCTATGCTACAGAAAATCTGCATCACTATCTTAAAAATAACATAAAACTAGAAAGTATGAGAATACTCCATCTTATGTGGCGTGAAGCTTTTCAGTAGACTTCCCAGTGTCTTAAGGGATAGGATATTAGCGAGCTTGAAAATTGAAATAAAAAAACTCCTGGCTTCTAAAGCATATTATACTGTGACCGAATTTTTAAATGACAGTTTTTAAATGTTTGTTTGTTTGTTTAGTGAAATGTTGTAAAATTTATTTTAAAATTATTATTTTTCTTGCTGTTTTAATTGACGTGTACATCCATTGTAATGGCTTACGTATGAATAAAGGATTTATTATTATTATTCTTATTATTATTATGCCAAACTGATAAATATTAAAATAAGTAAACAAAATACAAATTTATTTTTGTTGTTTACAAATTTAACACAGTAAGAATATAGAGAAAGGAAAATAAAAATGATAGAATTTGCTGAAATTGGTCACTGCCATGCTCCAAGTATAAATTCACACGTCTCTTCATATTTTCGAAAGCGTTAACCAGCATTTCTGAACTGTTCTAGACTTTCAACTGGTGTTTTAAAAATATTGTTCTCCAAATGAGGAAAAATGTAATAGTAATCCATAGGCGTCAAACAAGGTGATCTGGGTGGAAATTTAATTTCTGTTTGAGAATTGATCAATCTGTCGTCAAAAAAATTGCGTAAGTAGTTAATACTTTCGGCAGATGTATGAACGGTTGCACCGTCCTTTTAAAAATAACCAAAACGTAGTTCATCCTCAAGTAATTGCTCAACAAGTGGATTCAAAATCTTGTCTCTATACCGCTGTGCTGTAACTGTAGACTGTACAAAAAAATAGGCATTTTCACTCCAAATGCGTGTATTCTGAGAATTCACACAATCTGTGAGGTTAGTTCAGGTTAGTTCAGGTCTAATAATTCATTTATTTCCAATAAATTTTGCGCAAACCACTGACAGTAATTCCTGCGTCTGTTAAAATCTGCAGTGCGTATTTCTGGGAATACTTGCACTTTATAAGGAAACAAATTTAACTATTTTTTAAGAGTAATCCTGCAGATCTTCGCACTTCTTGAGACAGGCGCCTTACACATTTTGTTAGCGTATTTTGCATTATTTCACTTACTTTTATTATGAAAAAACACTACATACTATGTAAATTCAATTTTACACATGGGAACGTACTGTAAAGAAATCGCACAGTTAACAAGACTTGTCAACGGTACATATTTCTTACCTCTTTGCATTTCTGGTACTGCCATTTTCAGAAAAAAATATTTCAATGGTATACACAACAAGTCAAGAGTCGCAGACTTCTAAGCCTCTCCTAATTTACTCGTTTGGGACCGGTCCTGCAAAATATCAATATCCTGACTAATTTTCTAAATAACGGTTTTGGCATCATTTTCGTGCAAAAAGTTTTTGATCTCCGTTCGACATTCTTGGCACACTTGGCACATAAGGACAGAGAAAACCATGCATTTAGGTAATGTTTTCATATATTATTTTGGACTATTTAGATCATCTTTACGGCTTTTATTTTCAGGTTAGTTGAAAAGTCTTGAACTTTGTTCCAGGGGATGATCTTCTTCAAATGAACGAATCCTTAAAAAATTTACTTCGACAGATATCAAGCTAAACCACATATTAAGGAGGCTACAGACGCAACTGCAAACTTGACAAGGATTCACGATCAAGCATTTTGTACAAGCATGCTTGAGCGCCTATGGGATAATTTTGCGCAAGCATTTTAATTGTACAAGCTGCTTAATGGATAAATGAAATTTAATTATGCATGTTTGTACAAGTTGCGCCTGCCCAAGCAAGACTGAGCGTATGTACTGAGAATGCGAAAGTTTGTACAAGCGAGCGCCAATCATGAGCGACTTTTGTGGTGAAATTCTAGTTGAAATTTTGTGATTTTTCATAACCCCCTCCGGTCGCAAGAAAACGCAATGCCGCTGTTAATCTTTCATGGGGTCTTATAGCTTCTTTCATGATTGTATATGCTGCGTTCTGCAATTACTCGGAGAAGAGTAGATCTAGAGTCACGTGGTTTGAGATCTGTCAGAGATGACATCGAGCACGGAAAAATAAAAGAACGGTTAAGAGCAAAATTGTAAAATTTTTGCTCCATTTTGAACGTCAATGGACTTTTAGGGTTATATTGTTTTTGGTTTGTGTTTTCTCATCGTTCTTGTTATACAGGGTGGCAGTTTAGTGTCGCAAAGTAGAATAGCTCCGTTTGTATTTATAATACACAAGAAATGTTAATATCAAAGTTGGAGGACAGTAAGTGAGTTATAACGTTATAGTTATTTATACTACAAGGGATGTAAGTAACATTTACTAGTCGAGAAAGATTTTGCGCCCGAGCGAGAGCGAGGGCTGGCAATAAAGTTCGAGACTGGTAAATATGCTTACATCCCATGAAGTATATAACATTTTTCTCCTCCCCGCAGAATTTATTTTTGGATTATTATTAATTTAATTCGATACTTTTCGCATGAAATTATGGACAGCTTTGACCGGTTTCTATAGCATCATAAGCATTGTTATTTTATCAACAACGTCAAGCTGACAGTTATTATCAAAAATTATTACCACCCAAGGGTGGTAAGTTGACTTATAACCCGTCGTCAAGAGCAATCGATACCTTTTTGGTAATTGTTACTTACGTCCTTCAAAACAGTGTCAAAATGCGTTGTTTGCAATATAAGGAGGAGAAAAAATTATTTTTGACTCTACCTATATGGTGGCTTAACAATGAGGAGCAGGAACTTTTTTTTAAATAGAACACCCTGTATATTTTCGCACTTTTAAATTCCCCTCGATATTCCGCGTATCGTGGCAAACATAGTTTTTAATTATTTTGCAATGTTGCTCCATCATGAAGAAACCACATGCATTCTTGAACTATGTTCGGTATATGGGCAATAAGCTGTGGTAAATCATTTTGGAGAAAGTACAAATAGATCTATCCCGTTAGAGTTCCCTCGAAAAAATGTGGACCAACTAAGTAGTCTCCTACAAATCCTCCCCAAACGTTTAGGGACCATCTGTTTTGTGAGTGAAATCTAACAAAATGAGGATTTATAGTGGCATAATAATGAAAATTATGTCTATTGACGTTGTCATTTTTATGAAACGTAGCTTCGTCGCAAAAAAAAAACTAAATGCGCAAAATTATGCTGCTCCCTTATATTATTTTGAGTCCACACACAAAATTCAAGTCGCCTACCATAGTCCTCATCATTAAGCTCTTGCAGCAACTGGACGTGGTAAGGACGTAATTTGTTTGAGTTGATTATTTTTTTAACCAACCCTCGTCCAATGTCCAGTTATTGTGCAAGAGGACGCTGATCATTGATCAATATAAGGATTATCAGTACTACTTAACAGAACGTTGAATTCATTTTCTTCGGTGCATACCCGCTTTCTTCGGTCATTTTTTTTATAAGCCACACTTCCTGTAGTTTCAAATCTCTCCATTAGCTTTTCGAATGTCTTTTTATCAGGGTGTCTTCGCTCTGGGTATCGTTCTTCATAAATTCTTGTAGCTAATAAAGCATTTTCATCACTAGCACCCAAAACATAAATCATATCGATCATTTCTACATTTGAATAATTCGTTTTTGTCACAAAATAAATTTAACTTGATAAAAAGTAAGAAATAGAATGAAAATGACATCTTAATAAAAGTTTACTATTACTTGTGCTATTATTTGCTTTTGTCTGCCATGGCTAACTATAAATTAATATAAAAAAAAAACATTTTTCTCAAAATTTTTTTTTAATAACCCGAATTTTTGCGATATCGCTCTTATTGTTTTTTGATTCTATTTGGAGAGATATGTCAAAATTAATTTTACATTGTCATTGCCACTTTCTATGTGCTACAACAAGGATTAATTAAATTTTCAATCCGACGTTTCAAAGTTCATCATCAAGAGTGCATTCTTATCTGGGACACCCTGTATATTATAGTCTAAGATCCAACACTAACCAAACAACAATTCGTAGCGAATACAATTTTCATTGTGGTTTATGAGTAATTTGCATAATAATGGAAACGTCTTTGAAAATACCTTTTTTACTGACGACGCGACGCATGATTTTAACTCTCCGAATTTTTAAATTGCCAATAAATGAGAATGAACTTCTAAAAATCCACATTACTTTATAGAGAAGCCTCAGCATTCTCAGAAAGTTGGGGTGTGGGCAGCCATGTCGCAAAGAAGGTTAATTGGACCGATTTTTCTAAGGGATTCTCGATTCGAGATTTTCCACAATTTTAGAATATTTGTAAATGTTAGGACGATGAGGAAATCTGACAAGGCTACTTCCAGCAAGACGGCGCATTAATTCACGTAACTCGTGTTAATTTAAATTATCTGGAATAATTTTTCGAAGAACCATTCATTAGTTGTTGTTATATTATGTCAGTTAGGGGCCCATCACGGTCCTATGATCACATGCCGTGCGACTTTTAACTCGGTTTTTAAAATCCCTTGCGATAATTTAGAACTCCCACTTGCTTAAATTACAAATCAATTTTAGGAGATTACCTAACAGCTTACCCCCAAGTGTTCACCGATGTTTTCGATCCTATAAAAAGAAGTATGAGCAAATGATTGTAGTGGACACTTAGACATGTCTCTCATTTAGAAAATTCATAAATTTTAGGTTCTTTGTTGTATTCTGTATTATGCAATGACAATATACAGGGTGTCGAAGATAAGAATGGGATAACATTGGAATCTTGTAAACGGTAAATTTGCACAATTTAAATACCTTTTACATGGTGTTTGCAAAAGTAAACTACCATTAACCGATTTCGATATTTTTAATACTGGATCAACGATTCCTGTTCCTATTAGTCCCATCCAGACATTTACACCAAAGCGTTCCTGAAAAGCGCCTTCTCTAACTAAGTAGAAATTTTAAAAGGCCCAAAACCTTGGATTATTGCTATTAAACATACCCATGTTTGTAAATCTTGCCTCATCGGAAAAGATTATGTTTCGATTGCAGCCGTTATGACCATTGTTCTTCCCTAGAAACCCATTGCAGCTTTCGTGGCTAATATTACATTGTTGTTCTATTTCTCGCAAGGAAAAGTTAATGTTGAAGAACCGGATATAGTTATGGCGGGACACTCGATCTCCTTGGCTTCATCAATTCATTTATTGGGCGTAATTTGGATAGTCATATGTCTTGGCATGGTCACGTTGCGGCCATTGCTAAGGCAGCATCGCAGAAGCTTGGAGTACTTTTCCGAACAAAGAACCTCTATACACCCCAACAACTTTTGATGCTCTATAAAGCCCAAATTCGACCATCGCTGGAGTACTGTTCGCATATTTGGGGCTCTGCTCCTAAACATATCCTGAGATTGCTGGATTCCATTCAAAGAAGAGCCATTCGCTTGATCGGTGACCATAGTCTGACAAACAACCTGGAAAGCCTTGAACATCGAAGGCAGGTTGGCGACTTGAGTCTATTTTACAAATATTTTCATGGCAAGTGTTCAACTGAGGTTGCCCGCTTTATACCACCCAGAGCGGTGCATGGTAGAAATACACGACGAGTCACTGCAGCCCACCAGTACGTGGTTCAGCTTAGTGTCCCTCGAACGACACTGTTTCAAAATTCTTTCATCTGGAGAACGTCAATACTCTGGAACGACCTCCCTGAGATCGTGTTCCCCAACGAGTATAATCTTCAAAGATTCAAGACCAACGTAAATCGTTTCCTGCGCATACGCACCGCTCCCAGAGCGCCATAAAGGATTTATCCTGCAGTGCTGTGCCTTATCATAAAAAAAAAGGAAGATGTGAAATCTATAGCATTACAAGCCAATACATTTATTTCAGCTTCCTCGCTTACAACAAAGTTCTCATCGTCCTCTTGATCATTGTTTCTTTGTGATTTTAACTTTTTTTCTAGCCATGGGAAACAATTTGAACTAGGCGATTCACGATCTGGATAGCGCTCTCTGTACAATGTTTTAGCTCGACGGGTATTTTTGTTGACTTTCTCCGTAAACAATTAACATATCACTTTGTTCTTCTCTTGTAAATGTAATTTGTTGTTATTTGATCGAGCTATGCTTCGAACTCGTACCCAAAAGCATGAAAAACAACAAACATTTTACTACAAAATAATATAATCTGCAGATAATGACGTTTCGATTCACTATTTTGTTTTCCAGTCAACTTTATCATTAAAGAATGCACCGATTCCTTTTTATTGTTTTAAACCAAAGCAAAAAGCATTCTGATTTCCAAAATGGCTTTAGATGGTTAAGAATCCTTTAGCCTTTCATACTAAATAATGAATAGCAGATCATATTATTTGAAAAAATTAGGCTTGAAAATGCAATCTTTCTTGAAAAAAAAACTTATATTTATTCAAAAACTAAAAAAAAAAAATTTATGTAGGTACTTAAAGAATTATGAGAGTCCAATTTAACAGATTCTAACTACTATTATCCCCGTATCAGTTGAATACGTTGTTTTATAGACGCCATTTTGAATTTTGTAAAATGGTTCATAAGCCGCCATTTTGAAAGTATATGTCACTTTATTGTATATCGTTGAAAAAGTAATTTTGAGAAGAATTCGATTGGTCAATAAAATATACAGGTTGTTGTTTAAAGGAAATAAAATGGCGTAACTTCCGGTAAAACCGGAAGTGCTACTAATTTGGGTTTTCGGTAAAAATTAAGATTCTGCTTAAACGTGGCAATAACCAAGATTTGATTAAAATATCTTTAAACATGACGCTGTGGTACTTTGTACAATGATTTCGTCGACACCCGGTATGTATCATCATATTAAGACTGAAGTGTTGTGGCGCCCCCTCTTGCATGTAGTACATATCTATCTATCCTTAGAGCATAAAGCAAATCACCACGCAAGTATAGTATATATTGTCTAACTATAATTCACCGTTTAATCTATTTGGTTAAATGTGGGGCCCCATTAAGGGGTCCCCAAATATTCCCACCCAGCCATTAATAGAAAATCTTTCTTGGCGCCTTGATTCAAAAATCGCATGCAGGTTTTCGTCTGCCCATACGTCATTATGGTGGAAATTTATAATTCCGTCTCTAGAAAGTAAAGTCTCTTTAGTGTAAAATATTGTACTTATTATATTGGAATCTCGTTGCCATTTTTGTCCTAACCATCGACGGAATTACATGACCCTGAACTCTTTGAATGTGGTATGGGTAAAGACACTATTCATGCAGAATTTCTAAAACCGAGCTCTTTAAAACGCCTTCTTGCGCAACGAGCCTTCGGGTGCTTATCCCTGGATTACATGTGACTGTTTCATTTCACTCTTCAGCTTCGACAGTTCGAGTGGTACGTGGTCAACCAGTTGAGTTGCCTGGTTTATAAAATCTTTTTTCACAAAATCTTCCATGTATATTAATGACAAATTGATTACATGAAACTTGCATGTCAGGGAACCTTTCTTAATATAATCTTCGCGCTTTGCGAGTATTGTCACTGGCTGGCATACATCTCTGCTTGGAAAACCGTCGTGAACCTTTCCGGTGGGGTTAGCTTCTTCGTATGTTGACATTTTCCAAGTATACTCCTGACTCTGACCCTTATGATTCAGATTTAGTCATGCGCGACCCATCAGTGTAGCACCTCAGAGCATTCTCAGAGAACTTCGCCTTCTCTTCCTCCCACTGTTCCCTGCTAGGGATCGTGAGAGTGATCTTCCTGTTCAACCTCAGTACTCCTTATACTGGCATGGCTCTGAAGGAGAGCATTGAGATTTCCCCAGCTACCCTTATATAACCTAAATCACCAACTTCTTTTCAATATCTGATGCCGCCATAGCCTCATTCTTAATCCAGGTAGGCAGGTTCGGCAGCCCCAGCAAGACACTAAATGCCGCCGCGGGCGTGGTTCTCATGGTTCCGGTTATACCCGGGCCTGCAAGTCTCTGTACTTTTGTCAGACTAGCGCGCTCGGTGTCCTTTTCCATCCCAGGCCACCGAACCACAGAGCAATAGGCGACCCTCGGTCTTACTTACTTACTTACTCCGTAGCACTACAACCCAGGGTGGGTCTTGGCTGCCTTGACTATCTGCCTCCACCTGGAACGGTCCTGGGCCATCTCCCTCCATTCTTGATGGTCTACTCCAAGGGTAGCTAGATCCTTGATTATGTTATCTCTCCATCTAAGCTTAGGTCTTCCCAGTGGTCTTTTTCCTTGTGGTGCTTCCTCCCACACCCGTTTTATTAGTCGATCGTTACGGCTTCTTTGTACGTGCCCTGCCAATCTTAGTCTGCCAGACTTTATTCCTGAATGATGTCAGGGCTTTGATATAATTGAGCAAGCTCTACGTTGCTTCTCATTTTATAACGGCCGGTTACAGAGTCTCGGACGGGGCCATATATCATGCGTAGGATTTTTCTCTTAAACCTTCTTAGGAGTTCCGTGTCGCGGAGTACCAGTGTCCATGTTTCACTGGCGTACGTTGCTACTGGTCGTATTATTGTTTGATAGATTATGGTTTTTGCCTTTCTTGTGATAAATTTTGATTTTAGCAGGGTTTGTACTGCAAATGTACATTTGTTTGCTTGTGTGATACGCTGTTTGATCTCTCCCTGCATATTATTGTCTGCCGTTATCACTGCGCCCAATTACTTGAAGGTTCGCACATGCTCAAAATTATAGTCGTCCATGGTGATGTTCTGCCTGACTCTGTCTCGCGCAGGGTTGCGGGAGACATGCATGTATTTGGTCTTTCCTTCATTTATTCGTAGGCCTATTCTCTGGGCTTCTCTTTCAATCTTTATAAAGTTTTCCTTCACACTGACCGTGCTTTCCCCTACTGCGCCAATATCATCCGCGTAGGCCAGAACAAGTTTAGGGCCACCCGGACCAAAAACCTCCGCGTTCACTGATGCTGTTCTTATCGCTTTTTCTAGTGCAAGGTTAAAAAGTACTGGCGACAAAGCATCTCCCTGTTTTAGACCTCTGTTGGTACCGAATACTTGGCTGTACTCACCTTCGATCTTGACGCAGCCCTTTGCCCCCTCTAGGCACGCTCTACACAGTCGAATCAGCTTGTGTGGGATTCCAAGTTCTTCCATAGCTTCCCACAACCTTACCCTAACGACACTGTTATATGCTTGTTCAAAGTCTATGAACAGGGTATGTAAGTTTTTGTTAAACTCCCAACATTTCTCCAGAATCTGACGGATAGTAAAAAGCTGGTCAATTGTTGATCTTCCGCTTCGAAACCCGCATTGGTAGTCTCCGATAATCTCTTCGGTATATGGGTAAAGACGTTGAAGGAGAATGTTGGAGAAGATTTTATAGGCGTGACTTAGTAAAGCAATACCTCGGTAGTTTTTACACTGCATTTGGTCCCCTTTCTTGTGGACTGGGATGATAACACCTCCTTTCCATTCGTCGGGAATGATTTCTTGATTCCAAATTTGTTGCACGAGGTTATGTATTTGTATGATTAGGTCGTCCCCTCCATGTTTCAGACTTTCCGCCAAGATATTATCTCGGCCTGCTGCTTTATTATTTTTCAATTTCTTAATGGCTCTAGCTGTCTCCTCCATGGATACGGGTGAGATATTAGCCTCAGCTGTAGGGAACGCAGTAATTTCGGGTTCTCCCTGCGACGGTCTGTTTAATAGTTCATCAAAGTAGCACTTCCAACTGTCTATAGTACTTCTACTTTGGAGGCAGTGACTGTGCCATCGCTACGCTTTAGCATTGTGGCGCTTCTTGGGCGGAATCCCTTTTTATGTCCCTTCACTTCCCTGAAGAACCCCTTGCATTACCGTTGTGGAAGTCAGCCTGTAGGTTAAGTACTTTTTCTGTTCCATGTTCTTTCTTCTTTTTCCTGATCAGTTTACGTAGCTGTGTTCTAAATTCGTTAAATCTAGTTGTCGTCGGCTCTGATGGGCTATGAAGCATTTCAATTCGTGCTTCCGTTTTGATGGCAATAAGATTTTGGCACTCGTCATCAAACCAGGGGTGCCGCTTAGGTTTTGGTCTTGGACCCAACACGTTTTCGTTTGCTTCTACGATGCTTTTCTTTATGTGCCTCCAACCAGATTCTATGTTGACAGTTTCAGCTATTCTGTTAAGGCCCTCCGAGATTTTTTCCTTGTAAGCTAGGCTAATTTGTGGGTCTCTCAATTTATTTGTGTCGTATTGTGCCTCTGATTTGGATTTCTTGTTTTTGATTGAGGATATGCGGGTTCTCACTTTTGCTGCTACCAACATATGATCGGAGTCTGCTTCGGCCCCTCTGTAGCTTCTCACATCTATTATATTGTTGCTATATCTCGAGTTTACCAGAACATGATCTATCTGGTTTCTAGTAACGCCGTCATTCGAGATCCACGTTTGTTTGTGTATGCGTTTGTGTGGGAACATGGTTGACTTCACCCTTAGTGCGTTTGACGATGCTAGATCTATGACTCTTGTTCCGTTGTCGTTCGATATGTCATGTAGGCTGTGAAAACCCGCAATTGGGTATGCTGCAGGTTCCTTTCCAATTTTTGCATTGTAGTCGCCTAATACTATGAGCATATCTTGTATAGGTACCTGATTAATAGCTGCTTGCAGGGTATCATAGAAGGTATCCTTTTTGTCATCTTGTGTTTCCTCTGTTGGTGCATATACGGATATCAAACTAAGGTTGTGCAGCCTGCCTCGCATCCTTATGTAGCAAATCCTTTCGTTGACCGGCGTAAATCCAATGACTTCATTCACCAGCTCTTCTTTAATGGCGAAGCCAGCCCCATTTACGTGCATGAATTCATGACCACTATAGAAAATGGTATAGTTCCCCATTTTAACGTTACCTGACCCAGTCCATCTGATTTCTTGGAGTGCGGTTATATCCATGTTATATTTTTGGAGGGACTGGACAGTTACTGTTGATGTACCTGGTCGATACCAGCTTAGTACGTTCCATGTTCCAATATTCATGTCCTTATTTCGTAGCTTGTGTCGGTTCCGAGGCAAATGTTTCGGTTTCGTAACAGCGAGGTTTTTACGGGGTTAGGTTGTTGGCCTAACGCCCAACCCTCCTCTTTTCTCATCCGGGCTTGGGACCGACAATGGCAGAGTTCTGATGACCTCCATGTAGAGCCAGTACATAATGCGGGGGTTTTAACCATAACTGGCGCCCACCGCGCGGAAGGTGGCTATTGACTTGCCACATTGTCGACATGCGCTATCCACGTTAGGTTCTGGTCAAAAGTTACTCCTAAATACTTAACTTTCGGCGTCAATGTAAGAGATTTCCCGTACAATCGAGGCCCCCTAAACTCATCTATGTTCCTCCTTTTCGTGAATACGGTTATTTAATATAGTTTCACATTCGATCATCCTGACTTCCGGGTGACCTTATCCCGCAGAAGCTATAACTACCCTCAAAATCTTTTTGAGTTTGTATGGCAACCCTTCTAACAGTGAGCTAATTTTCAATATCTATCAATGATAGGATAGGATATGTTACAACCTACCATATCTTGGGCTACCCAAACAACTATTAGTAATACTAGGCTAAAACCTGAAAGTATACATATTAAACTCATCCATTTGAATTCACTAAAGCGATCTATAGTTTTCTCTTGTCTACTGCAACCACAGTTCTTGTTCGTCTGCTTCCCTCTCTAAGATATTTAACTTCATAAATATCATTAAACAAAACTTTGCAAAATTTTAAAGGCCTTTTATACTTCGGCAACAGTGTTTGACTTGCTTCAGAAGTCAGCAGTCACTCGTAATCATGACGAATACCAGGTCACCTTCTTTATATTGCTTAGCTTCTTTCCTCTTCCGATAATATTAATATCTTCATTTGTTTTCTCTGATAATTTATTATGTGATTGTTAACCGTAAATCTTGAGTATTTACTTTATTAACTTCCTTCCCAATACTATTTAATATATTTGCTTCTGCGGTGGTAACAGATTTATAGCCAAAAAGGCCTGAGCTTGTGTTGTCCCAATTCTCTAATTAAAGGATGTATTTAACGCACTTTGAATCTTTGTAATGTTGATGTCCCATATTTATGTTTTATTGACGGAAAAACTTTTTCATAATCCTGCGAAACTGAACTGGAAAGTCTCTATACGAGTTTTAGCTTAAGTGGTTGATATTTACCGATTCACCCACTTTCCCTGTTGTTATACGTAATTAGTGATAGATTCTTTAGTGCTCAAATGAATCAGGAATATATTTAATAATTATTATAAATTTTAAAAATCGACATTTTTTGTAATTTACTTACCTATTATTCACAACTAGAAAAATCTACGTAATAAAACATTTCATCAGTCAAAATAATAATAATAATTATGCTACCAGTAGCAAACTCATTTCGATTTGGCAATGCTGTAACCTGCAGCACCCAACACTACCGGCGTCGGGCTGGCGCTCCTCGTAGTCGCCTGACCAAGCAACGGCACAGATGTTGGTTTCGCGGTTCCAAGAAATCGCCAACGAGATATCACACAAGTGCAGAGGCGGTTGCGGGTTATGCAGCCAGTTTTTATTTGGACTAGTCTACGTAGGCAGTTACGAAAGTTATGCAAGTCGGCGCCGATGCGTCGTTATCTATTGTTATTTTTATACAACTACTTATAGCCGGCGACGTCAAAGATCAGTAGCAGCAGCATCGATTAATATGTTCAAGCACTGCCAAAGTTTATTGGCAAGCTCGTAATTTAATTGTGTATAATTGCATAACACTTAACTCATTGTGTGCAAGTAGATACCTACAGCAAATATATAATTTATATGTTGTACGTGTGACTAAGGGATGCAAATAACGTGCGTATCCGTTAGAAGCTCTATATTATTGTTGTTCACTAATAAACACTGAAGTCGATTAGGGTGTGCTGTACTAACCTGTCAGCATTCATTAACAATATGAAGTGAAGTTTTTAAACACCTAGATAAAAAAAACTTTGTTGTAAAACAGACGCCTCTGCTTTTTCCTTTTGTCAGAACCTATAATCTCACTAATGAGCCGTTATACGGCAAAACGCGTCTGGGGATGTTTCTGGCAGAAGGAAAACGCAACCCTTGCACCTTTGTCATCTGAGAATAATAGGTGCGGTCGTTTTTATCAGAACTATGGATTTCACGTGTTAAACTGAGAACTCTAAGCTCGAGCCCGTTCTAATGAACAATATTGTTAAAGCAAATGAAACAATGCAGTCTTCCTCCACAGTTTAAACCTTAAACTGTGCAGGAAGACTGCATTGTTTCATTTACATTACATTGACTCCACTGAAAGTATGGACTATTTTTTCAACAATATTGTTAAAGCTTGGAACAGCCGGGTCGTTTGAGAAACTCGTTGGCTACACGTATCCAGTCTATGATGTTCCAGTCATTGACCTTCCTTATAGTCGCATATTCTTTGCATATAATTGAGGTGTGATTATCACAGTTATTTTCTTCAAGCGCCTTTCGATAACACCGAACACTCTATCTAGGAGCATGAATGAGTGATCCACCGTCGGGAAATTATCTCAATTTCTTCAATTGCTATTGGGGCATTTGTGAGCAGCCCTGTAGTCACTTCGAAACTTCGAAAATGAAGTTGTTGAGAGAATGATGCACTGCATAGGATACGACAAATTTGGCTTTCCCTTGGAGCTTTTACTGGCGATGGCAAAATGATAATAGTTCAGCTACTGACTAAAATAGCAAGCCTGACCGGGTTTGGAAGTGCCAAGTTTTCTTGGCAGTCAAATAAGAAGTTTCGAACCCCTCCCTTTTCAGTTTTTAAAAGTTTGAAAAATGCTTCGACTTTTAGTGCAGTCTTTGTTCCGCCAAAACTTTCTGTTTTTTATTTCGTGACATTGGTACTTTCAAAAAATCTCCTGCTTTTGGGGAAATTCAGCGCACATCTGTTTCTGGACTCACAAGACCAAAATTATATTGAGCATTGACAAAAGCACGCAAATAACTCAATTTGAAGAGTAGATTTTGTTGGGCCACAGAAGAGTACATTGCAGAGGTATAGTTTTTCAGATTCAATTCGCACCGAAAATAAAGTCTTGCTTCAGCAGTAATAAGACTGTGCATTTGAGTGATTCCATAAACTGTTTGATGGCATTTTTGATCTCGTCGTTTTCGTAGAATTCCGTTTTTTAGCAGAAAATGCTTGTTTATCATTTCAATTCGGAAGCGGCGGAAATGCCCAAGAATGCTTTTTGCATTCACGAATACTATCACATCTAACACGAGGAATGCTGTATTTGACGGAAACTTTGTTTCTTGCCTTGTTGCCATCACTTCTTTTGGGGCGTTTGCTGTCACGATATTTAAAAAGGAAAGCATTTTGCTTAACTTTGTCTGAAGATGTGTACAAAATATCATGAAATCGTTTATTTTCGGTCATGGTAGAGAATGCGCAGAAGTACGGAATATCAGGTTTTCCATTGTGACCACGAATAGGTTTTATATCGGCAACCTGTTTGGGCGATACCTAGAAAAAGCGATAAAATCTCAATTTTAGAGACATTGTTGATTGCTTATTATTTAAATAGTTTACCTTGCTTTTACGCTTTCTGTCGTTTTGATGCTTGTAGAATTAATTTTCTGCCCTATCCGGAAGGAGCAGGAACTTAGGCGTTATCTGCCTTAATTTTTTTAACACTGCACTGAGACAATAATAATATAAAGTTTCAATAATAGGACGTGCCACGCAGTGGCGTAGCTAGCATTTTGGCGCGGGGGTGGGGGTGAACTAGACCGCGGAGGTAAAGCGCAAACATTTTTTGGAACCGCGCCCAAATTTCGTAGGAATTCACCTTTCTTATGCTCCCTTGGGAACGGGGGGCTGGCCTCAAACAAAGTGAAAATCCGCTGTACGGTTATTCATGCAAATAGATTTCTCCAAGGCTTTTCCTTCGAATCACTTACTTCATACACTAAATTTCTTCTAAATTA
Organism: Polydrusus tereticollis; assembly: GCA_963920685.1. Taxonomy (NCBI): domain Eukaryota; kingdom Metazoa; phylum Arthropoda; class Insecta; order Coleoptera; family Curculionidae; genus Polydrusus; species Polydrusus tereticollis. Next base: position 93,775,398 of record OY987333.1, read on the forward strand.
TGGACATCATAGCTAGATCATTTAGTCAGCCATTTTCACAGAAATATTTTTATATGTTCAAGTTCTATTTTTTGCTTTTACTAACTTGTGTCAGGTTTAAATATTGCTTGCTCTATACTTTAATTTTTAATTTACCTTCTAGTTGAAGATTGACAAAGTTACCATTTTGTATATTACTAATATACCGTTCATGACAACTACGTAATGGATAACGCGACAATCCTTACTTATTCTTTTTGTCAGGGTTGCCACATAGAAAACATCTTAATATATCTCGGATCTTTCATGGCATAGCCATTAAAAGCCATTAATCAATTTATCTTTCTACAAGTAAAATTTCCATATTAGGCCCCTATACGCTACGCCACTGGTACCACGTTCAACGTTAAACTGACAATGAAACAACCGCCCGGCTGATACGGATCACGTAAAGTCATGTAACACAAACTACAGCTTAAATTGCTCAAAAAATAAAGAGTTAGTTTCGCACTCTCATCTTTGAACCAAAGAGCGACTTTTGCATCAAACCTTAAACTTTAGTACGAATTTATCACTTTAAACTCTTTGCTAAAAACTTACGCTACTACGCTATTTATCGTAATACTCTAAACAAAGCAGCGCGGGTAAGTAATTTTTTAAATTTTGTGTTAAATGTTTGATTTTCAGTAAATAATCATTTTGTTTAAGAGTTTTTTATTTATTACAGAGTTTTCAAGTTCTCATATCTTGAAATAATTTAACAGAATTATTTATTTGTCATCTTACTTTATTCGACAAAATGCACATTATTATTATTCGATAATTTAGATATTAAAAATGACTAATACTTAAAAATGTTCCTTTATTATGTTTAAGCTGTTAAACCACTTCTGCCGTGATTAAACAACTGTATTTCGATATTTAAAGAGACGACTAATCGAATATTCGAGTATTTGACACAATTTTAAGTCATATAAATTCCACCTAGCACAAAACTTACATCCTTGTAATGCACACTTTTAGAGTTCTGTTATTGGTATTTACCAAATATCAACAGGGAAAATAATTTTGAAAGAACCGTTATATGGTCCGATGAGGCTCATTTTACCAGTGCTGGTATATTTAATCGGCACAATACGAGGTTTTGGTCTCAGGAAAATCAGCATGTAATATTTCCACTCGAACGGCAAGCCAGGTTTGGCTTTAACGATTCAGGTTTTATACTAGGAAGCAAAATAATTTATAATATATTTGAAGGCAGCCTTAATGCAAATAAATATTTGGAAACTCTGGAAAACGTTGTGCCGGAAATAATAGAAAACGTGCCCTTAGCGGGTCCTAATAACTTGCATCTGCAATAAGATGGAGCACCCACTCACATTGCGCTAATTATCAGGGGCTACTTAAACAATAATTTCCTAGGCCACTGGATTGGAACCAATAAATCTGTAAGATGGCCACTAAGGTCACCCGACTTGTCGGTTTTGGATTTCTTCTTGAAAATAAAATTTATTCTATTGAATACCAAACAATTGCAGATTTAAGAAATGCCACTGAAAGAGCATTTAGGGAGTTACAAACGAGGCCTTTCATTATTTTAAATTCGTTAAGGCGGATAAGAACTATGTGTGAAACATGCCTAAGGCATAATGGAGAACAATTTGAGCAATATTTATGAAAAAGTTCTATAAATTTTCAGCTTTTGATTTTAATGTTTTACGTAGTAAAACACAACTCGATTTACGCATTGTTATTAATTTTACTGAAATATAACTGCTAACTAGATTAAGGAGTCCAAAATATATTTCTTCTGAAGTAATCATCATACCAGTAATAGTTTTTACAAATACCCGTCATGGCCTACTGACAAAAATGTACATTTTTTGATAAAACGTAAGTACTCAATATTAAAAATAAAAATAAGGTATTATATATTTCTGAGAAGCTTTTTATTAACTAAATTATATTATTAAAAAATATATAGGGTGATCATTTGTTTTTTGTTTGTTTTTTTCTCGGAAATTATTAAACGTTGAAGTACGTCACTGGATTCTACGTAAAAAACTACAAAAAAAAACATTTGTTTTCTCATTGATAAGCTACAAGGTAACCTAAATATGGGGGTGTCCAGAAATGTAAAATTTTCAAAAACTTCCCGTATCTATATTAAAAACAAGGAGGAGTAGAAAAATTCTCAATGCGGCATCTTTTGTTTCACAAAAAAGTAGCACAGTGCTGCGAAAACCGTATCCTTCTCTCTTTACTAATAACGGAGATACCCCGTAAAACTATCGAAAACTGGACAGTTGGACACCCTGTACTTCTCTTTGGTGACCTGATGTTCCGCGTTTATCCTCGTGCACAAGTCGGTATGTTGTTGACTGTTCGATTCCAGTCATATTCGAACACATTTCGACTATTTTTGCAACTTCGAATATTATATTAAATAATAATTGGACTACGCCTATGGAATATGGCGAAAACCACTGGGATTTATAGTTCAATAATTATTTATTACTCTCTCGCATTAAGAAACAGACTATAGAGAAACATGATGGTCGCGAATGCAGTATTATTTATTTAGACATTTGTGGTTTTGTGAATTATTTGGAGGAGAGCACAGGATTTTTTCGATTGGAAGCAAACAATTGCAAATGATATTTTCTATTGTTTTATTATGCCATTTCTATTTTATAAGATGGTCATGATATAATTTGTTCTTTACTCTTTAATGTATTTTTACGTCAGGATTTTATCCTCTGACATATTATATTATTGATTGTGAATTGTTTAGGTACGTTTGTAGGCATTTTGATATCGGCTTTTGCCTCAATTAATTTTGGTTCGTGAGTTTTGATTTAAAAGTTCTAGTCTGCAAAGTTTTGGCGCATTTTTCTATTATATATCATATAGTGCCTCTCTACTATGGATTTGGATTTGGACCAACATGCAGGGCCGTTCCAACCCGGGGCTGTTAGGGGTTAAAAAAAATAATTTTAAAATTAATTTATTAGTAAAATAATCAATATAAAAATATTATCATTATACTAGCTAACTACTTAAAGTTAAAAATGCATTTAACAGGTATAACTCGAAATAAACAAAAAAACATTGGTTTTAAAAATGCTACTCCAAGTCGCAACCAGTTGGGAAATAAATTGTTCCCTTTTTGTTTTAACACGTTTTAACCCATCATCCCATCAAATCGCGTCGCATCGCCGGCATCGTGTCGGTGCGGGCGGTTTTTGTCAGGTTGCAGGAAAATACTCGTTAATACCCTGGCTGGCCAATAAAAGTATTTAACAGGTAAGTAAACTTGATGATATCTTTTTCTTTCGCGCGGTTAGAAATTGAAATAATACATTTATGGTGCTTTGATATATGTTTTGCAAAAAAAGCGAGGATTCATTACTGAATAAATGTTATAATTTTGCAAATATAAAACATAAAACATATACTACAGGAACAAGTGTAAACTTAAATTCTTGAACTGTTTTAGTGATATTTTAGAAGAGGCAAAAAATATTGCAGAAGATATCGATTGCGACCCTTTATTTCCTCTAGTTAATATTGTTAGACCCCGAACAAGAAAACGTTAATTTGACTACGAATGTAAACATGAAGCTCCAAAAAATCCAGCCCAACAATTTAAAATTAATTTTTACTTGGTAATATTGAACACTGCATTATCAAAAATAAAAGGAATATATAAATATATAAATAAAACAACGTCGTACAGTTTTCAATTTTCTCAATGACCTAAATAATTTTCTTAAAACAGATAAATCAAATAGGTCTACAAAATGTAAATCTGTGGAAAGTATGTTACATGATCCATCTGAAAATGAAAAAGATATTGTAGCTGAAGATTTATGCGATAAAATTGACAACGCTGCACCCTATATTTCCCCTGAAATGAACGCGTTACATGTGATTCAATACCTATTTGTAAATAACCTCATCTATTTGTTTCCAGATTTAGTGTTGCCATACAATTTTTTTTTAACATTACCTGTGACTGTGGCTAACGGGGAAATTAGCTTTTAAAAACTTAAAATAACAAAAAAATATTTGAGATCAACAATGGGACAAGAAAGGAAGGCTTTCAGACCTATTTATTATTAGTATCGAAAAGGACATTTCAAAAGATATAGATATATCAGATATTGTACGACCCACGCTTGAAACAATGAGCGACACTAAAAACTTTAACCTGTGTCTTCACAAGTCGACTGGTTGAAACTTTGCTTTACTTGGAAAATAAAATTTCTTTTGAATTTTATTGCATTATCATTTATTAACAGATTAATCACTTCATCAGTATAATATACCCTAGCATGGGTATGACATACTAACACCTTTTTAACTTGGATGCGTCAAACAACCACTTCACTACTTTTAAATACTTTTGTTTAATTTATCATCTTTTTGCGTATTACATTTAACTGAGCATGGAGCGCATATTATCTCTTTATACTTTTGAATAACACTATACTTTATTACTTTCAATTCCTTTTAATCACTTTGTTTTAATGTGCCAGGTTGAACTACACACGGAGCGGCTGCAAGTTAACTTGTTCGTATTCTGCTTGACACTGCTTTATTTACTACTTTTAATTACTTTTAATCACTTTGTTTTAACGTGCCAGGTTGAACTACACACGGAGCGGCTGCAAGTTAACTCGTTCGTATTCTGCTTGACACTGCTTTGTTTACAGAATAATGCCCGTCTCTTACCGTATCCCGACACCTTGACCAATCAGGTCCTAATACGTTGAAAACGAAGATGGCTTCTTTCACGTCACGATACTTGTTAGCCAATAAGAATAGAGATTTGTTGTTACCATGCACGTGGCGTATGTCGTACCTAAATTTGCGTGTTAGAGAATAATACAAAATATCAGACAGGTTTTTTATACATAAGGATTCGACTTGAACATATATCTTTATGGATTTGTACAACGTTGCCATTACTTTAAAATGCGGTTTTGCCAGTTATATTGCATGTGAATATAATGTACTTTTCTCTATTTTTTAGCATTTAGGTGTTAAAGAAACACATAATAATTTAGCACGAATGCGGCGTTGCCGCTTAGATTAGTATTACGTTACATTATATTTCCTAGAATTGAGTTCCACGCTTTTACTTTAACTTTATACTGGGTCACGACAGAAATATGACGTGTGTCCCAAACAGATATTATAACAGAATTTGCATTAAAAAGGGCAAAGTTTATTTAAGCTTTTTGACTGACTTATCAAGTATATGTATTAATAGCTCTGGGTATATACGTATTTAATATAACGTATTCATTTGGTTATTATATCAATTAACTAATAATTATTATGTTAGGTTGTAAAATTAAGAAATTAACAGAATTTATTATATTTTCTGAAATTCGTTGTTTTATTTAAGGTAAAGGTATTTCAGAGAAATTTCAATTAAGCCATACGGTACAAGGACGGGGTAAAATTATTCTCGCACACTGGTGGTAGCCACCCTAGGAACGGCCCTGCCAACAAGGAGTCAGCCTTCTGGCAGTGTGTACACAGTAAAAAAATTTCAAGTACAATTATTACCATAACCTTCATTGGTAATAAAAGGCCATGGATCTCCAAGGAAAAAATTACCAGGAAACACAATTAAACTTTTAACCTCTACGGCCGTGTATTTTTAAGATATTCCATGTAACTATTTACTGATCTTCCATGTAATGTTACGTGTTATTTAATGGGAAAGGTATGAGCAATTACCAATATTTCAAAGTTATATAATTCGCCCTCAACGTAAGAACACTTGAACTGCAAGGGATCTTAAAATGGTTTACGTGTAACGTAATGTAAATTTACGTATTATGTGAAGTCATTAATTGATAGATTATGGATCGTACGTATTCAGTCATGTAAAAATACCAATTCTTGCTTGCAGTATACATAGAACATCATGCAAATACGTACATATTCTTCTATGTAATGTACAAGAATTTATATACAGGGTGGTCATATTTAATTGCCCACTATTATTGGTATCTTGGGTAATTTTGGCTAATTTCTACGAAGTTGATTAAATTAGAGAAAATCTGCCACTTTAAAAGTTTTCAAGATCCAGTAACTGCTTTTCCGAACTATTTTTAATTCATGGTATACAGGGCGTAGGGATTCGTACAATTTTTGTTTGAAGGGTTTTTTTCTCTCGAATAGCAAAGCTGCTAGAGGCTGCCAAAATACTGTACTTTGGTTCAAATACAAAAAGAAACTATTTATAACTTTTTTTTTTTACTTTTTAGTTTATAGTAGGTATATATGTATGAATATGAGGAAACACCCTGAACATTTGCTAACGTAACAACTGATGCAGGAGAAATAAATGGCGCCAATTTATTTTTCTTGCAGCAAGGTTACTTTGAACCAAATTTACTTACAAATTTTGTTAATTAAATGAATGACTGTATTTTTCGAATTTTTTTTTCTTAGACCTAGTGCCACTCTCTGGATGAATGCCGAAGAAATACCGTTGTATTAGTTCTAATGTAGAACTAACCTCGGCGGGATATTGCAAATTAAATAAATATCTAATATAATGCAAAAACACAAGGGAGGAAGCAGGAAATCGACCCCAACCCGATAGGGGACAGATCTGGTATACCGACGGCTCAAGGATGGCCGGCACTGGGCTGGCCGGGGCCGGGGTGTATCGAGTGGACACAGGGGAAGGACAAGTCCTATCCCTGGGAAAATTCGCCACGGTCTTCCAGGCTGAGGTCTTAGCGATCCTTGAGGTTGCGACCAGGGAGGAAGTCAACATAGGCGACGAGGAGGATATATATATCTACTCGGACAGTCAAGCAGCACTGAAGGCAATCCAGAGACCAAGGACGAGCTCTGCGCTGGTTCGACAGTGTCGGGATGCCCTCGATGAACTGGCTGCAAAGAAGAGGGTAAGGCTCGGCTGGGTCCCGGGACACTCCGGTGTAGCGGGAAACGAAAGGGCAGACGAGCTCGCAAGGCGAGGCGCGTCGATGACCCCCATAGGACCAGAGCCACAACTAGGAATAAGCAGAGCACAGGCGTCGAAAATTCTCTCCGAATGGGCTTGGAGTCGTACGACCGCTGACTGGAGAGTTATGGACGCCTGTAGACAGGCCAAAGAGATGGTACCAGAGCCAAGCTCTTCTCGAGCCACTTGGCTGCTGTCAAAGGGAAGAGCAACTCTGGCAGACCTGATAGGAATCTTGACAGGCCACTGCAGGCTGAATAGACACCTGCACCTTTTGGGAATAGGGGAAACCCCACTCTGCCCCAACTGCGGAACTGGAGAGGAGACCCCTTACCATCTAATAGGAGTATGCGACAGGTGGGGTCGCGCAAGAAGAAATATTCTTGGCACGACAACACTGACGCGACAGGAGCTGAGTACCTTGAACTGGGAGAAACTGCTTGTCTTTCTGAGAAAGACGCGGCGACTCAGTTTTGGGGAAGGGTAGTTGTTGAGGGGTGGAACGGGGATGGCAAAAAGGGCCTTTTAGGCCTACTCGCCGGGCCATGGCCCCCCCCAAAAGTACTACTACTACTAATGCAAAAACTGTTACAAATGCATCCACAAATATTAAACACTCCCCATCTGCAACGTTCATTTGTTCCATTAAAACTTTAAATTCGCAGTTTTCGCAGGCTCCTAAAAAAATTATAATTTTTATAGAAATTTTTTCTTGCCTAAATAATATTCTTTTACGTTTGCAACAAATGGAAAACCACATATTATTACCTATATTAATATGAAAAACTCTAAGTTATTGTATTGTTTTTTTAAATAAGGTGTTTTTTAATAAAATGTTATGCATAAAGGAAAACAAATTTGACTGTAAACCTTCCGGTAGCGGTATCCAAATAAATCCCGGTAGAAATGACGACATAGGCGTCGCGTCATGACGTATTTATTGACCGGTGTTTATTAGAATCGCGGTAAACTAAATCTAACCTAAAAATGTATTAGCTTTGTTTATAATAAAATGGTAGTCTGTATACTTTAAACCCCATTCGATCCCTAGTTTAGTCAACCAGAGTTTTAGATGTGTCAGTGCATGCTTGGCATAAATAAATATTACCAAACTAGAGCCGAAATGTAATTCAAAGAACCACACCTATAAGTTTAGTGTTTCACCAATTTGTCATTTTTTATGTGTTTGTATGTAAGGAAATTTAAATTTGTGTTTTTTAAAGTGATTTGATTATATTTATAAATTAAAAACATTTCTTTCTTACAAAGTCTTCATTAAATAATTCATTTTATACTTATGAATATATCATGTACTAAATCAAGTTTCTTAAGAACACCAAACAAAATTAAAACCATTGGTAAATAGTTAAAGTTCGCAAATAGATTTAAAGACAACGATTTATTTTCCATTATAGTTTCGTCATTAGAGAATGGTGTAATATTTTTATTTAAAGGTGTGTGTCTATGTTTTCTAAACAATTACTCATTTCGTCTTTACAAATGCCATGCTGGCCTGTTATTTTATTTTTTGAATGTACTCTAGAGAAATGAACCCTTAAAGTACTTTTCTTACTAAAAATTGTTTTACTTTTACATTTAAATGGACATGCCTTTTATAATCCTTTATTGAAGTCGTTTTAAAAGTACACTCTTTTAAACTGCACAGTGCACACCAATAGAACAACTTTAGGCGCGCTGACACCTTGGTCTAAATTATCTCCGAATAAAGTGTGTTGACGTTGGATGTGACAATAAAATCCACTATAGTTTAGAAACGCCATTTTACAACTTTCGTATTGGCATCGAAAATTTTTACAATTTTTGCGATGAAAATGTTGATGTACCTACAGTATATTTTTTAATGCTCGAGAAACAGCTACTACAAAAATCGCATTTAATAGTATATTATTAACCAAGGTTTAGACAGCCATCATTATTACCCGAGCGGCTAGTTTAAATCACGAGGAGCGGAGCGACGAGGGATTTAAGACGCGAGGGCTATAAAGCTGTCTAAATCGTGGTTAATATAATGTTTTTTCCACTACTACAAACTTTTATAACACATTTATCTTTACAGTATTAATAATTATAATAAATTATAGGTAGGTATAAGTATATTTCTTAATCAAGTTACCTGCGCTTTGGAATTGGCAAAATATTTTGTTGTTTTGTCAGGTGGCTTTGTTATTACGACCCGAATCTGTCCTCCTAATGAATATGGCGAATTATTGTCTCTTATACCCTATATTTGTTATTGATTGTATCGATATTTTACAATATCAAGCATCTCTAATAATCTAATATGTATTGATAATTATCTAGTGGCCTAACCATAAAGAATCACCTTTTAGGTTATTCATGCTTATGAATTCATGTTATAGAATCAAAAATCAAGTTACCTGGGTTCAAATAGATTCTTGAAGATCGGTCAATAATGGATTTTTTCCACTACTAACCTATAACATCGTCATTATTGACCGATTATTAACGTTAGAAATCGTTTTTCTCTACCTTATAAGTTATTATTGACCATGGTCAATAATAAGACATTGAAATCCATTGTTGACCGATCTTCAAGAATTTATTTGAACGCAGGTAACTTGATTTAAAAAAAAAAACGGAAAACTCGTGAAATCTGATGACATAAATGAACAAAAATTGACATTGACATTGACAAAATATTTTGCCAATTCCAAAGCGCAGGTAACTTGATTAAAAAATGTACTTACACCTACCTATAATTTTTTATAATTATTAATACTATAAAGATAAATGTCTTATAAAAGTTTGTAGTAGTGGAAAAAATATTATATTAACCACGGTTTAGACAGCTTATAGCCCTCGCGTCTTAAATCCCTCGTCGCTGCGCTCCTCGTGATTTAACCTTGCCGCTCGGGCAATAATGATGGCTGTCTAAACCTTGGTTAATAATATACTATTAATGCCTTATTATTGACCATGATCAATAATAACTTATAAGGTGTAGAAAAACGATTTCTAACGTTAATAATCGGTCAATAATGGCGATGTTATAGGTTAGTAGTGGGAAAACATTATAACTTACCTTCAAACAGTAAACTGCAATCAAGGGCGGTTTTAGCTTTTCAACATGGGGGGGGGTATTCTCAAATCCCATTTTTTTTTAAAAATGGTGTATGCATTTAGATAGATATTTTTTTTTTAAATAACCATGCAGTAATAAATAGAAAAGCTCTTACTAACCTGAACTGATCAGAAAATAAGTTCGGGGGGGGGGGGGGGCTAGGGAAAAAATAGCGCCGCAGGCAAAACATTTTTGGGTGCCACGCCCTTTTTTCAATGATGATGCTTGGTTTTCAAGTAAGAAAATTAAAAAAACACAGTTTTTCTGCTTTTTTAATCTTTTAGCTTTTCGCTTGTTTAAAATTCTAAATTCATGGGGGGGGGGGTAATTACCCTATCCCCCCCCCCGTAAAACCGCCCTTGACTGCAATACACACGATACAAGAAACTGGTACAGGTCAGAAACAAGAAGTAAATGGGCAAAAATGACTAAAAAGCCGCCCACTCCGTCGTCACTCTAACTCTATTTGCAGTAATCTGCACAAGTATACAAGATGAAGCATGCACGCGTCGCGCGTTACAATCGATCGAAGGGGGCGAACTACATAACCAATTATGCTTTTTTACATTATTTTACATTTTTTTACATGAACTTACATAATGTTTCTTTATTCACAGAATATTAAATAGTAAATTGTAAAATGTTGTAAGATTATGTAATATATGGTAAAATTTCCTTTTCTAGGTTAATTACTTGATAATATACAAAACCTAAAAATTACAATCTAGGCCTAGTACAAATAAATGGCGGTAAATGTATTTTGACGGAAAATTAAACAAATTTGCATGCATTTCTTCCTGCGTATGTTATGTTTTGTCTAGATCTCGTATGTGAGCCTGTGATTAGTGGATTTGTCAATACGTCTGTGCATCCGTAATAGTCTTTAATAATTTTCAAGAAATTTTACTCCAATACTATTTTAGAAACAACATATTCTTAACTAAAAAAGTGTTATAGAATGGCTTCATTCTAACACACTAGTACAAAATGGAATAATTCTGTATCACCTAGTCAAAGCCAACTAGATTTTGAATTCGGCCATCTAAATTGGATGGGGTACCAAATTATTTTGAAGATCATGATAGCCTTGGATTACTTATTTTACGCTGTCAGGTTATAAATTTGACAGCCCTACCATAAGCGCATCTGCCTTGTCCATGTTGACAGCGCTTGATTATTCAAGGTAGGTTAGTTTTATTACAAAATATTGATTTGATAACATAATAAATTATTATTTCTCCAATAGTGTTAGAGAAAGTATAGTCTATATATCGTATGGAATGGCATTTCCGCCCTCGTGAAACCGTAGACCTCGCCTGCGGCTCGACCTACAAACTTTTCGCTCGTGCGTAATTTATTCATTCCATACTTGTTATAGAATATACTATTATCTTCTGCATTTGAAAGTCACGGTGAAGTACTCTATTCAGAAAAAATTTCCCCTGTGCCGCTTTTTGCCGCCACTGAGAGTTGATACAATGCCATTTTCACTAAATAATTTGTAAATTGGTGCATGGAAAGTCTTTAAAATCTCTTCATTATGCCAATTTACACTACAGAGAAATGTATAATAAGTCCTAAGCTTTATCAGTTGCCACCAGAAGTGATCGATATCTTTTTCTATCCGTAATCACCCCGTGTGCCGTCAAGAACAACAGTAGATCAGTAGAATCACAACTCTAGCGAACGAGGAATTGATAAAATTGTAAAAAGTACCTTAACTTACCTATTATTTAATTATTATAAAAACTGAAAAAGATCGTACAAAGAATAAACCTAGAACAATGATAAAACACATATTATTATATAATATTATTTATTATTATATTATTTCAATTTATAATTTATTGCCAAACGCCAATCTAAAATCTAACAAAATCTACTAAATAATTAAAGTTTGCTTAACTATACACAATGCGCTATGCGCCAGTTTCATAGATATGTTTTTAATCTAACTGTTGATACACTGCCAAAGAATGTGCACTGTTTTTATTGTTTTTAAAGCCTTTGTATTTTTTAAATTACTTTTGCATTGATACTCGGCCAAACTGACGGCATTAAAAAGAATATAACACATAAACACTATGCAATGCAGTGACAGGGCGCTATTTACTGCTAAATAATGGAAGTTATTTCGAACTGCTGCAAAGTCCAAACGTTATAAAACTCTATATCGTTTGGAGGCTAGCGTAGGTATTTGCAGTTTAAAAATGCAACAATACGAAGACACCAATAAGGGTAGTACAAGAATAATATCACTTGAGGTACGACATCTACGAGAACAGAGTCATTCCGTATGATGCCCACTGCCAGTACGGGTATTAGGGAGGGCCGAATTTTTTTTTCTCGAATGTGATATGTCCTGGGTAACCAAAAGTTGTCAACTTGATATAGTATTTATGATACAAAATTTGGGCTTTCTGGGATAACATCTTCAGGTGCCTACTTGAGGTCAAATTTGGGAAAATTATGAAAAAATATTCATAAACTTTAAATGAGTGATTTATCTTGACTTTCTCCTCTATATAGCTGTGTTGATAAAAAAATTGGCACTAATAAATTCATAAATTCATCGAAACATATTCATCTGAGCTCAACCGTGCAAATGCGCAAGTAGTGTCGCGCAGCTATATCAATATCACGTACGCCGCCGCAAGTCTGCCTTTCCTGTACCGACAAACAAGATTAGTTGTCTCGACGCATTCGAAGAGTCAACGTCTTATTAACTTATATTTACTCTTTTTAGTGAACGCTTAATTGTTTATTTGTGTGAAAATGCCGAATACACGTAAAGACATTGAATGCGAGGTGTTTGGAGCACCAACAGAACTTAAGTGCAACATACTTCCGACTTATAGCGATGTTATGAGAGCATATTTGTGGCACAGGCAATTAATAAAAGACCAGAACAATGGCAAAGACCCTAGTGTAAGTGATGTTTCTAAAAAAGTTATATCTGTATTGAAAAACATTTGGCAAAATGCTTCTTTACAAGTGGTGAGTGAACAAGAGATTTATCGATTGATTAAAGACTATGTTGTGAAGTTTCGGAGTTTAAAAAAAAAACATTGGGTCCGTACATAATAAAAAGTGTTTAGAGAAGCTAGAAAAATTCAGACAATCAAGTGAGAAACTTTTTGATATATCGACGTGCAAGTGTAAAGATTTTGACTCATGCAAATGAAAAATTAAAGTGCTTAAAACAGAACAAGAATTTTTACGAGACCAAAGAACAGAAAGAAGAATGTTTATTGGAAATGTTGACATTAAATTGGCAAAGGTTTTAGAAAAACGTATGCAAAGAAAATTCAAAGCAAAAAAACAACTAGAGGACCAAAGCCGCCTAGAGCAATTGAAAAATGTAGGAAAAGTGAATGTTCTAGAAACAACTTCCTCCCCACTGGAAGAAAGTGTGTTTCTGGGTGAAAGTTCTACAACAAGCGAGTTTAACTTCAATTAGATAGTCCATCAACTTCAAAAGCAAGAACAGACCTTCGAGGGGTGGATTTCAGAAATTTAGCAGAGGCTTGCGATCGAACGGGAGTTTCGGATAAATGTGCTTCTTTTTTAGCGAATGCTGTTCTGCAAGATCTTGGCGTTGTCAGTAGAAACGACCCTTCAAAATTATTAAACCGTAGTAAATTACGGAGAGAACGAAAGAGACGAAGAACGGAACTAAAAAAGGAATCAACAGGAAATTTGAAAATTACAGGGATCTATTTTGACGGTAGAAAGGACAGAACACTACTGACGGAGAAAAAAGGAAGCACTTATCATAAGAGATACGTTTTGGAGGAACATATTGTTCTTATTGCAGAACCTGGGTCTGTTTATCTCGGACATGTAACTCCTACTTCAGGAAATGCTAAAGACATCAAATCAAGTATTTTCGATTTTCTAAGCAGTAACTTGGGACCTGTTGAAGAACTTGCTGCTGTTGGCTGTGACGGAACTGTTGTAAATACAGGTTTCAAGAATGGAGTTGTTAAGCAATTAGAAGTAGCAATTGGACACTCCTTACAATGGTTGATTTGCCTACTGCACGCCAATGAACTTCCACTTCGCCATTTGATTGAGAAAATGGATGGTAAAACTAACGACCCAAGAGGATTCTCAGGAACGATTGGAAAGCTTCTTCCAACATGTCAGAACCTTCCAATAGTTAAATTCAAAAAAATTGATGGGGAACTACCAGAATTCGACCTAAGTGACACCAGTACCGATCAAGTTTATTTGTATCAAATGTGTTCGGCAATCGCAAGAGGTGATGTCCCCTCAAATTTATCAAATCGTGATCCTTGAAAAATGTCACACTCAAGATGGCTGACAACGGCAAATAGGATTTTAAGACTTTATGTAGCTTCAGAAAAACCTTCGAACGAATTGAAAACAATAACCGAATTTATATTAAAAGCTTATGCTCCTGTTTGGTTCGATATTAAAATCAGATCATCGTGTACTGAAGGCTCCAGACATTTGTTTTCTCTGATAACAAGATCGAGATATATGCCAAGTACAGTTAAAGATGTGATTGATCCGGTCATACAGAGGAATGTATTTTTCGCTCATCCAGAAAATATTCTATTGACAATGCTTGGAGATGTTCGAAAGCCTATTAGAGAACTTGCGCTAAGAAGAATTCTGAAATGTAGAGTAATGAGCCTTCAGAATAGCAAAATCAGAGACTTCAAAGTCCCAAAACTGAATTTTGACGCTCAAGACTACACTGAATTTATAAACTGGCAGTCAGTTAGCGTAACTGAACCACCACTCACAAGAACAATTTCAGATACTGCATTGCAAGAGAGTTCCTGACGACATCGAAATTTTGAAATACCCTTGTCACACACAATCTGTTGAAAGATGTATTAGGACAGTCACTGAAGCCTCTGTTTTAGTAAGCGGAACAGAATCAAGAGATGGCTTGATTCGAACTCGGATTGCCTCCAGAAAAAAAATTCCGAAAACTGAGACAAAACAGCAATTTTTAAAGGCTTTAGATCAATAAATTGATAATTTTCATTAATAAGTGTGAAATAAGCGAAGAGCTGCATATTTCAGTAGTACGCTTTGTGAAAATTAAGAAGCGAACTAGGCACCTGAAGATGGCGCTTGTCAGAGCCGAAACTTTCCATGAATGATCAACAATAGTAGTGACAACTTTCTAGCACCCAGGGTAATCGAGATCTCACACCTTATTTTTTTCCTTATATAGATCGACCCACATTACGAGTATGCTAAAAATGTGGCGGCTTTATTTGATTCCTACGCCACTGGCTCGCACCTTACAAACGGCCATGAATCAATCAATCAAAAGTCAAATCACTTGTAACCATACATAATTATTGAAAGAGCAACACACAATCCAAAATCAAACCCTCCAATAGTTATTCTAAAAAGAAGTTCGATCAATAAGAAAAAAGAATGCCAATAGAACTTAAGCCTTAATTGAGGTCTATATTATGCAGATACCAAAGAGTTGTAATAGTAATGTAAATAAAAGTTTTATAATTTCATGACAACAAATAAATATAAACAATTTCAACAAAATTACAAATCTCAAAACTTAAAATAATTAAAAATTACTTAGGCATTCAAGTCAAGCTGAAACTCAAAAGGAATAATATAAGAAAAATAGTGAAGACGTTTAATACGGAATCTGCTAAACGTCGAAGATACCACTGGATATAAGATAATATTACAAAATTAAACAAAATGACATAGACGCATTTTGTAACCCAGATATGCATCGAATTGGCATTCGAGCATTTTTATATTTATCAGTAATATCTCGTCCGGACATTAACTTCAATTTTGGAAGAAAGTGTTAGCAAGCCTCAAAATTATGGCTGGGGCAGAAATTAAGAGAGTAATGAAATTTTTAAAAGGAACTGAAGATATGAAAATATACTGGAAGGCCCAACAAAATTAGATGGAAACTTATGTGGATACACGAAATAAACATGTGTTCTATGACATCAGCAGAAGCTGCATTCATTCCTCTATCTGAGGCGTCTCAAGAAGTAGTTCACTGAAAAACTTAAATTAATTATAGTAGAAATGTTAGATGTTGAGAAGATAGTGGTAAAACAAAACAATTTTTTTCTTTTTTTTTATGATAAGGCGCAGCACTGCAGGATAAATCCTTTATGGCGCTATGGGAGCGGTGCGTGTGCGCAGAAAACGATTCACGTTGGTCTTGAATCTTTGGAGATTATACTAGTTGGGGAACATGATCTCAGGGAGGTCGTTCCAGAGTGATGACGTTCTCCAGATGAAAGAACATGGAAACAGTGTCGTTCGAGGGACACTAAGCTGAACCACGTACTAATGGGCTGCAGTGGCTCGTCGTGGATTTTTACCATGTACCGCTCTAGATGGTATCAAGCGGGCAACCTCAGTTGAGCACCTGCCAAGAAAATATTTGTAAAATAGACTCAAGTCGCCAGCCCGCTTTCGATGTTCAAGGCTTTCCAGGTTGTTTGTCAGACTATGGTCACCGATCAAGCGAATGGCTCTTCTTTGAATGGAATCTAGCAATCTCAGGGTATGTTTAGGAGCAGAGCCCCAAATATGCGAACGGTACTCTAGCGATGGTCGAATTTGGGCTTTATAGAGCATCAAAAGGTGTATAGAGGTTCTTAGTTCGGAAAAGTACTCCAAGCTTCTGCGAGGCTGCCTTAGCAATGGCCGCAACGTGACTATGTCAAGACATTTTATGACTTTCCAAATTTACGCCCAATAAATGAATTGATGAAGCCAAGGGAATCGAGTGTCCCGCCATAGCTGGGTAGTTCTACAGAGCATGGTCGATACAAGATTGATAATGTTCCAAAATAAATTGCCAGAAACCTAACAATAGGCAATAGGCTATATTTTTGAGGTCGTTGTAGTGTCTACTCTCTAAATAAGCATAGCGGTACCCACTTATTTTCATATAAAAAATTTTCACAGGTGTTTATCCCCAGTGAAATGCATAACCAAACTCACGACCATCACAAACATTTGTACCATTTAGTGGCATAATATATATATTGTATGGTTATGAAGTCGGTATTGTTTTGAAGAATAAAACATGGTCTACGTGATTTTAGATATAATTTTATTGTTCGTTACAGCTATACATCGAATAAAACGTAGCATATCAAGAAAGACCGGATTTTTACTAATTTGATCCCAAAACTTTAGAAATTGAATTAATTGTATCGACTAAAACAGACTTTTAAGATTTTTATTTGTGACTTGTACTTAGTTTTGTTTATATTTCAGAAGGGAATAAGTCATAATGTGAATAATAATATTTATTATACAATTATAAATTTTTCGTTTATAGATCCTTTAGGAACACAAAAATAGGAACGTAAACTAGGATAATATGAATAGATTCAAGACAAAACGACGACTGGTTATAGTTTGAAAAACTCAAATAAACATAGGTGTGTCTATAGAGTTAAAGGAAAGTAAAATAGGTGAATTTCATTGTAAAAGCTAAGAACATTGTTTTCTTTCCTGTTGAGAATCACGTACAATCATGAATATTTTTTTGAAGGTGGTTCCAAAATGCGTAGTACACCGACACACTTGATATTTTGAACATCTTCTCTCGAAGGCCACTGGAAATATCGACCGTTAGGTTGCAAAAATGTGACTAATTTTTCTTTGTTTATTTCTTTCACCAAGCCAGGGTACCAAATGTTATCATAGATAACTGCTATATAGCTGTCAATTTTCATATTGTGCAACTGATGGTCTACGATATAGGTTGAATTATTTTCGTTACATTATGAGCTCTAAACCGCTCTCTTTGTTTTCTCTTTCACTCTGCTGCATTCCTCCTTCTCTTTTCTGTCAGTTGGGATACAGCTTTAGATTTTATTTTAGATGCGGTTTAAACTTTTGCTTTTTGTTTTTTTATCTGCACATATAGTATTGCCACCAGATATTTTTGGCTGAGGAGTTCTCAAATTCCATCGTTGTGATTTAGTCACCGTTTTCAACTTTTTTTGTTGATTAATTTCTATTTCCTTATCAATATTCTTATAATCTACATCCGTCAGCTTTTCTTGGGCATCAGTCTTATCTGTCTCGTTATTAGTATTTTTATCTGTGTAATTAATCAATCCCCTTCACTCGATTATCAATCTTATTCTTTTCACTTCTTTCTTTTTTTCTTACTTTCCACCTTAGCCTGTATTTGTGAGGCGTTAGTATCATTATCTGTCTGGCCAACATTTTTGTTTTCAGAACCTCTCAGCATTTCTTCACTTGCTTCTAAATTTTTTTGTTCACTTTTAGTTCCGTACGATTTAAAGGAAGATTTTTTGTTGTTTTTATTTTTTCGGCATTTCTTGCAACCAGTTTCAATATTTTCGCTTCTTTCTGCCGTTGAAGGTATTTAATGTGAGCTTGTTCCCTCATTTTTTTAAATTTGGCTTTTAATTCGCGTGTATCTAAAGGGGGGCTGCTTGGCCCTGGCATGCTTAAACTATTTTTGATTTTGTCCATTGGCATGCCATAGAGTACAAAAATAAAAAATTCTAAAAACTCCGAGATCAATATTTTTAATTTAAATCTTAACATTTTAATTAATACTGTTAGCGAAAAGAAAATGTATATACTACCTATATTATAGTTTTATAGACACTAAACGTACTATAGGAAGCTTTTTTAACCTATTACCAAACTCAATCAATCAAATTTCTCATAACCGTCACTAGGGCCTCACGACCGTCAAATTCAAATTTTTGTATTCCGTGGCAGTTATGAGTGTGACGGTCGTAAGGGCCGCTAGATAAAAATGACGGAATATCGTATTTAGAAGTGATATAATATTGAAGTGAAGTTAGGTACAGACTCTGCACAGGAAATCAAGAAATCAAAATGTGTACGTGTATATTTGTCACTTGATAAATGTTAAAATAAATAACGTGACGGTCAAGAAAGAACAAATAGGGACAAATATTAAACCTACCTCAGAAATTAGCGAAAGTTAGTATATTTTACGAAATAATACTTGTTTACTGCTCCTCGCATGCCTTTACACCGAATACAAAACGGCGTTGCGTCGTTTAGTCGGCGCTGGTTCTAGTGGCGATTATAATATTAACCACTAAAAACCCTTGTGACGGTCGTGAGTGTCAATCGAGTTATGCGTCTTTACTAGTTCATACTTTAAATGTGAGACTTAAAAGCATAAAATTTACATCTTGGCCAACCAATATTAAATATTTTGTAATAGTTAAAAAAGCGATGCACGGTCAATATCTCTCCGATATAGAATTAAAAGAGAACAAATCTGCCAAACTATAAGTAGTTATGCGTGGCGGTCTTGAGTTCTAAGGGTAAGCACATCCATTTTAATACTTTTTTCCGCAGTTTAGCTGCATTTTTTTTATTATAACGTTGTGGGTAATACTATTGCAAGCAAAAAGTGAACCCGTGAGTGTAATTATGTATTTGTCGTGAGTAGAAACGGTATTATTCATGAATCCACCATGCGTTGTAGAATTGCCCAACTATATCCGGTTCTTCAACATTATTTTTTTTAGAAGAAACCACCGCCTGGGTCTTTTTAGCATTAAATTCTACTTGGTTACTGTCACCCCAAGACAGAACCTCTTCCAGGTCTTTGTTGAGATGCGAGACTTCTTGGTGCCTATAGAGAAGTTCATTGGCAGCCGATGTCCGAAATAGGAATTAAATACAATTTTGTAAAAGACTTAAACCAAAAAGGACAAATTATTTGAATATTGTTCATTCATAAGAATGTTAGCAAATTATTTTTAACAAAACTACTTGGGCAAGAAACCTTTCAGAATTAATAGAAACGATTGGAAAATTTCGTCGCTGAGAAGGAGTGTCGAATAATTATTGCGACGTGTAAGTGAAACAATGGAGTCTTCCTCCTCAGTTTAAACTGTTTATTTTGTTACTTTGACTCCACTGCAAGTATGGACTATTTCTTTAATTATTGCGACATTGTATTTTTATGTGAAAGTGCTATCTATCTAATCCCGTCGTACGGTTAGTTCATCGAGTTAGTCAAATTAAAACTTTCGCTCCTATTATTTAATTGTGTTTTTCCTTTGCGGTTACTTATTGGGAGGTTTTTGAATTTTCTTTATACATTTATATATTTATTTTTTTAATTGATTTTTATTGGCTCTTTTTTATTTTTATTGCTTCATTTTTAATTTTTATTATGCAAATTGCTGTTATTGCTCTTTATCTATTTATGTGCAGTCAAGGTTGGAGCCAGTTTTCCGGGTGTTTGTGTCTCTGGACTTCAGTGGAGCGAACGTGTGTTGTTATTAACGGATTGAGTGAAACGTCCGTTCTTTGAAAATACATTAGTAATAATTTTGTGGCGTCTATTTTATCCATGGGCATGTCCGTTCGTAGTACGTCTACAGACATAAATCTTAGTAAAACTTGTAATTTATCATGAGTACTCTATTTTGATATTTTACAGATCATAAAGGAATTCTTTTTAAAAATCATGACCGACTACTACAAACGTACGGACATTTCGACCAACGAACTCATAACACAGTCACATACAAGAGCAAGACCTGACTCGACATACAAACTACCTAAAGATTGGCTTCCTATTGGCGAGCCCATTTAACAGTAGGGAGGCACTAGAAATAGTGGAGAAGCACTATTAGCAGCGTTTTAAGGACGGTAAAAAAAAGACGCCAAAAGCAAGCAGCATCAAAATCCTAGATTACCACGCACGACTCACCAAGGAATAAAGCTACTGCCGAATAAAAATAAAAATACATATGAACAATACCGACAAAGTAGACGAGGAAAGAAAAGAAGTCCTAGATCTAACCTAGCTTACGAACACATGGAAGATCCCGTATTTTGATATTTTAAAACTTTTAAACGTCTTCTATTGTTTACGGTGCATCAGGTTGATATACGGTAGCTACGTCAGAACTGCTCTTTTGATAAATTTGTAAATTGCTATTTTGGTTTTCAAATTCGTCTTGCTTCTAGCACAAAGTAGTGGGTATACAGCACCCAGCTGATTCTGTGCTTTGGCAATTCGTTCGTCAACGCATGCATTCCAAGCTATATTTTTGTCGATGGTGAGGTCGAGGTATTTAATTTTATCACTCCATGAAATCCACTTATTATTTACTTTAACTCGCGTTCTTAATAATTTCACTATATGGCCTTCGAGAAAAAGATAGCTTGCAGCAATTTTAGTTTACACGTGTCCATTCACTTCTGGAGGATTATTTTTAATTTTAATGATAACAATGATACGGATAACAATATGACGTTGCAGACGGGATACTACGCTCCCAGATGCCCCCGAGGTGGCAATGATCGCAGTGTCATCAGCAAACAGGTATAATTGCGTCTGTGCGTGACGCGGTATGTCCGCCGTGTAATTATTATAAAGCATAGAATGCTCTTGTCATAGATGTGGTGTTTTCTAATGACACCGCGAACGTTCTGTCCTTAAGGTGTAAAGGTGTGAAATCAAAACTTTTATAAGCTAATTTGGCATACCTAACCTTATTAACTTTACGGTTAGTCCGTCGTGCTAGACCTTGTCAAACGCTTTCGACACATCAAGAAAGACTGCCCCCATTGACATAGGGCAGTTATAACCTCTTAGTACATTTGTTGCCAATCGTGATATCTAGCGCACCGTGCAATGAGCAGCTCAAAATACGAACTACTCGGGTAGTAAAATATCGTTTTCTAATACAAAATCGGTTACCCAATTTAATTAGCTTTTCAACTACTTTGCTAAGGCATGATAAAAGACTTATTAGCCTATAATTAACCGCCGATGGTAAATCCTTTCCAGTTTTTGGTATCAACACCACTATAAATGTTTTCCAGTGGTTTAGAAAGCAGCCTCTATCGAATATAGCTTGGGCTATATTTACTACGTCCACTGTTGTTTTTTCCGGTAGATTTTGGTGGCTTTGTCTTTGATACAGTCAAAACCAGGTGCTTTCCTTGCATTTATGACATACATAACAGAGCGTACTTCCTCCAGAGTTGTCCCTGGTATTATTTGAGCATCATGTCTCATATTCTTATATATTTGGATAGCTCTAGTGACCCGCGCATCCCTCGTAGGATTCGGGGATAAAAACTCACTGAATTGCTCGGTTAGGCTGTCAGCAAACAGTTAAACATTTTCTTCAGGATCGATCAACATGTTATTATTTGTTAAATCTTTAATATATAACATGGGTTTTCTGACCTTGTCAATGATTTAGTAAATTTATAGCCTAAATTGTCTTCGATCCGTAAATTTTCCATTTTATCCAACCATATTTATTATTCTTTTCTTTTAAAAGTTGTTTAATTTCAGCTGTTTTCCTGCTTGCTTGTGTTTCTATACGCGGGACCCTAGTTTTGTAAGCTAGACGCAGTGTTTTATGTTTGTTCTTGATCCTCTGGGCACGGTAGAATAAAATTAAATAATTGGTAGATCCACTAGCCCCATATTTTTAATTTTGCCGGCATCGCTGGAATTTGAAGCGAAACCAGTTCTAACTGGATAGTGGCTAGCGCTGGCACTAATTTGGGCTCTTTCGCTTAACGAAAGGCATTTTAGTCCAATAAACGCTTAAAAAGGAATTTTGGTTAGAAAGCTGCTTTTTTGGTGGAAGCCACATTTTAATGTTTGAAAACACACTTCGGTATTATTTTGTATTCAACCCTTGCATAAGAGATGGAAAATTACATTAAAATGTTTTTTTTGACCTGTGGCGTTAAAACAAAAACACTAGAAAAAAAGGTTTTAGACAAAAGTTGTAGAGCATTTAAATCTGAATAAAAACGTTTATGATCATTTTTACGATATCTCTAATAGTTGTGGCCTTAGAATCCTGTGAACTTGGAGGGTAAGTCAGCGTCTTCGAAATTTCACAAACGCATTTAATTTTCAACTTGGCAACACTGCCCATCGTCTGGCTGAAGCTCTATACGGGTATCTGAAAAAAAAGTTTTTTGGTAGGTACGTTAATTTATTAGAGTATGTTATTTTTGTACTGTTTTGAGGTTTCTATGAGTGAAACATTTTTGTGAAATATTGTTTGAATAACCCTGTGAAAGGTATGTATGAAACTAAGCCAAAAATTTTGAATGGTTTATAATTAGGTATTTTATATAATATGATATTTTTATTGGGGGTGTATCTTGAATAATAATATTGCTCATTGTCAGTCAACTGTGAAGATATTAAGGTTAAACGATTTTTGTAGGTTAAAAGAGTAAAGCAAAAAATCAGTTTTAAACAGTTTTTTTAGAGCAACTTTTTGGGTGCCAATAATTGATGGTGTGCCAATTTAATATACACTCCTATAATAGGTATCACCTATATGAAAAATAATATGAAGTACTTAATAACTGTGCAGTGAAATTTATCACTTATACTCAGATTTTGATCTTCTCTTACATTGTCTTTCTAAAGTAAAGTAGGTAATATTTTTTGTTTTTAAAATTTTCGAAATGAAACTACCCTATGTGCTGTTCGGATGTATTAGCTATCTACTAACCAAATTTTACGTATACCTAAAATACAGATATAAATTGTATTTGCGCACCCTGTATCCGCAAAAAATCATTCGGCATCTAAAAACCCGATAAATACTGCACTAGACCGAGCACTAGACGCTGCAACTCTTTTCCAAAGACGACAGTGATGCCATATCCATATTTAGGTCCCATTTATTAAAGACCTGACCAAAAATTGTTTTTGAAATTTGCGAACGTCTTATGGCTTTTAGATTTATAGATTAGAAAAAAGTAGTAATAACCTTTTTTGTGTAAAATTTAATGCTCTACAACATTTAATAAAAACTTCTTTTCATGTTATTTTTCATTTAAAAGTTATAACCCAAAAATATATTTTCAACCCCAATTGAAGGGTTTTTTAGCTCTCGTGCAAGGACTGGACACAAAATAACAAACATTAAAATGTACCTTCAACCGAAAAAGCAGCTTTCTAACCAAAATTCCTTTTTAAGCGTTCCGTTTATTGGACTATTTGGAAAACTATTCTGTTCGAGTGGTCGCGTCTGATGAACATAATTATTTATAGCGCTAGGCTCACTTGCTGTTTACAATTCCATGGACTAATGAAGTTTTACCAATTTTTACTGAATACCTATCAAACCCCCTCCCTTCGTGCAGCGGCTGACTAGAGACTGCACGCGCTGCCGTTGTCTGGTCGCCTTTCTTCTTTTGATGTGAAAACATGAGAAAGGATTTTAGGTGATATTTGAACTCTGCTCGGGGCAACTTTGCCCACCCAAAACGCCTCGTTTTTTGAATGTCTAAGTGTTGTTATTAAGGATATATTCATAACAAGTGCACCGCAACAAGTGGCTATATGGGAAAAAGTAAAGATAATACTTTAGTTGTGACGTAAGAGAGTGTCAAAGGTTTATAAAGAACAGAAGCAGCGTCAATCACGGTATCATTATATATTTGTACGGCTTTATATATACTAGTCGAGTTTGTACGTTGATTTCTCATAAGGTACCTATATGAAATTGTGGATATCTTTTATTCTAATTTGGTGTTGATTGATTAAGACCTAATGATTAATGATGGCAAACATTTTGGCGAAACATAATATGTTGCCTTACAAATTACAAATAAAAAGATACTGACACCGTTACTGGGAGCTGCTGTTTGTCTTTTAAAATACAAGTTGGTTATTTTAGTTTTAACATTGAAAATGTTTATATTATCGCACGGGCACGTAGTATGGGTACGGAATTCGAAATTCTTGTGTTGCATTTGTCCCTGACGTCACACCGAGTTAAATGATCGGGATCA
The DNA here is from genome assembly GCA_963920685.1 of Polydrusus tereticollis. Classification (NCBI taxonomy): domain Eukaryota; kingdom Metazoa; phylum Arthropoda; class Insecta; order Coleoptera; family Curculionidae; genus Polydrusus; species Polydrusus tereticollis. The sequence continues at coordinate 93,800,300 of OY987333.1, forward strand.
GACCAAGTCGAGAGTAATCGTATGGTTTCGCTGGGGCAGTCAGCGGGTGCAGCTGGCGTTCGCGATCGAGCGTAGCATCGTAGCGATCGGCCGTCGCCACAGGGTGGTTCGGCTGGCGCGGCTGGAGCGCGCTTCAGATCATATTCGTATTTCGTATTGAAAGCGCTTATGTATGACTTATAATGAACGCCGATAACATTAGTTGCATGCTGTTGTTGGAGGAAGAAGACGAAAAGGAGATGTTAGCCCAAATTCTTCCATTTCGACAAACGTCATATTAACACTTGAATTTATACTATAGGTACCATATTTAAATCAAAGCTGCAGCATAACAAGTAAACAAATCAATTTGATTAAGACGTCAAAGTATCAAAGCATTTTAAAATTGTATCATTAGTTGGTATATCCGAAAAAAATATCAAAATTAGAAAAAAGTCAGTGGCGTGCATTTTAACATTGAAAAGGTTTATATTATCGCACGGGCACGTTAGTATGGGTACGGAATTCAACAAAATTCTTGTGTTGCATTTGTCCCTGACGTCACACCGAATTAAAATGATCTGGATCAGACCAAGTCGAGAGTAAACGTATGGTTTCGCTGGAGCAGTCAGCGGGTGCGGCTGGCGTTCGCGATCGAGCGTAGCAATCGGCCGTCGCCACAAGGTGGTTTGGCTGGCGCGGCTGGAGCAGCGCGTTTCAGATCATATTCGTATTTCGTAGTGGAAGCGCTTATCTGTGATTTATAATGAACGCCGATAACATTAGTTGCATGCTGTTGTTGGAGAAAGAAGACGAAGAGGAGATTTTAGCACAAATTCCTCCATTTCGGCAAGCGTCATATTAACACTTGAATTTATACTATACCATATTTAAATCAAAGCTGCAGCATACCAAGTAAACAAATTAATTTGATTAAGACGTCAAAGAATCAAAACATTTTAAAATTGTATCATTAGTTGGTATATCAAAATTAGAAAAAAATCAGTGGCGTGCATTTTTTTGTCAATAATATCCGTTGAAGTGTTTCCCGGGACGCCACTGGGCTTTATAAATTTAATCTAGTTACGGCTAATTAAGCCTCTTATCATTATGAATGACGGTACCAAATTGCAATAAAATCGGGAAAAGGATATTTACAGAAATAAAAAAAAAACGATTTTTTTAAAAAAACTTTAACACTCTGTACATCAAAACGGGGCAACTCCGGACACATATTCAGGTTAGTTTAGGTTAGCACTTCCGAAACACCCTGTATACAATCAAATACAACGGTCAAAAACACAAATATTTATATCAAAATATTGATAACAAACAATAACACCAAACGATACAATGCAATAATGCGAAAATCACGGGTAAAGTAAATTCAACCCTGTCGCCCAGGGCCTTTTAGTTTTATTGCCGCTTGACCAATCGAAATAGAGTTACGGTTGTCATTAAGTACTGATCAATATTTCCCTCGTATACATAATCTTGGATTTGAATATGGTATAGGGTAGACTGGGGCAAGTGTAAAAATGGGGTAAGTGGAAAATCAGAGCGCCAATCAGGCAATATTGAAAGTTTACTTGTCTGTGTGGTTCGAGGCAACCAACTATACGTTAGCGCTGTTGAATTATCTACTCCCGGCGAGTTACCAGGTGTTTTTTTCTTTCTGAGTAGTCATTTGTAACATAACCTCCGAATCGGTCCGTTGAATAGTGTGTGATATCTCCATAAAAAATTGGTCAAAGGTAAAAACTTATAATATACTTTTAGTTTTATTGCATTTTCTTATGTTTAGTCAGTTGTTGTAGCTTTAAAATCCTATATACCGACCAAATCTAAAAGCGGTTTTTACTCACGAACAGGTTTGCACTTCCCCCATAAAAAACATAATGTGGGGCATGTGTGAAAGTTGTAATGGGGAAAGTGTATAGGTTAGTTTACACTTGCCCCATTTTCCTGGGAATGCTAAAGTTCATTGGCATTGACACTTAAAGCTTTTATTCTTTACAGAGAGTTGACGTCATGGTACGAAATTATAAAAGAAAGTCCGATAGGGCTGCCTATGGGGAGGAGCAATTAAATGCTGCAGTAAATGCCGTCAATCAAGGTCAATTAACCATGTCGATGGCTAGTATCGAATTCAGAATCCCATACATTACAATCTACTGTAGAATAACTGGCCGCCGCGGCAAAAAAAGCAAGACACAGGGCCGACCTCCAATACTTTCTTGGCAAGATAAGTGTCAACTGGCCGAAAATATAAAAACAATGGAGAAGTGGGGATATTGATTAACTTCGAGAGAGCTTCAAGAAAAAGTTCGGGACTTTGTAACTTTAAATAATATTCCCAATCCTTTTAAGAACAATATGCCAGGCACAGACTGGCTAATAAAGTTTAAACAACGTCACTCTTTGAGTATGAAGAAACCACAAAGCTTAGAGTACTGCAAAAAGAAATCTACGGACTCATTCATAATAGGCCAATATTTTTTTTTATTGGAAAAGGCTATATTGGAGTTGGGTCTTCAGGATCGTCCTGAATGTGTTTACAATTTAGATGAGACTTCACTGTGTACAGATCCTTCTCGTCTTAAAATTGTTGGCGCGAAAGGCAACCCCTCTTCAAGCATTATTGCTGGATCGGGCAGAGAAAATATAACCGTCCTGGCAGGAGCAAGTGCTAGTGGTAGAAAATTGCCACCATTGATAATATTTAAATGCAATAACATTGATAATATTTAAATGCAATAACATTGATAATATTTAAAGGCAATAATATTGCTGGATTTCAGAAAGAAATGAAGACTTCTTCAAAGACACCGTAAATGCAGCCAGCGCCAATGGATGGATGACCTCCGAAATATTTAGAAATTACTTTCTAAAGACTTTTATTCCTTTGGTTCGTGATCAGGCACCAATTATTGTTATATATGATGGGCATGTCTCGCATGTGGATTGCTTATTAATTTAAGCCGCAAGAGAAGAAAATATTCATATACCTAAACTGCAGCCCATACAAGTCATTTACTTTAACTTCTCGATTTGAGTATGTTTAGATCCTTTAAGGCAATATGGGAGAGGGAAGTAATAACATAGCAAAGACGTCATCAGGGACAATGACTACCAAAAAGGGACTTTGCCACATTGCTAGTGAAAACCTGTGCTGAAGTAGATTCCGGAATCATAAAAACAGGATTCAGAAAGGGTGGTATTGTTTCATTTAATAGACATGTTATTCCTAAAGAAAAGTATGACATCGGTGCCCTAAAAAGATGGCAGGAAGACTTAAAAAATCAAAGATCTGTAACAGATTTACAACCGAAGCCAGAACGCATTGATATTGACAGGAATGAACATGATGCTGTAGCACCGAATGTAACAGAAAAAAACGCTACTTTCGAACAGTCAATGTTAAAAACAGTAAAGCCTTCTACATCTGGCCCTTCATTTAAAAGGAAACTAGCATCTAAAGCAGAATTACTTACAGCTCCTTCAGCATCTAGTGCCACCAATCTCAAAGTAATTGTCAGCTCTGATCAAAATGAAGAAATATACTAAATAATCATCAGGAGTCTATAACTGAACCTGTAGTACCAGCTACAACCGAAAATCGGCAAGAAAAGAAGGCAAGTTTTGATGATCTACTACTTGATTCGCTCCGACAGAGTCCTTCTTCTAATCCAAGGAAACGAAAGCGCTTAATTCAAGGTGGCCAAACCATTGCAGGTACTATCGCAAGTAGTCAGTCAAAAATCTCTACAAGTTCATCTACTATATCTAAACCAGCTATGAAAATTGACCGAAAGAGTAAACAAAGTCGGCCAAGTCCGTATCAATTTGAATCCAGCTCCAGTGAAGCAGATTATGAAAGTGTACCTTTTATGGAATCGGATCAAAGTTTCACTTTAGAATCGGATTGCGAAGATCAGATTCCTGAAATAAACAAAGACAATATTTCCATTGAAGACTGGGTACTGGTTAAAAACACATTACCAAAAGCAGAGAAACATTTTATTGGCCAGGTAAATACTGTTGACAACGGCTTTGAAATCAAGTTTACTAGAAAACTAAATTACAATTTTTTTATGGCCACTCACCGATGATGTCGATGTAGTAACACGCCGAGGAGGTTTTCATTTTAATGTGAAATTTGCGGGATACAATATTTAACAAGTTCCATAAAATTATTCGAATTTTTAAACTTTAATTTTCTTTTCTGTTTTAGTTTCTCCTTGGGAATAACTCCTACTGTTTTAGAGATTAAAGCCAAACATTGGGTTTTGAACGGATAAAATACGTTTATAAAAATATTATTCTTGTTATTAGGAATTTTTTGAGGGTTATTTTGGATTACTTATTATTTTTCAGAGGTACCTTTTAATTTTTCGTTTTTATGATTTGCTTGGCTAACTATTTCCCAACAATAAAAAGTTCATAACTTCTCAGATTTTAATTTTTTCTTAAGTCTGTAAAAAGAAAAATTGGCATGGGAGATATAAACTTCATTTACACTTTCCCATTACCACTTCTGCGAACATGCATGGAAATTGTATTCCGATTTTACACTTTCCCTTTTTGGGGTACCTAAGTGTAAAATTTCGGTACAAAAAAAAATCATTCAAATCTCAAGATCTCAAAAATAATTCATGAGTGCCCTATGCAGTATGAAAAGTAAACATATTAAACTATTACTTTCTTACAAAGACACTTTTATAAATATTGTATATTTAAAGTAGGAAGGAAATAAACTTGAACTATTAAAAAGGGCTTCGCAGTTGCCCCAGTCTACCCAAATTATAAGCTTTGTAATGTAATGCTGAAAAATAAACAGAATGGACTTTACCGTTCTTCCCTACACTTGCTGCCACTTTTTTTCATGCATTTTCTTTCATTACAACATTTTTGTAATTTTCGTTCTCATAGTTGTATAAAGGGGGGTACTTTTGCACCTCCTCTATCAAACACTCGTCAGCAATTGCCGAAAACGGTGGCATTCTGCTGAGCGATCACGGCTGGACTGGTCTCTCTAGCAGTCCGAACGCAGCCACTGCAATTGACGGCGAACGCCGTGTCGCTGAGCTGCGGCAGTGAAACCGTGTACATACAAATCGCATTAAACCAGTACCGAGCTACCAATCGCGAACGCCAGCCGCGGCCGCTGACTGCTCCAGCCAAACCATACCTTAGAGGCGCGTTAGAGTTTATAACCTTTATTTTACTATTTTTTTATATTATGAGTCAATAAACCTTATATCAGCTACCTAAATATAACATTCAAATCTATGAGTTTTCGCAGATCACAAATCTCACAATAGACACAAGCGTTGCACTCTGCTTCGGCATTTTCAATGTCCTCCCCGGTTGCATCTTTGTAAAGGACTGTAAATTTTTTATAGTACTTTCATTTCAAAACGAACCACCCTAAATATCTATAATATAAGATTTGACAAAAAACATCTCAATTGAAGGGAAAGTTTAATTATACATTTAAACCCAGCTTGTTCTGGTCCTTGATACAAACCCTTGCACTTTTTCCGCCGGATTGCCATAGGTACGCCAGTATGACCGGTCAATGATCAGACGACAGTTCCGATAGAACAGCCGGCTGTGAAATATGTCCCGTTTTCTTAAAAACGAAAACGTCTAGAATATGCGATATAAAACCCGCTTGAGAGTGTGTAGGCTTCACCGGCGATAGTATTTGATAGTTTAAATCGAGTGACTCATTAAATAGAGTGAGACCTCGTGCGTTTTGGACTCAATAATCTTTGCCAGATAACCTCCGTCAAAGTTGACTGTGGGACTGCAGTAAACAGAACAATTTGGTTTTTACTTTAAAGCATGAACCTCCAATATGGGTACAGCTTGACATGCCGACTTCTGCGATAACATTTTTCCTGACAAGAATCATGGTTCCGCCCATGCATCGGTATATTTCTCCGGTCATTTCTAAAACAAGTATAATTGGAGCACGCGAATCGATTGCCTTTTAACCATGTTTCTTGTATAAGCAAAACGTCAATGCTGTATCTCTCAATAAAGTCAACAATTTTAAGTTTCTTCTCCTTAATCCCATTAATGTGAATTGTTACTAAACTAAGGAACGCAATCTCAGTCTGCAAGACCATCAACGTGTTTATATAAAAGATTTTAGAGTCAATCAAAAAGCTCTACAAACACTACAAGACATTATCACTGACACCACTACAACTTCGAATCAAGATACAAGCATATGAGAACGACACCATTATTAGCGAGACAAGTGAAACGAATGACATAAATGACGTAGACATGGTAGAAACAGACGAAAAACAATGGCGTGCCGTCATCATTACTTGAACATGGTGCTGTATTTCTTACTGGAACTGCTCCAGGAGTAGTTGCGCTAACTTCTGCAGAGTATTCTGCTATACCTCTTACATTGTCCATTGTTTGAAATTTTATTTTGATTATTACGCAAAGCGTTATTATTTTGTTGCCCAAACGAAATTTGGTTTTAGAACATTGGTTGTGGTGTTCGTGGTAGTATTCCCCTGGTTGACCCGACAGATCACATTCGGACATCTTGGACACTGCTCTTTTGCGCATTTCATACATTTAATTTTTGAAGCACATTTGACCTGCGCGTACCCGAACAGCTGACATTTATGACACTGCGTAGTCTGTGATTTTTGTCCGCTGTATTTCCACGCGAACACGAACACGATCAATACATTTCAGTTGGAGGATTTTTTTCCTGCGTTTTCGGCAAGAGATCGAGTACCAGGGCATGGCGGAACCATCTGCACCCTTTCACCTGATAAACTTAGACGAAGTGAAACCTGATCGTTCTAGATCCTCGTTAATTTTTTGTTTAGACCAGTCGTCAATGACCCCTCTGATAACTACATATAACTCTTAATCTTCGGCAAATTTAAACCAGTGATGCACAATTTTTAAGGATGTAAAGAATTTTATTACCTTATGATAGTCGACTGGCGTAGGCGGATAAAGTTTCATCCCGTCTCTTAGTACTATCGCATTGCCGAATTGGACATTTTTTGAAGTTAGCGTGAAATTTCTAAGTACCTTTCCTTTTCACGCAAAATAATTGGTGGTACTCTGATGCGGTTTTGTGTCTCGTTATTTTTTGTGGTATTGTCATTTGTCTGCGTTGTTGTCTGTCGTTAAGAAGAATTCCCGCCACTTGTGCTAGGTATTGTTTTATTGATAAAGTCATTCGCGTCGTTGTTAGTTAGTTTCTGTACCGAGAATATAGTACTTGTCTGTACATTTGTTGATCGTCATCTAAATTTTTATTGTTAGTTTGTCTTTCGTCTGTTTCTACCATGTCTACGTCATTTATGTCATTTGTTTTACTCGTCTCGCTAAAAATGGTGTCGTTCTCATACGCTTGCATCTTGATTTGAAGTTGTAGTGGTGTCAGTGATAATATGTCTTGTAGTGATTGTTGAGCTTGTTGATTGACTCTAAAACCTTTTGTGCGCGAACACGTTTGTAACAATGAACGACACAAAATACTTTAACCTGTATCTCCATAAGTCGACTGGTTCAAAAAATTTCTTTTGAATTTTATTGCACAGGTTTTTATTAACAAATCAATCACTTTGTCATTTTATACCCTAGCATGGGTATGACATACTAACACATTTCTAACTTAGACTCGTCAAACAACCACTTAACTCTTCTTAAATACTTTTTACTACTTTTAAATACTTTCAAATACGTTCAAATATTTTCCAACCATTTTTACGTAGAGGATTCGCCGTTCCACGGAGCGCAACCTTTCTCTGTAGAAATCAGCGTGACACTCTACACTTTACTTTACTTTGAATCACTTTTGACCATTTTTACGTAGAGGATTTACCGTTCCACGGAGCGCAACCTTTCTCTGTAGAAATCAGCGTGACACTAGTCTGTTGACAAAACATTGTCCGTTTCGTACCGTCTACCGACACCTTGACCAATCAGGTACTGATACGTCACAATCCAAGATGGTTTATTTCACGTCACAATACTGTTGCCAACCAATGAGAAAGACATCCACTGTTACTATGCAAGCGGCGTTTATCATATTTACATTTACGTGTTAGGAAATGATACAGAATCGCCGCGCGCCGACCGTGTTTTTTATACATAAGGTTTTGATTTAACTTATATTTTTATGGATGCACAACGTTGCCATTACTGTAATATGCGGTATTGCCAATTATATTGCATGTAAATATAATGTACTTTCCTCATTGTTTTAGCATTTAGTAGTAACATAAAAACATAGTAATTGAGCACAAATGCGGCGTTGCCGCTTAGATTAGTATTACGTTACATTACATTTCATAGAATTGAGTTCCACGCTTTTACTTTAACTTTGTACTGGGTCACGACAGAAATATGACGTGTGTCTCAAACACCTTTTGATGATCGCTTTTAGCAAACTGTTCTACGACCTTATCTGCTCTAGTTCTGCGTCTTCCTCTGCCCTTATCTTTGCCACTGACTCATCAAACCTAATTGCCCATCGTTCGTTGATGTCATGAAATAAATTCTGAAGAAGTGTCACTTATTAGTAAGTCCTTCAGTGGTCTTGGGGTTTTACTCGGCTTTTTTAGGGATTCCACCCCTTTGATTTTCGTAAAATTCTGACTTTAACAATTTATCAATTCTTTGACGTTTATTTGTATTATTAATTTATATGTAATTATACTCTCCGAATGACTTTCTTTATAGGCATGATGCTCAAATTAAGGTCACTGCTTCAATACTAAACTTATTCTCAGACTTATTTCGGTTGTGGTGACTTTCTACCTTAGGAAAACTATTAACATGAGTTACTACCATATTTCTATTAAGAGCGGTATACTCGACTGTTTTTAAACCACCACGTTTATCTTTAACGCTAGCAGGTATTCAGCCCTATAATCAAACACACAAGTTAACTTTTAACGTACCGTTTCCATGACAACAACCGAAAAAACCCTACTTGTTAATTTTTCACTGTGGTTGAAAAAGAGGTTATTTTGAAGTTAGCGTCTAGAGTTAACTTGTGTGTTGGATCATAGGGCTAATTACCCTGTTTCAGTCGCTGAACTAATATAGGAATCTTCTGAGGGCTTGTTGCACATATCTCAATAAAAATTTTTGCACACTGTCTTAACATTTGCTTGCAATATTAAATTAATTGTTGCTATGGAGAAAACTTTAAACGGTAATATAGATAAAAAGAAAGGAAATTAAGCAGGTAATTAAATATTAATTGCAGATTTTGTAGCTCTTAAAATTTATCAGTAGTTTCATAAATACGCTTCTTTACAATCTGCACACCTTTTGTATAAACAAGTTTTCTTTGTCCTTTCTGAAAATCGGGATTATCTTTTCCACTCCGTTCTGTAGTTATTTAAATTCTCAAAGTTAACTTTATTAACTTTGTTTTTTATCGTTTCATTAATTCGTTTGAAATCATAAAACCTTTATTGGCACCTATAATACCATAAGGTAAGCGATTGAGCTAGAAACGTATGACAGCAGGCGTTTAATTATCCCAACTTCCACAAAAAAAAGTAATTTGTATGACAAAAAGCGGTCGTTATTTGAAATGCAGATTATGTGAAATTTATAGACTTATATGTCTTATTGATTTTAACCACTCTGTTAAAAACCTTGAGTGACCTTTAGTTGACTTTCTGAAGCAACTGTTAATTAATCGTTCTGAAAATGTTGCTTTCATAACAAAATATCATATTCTGTTATACAAAATTTCAAAAGACATTTTTAGCGAATACAGACACACTTTTTTGACTGATGTATACCCTTTCGTTTGCCCAGATGGCACAAAGATCATCACCATCTTAAACATGTCTGCAAAAATATGTTCGAACCGTCTTTAAACTGTAAGTCCAAATCTTATACATTTCTTTAAGTATTTAAAACATCGTTTTAAAACTGCTTAAAGGTGATTAATTCAGAACTTGTTTCTGCATTCTAGATTGTAGGTACCTATAGGTATTCCAACAAAAAAAAATCTATAAGCATCGTAGATAGAAACCCAATTAATTATATGCAACATTAACTAAAAATTCAGAAATATAAAATTTATTAACCTTTTAAAACATTTAGAGTAATAGAAGTGGGCAGTACAAAGGGGTGTCGGTCTAGAAGAACAATGAAAGACAATATATTTCGCCTTGGATAGTCGCAAATTACTCATTTAAATTTAGATTATAATCCTTCTGCCTCTGTCTGAAACTCGACGAAGGTATGCAAAGCTCCTGAGACTCGATGACGAGCTAACTAACGCTCTTCGCATACTGTAGTCTCATATATTGAATGGTCATCTAATACATATAACATTTTATAAATAAAATATTTATTTACGTTGCCAAGCTAGGAATTATTATTTCAATAAAGAAAGCAGACAACTTTTTGTTATTAGCTCGATGATAAGAGACACCAGAAACCAAGTACCTAAAATTAATATTTTTTTTAAGACCGACCAGAAAATATACACATTTTGGACAATTTTTCGCCCAGAAGATAACGTTTTGTCGATCAAGACCGGAAAATGGACGTGAAGGAACGGTAAAATATTTTTCCGGTCCCTGTTTTTTCAGTTTTCCAATCGCTCTTTGATAATACAATCTAACTTGATTTCGTTACTATGATAACAACATTTCGATGTATTGTCAAGTGACAGTTCGTTGATTTTTAATTTGTTGTTTATGTCGCGAGTACGCAAATTTAAAAATATGAATTCAGATTTTGAATTATCCGACACGGAAAATGAGATTCCAGAAGAAATTTTGGAAGCAGCAAGGAAAGCGACTTACGATATATTGCCAGTAAAATCAAAAGCCCGTTACGAGAAGTCATACGACGCATTGAAAAATTGGTGTCGAGAAAAAAAAGGAAAAAAGTAAATGAAGAAGTCCTTTTGGCATATTTTGCTGAATCTTCCCAAAAACTGGCTTCTTCAACATTATGGAGCTTATATTCAATGCTAAAATCTACTTTGACCATAAAAGATAATGCGAACATTAATAATTTTTTTTTCAAACTAATAGCGTTCATTAAAAAGAAGTCTATTGGTAATAAACCGAAGAAATCTAAAATTCTGTCAAGAGAACAAATTGAAATGTTTCTGAACAATGCTCCCAATAGCGAATATCTTATGCTTAAGGTAAGTTGAAATAAGAAACCAGTAAAAACTGGTTACAATTTAAATGAATCTTAATTCTGTTTTAGGTGCCTTTAATTATGGGTTCCGCAGGTGCATGTCGCCGCGAGGAACTCGTTAATATGACACTCGATGTTATCGAAGATAAGGAAACAATGTTGATAGTTAAAATTCCCATAACCAAGACAAATAGCACCAGGACGTTCATTGTAAATTCCGAAAGATATTTGCAAGTTCATAGGAATTATTTGCAATTGAGACCACGGCATACTAACCATAAACGGCTTTTTATTTTTTATAAAGATGCGGGAAGTGCTCAACCCAAGTAGTAGGATTGCATTCTGTGGGAGAAGCCCCTAGCAAAAACGCTTCTTATCTTAAATTAAAAAATACAGGCGAATTTACCGACCACTGCTTTCGTCGAAGTTCAGCAGCTCCACTAGTAGATGGAGGAGGTGACATTATAAATTTAAAACAGCACGGAGGATGGAAATCCTCCACTGTAGCAGAAGGCTACCTAGAAGATTCAATAAAAAACAAAATTGATATAGCAAACAAAATCCATGCGGGATGTTTCAAAGACAATATACAGGAAACTAATTTTATTACTACCACTACAAAAAATATAACAATTCCCAGCATTTCAGACACATCTTCCCTTCAGATATTTAACGTTCACAACTGTACATTTAACATAAATATTCAAAAATAACGTATTTATTCAGTTTATGCAGTTGGATCCAGTATATTTATTCTTTTATCTTGTTTTCGTATTGTTAATCACTTTGTTATATAAAATAATATAAAGAATTAAATGTATATCGAAGTGTCGGTCTTAACAAAAATATTGTACGTCACGCAACCAAAAATTAGTGTTTTGCAGGTCTCTTCAAGCTTCCAGGACTCGCCTACGGCTCGCTTGTCTCGACCTGAAAAACACTACTTTCCGGTCTTGTAACGTAAATTACTATATCTAGAGGTGCCTAAAGTTCAGAAAGCATAATATTTTAGATGTATTAAAGACATCCAAGTTAAGAGGTCTTATAATATGATATTAGACATATTTAGGATGTCAAAGACATGTATCCCCAAAGACGTTAGTGCTCAAAATAGGGATAAAAAATTGCAGAAATAAATCACGGCCTATTTGATTTTTCTTGACATGCTTAATGACGCGCCATATCGTTGGATGATCCATTATTAATTATTCACTTTAAAACCTTATATTGGCATCCTCTGCATGAGTTGGTCAACTCCATCTAGAATTGAAGACCTTGGTGCAAAAACCGGACAAGTCCATATTTTATAAGTTTTGGGAAATTGAAAAAAACTTTCTATTTTTGTATATTTATAAGGAACAGATAGCATACACTTTTTTTTTGTAGGTATATAGAATAAAATTGATAGGGAAACATTAAAAAACAATGTTATAAAAAAACGTAAGAGCTAGAATTTTTTTAAAATTTGGACTTGTCCAGTTTTTGCACCAAAGATACTAATTCTTTGACGTAGATTCCACATAGCAACTGGAAATATGGGAGGACGCCTTTCATTAAATCTTATCTCGGGCATTCCGCTTACTTACCTTGAAAATAACTCCTGCGACTCGTAGGGCACTGAATGCGGCTAATTCAAAATCGTACATGGTTATTATTGTTGCACACTGATAAAATTAATTATTTGAGTTAAAAAAATTTGCCGTTGACTCAAATAAATATTTGTTTCCTATTAGCCAAACAAATATGTATTTGAAAAATACCAAGGGATTATTTGCCTCAATTAGTATCTTCTGATTTGATACATATTACTTTTTATTTGGAACTAATCACTAAATACAAAATTCAAGCAAATATTTATTTCCTTAACACCAACCTAACTTAAATAAGCCGTTTCAATGACTTAAGGTAAATAGGTTAAAAGTTAAGTTAACAAAATGTTTATTTGATAGATATTTATATATATTTTATCAAGTACATATTTATTTTACTTTTGTTTTACATGTATTTGCCGTAACAACAACGTTATTTAATTAAACAATTTAAGTGATTTGATTTAAATAAACCGGTGATTTCCATCAAAGTGACTATTTCTTTATTCAAGTACATAATTGTTTAACTTGTCTTTTATATTTATTTAGATCAAATATAAATTTATTTGGTTTAAATACCTTTTTTTAATTTTCAATAGATCAGAATGTTCATTCAAATCAGTTCTTATTTTATCCAAGTACGTGTTTATACAGACGTCACATAAAAATAAGAAATATTGAAATGTTGCTATTGAATATGGTTTAATCAGTACCTATACCATAATAATCACAAACCTTATCAAATTGTTTATAGTGTTCAAATAATAAGGCAAACCAACAGAAAAAAACACATTTTTGCCGAAAATAAAGGTTATGACAAATTACGCGCACGCGCACAACTATTTTTACATAAAAATAACATAAAATTTAAAAGATAACCATCTCTTATTTTATTTCTTATTTTTATGTTTTGTTATGTGTTTCTATAAACGTCTTATGGCAGATCTGTAGATTCAACTCTTATTTTATTTTTATGTTATGTTATCATGCTGTATAAACCGACCATTAGTTGTTGTTCCCCTTAAAATATACGTCAATAAAACATTATAGAGAAGTTAATAACTTTGATAAAAAATTAAATAAAGTCAAATTTGCAAATATTATGTACAATAATTATTAATATTATATTAATTATATTATATTTTTTACGTTAGGAGGTTTGATAGGTATTGAATTATGGTGAAAATTGAGAAAAACTGTCTTATTTGTAACCAAGGTAGCCATGATTTATAAATACCTGGCTACATTTTTCTAAAAAGATTTTTGTTCGAAATTTCAAATTAGGCATTACAAGTATCTTTTCTTTGCCTCTTATCTTACTTTTTTAACTCGTTTCATGCGTAACTAAAATATTCAAATATAGTTTCCTACCTTGAAAAGTATCTAACATATGGGATATACCCCTCGATATACCCCAGTCTTCTAAATAATTATTCATATTACGTTTATTCCCCATATCTTCGTTTTAATTTTTGATGGAACCACTAACTTCTGTGCCACTAACAAAGAAGATTTCACTCTCACTCATAAATTTCTACAAGACAAAATCGAACACCAATGACCAAAACGCGATGATCAGGCCACTTTTGTATAACCAATCAAATTACTCAAAGCCCAAAGTAGGCGACAGGAGTTTATTTAAATACTTAATTATTAGTTTGGACGACCAAATTATTTGAAAAGTTCGGCAATGAATGATTTAAATTAAAGTTAAAGGTATTTAGTTCTTAACTTGAAATGTACTTTGATTAAATAATTAGTTATTTGTAAATATTTGGTTGTTTTATATTAACGATTTAATGTAAATACATAATTATTTAGTTTAAATGACCTAGACATTTAAATAGTTCTCTATTGGGTGATTTAACTAGCGATTAACAGGATTTAGTTCCTAAATAAAAATTAGTTCGATTAAACAATTAGTTTGTTTGAAGGGTTCTATGATTTGACACAAATCAACCAACAGTTAAATAACTTTGCAAATAAAACGAAATACTCTCATTTATTTCAGTTAAATCAAATTTAGTTTTAGATTATTTGATTAAGGGAGCACAGTTTTATCAGTGCATGGTTGCATATTTGGAGCTAGTTCATTTACTATCTTAAAAAACGAGACATAACATTGTCTACTTTTATTTGGCAGTAGATTATACAAAACTGGAATTACAGCTCTATGGACTTCTGCTAGGAGGATGTAAATCTGTGATAATGAGGGTGGAGTCGACTTAAAAGTAGCATCTAAAGAAATAGATGGTCCGTCCAAATATCTAATATTCTGCTCTCTGCCGAAAATAAAAATCTTTGATTGGCTGGGGTTGTTGTCAGAGAAAAGAAATATTTCTTGTCCTCCGTTGTAATGAATAGTTTGATAGTGCTATGGGAATACCAATCTACCAAAGACGCTGAAGCAGAGGGCGGAGCATTAAATAGGTTATGTTGCCTCCTCGCCAATTTTCTTAATTCTGTATGGTTTGGCATAGATGCTTGGGCAACTTGGCTCAAATTATTCTTAACACAGTAATTAATAACTTAAATAAAGTCACCTGGTCGCTGCAAAATTTGTCAAAGACGAATAAAAATCCATTATGATTAAGTTTTCACTTTCCACTATGACAATTACTTGCTTTATTACTAATTTACTTTTAAAGGTGAGTAAATATATTTTTTTTTATACTGAACATAACAATAGTAAAGTCTATACGAAGTCAATTGATACAGCATAAAAAAATACAGCTAGAAAAAAGCATGGGCGGCGTGCAATGCGACTGTAGAATAGAAAAAGTATTTACTACATTTATTTATATTATTTTCCATACATCTACCTACATCATATTAATATGTATATGAAATGATTCGTGTGATTGTGTAATTACTGCCAAACAATGTATAAGGCCCTAAGTTTTGTTACAAAAAAATAGCAAAAAATCCGCTGACGCGACTTACTTTCTGCTCCTGATTGAGCAAACGCAGCACCCATCTTGCGCAAGGCTTTTTCATGTGCAATTTACCATTCAAATTAAAACGTACTTGGTCAAAGTGAGTGGAAGACCTGTGATCTCTGCTCTTTCACCCACTTCCACTCGCCTGCGGTCCCAGCAGATGTTGTAGCCCCAGGACGTCTTTCTCATCCAATCCTGCCTCGCTTCAATTCGGTGACCCAAAGTCTCGTAGTCTCGTAGGATGGGCTTCAGTCACCCAATGTAGGGGCAATACTCTCTTTAATTTTCTTCTCTTGTTTCGCTTCCAAAGAAAAATAATTGAATTACACCACTAATTCCAATATTATCCAATTTCCACTTTCATCTGAAAAGCTTATGTTCAAGCAAAGAAAATTATGTAGCTATACTTTTCTTCAGTTCCAGTCACATATTATACAAATGTCGCTCTGGTCCTTTCTCGTCGAGCCACCCTCGTACCCTTATAACAGTGGCAACATTTTGTCATTAAGTAATCTAAAGTACTTAATACCATATGCTGGTTTATTATAGTGTAGTAAATACTACAAAGATTTTTAGATTTCGATATGTATTAATCTTGCAAATTGTTTAAGTTTCTGCAACAAATTGTTTTAAATTACACATTTTAAAGTAGTGTAGTAAATAAGTACTGCAAATTGTTGAAGATTTTTATATTTCGATATGTGTAAACCATTACAATTATTTGTTGAAGGTTCTCCAACAAATTGTTGTAAATTCCACATTTTAAACTAGTGTAGTAAATACTACAAAATATTAAAAATTTTCATATATTGATAGGTATTAATCTTGAAAATTGTTTAAGTTTCTACAACAAATTGGTTTAAATTACAAATTTTATACTTGGAGTAAAGTTGCATAGAAATTATAAAAAAAGTTCACATATCATTATGTATTTTACACAATAAAATTTAATGATTAATAGTATAGTCTTGTCTCACTTATACTGATAAAATGTATATTAGATTTTACAAGTATTAGTTTAAAATTTTACTACAAAATGGCAAATGCAACGGTAGTAAAAATTTCAACAGGCACTTGAGACTTTTAAAATATTTTTAGTATTTTTTTAACAAATGTTAGGATAAATGTTACAACCTGTAGCAAATGAAAAGATACATTATTTTTTGACATTTATTATTTTTCATTTTTTTCGTGTGGGTTTCGAACGAATCCTTAAGGGCTACGTTTGGTAGGCCAAGTGGAATACAGCCCGTTGGTTCTACATGAAGCTAGTAGGGTCCATTTGCAACCATACCATACGATAGCTCATGGGCTTGCGGTATTAAAAACCTATGTGGTTCACTTAACCTCTAAATGCCGAAAGGCAGAAGAAAAACAGCGAAACAGCCAAAAACAAAACCCCTAAAAATAATAAAAATAAAAAATGACCCACTGATTCCCAACAAGAACAACAAAAGCCAAGAGAGCTCTAAAGAAACCCCCTTCTCCTCCAACAACCAGCTGACTGAAGTGTTTCCAACTTAACATAACCAACAAAAGAAGAAAGAGAGCAAAAGACACACTACAAAAGAATATAACGTTACGAGAGTCTGGGCTTTTACCAGAACATAAATTAAATAATAAAATAAAGAAAATAATTCCAATCCACTTTGCTGTTACATAAAATTGCTAAGAGTAAAAAATGGGCGTTCGGCGATTTAACGGAGTCCGAAACCGAATTACATGGTCAACCTACTTGCAGCGCATTGTGCAATAATTAACCAACAGAAAAGCGAACGCACTACTTCTTACCCCACATATTTTTACTAATTTTCTGTAAACAAAGATTACACAATTTAATAAACAAATTTTCAACTAAATAACTATATAAGATACACTTTGTGAAAATATGACTGTAAGAATCAAAGGTAAGTCTAGGATTCCCCACAAATTTTTAATTAACACTTTTGGAGTTTCGGAATAATGGTAAAAAATAAATTTAAAAATATGACGTTTAATTTTGATATGATTTCGTATGATAAACAAATGTTTACTTTTGTTTCCAAATTTTCTTGTTCTTTTAATCACCTTGAATGTTAGGTATGTCGGTATTCTAATTATGACTTTGACAAAAATTACCTTTTCTTTTAAAGTGAAAAGAAGAGTTGAGTCGATCTGGGGACACATTGAATAATGCACTAATTTGATATTGCCTAACGGGAATTATTTAAGTGTCTTTACAACAAACGCACACAGCACAGATTTTTGACTATACAGACGACTTAAATAAAAAGCCATCTAAAAATGTTAATAAGCTATTTATTTACGTTTGTCAAGCTGGTGCAGACCAAAGAAAAGGAAGTTAAAGATGTTGAGTTTAACACAATCTGTTCGAAAGACACTAAAATAAATTAGACTTTAGACTCTTCAAGTAACGAGCAAAATTAGCAAACAAGATACATGCATAAATATACAGGGTGTCCTAAAAATTCGTGTACAAGGTTTAATTGCAGTCAAAATAGTTACCATAAACCAACTTAGTTATTTCTGACTCATTTAGCCAATAAGGTGTGAAATTTTTGATTTTGTTAAATTTATTAAAAACGTGCCGATTTCGATTTTAGGATTTTGATGCCGTAGCCTAACCAGGGTTGATACAAATCATAATTGTTTTGATTTTTAAAAAAATTTACCAGCTTTTACAAATATTATTATTTTTAAATATTTCTAGCTGCTTATATTTTGTTTTGTTAAGTAAAGAAATATTTTTAGGCAGGAATAGTATAGATACGAAGCAAAACTGGAGAAGTTTTAACATGCAAATTTCGTTCGCGTAGTTTTTGCAAGTTTGCGCCTTTGTCGAAACTTGTATTAACGTGAAAATTTCGTCCGCGCAGTATTGCAAGTTTGCCGCTTTGTCGAAACTTGTAATAACTGGCAGAAAACGCCCGGCTATATAAACGATACGCACTTATTTTAGTTATCAGTAATATTTTTGCTTTAGGGGTTAATCTATCAAAACATTTGAACTCATGACAAGCCGGGGCAGAAAGGAATTTAGTGTTTGGCAGCATTTTATAAAAAAAAAAAGTGGTGGGCAAACTAGGTTGTAGAGCAGTATGTAAAAAGTGTGGTAAAGAATTGCAAGGTCTAGTGGACAGACTAAAAAGTCACTGGGAAACCTGCAAAAGTGAAACTAGTGATATCAGCAGTGGTCTTGAAACTCTGCATGGTGATTGTCAGTCACAGCCTGGAACTAGCCATAGTGAAATTATCCAGTTGGCAAAGAAACAGAAAAGCGATAACTGTGGAAAGAGAAGTGTAGGTGGACGCGAAAATAGTGGAAGTAGCGGTCATTTGGATTCTTCTGTTGTGCGAACTGGACAAGATAACAAAAAAGAATTGGACAGACAAATAGCCAAAGCCGTTTACGCAACAAATTGCAGTTTTAGAGCTATAGAAAATAAAGAGGTTCGAAAGGCCGGCCATAGAAATGCTAAGACCTGGTTACCTTCCACCATCTAGATTTCAGTTATCATCAACGCTCTTGAATGAAATATTTGAAGAAGAAAAATCTAATTGTTTTAACAAGTTATCTGGACAAATTTTCATGTTCTTCCAAAGATTTAGAAGCATTGCAGATAAAAGAACATATATTAGTACATATTGTGAAATACTTCAGAAAAACCCATTTGCCAAATGCTTGGTGTAAAGAAAAAGGGGGCAAGAAATTGGTCTTACCTCAGGATGTTCGATACATAATACACGAATACACTTTCAGATTGTCTTGAGATCTATGTAATATGTGAAGAGCATAAAGATCAAATTGATCCAGTGATTTTTAAAAAAGTTTCAGATATCTTTATTAAAAGGATGGCTGAAGATTTTCTACAGGTGCTAAAACCAATTTCTATAGCACTGGATGCAATGCAACAAAAAGGTGAATTTTTATCTCAAGCAGTTTACATATGGATAAAGTTACTGGCTATTTTTGACAGTTTTGAATTTGAAGAAGATAGAAGCTTGCGTCAATATCAATTATTTAAGAACAGATATGTTCAAGCTCTAACTAGGGGTGGGCGATTATCAAAAGTTATAATCGATTATCGATTATGAAAAATAATCGATAATTTCGATTTAATCGATTAATCGGAAAATCGATTATTTCGATTAATCGATTATTTCGATTAATCGATTATTTCGATTAATCGATTATTTCGATTTAATCGATTAATCGGAAAATCGATTATTTCGATTAATCGATTATTTCGATTAATCGATTATTTCGATTAATCGATTATTTCGATTAATCGATTATTTCGATTAATCGATGTTTCGATTAATCGATGTTTCGATTAATCGATGTTTCGATTAATCGATTATTTCGATTTAATCGATTAATCGGAAAATCGATTATTTCGATTAATCGATTATTTCGATGCGTATATTTCTCTATTTTTAGGGCAACCTGGATCCGACAACATCGATAAATCTGTCCTTTTAAAAATTGAGACAAAAAAAACTACACATTAGTATTGAATAAAAATTGGCACACACGTGTTCATTTTTTTGATGTACAGGTGTCGTCATGTCTTAAATTTGCAATATTTTTGTTTGTTTCGAAACTAATAAACTAAACCAAAAAAAAAAAATAAACTAGAGAACGATAAGAATGTAAGGTACCAAAAAGAATAAGAAAAGAGCGGGCAGTCAAAATAAGATATCAGTATTTATACAGGGTATTCCAAAAAGAAATTTAGTCGAGTGAAAGTGTTAGTAGCGCAAGAAACGTAGAGTTTTGACACCTTGTATAACAAAAATAAAGTCTTCTTGATAGCACGAGTATTTTTTTCTACTTTAACAAGCACTATATCACTCCCTTAAATATCCACGTGACATTCATTGACATGCTGTATATATGTATTTAAACTTCATCCTGTTAGCCAGGTGCGCCGCTGAAATAAAAAACCACCTAATCGTCTGATTAAAATATTTATAGGGCCCTTTTCTTGGCGTACACAATTAAAATGCCGATTTCAAAGAGTCCGAAAGTCCAGAAGTGTTCTTTTAATGAGGTTCCGAGAAACACGGTTTTCAAGACCACAAAATATAGAGAGATACCCATGATGTTATTATACTAGGAGTAACGATAAAGATTTTCAAAAGAAGTGTGTTTTCTGTTGTTTTCTTTAAAGTATTTGGTATTTGAATTTATTTATATTTGCAATATTACTCTGGTTCATGTATGTACGCACCTATATTGTAACTTGTAACGAAATAAATGATAACGTTATTCATCATAACACTAATTTTATTTAGAAGTCATATATTGTTGTTATAGATAATCAAATGTTTAATAATTTTTGAGAAATTGTTTGTTGTAATAAGTACTGCACAATCATTCACCTGTCCTTTATTAAGCTTAATTAAATTACCCACTTACTTTTCTGTATTGTACCCTAATCTCTAAATAAATATTTAAATGCAAAATATACATCTGTACAGATTAGCCATTAAACATAAAAACCAAGCTTAGCCTTATAATTTAACATTTATTTAATTTTTGAATGTGAAAAGTGGACTATACTCATTTGAATCGGGGCCACCAAAGTATAAACGGTTGAATATACCATATTCTAATGTGTTGGGATGATACAATATCTCTCTAATCAGATTTCGTAAAACCGAGATTAAAGATTCCGTTGAATAATAGCCTGCATCATTAAAGAATGCAAGTCGCTTTACCTAATTACACATCACCGACGTCATGTAAAATTTAAAGTATTCTAAAATGAGATAATAGGTAACTATCAATATTTTAAAAATAAAGTTCCAGTAGCATACCGGGTGTGCCATAAGAAAATGAATGATATCTACCCATACCAATTCACGAACTTATCGCTAGCAGCCGACAGTTACTGTTTAATGCCAACTACATCATCGCAAGCCTCCAGTTCTCTAATGTCAAATGCCTTATTATTTATTCTTAACTGTAAAATTTCTCAAACCAACTAATTAAAACTGATTTCTAAATGTGAAATGTTACATGCCAAATACATTATCACTCAATACTAACTGAAACTAGGGATCCTAAATCTGCAAAGTTTCGCTCGTATTCATATCCGTATCGAAATGCGCGTGCGCAGAAGCGGTACGCCCTCCGAAATACGTTACTTATCGTTCCGGATTCCATATCTTATTCCGGTCCACATCGTAGCCCCTCCAAAATGCGTAGCCGGAATGGAACCTGTGACAGTTTCAGTGAACATAACTTGGAAAAATTGATTTTATAACAATTTTCTATTCAATCTGCGTTGACATAGTCAATATTTATTTGATTTGATTGATTGATTGAAATTTAGGTATTTACACAGTTATAGTGTACATTATTATGGGCAATATTAAGCGCTCAAAAAGAAAAAACGAAGAAATTTGTTATTAAAAATAAACTAAAAACTCAAAAAAAATCTAGTAATAATAATGTAAAAATATGAAGGACCTATGTAACCAATTTGGTTTGTTTTTTAATAGTAATTGTGTTTAAAACTTTTGTCTAATATATAGAAGAACAGTTATTATGTTTATGCAAAAATATTATTTTTAAAAGTATTTCCATAGGTACCTATAATAATTGCGTAAAATTAAAATTTATAAATTGAAATTTGAAAAGCGAAATTGGCAAATAGAAGAATATTTAAAATAACTCGTGTCGTGACTTATGGCTATAAAAAATATCGTTTTAATTAAATTTTGACATTTTAACTTCATAAATAAGTTTGTGGATACCTGGTAACAGATTTGCGAAACATGGAGTTGAAAAGGAACAAATCGCAATCGAGGAATCCGAAAACATTTTTAATAAACGCGTTTTAGAAGATTTTCATATTGGAGCTAGTCCCGATGCCATCATTGAAAATCAAAATGCCATAGTGGAAGTAAAATGTCCATATTTTGAAAAGAACTTACCAGCAGTAAAAGGAATAAATAAAAAAAAAATGCAACCTTACATAATTATTATCAACATAAATTAAAAAAACATCACAATTATTATTATCAAATTAAGGGACAACTCCATGACTAAAATACAAATTTGAAATACAGTATGGCCTCCAAAAGGAACGTTGGTCGAAAAAAATGTTTTTAAAGCTCTTTTGAATGTGGTTTCTAATTGTTACATATAATGGTATTTCTCCGATTCCACGCACAAAAACAGAATAATCCGTTTAAGTGGATATGGGCAAGGTCGTGTGGCGCACGACGGCGCCAAGGCCTTAAAGGCGCCAGGCCTTCAACACAAATTAACATAAAACTAAAAAAAAATTATCTATGAATACCGGTGGTGAAAATGCATTATCCACCAACACCGACCGCCGGTCAATGTGCCTATCAAACTAATTTTAAAGTGAATTTGAGCAGTCACCTTCTTCGGCATAAGGATCCAGGGGAAGTCAATATGTTTAAATGTAGTCAATGTGACTATCAAACTAAGAAGAAAAGTTATTTAATCAGTCACCTTCTTCGGCATAAGGCTCCAGGAGAAGACAATATGTTTAAATGTAGTCTTAATATCAGTAACAGTGGTGAAATTTTACTACTCGTCTTCCTGTGGGGGCGCGAAAATCAGCGTGCGTTCAGGCGCGATGATCTAAACTTGCAAAATTTTGCGTGTTCATAATCGATGTAGCAGGTAATTTTTCATTCTCGTCTTGATAAGCGCATAAGACGTATAGAGTGCCTTATTTGCTATTACGTATCTACCGCAATTGTGAAAAATAATTACAAATAAGGTAAGTAAGTGATTAAGTAAATTAATTAACAGGGATGCAAATAATTGGTTTACTTCTTAATAACTTTTGTTCGTGGAACAAATAAGGCTTCGTGTTTAATATTTTTTATTTATTTTATTTAGATGGCCAGAGAAGAAAAAAATAAATTGTCTGGTTACCAAAACTTGCTTAACAAGCGAAAACGGGAGGAAGACTTGGAGAAAACTAATTTCAAAATTAGTAACTTTTTTCGAAAGACCACACAAGGCACTACTTCTGATAACAGTGATTTTGTACATTTAACAAAATCAAACTTGCCATCAGAATTAGAAAAGCAAGCTATTGAAAATGAAGATCCAAAAGATATAGATCCTGATACGTTTCAGTCAGTGTCGGTACCATTATGTTCGAGTAAGCAAGACGGATTATCCGAAGAAGCGCCCCTTTCTAACGATCCAGGTCTTTGGCCGAGTATATTGTCTCCAATCCAGGTGCAATAACTTGTTGAAGAAGGTTCAATGCATTATCAAAATAAAACTATGTATCCTAAGGACAAAAGTGGACGTAAGTTTTCCGATATATAACTCGAATTTAGTTAAATGGTGAAAAGGTTCAGCGTCAATGGTTGCTATATTCTATTGAAAAAAATGCAGTTTTCTGCTTCTGCTGCAAAATATTCAATGACCCCCAACCCCAACAATCCATTGACTTTTAAAAACAGTAAATGAAGTAACCAGGATGGTTTCACTGATTGGCATCAATTAGGCGAACATTTGAAAATCCACGAAAAAAGTAAATCTCATTTTCAAAATTTACGTGTCTGATCAGATTTACTAGAAAGATTAAAAACTAATCGACCCGTTGATTCGGAAAAGCAAAATTTATAAAAAAATCAAACTAAACATTGACGCAGTGTCATTGAAAGAATAATTTATACTATTCAATTTTTGGCTGAACAAAACTTGGCTTTCGTGGTCCTAGTATATATACCTACTACTTTACCTTGGAGATAAAATTCAAAATGAAACCATTAAATTAATAGGTGACAACATAAGAAATAATATTTTAAACGAAGTTAAAGAAGAATTTTTCTATATTACTTGATTGTACTCCTGATGTAAGCCGCCAGGAGCAGATTTCTGTTTGCTTAAAATACGTCAATTTAAAAAACTATAAATTTATTGTCAAAGAACGTTTCTTAACATTTCGTCCTATAAGTGATACAACAGGTAAAGGTTTAACCCACTTTTTACTAAAAGCTTTGGAGAATTATGGTTTAGACATTTATAATATGCGCGGCCAAGGTTATGATAATGGTTCAAATATAAAGGGTAAACATCAAGGTGTATAAAAAGAATTTTAGACATTAATCCACGAGCAATGTTTGTACCTTGTTGTAACCACAGTTTGAACCTTGTCATAAACGATGCTGTGAAATCCAGTATTTCTAGTATAATTTCTTTTTCAACTGTTCAAGAATTATATAATTCCTTTTCTGCCTCAACCAATCGGTGGTCTGTTTTGAAAAGTAACATTTCAAGTCTGACATTAAAGCCTTTGTCAGATACTAGATGGTCTAGCAGAATTGATGCAATAACGCCTCTAAGATTTTAGTTGGGCGAAATTTACGATGCTCTTTATGAAATTTTATCCGGAAATAATTTTGACAATATTACAAAACATCTAGCTACCTCCCTAGGTGAGAAAATTAAAAATTATGAGTTTGTCTGTGTGGTAGTCTTGTGGTACAAGATTCTAAGTAAAGTGGATGTTGTTACTAAGATTCTGCAATCAAAAACATTTAATATTTCCCAGGCTTGCGAAAGTTTAAATAACCTCAATGAATTTGTAAAACAATATCGATCTGACAAAGGCTTCAGTGACTCAGTAGATGCCAAAGAACTAGCTTCTTACTTAGAAGTTGATGCAAAATTTGTATCCGCAGAAGTTCTAGGGCCACGAGAGATTAAAAAACAATTTTCTTACAAAGGTGACGACCAGTCGATTAAAAATGAAGAAATAAAACTTAAAGTAAATTGCTTTTTCGGAATGTTAGACATTACTCTTTCATCCGTTCATGAAAGATTTAAATTATTATCGTGTCATTCTGATGTTTTTAATTTTTTGTGGAATTGTTGAGGATTTCTGCAAATATTCTGACCAAGATCAATATAGTAACAAAGACAACGTCAGAAAGTAGCTGCCGCAGCTGGAGTATTAAAGAGTCTAAATCAGTCAGTATAAAGTCATCTGGACAATTATTTTGATATTGAGCATTTATTGTTCATCAGAGCTTTTTATCATTTCCGTCTAATTACTTAATAATTTAATTCAATCCCTTCTTCCCTTCTTTTTAACATTTAATTAATAACTTTTTTTAATGTGAGGTTATCTTGGCAAGAGGTAACAGTTTTTATAACCATACGTCATTAAAAAATTTAAAGGGTTCTAGAATTTTCGTAGGTTTTACCTATTGAATGCATTATTAGTTTATCGTATTTAACTTTGTAGTAGTTTGTTTTCTTTAATGATCTTAAAGTGAACTGAAAGTCAGCATGCTTTTCTGCGTACTTAAGGGCTAGGCATTTAGCTATATGAATAAGATGAAATGGTTACACAAAACAGGCCTAAGTTTAAATACTATTTGCGTTAAAAAAAATTAAATATTCAATTATTTTAATCAAATTTTTAGATGTAAAGCCTGGCTTGTTGCCTGTAACAGGACCGATTATTTTTCCACGTGTTGACCGTATTCGGATATAATTTTTTCTGTAAATCTGTGTAGCTGGTGGTATCAAGGTCACAGAATTTGGGTACATCAACATCAAAGAAGCCGACAAAGCTTTCGCCTCTTATTAGTTGGGTTACTCTTTGGTAGAACTAAAACAACAGAACTGTAAAACATTGAAAGATCAATTCTTGATGTAGGTTTACTAGCATCCTGTGGCTAACGTTATGTTTTATTAATCGGATAGACTTCTTTATTTTTGTTTGATAAAGACTCAATTTGGTTGTTTTCAATGTCCCCTTATTATTAAAAGTTGTGTACTTCTAGATCTCAAGGGAACATGGTAAACAGGCTAATCGGCTTGGGTAATTATTTTCTTATTTTTTTCCTTTAAGAAAAAACATATTAATTATCTAGAAAATTTTTGTCTATATAGGTTTCTTCTTGCTCGACCTTGATAAATAATGAAAATATACATGGTTGGTTTTTTCATTAACCTAAATTTCACATTTCTAATCAAAACTTCATTAATATCTGAATTTGAACACAATTAATATGATAATATGACCAGCTCATACACCAACTCTTCAACTTTTACATTTATCATCCTGTGAGTTGTACTCATTAACTTGAGACAACTTACATTTCTGCTAAGCTCGATGTTAATATCCACTAATGATGAGTGCTTAAGCACTCGAAACATGTAGGGAACTTTTTATTTACTTTGATAATTAATTATTAAACTGTGGAGCAAGACTGCATTGTTTCATTTACATTACTTTGACTCCACTGAAAGTATGGACTATTTTCTCAAATAAAGACGTTGTCAGTAGGGACCTTAATATTCGGAAAGGCGTTGAGGATGCTGAATCAGGGCCATCGTCACCATCAATGAATAAAAATAGCATTTTACATACCAGTTACGCCACTGTAATCAACTTAAATCAAAATTTATTTAAATGAGTATTTGGTCCATTTCGAAAAGCAAAGTCAAACCGACCAGAACGCATTAACATGAGCCAATAAAGATAAGTCGCACAAAGAACAGACCCGGCTGGCTGAGTGGCGTCCATTATTACGCTGGCGCCAGCCAGACATCGGCCATCTATTCATGAATTTGTCCGCCCTGCGTGGTACCACCAGACAGGTACTTCGAGGTTTAGTGTTTATTGTGCACTCCTCGAGTCAATCTCCTAACCTATTAGGTATATTTCTTTTCTTTTCGAAATGAGATGGCATTCTTCTTTCTCCACACCTTACCACTTTTAGCGATGACGTTGGCACTTTGATCTTTGGTTCCCAGGACTTTTAAACTTTCGTTATGCATTAATAATTTAGATATATATTTTTTTGAAAAGAACCAACGCAACGATGATAAATTAAACACATACAAATCAAGATAGATTAGTCCCATAATACTTGGTTACTATAATATGCGATTAAGGTTACTAAAAAATTTTGGTTTTTATTGCGACAAATTCTGGTTACTTCTGGTTTGCTGTGCGCATTCAAAATCTAAATAAATATCAATACTTTAACCTGATAAAGACAATGCACAATTAAAATATCGTTAAAAACTGTTCAGAGTGTTTTATCAAGAACCTTTTATCTACCATAGCGGGTAGAAATAACTATACAGGGTGTGAATTAAAGTCATGCAGATATTTCAGGGGGTGATAGTACTCGTCAAAATAAGAAAAAAATGCAAATATATGCGTGGTCTAAAAGGCGTTATTTTCGTTATACAGGGTGGCAAAGTTTCAATTTTTTTTCTCGTATTTAATTGTCGGTCGCAGTGTACAGGGTGTTACATTTTTTTGAATCGGCTACAATTTTATCTTTCAGAACTTTTTTTGGAGCTGCCTGTATGAATTCCGGTATGAAACTTGAACTCTCTGATCCTTTGTTTAGCGTTCTGGTCTCTTGCACTATTCTCGTATCTGTGACCGTTTTCGATTTATTTGCAAAAATAGCCATCGATGGAAATTTAGTGTAGGCGAAATAGCGCAATAATAAATATGAGAAAAAAATAGTAGGCTGGGATAGGCAATTGTTAATTCTAAGTGAGGAATGAAACACAAACACATTTTGGTACGACTCCACCATGATGGTCGTACCTCATTACAATCTCCCAGTAAAATTTGGGTTTTTCAACAAGTTTAAAATTAAAATAAAACCAAATTCATTTAAATTATGTTTGCTCATTTAATTTTAATTTTACTTTAATTTAGGATATATTTGTACCGAATTAAAGTTACATATGGTTTCATAAAAATTTTTCTGCAACATTAGTTTATGAAAAACGTAACAATGTCATTGGTCTCTTCATAAATATCAACATCTTAATAATTACCCACTGAAGATGAAGGTTTATGCCTTTGAAACATGTTTGGGATGTTAATCTGAACCTATTTATTAAATTAGTGGAGCAGACTTTGTGTTTCATTCCTCACTTAAAATATTACTCCACTGTGAGATGGACTACTTCCATAAAATTGTTAATTCTGTTTATTGTCCTTCTGACATTTTGTAATAAATATTTTTTTTGCTTGACATTTCCGGAGTTGTTTTGAACTGGTTAATGGTGGTTGAATTCACAAATCAAGAGTTTGCAAAGATGCATTTAATCTATGGACTTGCCGATGGCAATTGTTATAAAGCCAGACGACTGTATATATGCACAAAGGTATCCAAATCGAATACTGCCTAACCCACGGATATTCGCAAATCTACATAATCGACTATGTGAAAATGGATCGTTCAAGAAATCCACCCATTTAGCAGGAGCAAACAGAACGGTTAGGACTCCTGAAGTCGAGAAAGCAGTCCTGAATGCAGTTGAAAATGATCCTGCTACTAGTGCGAGAAAAATTGCCGCAACACTTAACATTTCATTTGTGCTTGTCTGGAAAATTTTAATAGGCAACTTAATGTATCCTTACCACATCCAAAGGGTTCAAGCTCTTCTCCCACATGAATTTCCACTACGTTTTAATTTTTGCCGATGGTTCCTACGAATGCTAGCCCAAAATCCGTTATTTGAAAACACGATTTTATTTAGCGATGAACCAAGTTTCTCAAGGAATGCCATAAACAATTTTCACAACAACCATTTTTGAGCAGAAGAGAATCCGCATTCGATACGTGAAAATAATTTTCAAGAACAGTTTTCAGTAAATGTGTGGGCCGGCATAATTGGAGATTATTTGATAGGACCATTTTTCCTACCAGCAAGGCTTAACGGACAATATAATCGTCAATTTCTTGAAGAGGAACTCGCAGGGCTGCTAGAAGAGGTACCAATTCTGGTCAGAAACCAAATGTGGTTCATGCACGATGGTGCACCACCGCACTTCAGCATAGAGGTGAGAAACTTTCTAAATCAAATTTTTAACAACCGTTGGATAGGTCGAGGGGTACCTCAGCCATGGCCCCCTAGATCCCCAGACCTAAATAGCCTGGATTTCTTTTTCTGGGGACACCTAAAAGCATTAGTGTATCAGACCCCAGTCCAGACAGAAGAGGATTTAAGAAACAGAATAACAGCTTCATGCGACATCATTCGCAATACTCCTGGAATATTTGGCAGAATCCGTCAGTCCATGAGGCGAAGACTTGATTCGTGCATTTTAGCAAGAGGCGGACATTTTCAATAGTTTTTATAATTTTGTATTATTTTTATTTGATTAACTAATTAATTGTTTTGTTTTAATTTATTTTTAATTTGTAATGTTTTTATCTGATTGTTGATAACCCTGTCGGTTCATCTAAAATAAAAATGAAAATAATTACTTAGAATACATACAAATAGAAACAGCTTTTTACTCTGCTTTATTTCGCCTACACTTAATTTCCATCGATGGCTATTTGTGCAAATAAATCGAAAACGGTTACAGATACGAGAATAGTGCAAGAGACCGGAACGCTAAACAAAGGAACAGAGAGTTCAAATTTCATACCGGAATTCATACAGGGAGCTCCAAAAAAAAGTTCTGGAAGATAAAATTGTAGCCAATTCAAGAAAATGTAACACCCTGTATACTGCGACCGACAATTTTGTTACTTTATTGTAGAAGAGATTTTAAAAAATGGTTGATGTTCCAAATATGAAACAATTATCATAGAATATAAGAGAGAAAACGTAAAATATCAGAAAAATAATTGAAACTTTGCCACCCTGTATAACGAAAATAACGCGTTTTAGACAATGCATATATTTGCATTTTTTTCTTATTTTGACGAGTACTGTCACCCCCTGAAATATCTGCATGACATTAATTAACACCCTGTATAATAAAATTGTATTCGCAAAATTGTTTGGGTGTTATCATTGCATCATGTCAGTAAAAAAATATCAAAATTGATTACATTTAATATTGTTATTTCGTTAATGGTTAAGTTAGGTAGGCGCTTAGTTATGTGGACTAATTAAAATTAGTTATAGATAATCATAAAATCAGACGATTTATACAATGATGCTTTTATTTTCAAGTTACAATCTATAAAAGTTACCACGTTTATATCGCTTCAAGCAACTAATACTTAATCGGGTAACCGATTTTGTATTTAACAATGACGTTTTACCACCGGAGCAGTTCGGTTTTAGAGCTGCTCATTACACGGTGCGCCAAACAACGAGGCTTGCAACTAACATAGCCAGAGGGTTCAACCACCACTAGTCAACGGGGGCAGTCTTTTTTGACGTCTCTAAAGCGTTTGATAAGGTCTGGCACGACGGGCGTATTTTAAAGTTAATTAGATTAGGCATGCCAGATGCTTTAATCAGAGTTGTTATATCGTACCTTGTAGACAGGATATTCGCGGTGTCAACAGATAACACAATATCACAGACAAAGATCGTACGAGCTGGGGTCCCGCAAGGACAACACTCGCTGTGATATTTTTCAATATATACATGGCGGACATTTCCTTATACGCAATTATTATCTGTTCGCTGATGACACTGCGATTACTGCCACCTCAGGAGTGCCCTGAAGAGTAGTTTTACGTTTGTAGCGCCATATCCCGCTCTTGCAGAATTGGCTTGAGACCTGGAGAATGAGGTTGAATGAGGGAAGAACACAGGCAATATTTTCTCAATGGCGAGACTAAGGCTGCCTGACACATGGGTACAGGTTAATAATAAATCCGTTGAATGGAGCCCGAAAGCAAGCTACCTTGGTCTCACCTTTGATAATAAGTTGACCTGGAACGAAAATGTCGAGATCTGGTTAAAAAAGGCCCATGGCCAAATGTGCGCAGTAAATCCCTTACTCTGCGCAAAAAGTAAATTAAACCTACGGACAAAAACAATCATTTACAAGACGATAGTAATACCAGTCCTGACATACGGTGTATCAACCTGGTGCACCGTAAACAGGACAAGATTTATGAAAACACAAAGAATACAAAACAAAGTACTAAGAATAATGACAAATTCACAGAGACATGTATCAACGGCAATATTACACAGAGACCTAAAAATAGACAAATTCTCAGACCACATAACTAAATTAATAACAAAATACTTTGACAGAACTGACATATTGGACATCCCTACAATACAAAATTCACACATACGATCGGCAAGATACAACAGATATAAATACCCCAAAGATCGGCTCCCACCCTGAAATCCGTAAGAACAACATAAAAATGAACAACAAAAATGCAAAGATAAATACAAGCAAAAAAGAAGAGAACTATCAAGATCAGCAAAAATAAATAAAGCGAGCGACAAGCAACATAACAGATAACCAAAAAACCAAAATCAAATATGACACAAAAACAAATGAGAAGAGACAATAACAACAAAGGAACTCCAGAATAGTAGAGCAGAGGCAAAACCCGATCATAAAAGAAGTAAAAGCTCAGCGAGCTAACTTAGAAGAACTGTAAATATAACTTGTGATCGCTTCAAGCTGGCTTGAAATTAAAGCGGCTTAAAACTGGTTAAGTTAACACGTTTATTTCCACGACTTGAATGCGGCTTGAAATTCGGCTTTACTTAATGCGCATGTACCGGGTGTCCCACTAAGAATGGCTGTCGGCCGTATCTCAGAAAGTGTTAGTCGTATGGCTTGCGGAAAAAAAATATATGAGGTAAAGTGGTTATGAGAAATTGCTGGAAATTATTTTCAACTTTCTCAGACTGGCGCTAGGGGGCGCAACAGTACCGCTAAATATGAATCACGAAGTTTCCTTAAAAGTCGCCTAGTTAAGGTATTCCGAAAATAACATTTTTGTATATTTCGAAGATTTGTTAATAAAATTCACCTATAGAACGTGTTCGTCACTTTTCAAATAAAGTGGTGGGGGAAGGTTGAACATTATTTGTAATAAATGCTGATAACTCCGGTCTGGTTTAACATAATTTAGTAAACTTAGTTCTGTTGAAAAGGGCTTTTCTCACTCTATATATCATCTTATGAACTACGGCAATATGTGTTTTACACTAGGCGCTAGGGGGCGCTGTCTTACAACTTCACAAACATTGCGCGTTTTCTCCATAATTGTAAATATAATAGTATATTCAATTTTACCTGATTACAAGGATGATTAAAAGTCTAAGAAGTCAGCGAAAACCGCAAGTTAATATCTATTTTCAATCCGGAAATATCAACAA
Source organism: Polydrusus tereticollis (assembly GCA_963920685.1). Classification (NCBI taxonomy): domain Eukaryota; kingdom Metazoa; phylum Arthropoda; class Insecta; order Coleoptera; family Curculionidae; genus Polydrusus; species Polydrusus tereticollis. The sequence goes on from OY987333.1 coordinate 93,833,083, forward strand.
CAATAATCATAATTACAGAACATTATGATTTTATTTTCAAGTTGTTGTAAAGGTTTTTTTAAGAGTCAAATAGGTCTTGGAACTGGTACTGATCTTACAGCTAACTTCAATAATATGACAGAGAAATAAAATAATTAAATATACCCAATATAAAATTACTTAATCAATTCAAGTTAATTATCAATAAATCACAGAAACACTTTGGATTATAGGTTAGAACCTTACATACTTTAAAACAAGTCAAAATCGTATGGCGATGACATAGGGATCTGAAGTTAGGCAGCAAGTTAAGCGGCTTCAACCGTTTATATCATGTTTCGAAACCACTTGAACAAAGTCAGCCCAAATTATTATTAGGCTTGACTTGAATATCTGAAGTCAGAGTCAAGCTCGTTTATTTTAGTTTTTTAGGGTCACTTACAAAAGCCGCTTTAACTTAATCTAACTTGAAGCCATTGATATAAACGTGGTAAGTCAGTAAGTCTCAGTATTTTTACTTGTGACATCTATTATTAATTGCGAACTGTTTAGGTATTATCGTTTATAGACATATTGATATCGGTTCTTGCCTTAATTAATTTTGGTTCCTGCATTTTCATTTAAAAATCCTTTTCCGCAAAGTTTTGGTGCCTTTTTCTATTATATATCATATAGTGCCCCTACACTATGTATTTGGATTTGGACCAAGAAGGAGCCAGTCTTTTGTTACTTTGTGTGTCGTGTTTTGTCTAGATCTCGTGTGCGAGTCTGCGATTAGTGGGTTCGTCGATACGTCCGTGCGTCCGTATTAGTATTTAATAACTTTCAAGAAAAACTAGTTTATCGTCTGCATTTGAAAGATACGGTAAAGTACTCTGTTCAATGTATATCTAAATACGTCTGCGATAGTTTTTAACGCCCTGTTTTGAATTACTTATATATAAAAGTAGTTTATTAGTATAGTAAAGTTTACAATGTACCGTTGATCATTTGACTGCCAGAAAAACCTAATTATCCCTCTAGCCATAAATGCCCCAAATGTACATCTTTTCGTGCAGAGCCCGATTACAAATTACCTGCATCCCTAATTGATATACCATTTTAAGTAGGTGTATTTACCTATCTACCCTAAGTATATAAATAGCAATTGATTTCTATTAATTTTAGTTCCAGTTGTTTTTCCGACGAGTGAATTTTGTCATGTTAGTGTTTGGTTTACCGGCGCGTGATACTTTTTGTTGTATTTGTGTTAGAATTTGGCGTCCATGGACTTGTGCTGAAAGTGGGGCATCTTGTAGTGTCACTTTCAGAAGAAAGCATTTATCTCCCGATGCTAGAGAAATAACTAAAAATGTGCACCAATCTTTGCTGAAAAGAAATTTTAATAAAAGTGATGCTTTATCGTAGACGCCTTCTTTAATAAATACTTCTTTATCTTTGGTAATTAATGTAGTACTGAAACCTATTATTCCCAGAAAGAAGCGAAGTGACTGTGCATGGCATATTTAGAAGTACCTATCGACGAGAATGTTTTGGATTTATTAAGAAGAAAAATTTATCAGATGTATGAATCCTGTACCTACTCTGGTTCCCCTAAAAAAAGAGGCTTACTAGCGACGAACCAAACATTTCTGTTAGCATTTCAAGCCTAAGAAAATTTTTATTTAAATTGGGTTTTAAATATCACTCAATTGATAAAAGACAAACTGTAATGGAATCTCAACGTTTACGGGAATGGCGTCATAATTATTTAACGACTATTAAACAATATAGAGCAGAAAATCAACCAATTACACTGGGGAACAAATTTCAACTTTTTTTTCGTTTCCTGAACAAAACCTATTTTTTTTTATTGAACTACACCCAAGTAACTAAAAAATACCTATTAAAGACTTTAGTTAGCTTGTGACTACAAATTGGGGAAACTTGAAGCTTTTCCAAAAAGTAGCACTCGCTGACGGCAGCTTTTCACCGGAGAGCGGTGTTGGTCCTGGGTTAGGAATACTTACACTTTTTTGTAGGGCGCCACCCAGTTTTTTTTTTTGTTAATAGAGTAGATAGAGCTTCAAACTGGGAAATGAGCTCTATAAGGTGAGGTGGTGAAAATTAAAATAAATCTTAAACATTGGGATAGCTTTCAATCAGTCTTTAATAGTAAGTAAATTAGTGACGTTAAGGGGGGTTAATTATGTACAAAAAAAAGGCGAACATAACATTATCATTATCCTGAGACGATTGCGGTTTAAGTATGATTATTAAGTATTTCTGTATTAATTGAGATTTAAAAATGCAACGTATTCTGATGTAAAAGTAACTTAAAAGTTATGCATTGAAGCTAAAAAAAATTCGACGCTAAGTACCTAGTATATTCTTTGGCCAAAGATATATCCCTTTTATGTACATTTATATACAATCATATTACCGAAGAAATTAAAAAAACGTAGGTAATGAGGAACGATCAGAAGACTTGCTTACATTGCTAGATTATTAAATGAAAAATGACTACTTCGAGATGTCAACACGGGCAACATCCCGCTTAAGCACCCTTATAAAAAAATGATTAAGCAAGTGAAGTAAAATGGTTACGGTGTATTGTAAAATCGTTAAGAAATAATAACGGAAAGAACTGGCCTTAGGTCCATTGATGCTTTGGCTGGAACAACAGCTTCTGGACGGCAACGGTGTTGGTAGCCTTACCACATGACTCCGTCTAGGAACCGGGTCTTGCAACGCAGCTGATTGCAGACCTATGGGAGTCCATTGATGGAACTGAAGGGAGCTTTACTAAGTTCCTGGATTGAACTAGTCCCTGAGATGAACAATTCTAAATGGGTCCAAAACCACAGGCACAATAACGCCTAGTTATTAAACGTAGCGTGAAACCCTGCAAGTAACAACGAAAATAACCAAAAAGTTCTAAAAACTCAAACATTAGGACATCTTACCTCTATACTGAGGGTGCACTACCACCATTTCGGATTCACAACACGGCAAAAACAATATCTGGACATTTATACTAAAAATCCACTTAAAATTATGGGAAGTGTTCCCGAAAGTACCTTTACATGGTGCCAAAAAAAACTCTCAAAAAAACTTCGAGCATTAAAAATGAACGTGATTCTCCGATGCTCGACAAAGAAAATCCACACCAATTCCGCGGGGAGCTAAATCGTACCTTCCCATGGTACTGCGCGAACGTCCACCCGTCACTTATTATCTGCAACGCCCATAACTGGTACTACCTATTAAACTATTGTAGGGTGAATGCGCTGGACTTTGGGAATATGAATAATTGTTAATAATTTAGCATTTAAAAATTAAAAATGCTACACTGCCTCCCTCCAAAAAGAAAAAAATTAAGGATTTGCAACCCTTAAATTTTTTTTTTTTTTTTTATATTCTCCTGCTGTTAAGGCCCATGATGTGGCCATATGATGCCATGATACCATGTTGTCAGATTGCCAAACTTTTAGTACTTTGATAACTGTCGCGTATCACTCGTCCGCAAGGGAGGTCAAGATTGGTATGTCAAAATCAGTAAGTTACGAATCGGATTAATGTGGTAAATAGGTAGGTCTCTTAAAAGTTGACAACTAAGGAGGAAATAAGTTCAATTTGACATATTAACTAGCATTAACTCTATACACACTATATACACTAAAATAACCTAAGGACGAACGAAGCCGTACTTATAACAATAAAATCCATTAAAAATTCTCTAAAATTTTTCTTTATGGAATTTTCTGATTTTTAACCGTCCTGAGCCATGTAACATCTTGGTTTAAACAGCAAACCTACGTTACGTCAGGCAAGGTTGAAAGAACTGAAGTTGCGGCTATGTCCTGGTGCATCAGTTCTAACTTGCGTTAAAGTTATGATTTAAATATCAAGATAGGAAGTTTTAAATTTACATTCTTTGTGTCTTTTCTTTAGGGTAAACTGAAGATGAATTAACTAAAAATAGGTATAATACTATTATATAATATATAATATTACAGTATATTAAATATATTTTTTTTTCTCATAAGATAAAGATAAAGTAAGATAAATTTTAGGAGATAAGAGAATATTGATCATCTCCTGAATCATCCGGAGAGCCACGGTAAGGTAACAAGTCTTTTACGTGCCACCTGCCGGCCTTAGAGCTGTCTACATTTTTCAATTCATAGACTAAGGGAGATAGTTTTTTGGAGACAATAGATAAGATATGCTTAGGACTGAGTTTCGCTGCAAACTTATCCGCGGCGCTGGACAACACCTTGTTCGGACGCCATACTTTTTCACCAACAGTAAAACTTACATCCCGTTTCCGAAGATTGTAAGATTTTGTATTTCGTTCATACGCTGCGTGCAATCTCCGGCGTATATCGACAAACAAGTTGCGAAACTCACCCAAATTTTCAGCATATGTATTTCGGTCGCCAGGTAAAATTTCTATAGATTGGTCTGGAGGAAAATTATCATAATATTCACCAGATAACGGGACATGTCGCCCAAACATAAGATATGCAGGTGGGAAACCAGTTACCTCGTGAATTGAAGTATTAATTGCTTGCCTAATTTCAGCTATATGTAAATCCCAATCACCATGTTGATCTATATAACAGCGGATAGCAGTAGTAATGGTTTTATTACTTCTCTCAACAAAGTTGCACTGCGGCGAGTAAAAGGGAGTAAACCACTGTTTAACTTTATATTTTTTACATAGATCTTTGAGCCGATTACTAGTAAAATTTGTGGCATTATCAGAGATGAGGATCTGAGGTACGCCAAATATAAGGAAAATTTGATTTTCCAGGATGTCTATAATAAAATCGGATTTAGAAGACTTAAGCGGAAAAATAAAAGTGTATTTAGAAAACCAATCAGCAGCTACAAGTAGCCACTTACTACCTCTCTTTGAGCGCGGAAAGGGACCTATAAAATCAAGAGAAATTATTTGGCCAGGCAAGTCGACTACTTTTTCTTTCCCCATCGTACCAATCTTGGGTAAATTAGAATGTTTTTGTGCGCCGCACACTAAACATCCACGAATAAATTTTAAAACATTCGATCTCATTTGAGGCCAATAATACAACTCCTGTACCCGATGCAAGGTTTTTCGAAAACCAAAATGTCCACTAGTGGGAGGTACGTGGCAATCTTTGATAATGTTTAAACGCTGACCCTTGGGAACCAAGAGTTTCCACTCTCGCTTGTTAAAAGTATAAGGAGAACGACAAGAAATGAATTTTTGCACCATATCATCGTCAACTCGCCATTGAGGGTAATTTTCAGGTGACTTACGAATTTTGTCACGAAGAGAAACATACCAGGGATCTAGGGAAGTGATGTCAATGGATAATAAAGATACTTGTGGAGTTAAATTTTGTGAGATAGATGGACTATCAATATTCGTATTATTAGAAAAACAAGAAGGTATCCGACTTAAGGCATCTGGCACCAGGTGCATGGAGCCTTTTCTATGCTGTAAATCGAATGTATGCTGTCTCAATCTAAGCAACCAACGACTGAGTTTACCAGAAGGAATTTGTAAGTTGTAAAGCCAGAGCAAGCTGAAATGGTCTGTGATCACGGTAAATCGAGTACCCTCTATCCAAGGTCTGAACTTTTCAATGCAGAATATTACCGCTAAACATTCCCGTTCAGTTACTGAATAATTCCTTTCTGCTCGAGACAAGGTACGGCTCGCATAAGCAATTACTTTTTCTTCACCAGATATAAACTGAGTCAACATACCACCTATCCCCACATCTGAAGCGTCGGCTTGAACATAAAACTTTTGATTAAAATCTGGTTGAGCCAGAATAGGTGCGCTAACCAGCTTCTGCTTAATATACAAAAAGGCTTCTTCCGCTTCGTCATTCCAACTAACCGCTTGTTTTTTCTTTTTGCCTTTAAGAAGAGCATTTAAGGGACTTACAAGGGAAGAAAAATCTTTTATAAACCGTCGATACCACGAACACATTCCGATAAATCGCTTAATTTCTGTCGAAGTACAAGGGCGAGGGTAGTTCACCATACACTCGACCTTACTAGGATCGGTAGCTAAGGAATTGTTACCAACTATGAAACCTAAGTATCTTAAAGACGTTCTAAAAAATTGACATTTCTCAAGGTTAATGGTAAGTCCTGCGTCTGTAAGTAATTTCTTGGCAGTGTTTAATAAGTCAACATGATGTTCCCATGTAGGAGAACAAAGCAAAATATCATCAAGGTACGAAAATATGTGCGGTTCATACTTAGGGCCAAAAATTGAGTCCACTAGTCTTTGTTGTGTCTGCGCCGCATTGCACAGGCCAAAAGGTACAACGGTAAACTGGAACTGTCCACGACCGATTACAGAAAAAGCAGTTTTCTCTTTGGAAGCATCATCCAACGGAATTTGCCAGAATGCTTTTCGCAAATCAATGGAAGAGATAAACTTAGCATTACGTAAATTATTTAAAATACGGTCAACATGAGGCAAGGGAAAGCTGTCATGCTTAGTCAAGTTGTTAAGAAAACGCCCGTCAAAGCAGAATCTATATTCACCATTTGGTTTTTTAACGAGTAACGTAGGAGAGCTCCATGGACTTTGCGATTCCTCAACAACTCCCAATTTTATCATGGAGTCTAACTCTTTATTTAAAATTTCTTGCATATAAGGGGAAAGCAAATAGGGTTTTTTCTTAAACGGCAAACTATCGCCGGTATCGATAGTAAGTTTAATTTTATTGGTCCTCCCCAACTTATCCTTACTATCAATTTCTCTATACGAATCCAAGACTTTTTGGGCCTCTAATCTTTGAGTTTGCGTTAAGTCGTCCAAGGTACAAAGTTTAGGAATACGAGAATCTTTAGGTAATTTTGAAGTGGTATTAATATTAAAATCGTTACAACGAATTAGCCAACTATTATTCTTAAAATCAACCAGTAACCCAAAGCTTCTAGCGAAATCAGCCCCGAATATAAAAGAATGAGTCACTGAAGGAACAACTAAAACTTTAATAAGTTTGCAGGAATTATCGATAAAAATTGGCAAGTCGGCAACACCGCTTATTTTTTGAGAAACTCCATCAGCTGTAACAATATTTCGGTCTGAGATTGGATTTATCTTAATTTTAAATTGTTTCAATATCTTTAGTCCTTCTGCTCCTGCTATAGAGGAATTAGCCCCTGAATCAAATAAAACACCTATATCCTGATCAAACAATTTAACCAAAAGATAGGGCCTGTTATCAGATTCTGTATTTAAAAATAAGGGGAGTGCTTCAGAAATTCTATCGGCCTTGACTTTATAAAACTTAGAAACGACATTTAGCCAACCTGTCCAATCCGCCTTATTGAAAAAACTATGCCTAAACTTATGAGTGGCCCTGTTATAAGAAGCGGCAATGTCTCGACCACCAGTAGACATTGAGCAAATTAGTTTTTTGTACACCTTGGGCACGACGAAATTCTGACATTTGGTTCTCCACATTTATAACAAAAGGTTTTTCTTTTCTCCCTACAAACACTATACGTATGATTGGGTAGACGACAGTTAAAACAAACCACTTTATTTTTATTAGCAAAATCTTTTTTGCTCTCCTCCATTACATCTAGACTGTTGTCCGTAACCTCTGATTGAAATAAGTTCGTCCTAGGGTTAGGCTTATTAAATTTGGAAATTTTATGACTGCCCTGATTAGATCCTGAAGAATGAGTACTATCCAAATAAGAAATCTGTTGCGTAGATTTACGTGAGGTAATATAGGAAGCTTCCTCAAGCTTTCTACACAGAGCGAGTAACGTTGCCACAGAATCAACTGTTTGTAAGGCAAGTTGACTAACATATTCAGGTAACAAATTTTTTCTAATATATTTTAATTTTGTGACCTCCGCAGGACAAGCAGCTAAGCGACTAAAAAGATTTTCTAATTGAGCAACATAAATCGTTACCGATTCATTTTTCCTCTGTCTTCTTTGTCTGATCGCTTCCCAAGTCTCGTCATCAGCAAATGGCGATAAAAAATCTTTTTTTAATTGTTGAACTAAGGAATTCCAAGTTGAGACTGTCGACTTAATACTTCGATACCAAATAAACGCGTCCCCAATAAAAAATTTTACGGCCGAATTAAATAACTGCTCGTCGGTAGCTTCACGCGCTTGCGCTAGGTCCGTTACACGTTCCAGAAAATAAAATATCCTCTTAGGATCGCCATTAAATTTAATTCCCCATGTCGATATTGGTTGTTTATTCGCAGAACAGGAAATAACTGGGTTTAGGTTAACAATGGGAGTGGTGGTCATCTGAGGGAACACAGAGGCAGTTCCAGGTGATGACGGATCTACAATAATTTTATCATCCAAGTCTGCTTCCAACTTAATACATGAGGCATACGACTCGTTTTTAAATTTAACAATATCGTCCGGATCAATGTCAGGAATTATAATACGCTTAACGCGCCCGATAAGGTGATTGATTCTGGATTTAATGCGCGAGAAACCGGAATCAGTGATGGTTCCCTCAAAATCTGTTATTGCATCCGAAATAGAAAGAATACTACGATTAATTGCTTGTTCTTCTAATATAAAATCATATGCATAAGCTTCCGAGTTTATCTGACTACCTGGTCGACCACTAGCTACCTCTTTTCTTAAAAGTTTTCCCAAAATTTTTCTTTTCTCTCCTACATTACGGCTAGAAATTACCGCACGTATTGCAAGCTCATAGTCGAGTTCGTAATCGAGGAGATGATTGCAACTGAAGGAAAGATCCATTATATTTCAAAAAAATATCCAAATTAAACTAGGAAAATACAAGAAACTTCGGTTTGGAAATTACTTGAAACGACCAGCCAGAAGGTATGACAACCACCGGAATATAGAAAATATTTAAAAAATAAAATATAAAAAAAACGCAGAAAAATTAAATCTCGAAATAACCGGTATATTACAAAATATCCACCCGGTATAGTGAGTCAAGTGAAACCCTATTTTTAGGACCACCTGTAAGAGAAATAATTAATGTGACTACACTAGGCTTAAGTAATTTGATAAAGTTTCAAAAATAACGAACCCGCTGGTAATAAATTTTAATTCACTATTAAAAAATAAATGCTTGAAAATGGTTTTAATAATGTTCCAAGGTGCACAGCTTGTAAATAATACAAAATACTGCTTCGCTTAAAGACTTCGATCGCCTTATCTGCATTAAAATAAAAAACTCGGTACTCTTTTTTGTCTCAACACGGACTTGTGCCGTCTGAAATTATTGATTTCGGAAACGTATTTTATTTAATTTTATTCTTTATTAAACCAAATTAATATAATATTATCTTTTCGGTAAAAATAATTTGAACCAATTACTTAGATTAATAACTTACGGTGACCTTTTTATTTTTAAAAAATAGATCAACCAACCTAATAACGTTTGTCAGTCCGCAGGTAGGCAAGCGACAGAAAAACAGAATTAGAGAAACTAATAAAATTGTTCCGCAATCCGGGGTAGTTTTTGAAAAGGAATTTATGGGGTGCACTAATATACACTCAATACTACTTTAGATAACTTGAAATATAATTAAAGGACGACTAGATTGAAGCCTATCTCAATAGAAAAGTTAGGAAAAATTCTGGAAAAGTGCAAGCAGTCGGGCCCCGCGTTAATGGGCGCTATTTTATGTGACTACAAATTGGGGAAACTTGAAGCTTTTCCAAAAAGTAGCACTCGCTGACGGCAGCTTTTCACCGGAGAGCGGTGTTGGTCCTGGGTTAGGAATACTTACACTTTTTTGTAGGGCGCCACCCAGTTTTTTTTTTTGTTAATAGAGTAGATAGAGCTTCAAACTGGGAAATGAGCTCTATAAGGTGAGGTGGTGAAAATTAAAATAAATCTTAAACATTGGGATAGCTTTCAATCAGTCTTTAATAGTAAGTAAATTAGTGACGTTAAGGGGGGTTAATTATGTACAAAAAAAAGGCGAACATAACATTATCATTATCCTGAGACGATTGCGGTTTAAGTATGATTATTAAGTATTTCTGTATTAATTGAGATTTAAAAATGCAACGTATTCTGATGTAAAAGTAACTTAAAAGTTATGCATTGAAGCTAAAAAAAATTCGACGCTAAGTACCTAGTATATTCTTTGGCCAAAGATATATCCCTTTTATGTACATTTATATACAATCATATTACCGAAGAAATTAAAAAAACGTAGGTAATGAGGAACGATCAGAAGACTTGCTTACATTGCTAGATTATTAAATGAAAAATGACTACTTCGAGATGTCAACACGGGCAACATCCCGCTTAAGCACCCTTATAAAAAAATGATTAAGCAAGTGAAGTAAAATGGTTACGGTGTATTGTAAAATCGTTAAGAAATAATAACGGAAAGAACTGGCCTTAGGTCCATTGATGCTTTGGCTGGAACAACAGCTTCTGGACGGCAACGGTGTTGGTAGCCTTACCACATGACTCCGTCTAGGAACCGGGTCTTGCAACGCAGCTGATTGCAGACCTATGGGAGTCCATTGATGGAACTGAAGGGAGCTTTACTAAGTTCCTGGATTGAACTAGTCCCTGAGATGAACAATTCTAAATGGGTCCAAAACCACAGGCACAATAACGCCTAGTTATTAAACGTAGCGTGAAACCCTGCAAGTAACAACGAAAATAACCAAAAAGTTCTAAAAACTCAAACATTAGGACATCTTACCTCTATACTGAGGGTGCACTACCACCATTTCGGATTCACAACACGGCAAAAACAATATCTGGACATTTATACTAAAAATCCACTTAAAATTATGGGAAGTGTTCCCGAAAGTACCTTTACATGGTGCCAAAAAAAACTCTCAAAAAAACTTCGAGCATTAAAAATGAACGTGATTCTCCGATGCTCGACAAAGAAAATCCACACCAATTCCGCGGGGAGCTAAATCGTACCTTCCCATGGTACTGCGCGAACGTCCACCCGTCACTTATTATCTGCAACGCCCATAACTGGTACTACCTATTAAACTATTGTAGGGTGAATGCGCTGGACTTTGGGAATATGAATAATTGTTAATAATTTAGCATTTAAAAATTAAAAATGCTACAAGCTCGCAAAAAAAAATCTGAATTATTTGTTACAAAATTTTAATTTATAGGCATATACAATGAACATTTTAATTTATAGGCATTTACAATAAACATGCAAACAATGTATTGTTGGTTCAACAATAGCAATTAAATAGCACATTTTATAAGTAAGTTTAGACACTCATTTTACGCTTCTTAGCCTGTCTTTTGAAGGCAGTCTCGGGGGCATCTCTCGTAATAGTCCAACAGTAGTCTGCTAACATCTCACAGTTCCATTACCTGATACGTTATTTCCATGTTTGAAATATCCTGGTGGAACCTCTCACCGTGCTCGTTACTTACAGCACCACAATTTTCCGGAAAGTAATCCAGATGAGAATCCAGGAAATGAATTTTCAACGACATATTACACCCTAGGTTTTGGTAACATAAAAAAAGTTGGGCAACCAGGTCTTTATATTTTTTTGCTTTTATGTTTCCCAAAAAATTTGTTGCAACCATTTTAAAGGCATTTCAAGCGTCCTTTCCTTGCCTTCAAGTATGAAATCGAGTTGCGCATCTCCGAAAAGTTTCCTAATCTGGGGACCCACAGATATTCCCTCTTTAATTTTATTGTCACTGATTCTAGGGAACTTTTCTTTTAAATAACTACAAGCACGGCCGTCTTTGTCCATGGCCTTCTTAAAATTTTTAATAAGTCCCAATTTTATATTAAGTGGCGGTAGTAATATCTTTTCTGGGGGAACTAATGGCGTGCTGGTTACATTTTTCTTTCCAGGCTTAAAAGACTCTCTCGGTTGCCAAATTTCCTTTATGTAGTGATCCGATCGTGCTCGACTATCCCATTCGCAGAGAAAGCAGCAGCATTTCGTATAACCTAGCTGCAATCCAAGCAAAATCGCTACAACTTTTAAATCCCCACAAATTTGCTAATTATATCTTTCATATTGTATGGTCTCCAGTAACAATTTCAAATTGCTATACGTTTCTTTCATATGAACTGCGTGACTAATTGGGACCGAAGGCAACTTGTTTCCATTATGGAGTAACACAGCTTTAAGACTTACTTTTGGGGAATCAATGAAAACTCTCCAGTCTTTTGGATTATAGTCGAGATTAAAAGCTGCCATTAATCTCTCAATGTCCCTACTGTATCGCAGACCTTTTTTCTCCGAAAACCCTTTTTTGATGGAAGGTGTCAAACAAAAGTAACTTTAGACTTTAGTTAGCTCGCCTTCAAATAAAAGCAAAAGAATAACAAGAATACACGCAGGTTCACAAACTGAATTTGTTCTGAATTGTCTGTTGCTTTCAGCTAAAAACAGAGTAGATTCCTCCCTAGATTACCACTAAGACACTGACGTACAACTTTTTAAAAATTGGTTTAAACCTCGACTTCTTAAAAATATACCCAAAGATAGCGTTATTGTAATGAACTAGTTATCATAGTCGCCAAGTAAAAATGTTTTCCTAGTTCTAACAGTTCGTCTTCCCCCTACTATTGTGTATATAATCCAATCGAACTAATATGGCACCAAGTAAAATCAAAAGATTGTGATATTTTTTGGCAGTTGTTCCCATGTAAAGAGGTCCTCTTCGACAGCAGTCATATGAAGATTTGGATGTGATGTAGTTATTTTTGTTTCGCGTGTGATGTGAATGCATTGTGGAATATGTGTGTAAATCCTTTTCATTTTTGAAAATTAGACATGATATCTTTTGTATCTTGAATGAAATTTTGGTTGGTAGTAAATTTTTTAATGTATAATAAGCAACGCTTCTTACTGCAAGAGGATTTACTGCCCTTAGTTATCCACCCTGTTTTGTTAGGATTTTTTTATATGTTTCGTACTTTCTTTGAAAATATAGTGTTCGGAAATCAATTTTCGAGTGATCTCATTTAAAATTAAATTCAGAACTTTTGGTATAAAATTAAAAGATGTAAGTTTTCAGCCCGGTATAATATTCATTGGCATAGTAACCAACACGTTGTTTCGGTTTCGATAGTAATAAAAAAAAAGAGAGTGTGTCAGCAATATAGCAGAGAGAAAGTTTTTTTTGTTGTTCCCTGTTTGGTGTCCCGTTTTGTATAGAAAACTAATCCCCTTTTGTGGCCCCAATGTCGAGTTGAGGTGTCCAGGCCCCCTTTACTGTAAATATTGCTGAATTGCGGCTGGCCCAGTAGTGCTGGTAGATGCGACATTCAAGGTGGATAGCCGTGACGTGTAAGCAGATTTTTGGCATTGACTGTCATGTAATGCCAGGTAAATGCAACATTCAAGGTAGATAACCGCAATCTTTGGCAGATTATTGGCATTGACTGTCATGTCATGCCACACCTGACTGCCCGATAGAGAAGCAGGCCGTCGAGCAAAGTTGTTGTTTTTGTTCGCAAAGCCTAAGTTAAGTATCGTAATTATAGTTTTTGTGATTAGATTTAAGTTGTCCCATATTAAAAAATAAAAGATTTACTCAAATTCACAGTATCGCCTTTTTTGGATAGTATATAATTAATTTTAAAGTTTTATTAATTCAGCGACATAACGCTTGTTGCTGCAATTTAATGCAAAATGCAGCAACGTTTTGTAAAGAAATGGTTCTGTTAACATATAGCACTGTTTGAATATTCACAGAATTTATCAATAGCCCTATCGATACTTGATTTAAAGTATAGCGCGTCCCATAGACAAGGGAGATGCGCTTATGGTAGGGATAGATAGGCTACTCAACAAACTAAATTGGTTCCCTTATAACGCCATTCGTGTCTGGTTGAAGAACTAAATGTAGCACTGTGGGTGAGGGGTGGGGGGTCGGCGCCACGCGTGAAAATTTAAATTTTAGAACTTTAAATTCAAATTTTCGCGCTTTCTAACTCTGATGGAGAAGTTAGAAGCGCGAACTTTTTGAATAAAAGTCGATACATTTTGGGAGATTAAAAGGAAGTTGTAACAACGTTTCTGATATGGCGACAAACTTTATTAATATTAAATATTTACATAAATTAATATAATAACAAGGCAAGTTTTACCTAGGATTGTGCTGTAAAGAATTAACATAGGAACAGCGTTCAGCTTTAAATAGGATCCTCTTCTGCCATGCTCAATTTTTTGGTCATATCTATGCAAAATGTGTGTGACAAACTCTATAAGTTTTTTGAATGCCAATCTTGTCTTTGCCACAGAGTAATGGATTTTGAATAGCATTTACCCAAAGTTTATGCGTCTAAAAATACACGGACATTATACTAAGATCGTAAACTGTCATAACTCTAAGAAAATCAGTATTTAAGTAATGTTTATGATTATTCAGGATCAAAAGGTGTCCTGCATACAGTTTTTTTAGATAGCAACAATATTTTGTAGACAGTATGGTCGCAAGGTGCCTTTTTGGCTCTTCACGATACACCCTATTTATTACTTCGCTAAAACAACAAAAACTTACCGGGTCGCTTTTTGGAAACCTGTGCATTTTCACACGTTTCCCGCTTTGTACTTTACATCCGGGAACGCAACAATAAATCACCATTTTAGCAGAATAAACTTAATAAACCTATACCTCGCGCCGCTTCGTTTAAAAATTTAATTTTATAATGTCAATGTCACTTGGGTCCGACTCCGGAAGATATTTTTATTACGGATCAGCGCATAAGTCCTATTTTTATCTTTATCGCACCTTAGCTGGTACGGTTGAATTCAGAGAGAGAAAGATAGAGAGCGTTCCCCACACTCATTCTAAATACATGTTTTGCCGCTACCAACGTTAGGATATGAACAACCTTGTAAAATAAAATCCCTACAATAGCGCCATCATCGTCTGATTGAAGAACTAAGCGAACGGGGAACGATCTTCACCATTTAAGTTATCCTAAAGTCCCTGTATTGGAAAGTCTGGACACGAGCGGTCGTTCACGCGATTGGTTGTCCTCGAGCTAAGAAATTAATGGCGGCTCCAATAAGAGAAGCGCAGATGACTTATTCGCAGCTATGTTCACATCATTCGCAATCTGTCAAATCGTTTGTTTACTTTTAGAAAACCCAACAAATATTTTTTTTTCTGCAGTTTAAAGTGAAAAGTGATTTGTTTTTTTGGTTTTTTACAATTTAGAAAGGATTTCTTTTGATTTTAATGTCGGGAGTAAAATAGCAGAAAGGTGGCATATCGGAAGCTTACCCCGAACGCCCTTCTAAAACCGGCGAAGGAATATCATTCTTTAGATTTGCTAAGGAGATCACAGGTATGTACCTATATTATAAACAAATATTGTACGTACGATCGAAATATTGTGCTTTTGGAAACATAACATGTATGTAGATTTATTTACTAATTCTTGAATCGACTACTACTAATTTTAATATATTATGTAATAATTAAATTATAGAAGACACAAGTACTACTGTAATGCTCTTTTAATAAATATAAGCTTATAAATTAATCAAATATAATATTAAAAAATAAATAAATTGTCTTATCATAACTGAAATTTAATTCAAACTGCTATTACAAACCACCCCATCCGCGATGGTGCTAAAAGTTATTATACCTCGCATATGAATGAATTTTTTGATGGTGTCCAGTTCTTTCGGCCAACATTAGTTATCCATTTCTCACGTCTGTTCTCATCCGAGGGAAATGAGGCCATATAACATTTTCTCCCATGATTGGTATTATTTTTGCACCCGGGATAGCTGCATGTAGGCATTTTTAAAACACTTTCGACGTTTAACGAACGCGAACTGTTTATTTACATCGCAAGATCTATTATGACAGGAGAGACTGACACCGCGCGCACGCCCGGGCGCCATTAATTTCTTAAAAGGAGGAAATAGAAAAGGACACAGAGTTCTCTTTCTTACACACGGGCTTTATAGCTCGTGTCCAGACTTTCCAATACAGGGACTTTAAGTTATCCTAGCCTGGCGCGTCCCAATTTCTGTGTGAAATTAATGAAACTTCTCTATAGATTTTTTATTGAAGAAATGTCTCTTTTTCGTGATAAATAGACATGTCAAAGTCAAAGTCAAAGTCAAAAACAGCTTTATTGTAATAAAACAAAATGTTATTTACAAAGCGAGTTAATCTAATTTAGTCGACATAACGTTGGTCAGACCCTAGGTCTAGACAATAGTAGGTAGAATAAAATCTATATTATAGTTACAAAGAGTACAAAAAATACTATATACAACAACCAGAAAAGGTAAGTTGTAGAGAATCGAAACGTCAAAAAGTAAAAAAAAAATTTCAATGTACAACACGAGTAAAAACTAATCCAAACGATCATTATAAAACTCTTCAACAGCATGTTGTCTATCTTTTAGACCCAGGCTGTCGAGCGGTTTATTTTAGCCTAAGACGCATGGGATTTATTGAATAACACTCACAAATACTAGAACTTATTTAATTACAAACTTTTTAAACTGAAATAATAATAATAATACAATGACAATAATCTGACGGCGACTAACTGACTGACACCCGTCTTCTTGACTTGGTTTGGTATTGTTGCTAAGCCCATGTTCCCAGTTTACAGCAATCGGCCTTCCTGAAAGATTTTTGGCCCCCAAAAATTAGCTCAGCTCATAATCGAGAAGGTGTTGTGGTATCTTTCGAACTCTTCCCATTCGTTCACTTTTTCTACTTCCCTCTGTAATGGGTATATCAGGCTGATAATTCGGGTCTACTTCGTATTCTTCCTCGGACCCACTTTTTTCTTCAATCTTCTTCAATTTCTGGTATTCATAATTTTTAATCTCAAAATTACAATCTTCTTCAGTTTCTTCTTCGCTACTAGCATCTCCTTCTATGGCATTTTTATAGATTTTTAGCTGCGAAACATGTGCGTTTGTACAGAAGTTTCTTCCGGAAGTGCCTTCTAACTTTTGTACCTTGTAAATATCTTCTCCTATGTCTTGTATGATAACTAATGGCCCTCGATATTTATCTTGCGTTTTGGTTGGTTGTCCAGTAGGTTCAGGAACTCGCTTCATAACTACTATATCGCCTTTTTTTAGTTTCTTCTCAAATTTTCCTTTATCATATGACTTCTTATATTTTATTTGAGCTTCTGCTATATTTTTAACTATTTGTTTTTGCATTTCATCTGGTTTTTTATAATCATTTCGTCCTATTTTATTCTTATAGAATGCATCCTCGAAACACGGTATATAACCATATAAAGCTTTAAATGGTGCGACCCCAGTGCTTCCATTCTCTGTTAAATTAATATTTCTTTCTACAACTTTAATATCTTCGTCCCATGTTTCTTCTTCATCCATTGATGTCATTATTAGTAAAACGATGGTTCTATTAATCACCTCAACTTGACCATTCGCTTGCGCCCATCGGCTAGCTATTAAATTGTGGTGTATTCCATGCTCTTCACAGAATTCCTTAAAATCTTTCCCGGTAAAAGCAGTCCCTCGGTCCGTGACTATAATTCTTGGTAAACCGAATTGTTTTACAAACCGTTTCAACTGTATTACTGTTTCCTTAGACGTCGTCGTTTTTACTGCATATAGTTGGACAAATTTTGTCAACGAATCTATGATGACAAGAATGTAGGAATTTTCTCTTTCACTTTTTATAAATGGTCCTAAGTGGTCCATATGTAGTCTTTCCATAGGCCTCTTTGCTGGTGGAATTGGATGTAATAGACCTGGTCTTCTTCCTCCTGGATTCTTTGCTACCAAGCAACGAAAACAACCATTTATATGTCTTCTAACATATCTTCTCATTCCCTTAAACCAATAATTTTCCAGAATTTTTGCAACAGTTCTGTCAACCGAAAAGTGTCCCATCTGATCATGGTAAGTAACTACAATTGTTTTTCTCATATTATTTGGTATTACATATAGTAACCTTGGTTCATCATTTACTTTTATTTGCTTCAAAAGCTTACCCTCTTCCAAAACATAGTCTTTAATTTTATTTCTTTCTTCCTTCGTAATATCTGAACTTTCCTTTAATAACTTGATTATTTCATCTAAGTCTTCATCGTCTCTCTGTAACATCAAAATTTTATCTTCTTCTGTCATGAGAGTATAAATTCCGAACATTTTCTCCATCAAATTATCTATAAATGCTTTATCTTAAGCTTCAACTGGTGCCCTACTTAGAGCATCGACATGAGGCATCTTGATTCCTGCTCTATGCTTGATATCGAAATCATACTCCATGAGAGTGGCATACCATCGCGCAATTTGCGGTTTGTTCTCCTTTTTACTGTTAAGGTAGGTTAAGGCTTGACAATCTGTTATAATGGTAAAATGGATCCCCAACAGCATTGACTATAACCGTTCAACAGACCAAATGATTGCCATTAACTCGGTTTTGTGCGAATGATATTTCTTTTCTGCTTCAGAATTCTTTCTAGAGACGCAATATACTAAGTGCATTTTTCCATCAGGTCCATCTTGCATCAGTAAACCAGCTATTCCAATTGAACTAGCGTCAGTGTGTAATTCGGTCTTGGCAGTTCTGTCATATAGTTGTAACACTGGCGCATCAACTAATTTGTCTATCAGCTGCTGAAAGGCATTCTGTTGAGTTTCTTCCCAGTAGAACTTTAAATTCTTACTGGTCAAATCGGTAAGAGGCTTCGCAATGACTGCGTATTTATCAATGAATCTTCTGAAGTAACCTGTTAGTCTTAGAAACCTCTTCACATTATGTACTTTTTTAGGTATTGGAAACTTTGAAACCGCTTCTAATTTTCTTTCACCTGGTCTTAACCCGTCTTTAGTCAGTGTTAATCCCAAATAAGCAACTTATTTTTTCCCAAATTCACATTTCTTGATATTCATTGACAACTGCGCTTTACGAAAAGCTTCAAAAACTAGTCTGAGACGATCTATCATTTGTGTCCAATCAACTGAAGGAATCAGCACATCATCCAAGTAGCTCATGCATATTTTCCCTCTTAATTCATGCAAAACCATGTTCATCAAGCGAGAAAACTCATAAGGTGCATTTGTTAACCCAAATACCATTCTAGTATACTGCCCTGTATCGTCATTTGTAATAAATGCTGTCTTCTCTTGGGCTCTTTCTATCAACGGTACTTGCAGGTATCCACTTGTCAAATCCAGAGTGCTGAACAGCTGACATCCATTCAAGCCTTCAAACTGCTCGTCTATATGAGGAATAGGAAAATTCATTTTCACAGTTTGACGGTTCAAACTTCTGAAATCTACTACCATCCTTTTACCTCCGTCTTTCTTCCCTACTAAGAGTACTGGACTTGCATAAGGAGAGGTCGTATCTGTTACTATTCCTAAATCTTTGAGTTCTTTTACTTGTCTGGAAATTTCTTGTCTATCTTCATAGTTAGCTCTATAAGGTTTTATTGTTACCGGTACATTATTATCAACAATGTCCATCTTAACTAGATCAGTGCATCCAATTTCCTTAATTGACTGTGCGAATGTATCCCTATATTCATTAACCAAAACCAATAATTGTTCCACATGTGCTTCTGGAGTACTTTGGTCAATATTCAATTGTTCTCTTGTAATAGGCATGTCAATTTCCACAAATTTTCTAGAATCCTTTTCAATACTCAACTGTATTTTAGAAATAACTTGGTCCTTTTCTATTATCACATTTTGGTCAGTACAATTCATCACAGGTATTCCTAGAAATTTATCATTTGCAGTTACTTTGATAAAACCAACTGTGTCACGTTCTAGTAATTCAGTGTTTACTGCTTTTAAAATAACTTGTCTATTAGTTTCATTAATCTTAGGAAATTTACTAAAGGGATCTTCGTTACTATATCCAAATGTTAAATTATTTCCCATTTTATAATATGCAATGTGCTCCAATTCAGTAAATGTACGCCCTAAGATAACATCAACAACTTGTGAGTTATCTGGTACTATATAAATATCAATATTATCTGCATAAATTGTATCTAAATTAACACGCACATTGATTTTATGTTTACATTCGACTACTGCTGTGTCTTGTCCAAAGCCATAAAGTTTTTCCATGCATTGCAGTCTATAAAACCCAGCTTCCTTGACAACACTATCCCGTATTGTGCATACTGAACTACCTGTATCGACCAGTGCATTAATACTTATGCCATATATACTTATCTTTTTCAAAAACTTTGCTATGGAATCTACCTTATCTTTTTCGTCATCCTGTATTACCATTTGTCTATTTGAGTTCTGTGGACAGTCCCTCTTAAAGTGTCCTTCTGCCTTACATTTATAATATGTGGGTATTCTTCGCCTCACACCTCCAAATTCCCTGTTTTCTTGGCCTATTTCAACTTTCGGTACTTCCTTTTCATCGTTCTTGTGGTCTTGACTTCGGTAATAGCTCGGTTTTCTTTCTGTGTAACTAGATTCCCTGCCAGCCCCAAATCCTAAAGCTTGAGTAGTAACTTCGCTAAAATTTAAATTTTAAACTGTTAGAGTTATCATGTCTAGCTGCCAGTAGAGCAGGAATTATCTTTTTATCCAGTAAACCAATTAAAATTTGAGTTTTTGTTTCCTCAAAGTCAAAACTTAAAGCATTGCAAAGCGATAATTTATCATGAAAATACGAAATAACTGTTTCATTTTTACCTTGAAACCTCTTTTTCATATTTTGCCATAGTACATCTTTCTTTTGTTTGATATCATATGTTCTTTGAACTCATCAAGAAAATCATCAAAGCTTTTAATGTTAGTAGAGTTAGCAACAAACCATTTCTTAGCCGTACCTTTTAAATGCTTCTTTGCAGTTTCCAACTTAAATTCTTGAGGCCATCTGTGCAACAAAGCTGTCGCTTCTAGATTCCTCAGCCAATCCATTGCAGGTTTGCCTAGCATTTCACCATTAAAATCATCTATGGTTTGAGTAAAGTCTGGTACTACCTGATAGTTGGTTTGGTTGTTCTGTTTCTCCAACATATCTAAAAACGTATTTTCAGTTGTCGTTCTGTTGACTTCCATTACATTCATCATTTTGACAATTGTTTCCATCATGGACTCCATACTCCTTTGCTCTCCGTTATCATTCCCGCGGTGCTCAGGACCTTCTGCTTGACCAAAACGTGGCATTTTATATTTTTTGACAACTACTGTCACAACCACCCGTGTCACCCTGACGTTATCGAAGCAATATTGTCAAAAGTCCAAATTTAAATTTCCTGCAGAAAGTAGGCAAGCTTCAAAGTACAGTCACGTAAAAAGTCACTAAAATGTATTAAATTTTCCCGATTTTCCGCAAACAGTCTGTCCGGCAATCACCAAATCACCACTAGAATGTTCACAATCGCCTATTTCAAGTTTCCGCCGTAATTGTTTCCAAATCACCTTGTGGCCCGTTTCTTCAAAGAAATCCCACTTCTGAATTTGTTGTCTATCTTTTAGACCCAGGCTGTCGAGCCGTTTATTTTAGCCTAAGACGCATGGGATTTATTGAATAACACTCACAAATACTAGAACTTATTTAATTACAAACTTTTTAAACTGAAATAATCATAATAATACAATGACAATAATCTGACGGCGACTAACTGACTGACAACCGTCTTCTTGACTTGGTTTGGTATTGTTGCTAAGCCCATGTTCCCAGTTTACAGCAAGCATGTGATTCTAAAGAGCCTCTGCCATTATATAACATAAATCAACATACTAAAGGCGAAGGTGTTGTAGAAGACTAAGCGAGGTCACGCGCGAGTCCCTCCACCACTTCAAAAATATCTTTCTTTTGCCATAAATGTGCTCATGTAGCGACTAATTCCGAGTTAAGTTATCCTCAGGTCAACCATATCAGTGAAGAATAGGTAATATGTGAAACTAATACAGTATTATAAAACATAAAAAATATACAGGGTCTATGTAAGAAACCAAATTACTATTTTTGAAATATCCTTTATACCTAACCTGACCTTTCGGAGATTCCCTGTTGCAAGCGATTTTCTTGATACAGTGCACAATTAATTATCGTAAAAAAACAGACCAGGGGTATAAACTGGACATCAGTACCTAACATGAGAGTAAAATAGTCATAGGTAACTCGTTATGTGATGGACGTACCAGTTTTATGTTTTATAACCTTAATTCATTTAAAATCCGTTGTCCTTAGTTAGAAATAGTCAAAACTAGAAGTTATTTAGAAATATTTAGAACGCGAGTTTAAACCAGTGTTATCTTACCGTCTTTTAGTTCATTCTGATATTTTTATTTTCATTATTTTTTAGAATATTGACCTAAGCTACGAAGCAAGGCTAAGAAAGCTCCACCTGATAACGCTTTATGACAGATGAATAAGAATAGAAACCTACAAAAGTCTGCACGGTCACTACAATGTCAATTTGAACTTCTTTACCTTAAACAAAGATTTAAGACCACGGGGCCATAACTATTAGCTTACACGAGAACGTTTCAATAAACTCTGTAGACAACATTTCCTGCCCAACCGAGTCAACCGCCAATGGAACTCTCTCCCAAGAGAATGCGTGAGTGCGTTTTCCACCAACCTTTTTAAAAAACAAATATAACGATCTAAAAAACTAAACGGTCCCGCCGCCTATACTGACTCTTAATAATAATAATAATAGTAATAATATCAAAATATTCTAACGGATTATTTTAAATACAACTAGGTAGCTTTTCCCAGTTTTTGTATCATCCGGTAACATCCGCAGTAGCGCAACCAGGGGAGCGAGCGTAGCTCGTGTCGTCTAACTACCTGTTTAGAAGAAATGTTAACTCATCACTATCTAAGATAGGTAAAATTACACAAAAATTGAAATGAGCCTGGCCGTTTTTTTGATTTTTTGTTGTGTTTTTTATTTTTCTTACTTGAAAACCAAGCACCATCATTGAAAAAAGAGCGTGGCACCCAAAAATTTTTCGCCTGCGCCGCTATTTCTTTTCCCATCTTGTTCTGGTTGCGCCACTGAACATCCTTTATCGCGCTTTGTGGGAGGTGCGTGTGCGAAGGAAGCGACTTATATTATATCTTAAATCCTCGCAGATTATACTGGTTGGGGAATACGACCTCAGGAAGGTTATTCCAAAATGATGACGTTCAACAACTCACACACCTTTCTTCAATGCCCTTACTACGATCCCAAAATAATTGGCAAAACTGTTCTTATCACCATTAACGGTGCGCGGAGAAAATAATTATCGATTCACACACTTTTAACTGAAATAAAAGCATTAAAAACTGCTTGGGTAGATTGTGCATTAATAAGTCGTTACATGTTGCCAGGTTTTAAAATATTTCTTTTAAATTCTCATAAAATGTACCAAAATCAGCATGTCATTTTTTGTCGCCTTTACACCCTACGATACTTGGTCTACTTAATTTGGGAACGCAGGTAAAAAAAAAACATATCTAAAGGCGCTCGCACGCTTCCTTATCGCCTCTAACCAACGTTCAGTGTCGTAGACAAGTTTCAATCAAGAGGATATTAGCAATTCAGTTTTATTATTTTGGTGGTTATTCAAAACAGCAAATATTATAATGCAGGCGAGTTCTTCAAGTGATAGTAACCAACAAGTTACAAAACGGCGTCATTTAAAACCTGGGGAGCGTACAATTGTAAAAAATGTGTATGAGGGAGTTCTAAGTACACATTGGAATATCATTCACTGATGCAGCAGAACATTGTGCCACATTGACTAAGACATTTTGCCGTACTGTTTATAGAACTATCAAGAACAATAGGAATACTAAAGTGTCCGATCAGACGGAAACAAGAGGACGGAAAAAGATTTTTATTGATCAGCAAACAAAGTTAGCCATTAGTCGGAAACTGCACGTAACGCCTTTATCAATGGACTGTCCACTGGATTGAAAGCTCCTTAAGGAAAAAGTCGTCGGTTAATTATAACCCACATCGGGAGTGATTCTGGTTTTCTTGAAGGTGGGTCAAACGTGTTTGAATCTCGTAAAACCGGTGATTATCATGAGGATATGAACTCGGGAGTGTTTGAAGATTGGTTTAAATCCATCTTACCGCATATTGAACGTGGTTCGGTAGCGAAAAGGAAAGATTTTTGACTGGCTCGAAGAAAAAAATATTGCATTTGGCGAAAAAATGCTAAAAGTGCAGTTGCTCGATCTTGCAAGACTTTACAAAAAAAAATATATGAAATATGTAGTGGATGAAATGCCTCGTGAACGAAGTGTTACAATATTACGTTTACCGCCTTACCATTGTGAACTAAATCCAATCGAGCTTATATGGCACAGATAAAAGGCGAAGTGGCGTGTGAAAATAAAATTTTTAAATTATAGGATGTTGAAGAACTGTTAAAAATGGCAATAGCGAATGTATAAGCAGCAGATCGGCATAAGTGCGTATTACATGTCGATGGCGTAGAAAAAAAAATGTGGGACTTAGATGTACGCGTTGAAGTCATGGTAGAACCTATTATTATAAATTCTGCAGATGACAGCAGTAGCGACAGTAATGAAATGTTTTCATAGTCAGATAGTGAATAATCGCTGTAATGGTAATCATGAATTTAAAATTGTAACGTATTATTGTCATTATAACACTTTTTAATGTCGGCGTGGAAAATGATTTGTCAAATTATTAGCAATTAGTGTTCATTAGGTAACAATAGTTAGGAAATTTATAAACATTTATAATTTACGTTTAGGTTTTGCCCTTAATCCACTACTATGTGTCTATTATTATGTAGTATAATAAATAAAAATCTTTAAAAATCCTTACTAGTCAGATGGAGTAGAATAAATATAATATACTAATTAGGAAAATATTTCCTAGCAATCTGATATTAACCTTATATTATAAGGCCGTATTTGGCTAACACAGTTAGCGCTACAATACTAAATTGATTGCTTAAAACTACCAAGAAAAGAAGGCCTTTCTGTTGGTAGGATGCTGCTACCTATGGACCGGTTTCGAACTTATTGGTTCTCGTCAGCATAGGGTAAGCGCAGACATACCTAACAACAGAAAGGCCTCAAGTCTTTATAACCAGTTTTATCGTCCTGCTCAGGCAGTGAACGACAAGTGGCGCCATCTCTTAGAAGTTTTAAGCAATCAGGAGAGAGGACTATACCTTTAGGTATATTAAAAACTAGAAATCTTTAAAAATCCTTACTAGTCAGATGGAGTAGAATAAATATAATATACTAATTAGGAAAATATTTCCTAGCCATCTGATATTAACCTTATACTATAAGGCCGTATTTGGCTAACACAGTTAGCGCTAGAATACTAAATTGATTGCTTAAAACTACCAAGAAAGGAAGACCTTTCTGTTGGTAGGATGATGCTACCTATGGACCGGTTTCGAACTTATTGGTTCTCGTCAGCATAGGGTAAGCGCAGACATACCTAACAACAGAAAGGCCTCAAGTCTTTATAACCAGTTTTATCGTCCTGCTCAGGCAGTGAACGACAAGCATCCTACCAACAGAAAGGTCTTCCTTTCTTGGTAGTTTTAAGCAATCAATTTAGTATTGTAGCGCTAACTGTGTTAGCCAAATACGGCCTTATAGTATAAGGTTAATATCAGATGGCTAGGAAATATTTTCCTAATTAGTATATTATAGTATAATAAAAACATTATGAAAATAGCATATACCGTTGCTTTATTATTCTTTTTTTATTTTATACCTGCGTAATTTAGTTTCTCTAATTACTTCATTAGATCACCAAATATAAAAGCTTAATTTATTTTTCAGTTTAATTTATAATATTATATTTGAAAGTTGAAAAAATAGTCCGTACTTTCAGTGGAGTCAATGTAATGTAAATGAAACAATGCAGTCTTCCTCCACAGTTTAATGTTTAACAGAAATGATGATTGCCTCAAATTAATAAGTACAACTTATAGGATGATACATGTAAAGGTTGAAGACTTGGTACAAACTGGTTATTTGGATTGAAATTAATAATTATATATTATTGGAGTTTTGATTAAATTTTAAAATTTGGATTGATGATGAAACATTTTTAATAAAATAATAAACTGATTGATAACATATGAAGGAAAAGGTTTTATTTTATATTTTATTGATCTAAATGAGCGAGTTAAGCTGTTTAAAAAAATTAAAATTACATATTTATGAGAAATCTTAAATAGCTAAGACTCATTTTCATAAATCTTTCACATTTTTAATATTTTTAACGAAACAAATGTAGAGTACCCTTTTTAAAGAGGAATGACCAGAATATTTAAAAAAATCAGTTTTCAGCTCTGTAAATGTCACCTGTTAAAATTTTGGCGCAACGCGTGTGGTGGCCTGTCTATTCCTTACTTTCCTGACGATGTAAAGCAGCTACTGTAGTATGGTTTTATAAGTCCTTTTGGCCTACATCAAATGTTAAAATTTAATTAAATTTATACATGTTAGTTCAAAAGTTAGAACCGAAAAGGTAAGTCGCTGGGTACTTCTTTGGGGCTCTATATATCCGTTAAGGGGCACTTTAGGTTTCTTTTTCTATTACAACTTAGGGTTATTTTGACCTTCCCTATACGCTCCCGAGAAATTGCCATATGCTTCCCGGACACCGTGTATATCGAAATGTACGCCTAATAAATTAAGTAGTGAAGCCAACAGTTAAAACTAGTTTAAATCTATATTACAAATATTTCTTCGAGTTTTCATTAACTAAATTTGGGTTTTAACTACATCATACACAAACTGCAGTAGCTTAAATTACTCAATTAAATTAATCTTGAAAAAATGAATGTGGTATATTATACATATAGTAATTCAAATGAAAAACATAATTATTGTTTAAGTGTTTAAAGCTAATCCAAAATTAAACGTCTATTTACAAATTCCAGTGACGAACACACGTGATTCCGAGTTTATTTTGGAAATGAATGAAAACATTTGGGAACACACCCACAGGATACATTTTTTACTGGGGTCATGTGTTTTCGTGAAAAGTAAACTAAACCTTTAAATAGACTTTACGTTACTTAAAATAGTAATTGATAGTAGTTGAACTGCAGATGCTTTAAATATTTTTGGAGATTGATTCATGGCATTAAATATTTCGGGGTAAGCGAAAACACGTTAACATTTTTGCGTAGGATTTAGAATTTTAGAAGTTTCTCAGTACATCGATTTTTAGAAAAAGGAATTATTTATTTTCTAAACATTATTTTGGCAGTATTTAAAAAACGAAAAAGGGGTAGATTCTATCCCCGGTAAGATGCACTTGAATGGTATTGAATATGAAACCGGAGATGTTATCTTTCGTATATTTGCTGAATATTTTGGTTCTGTTTATGAACATGCAGGTGATATGGAGAATGTTCAGTTTATTGACGAGTGTAACCTATTCGATGCAGTTAATGTTCCATATTATGTTAGTTCTGAGGATGTGTATGAGGCAGTCAAAGGTTTAAAAATTAATAAGGCTGTTGGTTCAGACAATTTCCCAGCATACATTGTTAAGGAGTTGGTGGGCTTCTTCTAGACTCCAATAAAAGTTTTGTATAATATGTCTCTCAAATCTCGCATTTTTCCTGATAACTGGAAAGAAGTGAAATTATGTCCGTTTTACAAAAATATAAAAAATTATAGGCCGATAGCGATATTACCTGTTTCAGCTAAAATCTTTGAGTCAATAATTTATAAATATATATATATATAATTTGGTTTAAGCACGGATTTATGGAAAAAGGTCTACTGTAAGCAACCTCAATACATATCCGAAGGTCTGGACAACAAGTACCAAGTTGACGAAATATATAATGATTTTGCCAAAGCATATGATAAAGTGTCGCAAAATATTCTTGTCGCAAAACTGTATAATGAATTTGGGTTTCATCCTAACTTCATAGGAGTTTTTTGTATCATATCTGACAAAAATAAAACAAAAAGTTATAATAAAAGGTTGTCAATCGGACTGTTTTCTGGCAGGATCGGGGGTACTACAGGGCTCCAACCTTGGGCCATTGCTGTTTCTGCTATTTATCAATAGTATAACCAGGGATATTTCCAATAGTAACGTTTTGGTATTTGCAGACGATCTTAAGTTGTATTCAACAATTAAAAGCATTAATGATTCACTATTAATTCAAAATTTAAAAGAATAATAAAATGGTAATTGGATTAATAAAATGGTCTAATGAAAATAGATTAAAATTGAATACAACAAAATGTTATGTCCTTAGTTTTTACAGAAAGAAGACACCAATTTACTTTGAATTACAATGAATCAAGCACCATTGGCTCGAGTTGAAGATTGCGAGATGTTGAAGTTACTTTTGACTCAAAATTACTGTTTATATTACATATTTCCCATAACACCAACAAGGCCCTACAAATGTATGGTTTTATTGTTAGAAACAGTAGACCATTTAGGGATATTAAATGCATACGACAGCTCTACATTTCATATGTCAGAAGTACTTTAGAATATTCATCTGTGGTATGGAGTCCTCAATATGATAATCACAAATACTGCATTGAACGAGTACAAAATAAATTTTTAAGATATCTCAATTACAAAGACCACTGCAAAGCTCACAAACATCTTTTTTGGTTTAAAATGGAAACTAGAGATATATTCTATTAGTACCTATCTTTTCTACAATAGTGAGATTTCATTTTTGCAAGACTATCAAAAAAAGTTATTAAAATGTCAATTTTGGCTTATTATTTTCTGCAAAAGTTTACTCTCTGGGTTTTTCAATTTTTGTTCTGTTGTTAATCTGAGAAGTATCAGCTGTTCCATGATTTTGATTTGCCATAACCCACGACCAAACCATTTCTTTTTTTAGATGTACGGTTGACAGTAACATTTTTTACATACTTGCAGTAGGGCATTGTCCAATCTTAGGTGGTAAAGACAAGAACCTTTCCGTCTAGAAATTCCTTTTACGTAAAACATCTTTTTTTCGACTAATAGATAACCGAACTGAGTACATATACTTTTTTTGGTTCGAACTCATATTTCAAAAATCTTTCAAGATTTCTTAACGCTTTTCCGGGATAAAAAGAGAGCAATTGCGTTTTATAATTTTTTTGCTAAATGCACTATTGATGCAGCCGAGACTTCGAGTAGTACGTTTCACGTGTTGTGTGATGGATCCAGTGGCGGATCTTAAGTACTCCAAATAGTTCTCTCCCATCATTGTTACTGCTTAATTTTTGATTTTTCGCCATTCATCAGGTATAGGTACTTTTCTTCGTTTTCTATTTTCAAGAATGGATTCATCACATCTTCAGTTTCATTTCTAATTTCATTTGCTTCTAAACTAATGGGGGTATCGATTCTGGATCATTAGTATCATCTTCTCGAGAAGTTATTTTATTTCGAAGAAATTTGGTCTGATCTTTATCTACTAAACGTTCCGACGAAGCAAGACTTGAAATATTTCGTACTGTAGTTCTTGTTTCGTCAGTGTTCCCAAGGATATTTGTGTTATCTTACACAATGCTTCTCTTTGGCAAATCATTATAATCTTGCACTTTAACGCTATCAGGAGACCGAAAGGGACTGGCATTTGATTATTATTGTAACTGCTGTAGCCGTATCGGTTTCTTTTTGATCTGTATTTAGAAAACTAGGTTTAGGTGCTTTGTTAGATACACCTGAGAGTGGAACTAAATTTTTATACATTATATCACATTCGTAAACTACAATATCTTGAACATTATTTAAGTTAATTATTTCTATTGGCACTGTAGTACATAGCTCTATCATCATTTTGATTCTTGAACTCGTCTGAAAAGAAGTAGTTTTTATTTTAGTTTTTAATTTAAAACGAGATTAAAACAAAAAAAAATCTTGTTACAAATAGTCAAATGCAAAAATAAAAAATAAGCAAGAAAAAAATTATTAAACAACAAATTAAAGCCTATGACGTTTGGTTTCGTCTTAGTGTTTTTAAAATTTAATAGCTTAGTTTTAGATAATTTTAAAAATTCGAAAGGTGCGGACTTATTATGTACAGGGTTATCCAACCAAGACTAGACAAGGCGATTTTTTGACTTTTCCTGTACTTTTATAAAAAAACTGAAATAGCCATCTTAAGTCATTTTCTCCCGCGAATTCGAATATCTTCAGCAAAAAACAATTGAACATCAAACAAAAGTACTGGGGGTCACTTTGATATTTTTTTAAATGGGATGCCGTATTTTTAATGAGCTTATCCGATTTCTCATATAAATTTTGATCTAAAATGTTGGATTTTCAATTCAAAAACGCCTTTTTTCTTCAGTTTTAAATTCGGAAAATGTTCGTCTACCGTAAAAATAAAAAAAAAAAAAAAATTAAAAATCCAACATTTTAGATCAAAATTTATATGAGAAATCGGATAAGCTCATTAAAAATACGCCATCCCATTTAAAAAAATATCAAAGTGACCCCTAGTACTTTTGTTTGATGTTCAATTGTTTTTTGCTGAAGATATTCGAATTCGCGGGAGAAAATGACTTAAGATGGCTATTTCAGTTTTTTTATAAAAGTACAGGAAAAGTCAAAAAATCGCCTTGTCTAGTCTTGGTTGGATAACCCTGTACAGTAATGTTTCACCCTGATAATCCCATAACATCGAAACACGTGAATAAGCTGTATTAGCGGTATACTTATTGATTAATTAATCGGATGTGTTTTCAATCAATGATTATTTGTACATAAGTTGCACTACCAAAATTAATGGTCCGTTTAGTTAACCGAAGAATATATTTAGCAACAGTACACTTTTTTAAATTTTAGGTTGTTTGCTAATTTCAGATCGGCAAATTTATTTCAATTTATAGGTTAGAATAATTTTTTTAACGTTCACTTCGAGTACTTTGACAGCTTCATTTGGTTTTGGCTGAATTTAAATAAAAAAATAGGTTATATTTCCATTGTGCTTGCAATGGATTCAAACAAAAAGAACTGAGATCGCTGTATAAGCTTTACTGCGGAAGAGAAAATATTTATGGCTATCATTTGTGCTCCATGTAAATATGTATTAGAAAATAAAATAAAAACTTACAACATATCTCGGTTAGGTCCAATTGTATAGGTTGGAATTAATATGAAGATTTACCCTAAAGTTAATCTAAGGTAGGTTGTTATTGCAATTGTATAGTATGGGGTTAATCCATATAACTGCTAACTTTAGAGGGATGGGAATATCAAAATTGCTTTCTGTTTTCACCGAGGTTTTCACATTTCAGTTGTCAATTGTCATGTTCATGTCAATATTTTTTGATTTGTAAGTTGCAAAAACATTAATGTCTTTGGTGATTTGGTACCCACATTTCCCTTTGCAGGCGTTGGTCAATCACTTGAATTAACATTCCTACAGAAGGTTTCGATATTTTAAACTTTGCAGTGAATTCTGGATCTATCCAATAGTCCATATTCTCAATACGAGGCCTGAAAACCCGAGATCCTCGCACATTCTCAACTACGTTAATGATCCCCAAATCTTCTTCGTCATCTGAGAGAAGATAATATACAACATCGAAAACATCCATTACTTTACTATTTATACAGGGTGGCGCACCCAAAACTTTCCACTCAGGTTTATTTTCTTGTTAATAAATAAATAAATCAAAATTCACTCGAACACGGGAACCTTAGTTCTCAGGGGGACATATTTCTTTGCTATTTTCATCTCCCCCCTGCTTGAACCCCTACGACGGGGTGGCTTTCACCCTTAAAATCTTAAATGGAAAGGGAGGTCGAGTGATACCTTATTTTAAAGATTATTTACCTCATCCATTATAAAAGCGGGTTGATTTTCACCTGATTATTCAGCGATAATCTCCCGCTCTCCGGTGAAAATCACCCTTGTCAAAATCTCACCCGTCAGAAATCCAGCGACTATTTCCCTCATATACTGTAACTACAATGCGCTTTTCACCTGATTTTCGGTGAAAATCAGCCCTCGGTCGCGATTGAGCTGAAAATTGCACTCTTCTGGTTTTTCATTGTTGGTTACCTACGAGAATAACCGTCACTGTCACAACATGTTGAAATTTCGGCTTTGACAATTTCGCGTCAATTTATCAAAATGATGAGTTTTTCATTCAGGAAATAGTCTAAAAAATATATTTCGTGCATGTAAAATGGCTTGATAATCATGCACTCAGATTTGTTGCCCTAAATAAACAGCTTTCATGCATTTTTATTGTTATTTACCTTAAAAAGTGCCCTCCCCTCCCTCGGTCGGGCACTTTTTGGTAAATAACAATAAAAATGCATTCAAGCTGTTTCTAGGGCAACAAACCTTCATGCATGATTTTCAGCAATTTTACATGCACTTAACATATTACTATTGACTATTTCCCTCATATACTGTAACTACAATGCGCTTTTCACTTGATTTTCGGTGAAAATCAGCCCTCGGTCGCGATTGAGCTGAAAATTGCACTCTTCTGGTTTTTCATTGTTGGTTACCTACGAGAATAACCGTCACTGTCACAACAAGTTGAAATTTCTGCTTTGACAATTTCGCGTCAATTTATCAAATATTTCTGCACCTACTAGTTTTTCATTCAGGAAATAGTCTATAAAATATATTTCGTGCATGTAAAATGGCTTGATAATCATGCACTCAGATTTGTTGCCCTAAAGAAACAGCTTTCATGCATTTTTATTGTTATTTACCTTAAAAAGTGCCCTCCCTTCGGTCGGGCACTTTTTGGTAAATAACAATAAAAATGCATTCAAGCTGTTTCTAGGGCAACAAACCTTCATGCATGATTTTCAGCAATTTTACATGCACTTAACATATTACTATTGATAATTCACCTTACTTTTATTGAACCAATCAAAACGCTCATTTTCATAGCAACCACCTTGGTAACGGTCGTCTTACCCGATAAGACTACCGCTAGCTCGAAAAGACGCTTTCGAAAAGACGCTTGTAGCTTTTTTACTTAAATAAAAAATTAGTAACACCTCTAACTTGTATATTTACCTTTATCAGACGGCCTTCATTTTTATGTTCAGTAAATTATCCAATAAAATACACCTCTAGAGGCGGTTTCTTATCTTCATACCTTCGTTTTTCACTCGAAACTCGATTTTCCAAGAAAATTTTCACTCAATGTAATTTTTACTTATAATCAAAGATAAGACCCTCGAGCTAAAGCTCTCGGGATCATATCAGATTATAAGTAAAAATTACATTTCGTAAAAATTTGTCAGAAAATCGATTTCTTGTTAAAAACATCGGTATTACCGATAAGACGCCTCCTCTATCGGTATATTACTGTTGATAATCTCCCGCTCTCCGGTGAAAATCACCCTTGTCAAAAGTGAAAATCTCACCCGTCAGAAATCGTTAGTTTTTTATTTGGTAAATAATCTTCAAAATACATTTCGGGATTGGGAAATAATCAGAAAATCATTCTCAGATTTTTTGCCATTAGGAAATCGCTCTCGGGCAAGCCCTCGAGCGATTTCCACGGCAAAAAATCTTCGGAATGATTTTCGATAATTTCCCTATCCCTTAATATATTACTACAGAGAATTCAATTGCCTTCACAACGCGACCTTGCTCGTTTAAATCGAGTGAATAGTTCCTGAGAAATAGGGCTAAAAAGAAAAGACAATTTAAAAGTAATAAAATTTATTACCGCTTGTATCAATCAAGTAAATGTTGAAAATGTCCACCTCCAACCTCAATGCAATTGTAAAGGCACTGCTCAAAATGTTCGCGAACATTATGGAGCATTGCGGGAGTTATTTGTCGGCACTCGTACACTACTCGTTGTCGTAAGTCTTCCAAAGATTTAAAAGAAATAATAACACTAACACTCCAAGTACCGTTAGACCGAACATACCTCCACCCACATTCAAATGGGGCTCCCAAACAAACTCTAAATTGAGCGATAAGCCCTCAATAGAAAAACCAGCATCAGAGGCACTGGAGACAGCGTTACAGGCCACTTTGCAATCGTATTTGGGCGAATTTTCCAAAATGATGCAGCAACAAATGCAGCTGCAAATTCAAAACATGTTGTCGTCGTTTATTTTAACTAACAAGTAATGACTTTGCAGTGCGAGGTTGCCTACTTTAAGTTGGCTACGATAAATATTAACAGTTTTAAAGGTAAGAAACTTGAAATTATTGACTTTGTTGATCGAAACGAGATCGATATTCTACTTGTACAAGAGACATGGCTTAAAGGGGAGCGCCTTACGTTCCCCAATTTCACGATATTTAGGAATGATAGGCCATTAAGGCAAAAAAGGGGAACCATGGC
Organism: Polydrusus tereticollis; assembly: GCA_963920685.1. Classification (NCBI taxonomy): domain Eukaryota; kingdom Metazoa; phylum Arthropoda; class Insecta; order Coleoptera; family Curculionidae; genus Polydrusus; species Polydrusus tereticollis. The sequence continues at coordinate 93,867,275 of OY987333.1, forward strand.
CCTTGTAAAGAAGAATATCATTTCTCAGGCCGTGCCAGGCCCGTGCAACTGTCCGCACATTGAGGGCACATTCATACGAGTGAAAACAAAAACCAAATGGGTTCACCTGGGCTCTGTTTACTGCAGTCCGGCGGTCGATTTCGACGGCGCATGTCTAGGCAAGATTTTTAATAATAATGAAACCATAATTATAGGTGGAGACTTGAATGCTAAATATCGCAGTTGGGGATGTCGAAACCAGAACAAGAAAGGTCGCATCTTATACTATAAGTCTCCAGACTATAACTACCACATTATGCCGCCGAGGGAGCACACCCATTCCTAACCGAATGGGCTCCCGGAGATTCTGGATATCTTTGTAATAAAAAACACCGACCTTTTATCCCAACCCGTGGCTCTCTGCGACCTCTCATCCGACCATCTTCCGGTCGTAGTAGAGTACGGTAATCCCCAGGAAAAGGGACAGGGATCTATTTCAATTACTTCTACTAACTGGGCCATTTTTAGACGACTATTGGAAACGACTGAACCGCTGCCGCCAATTCAGGCGGACGCGGACATAGACTCTGCAGTGATTCATGTCACTAATTCCATCAACATCTCCATGGTTTGTGCCTCCACTACAAAGGTGTCCAGATTTTCCAAGTACGGAGTCTTAACAAACGAAATTAAAGAGCAAATTAGAGTCAAAAATAGACTTATGAACCGTGCGTATCGCACTGGTGACCCGCGTATAAAGGCAGAGGCGAATAGAGCCGTTCAGCTTGTTCGTGATCTCCTTAAAGCTCAAGAGTCCTCTCTGTGGGAGAATAGAGTGGCTGGTCTTAATATTGAAGACAACAGTTTATTTAAATGACCAATTTACTGACGAGGGGCGGCAAGAAACCAATGTCTTTTGTCAGAAACCCTATTAACAACGCTCTTATCTCCGATCCTAGGGAAAAGTTGAACTGTTCGCAGATAGCCTCTGCGAACAGTTTAATGACAACCCGGCTACGGATCCTGAGAGGGATGCACGGGTCTCCAGAACAATGCGAATTTATAAGTCTATCGAGCACCCCATACAGAATATCCGCAATATTCATATGGATGAAGTAAAAAACGTTATTAAATTCACTTAACCTAAAAAGGCTCCGGGCTTCGACGGTATAAAAATTAAAGCGTTAAAGAACTTGCCCGACAACGTGATATCGGATGTAGTAAACATTGCACAGGCTATTATCGAAAAAGGTAATTTCCCCCAAGTTTGGAAGAAATCCAAAGTGGTTTTAATTCCAAAACCTAAACAAGATCAAACCTTGGTAGTCAGTTACAGGCCCATCAGCCTATTGTCGTGTCTTGGCAAGGTTGTTGAGAAACTTATACTTCATCGTATTAACGATTTCGTACTAGACAACAACATTTTGCCACCAGAGCAGTTCGGTGTTCGATCTGCTCATTGCACGGTGCGCCAAACGACTAGACTGGTTTCTAATATACGAAGTGACTTTAATAGAAGATTCAGCACAAGAGCGGTCTTTTTCGACGTCAGCAAAGCGTTTGATAAGGTCTGGCACAACGGACTCATTTTAAAGTTAATAAGGTCAGGAATGCCAAACTACCTAATAAAGGTTATTCATTCTTTTTTGACGGACAAGATTTTCGCGGTTTCGTCAGAGAATGCGATATCGACTCTGCGACTCGTCAGAGCCGGAGTACCGCAGGGATCCCCCCTTGCGCCTGTTCTGTACAATATCTATACCAGCGATATTCCCAAATTCGCTCAAACGGAACTATATCTGTTTGCTGATGATACCGCGATTACCGCCACCGCCAAACAGCCAAGGTTGGTGGTCTCAAAGCTACAACGCCACATAAAACTTATCGAGGCGTGGCTAGATAAGTGGAAAATTCGCCTCAATGACGCCAAAACCCAAGCTATCTACTTTTCTTGAGCCAGAAGCAAATTACCCCAAACCAGATTGCAAGTCAGAAATACCAAATAATGTTAAATATCCGAGTCTGTTGTTTGACAAGCGGCTGGCTTGGACAGATAACGTAGACCAACGCTTAAAAAAAGCGAACGGTCAACTAGGTGCCATCTACTCACTTATCAACAGTAGAAGTAGATTAAATTTACGAACAAAGACTTTGTTGTACAAGACAATTATTCGGCCCGTACTTACTTACGGTGTTGCCACTTGGTGCACCGTAAATAAGTCAACGTTTAAAAGAATTTAGACATTTCAAAATAAAGTGCTTCGAATTATGACAAATGCTCCACGCTTTACGATGATTCATACTTTACATAAGGACCTACAAATGCCGACAATCACTGAACATATAGACAAACTAATTATTGACTACTACAAACGAACGTACGCTTCCCAGAATCCCCTTATCACATGATCACACGTTCACTCAAACCCACTCAAACCATACAGAATACCGAGAGACTGGCTCACTCCTCCCCAGCTCCGGCCTCCGCCACCATAGTTTTGATCCAGCAATGGCCAGACTAACGATTTAAAAGTAACCTATTCCTCGCTGCCCCCCTCTCCTCCTCTACCTCAATAAAGTGTGAATTTAGAGATTTTAAATCAACCCCTCTGTTCAAGATCCGCCCAAAAGCAACTCTGTTTAAAAATTGGAATTAAGGTCGAGGACCGATTCAAGAAACGAACATGATCCTATACTTACTTATACCGGGTTCACCATTTAAAACGAAACAGGCTAAGTATTTGATTCCACGTTAATTTTTAAAGAAATCGCTCGTACAGGTAATTAGATTTGTCAAGGGGGAAGTTTTTTGTTACCATTTTTAACACTGCAACTTGAACCCTCTAGGGAGGGTGGGACCAATCCTTACTATTTCAAATCGAACAAGGGATCGAGTGATACCTCTTTCAAAAGGGTATTTAATCCTCTTTCAAATGACATTTCATTCGTGAAATTCGGTCAGATAGTTTCAAAGATAATTATCTAATTGTGTAATGGTTTTTTTCTAATCTATTATTTGAATAACAATAATACTAACGATTAAATGTGATACAAAACTAACGTAATTACTTACACAGATGTTGAAAATGACCACCACCGACTTCCATGCAATGATAAAGGTGTGATTCAAATTTTTCACGAACTGCCTGTAACATTTCTGGTGTTCGCCATTCTTATACAATTCGTTCCCTTAGATCTTCTAAATCGTTGGGATTTGTTGAATAAACTTTTGTCTTAAGATGCCCCTATAAGAAAAAGTCGAGTGACGTTAGATCTGGAAACCTAGCTGGCCACTTAATGAGCACCCTCCGGCCTATCCATCTTCCTGGAAATGTCTGATCCAAGTACTCTTTTACCCGGACATAATAATGCGGAGGAGCCCCATCCTATTGGAAACTGACTTTCTGTCCTAAAAGATTTTTATCTTCCTGTGCTATTCTTATAATAATAGGATTTATTGTATTTTGTAATAATTCATGGTAAACTTCTTCAATCAAGTTGCCATTAATGAAAATGGGACCAATAACATGGTTGCCAAGAATACCCGCCCATACATTTAATTTCTCACGTCTTTGAGTATGATGTTCCCTGTAAAGATGAGGCTTTTTATCGGACCAATACCTGCAATTATCTTTATTAACTGCCCCGGCAAGAGTAAATGTAGATTCATCTGAGAAACAGATATTGTAGACAATAATGCGATTTTCTAATATGCGATTTAAAATAAGTAAAGTTCTGTCCGGCGATCATAGTCATCTTCGTTGAGCTCATGAACAAAACTGATTTTATGAAGATAATACTTTGCAAGTTTTAATATTCTGTGAATTGAAGTTTCAGACACCCCAGATCCTCCTGACAATGATGTTATGCTATTAAATTGAGTACGGTCGGCATCAAAACGTCCAAGAACCCCTATGTGCATACCTTCATTGGTTATCGTCTGGACACAATTGTGTTTTGTATTCTGCACCGAGCCAGTTTCATCAAATTTTCAGACAAGTTCCATAACGTTTTTGGCCTGACCATTCTTGTCAGGAAACTGCGCGTTGAAAATTTAAGGAGCAGCTCTAGCGCAATCATTGTTGCGATAATACAGTTTTAGCAGTTTTTTTCTTTCTTCTAAAGAGTAAACCATTTTTAATCACAGTATCTCATACTCTCAAACACAACTTACACTAAGTCAAGACTGAAAGTGTTCAAAAATAACAAATACTTTTGGTTCTTTTATCAAAAGACACAAAACAAGAAATGCATATGCACAAAAACTTTGTTTTCCTTACGAGGCAGTGGCGGCGCTTGACCTCTTTTTTTGTTAAGAGACTCCCGCCGGAGAAGGATTTAATAAGCACATTTTAACTAATTTTAATTATTATCTCTAAAACTGTCTGACCGAATTTCACGAATGAGATGTCATTTGAAAGATAATTAAATGCCCTTTTAAAAAAGGTATCACTTGATCCCTTGTTCCATTTGAAATAGTAAGGGTTGGTTCCACCTTCCCTAGAGGGTTCAAGTTACAGTGTTAAAAATGATAGCAAAGAACTTCCCCCTTGACAAATCTAATTACGTGTACGAGCGATTGTTTTAAAAATTAACGTGGAATCAGATATTTAGCTTGTTTCGTTTTAAATGGTAAACCCTGAATATCAATTTTAATGAGCAAAACTACCCTGGTCGATCACCTGGTGATGAACATTATATGTACGAAACATTTTGGGAACAATGAAGTTTTCATATATTTCAAATACATATACAGTGAGTCCAAGAAGTAATGTTGACCTTGCCGATTTCTATTTCTTAATGTGGTTTTCTTGATGGTAAATTCATGTATACAGGGTAGCCCACATAAGTAACTATCATCAACTTCATTTTTTCAAATGTAAACATGTGTTTCTTATTACATTTTTGAATTTTGCATTGAATTCCTTGTTTCGTGTACCACGTCCTATACTTAAACTCAACAGTTGTCAAAAGAATTAGGATTCAACATATCAATAAGTAAGACCTGACTGAGGACTTATTTGTAAATGGAGCAAAAGATTTCATTGTGTGTTTATTTTGTTTTGTTTTCAATTGTGGTATTTCTGAATGTTGACTTGTCACCGTTTAGTCCCATATGACAATTTTACTTCAAATAAGTTATTGTCAAGCGTAGTTGCAAAGGTGCGGTTTTCGCAGTGTTGAAGTTAACGGAACGAGAAAAAATTGAAATTCTATCCATGGTTGGGCTTGGTAATAGAACGCGTACTCAAATAGAAAAAGCTTAATTATTCAATTAAATCCATCCTGATGGTCCTCCCATATATCAAAAGGTGGTGAGTAAATAGAGGCTAAATTTAGAGAATTCGGTCATGTTAGAGATTTGCCGAAATCTGGTCGTCCTGCTCGAGATGAAAATGCACAACTTGACATTCGGCTTTCCTTGGAAGCAAATCCATGTGCTCCTGGGTTGCACATTGTGGACAATTTACACATGCGGAAAAATAGTTATTCACCGAATAGTTCAAAAGCACAAATATCACCAATACAAAGTTATTCTAGCGCATGAGTTATTTAAAGACGATAATATGTACAATCTAGATAATTATTTACTAATAGTATATTATTAACCAAGGTTTAGACAGCCATCATTATTGCCCGAGCGGCGAGTTTAAATCACGAGGAGCGAAGCGACGAGGGATTTAAGACGCGAGGGCTATAATAAGCTGTCTAAACCGTGGTTAATATATTATTTTTTCCACTACTACAAACTTTTATATGACATTTATCTTTATAGTATTAATAATTATAAAAAATTATAGGTAGGTATAAGTATATTTTTTAATCAAGTTACCTGCGCTTTGGAATTGGCAAAATATTTTGTTGTTTTGTCAGGTGGCTTTGTCAATGTTAATTTGTGTTCATTTGTGTCATCAGATTTCACGAGTTTTGCGTTTTTTTTAAAAATGAGCGAAGAAAATGTTAGTGATAATATTATGTGTACACCTCCCGAATTAAGGATGGAAGCAGAAAAAATGTTGATTGTATCGATATTTTACAATATCAAGTAATCTAATATGTATTGATAATTATCTGGTTGCCTAACCACAATGAATTGATGTTGTAGAATTAAAAAATCAAGTTATCTGCGTTCAAACAAAATTCGGTTAAGGTCAAAGATCGGTCAATAATGGATTTCAATGGCTTATTATTGACCATGGTCAATAATGACTTATAAGGTAGAGAAAAACGATCTCTAGCGTTAATAATCGGTCAATAATGGCGATGTTATAGGTTAGTGGTGGAAAAAAAGTATTATTTTTATTTTACTAAAAAAAAATTACCAAACATTAAGATTATTATTTCTTATCTTTCCCGAATATCGGAATTGCCTCTTCTTGCAATTGTTTTCGTCCATCGAACACATACCATAAGTGTTTTTTACAAATGTGTCTATTTTCTAAAAATTTCTCGTCTGATACAAAAATATTAGAATTACCGCAATTTTGAATCAACTGGTTTAAAATCAGTCGCATTAGTACCATGTCAGTGTTTCGCATAAAAACCTATTTATCTCAAAGAACGCCAGTTTTATCGAACTTAATTTACTTTTTTTGAAGCGGAATGATTAGAGTATTTAAGGAAAGCAGTTTTCAGCTCTGTCGAATGACACCGGTCAAAATTTTGGACCAACGAGTGTGGTGGCAAGTCCATTCCTGACTTATCCGATGATGTAAAACATCTAATTTAGAATGATTTAATTACTCTTTTTCTACTGACGTTTTATAATAACCCCTTTTTGATTGTCGTTATGATTTTTAAATAACCTTCTTTTAGGTACTGCGTGCTTAAAGGTTTTTTAAGCACGCTGGGCCTAAAAGTAATTATTTACAATTAAAAACTAAACACAGACTATAATTTTACCTATTTATTATGAATATTAAAAGTACAGTTACTTATATTATTAAAATTAATGCTTGGGTAACCTAAAACAGTACGTTCTCTTTGTAAAATAGATGAGGAATTTGAACTAGAAATAGAAAATAAATTTGCAACAGCAATATCAATTAAACCCATGCCACTAGTTAGAGCTGGTAGAACATTCTGATTCATTAGATTTAACACGTTTGTTGTTAGCGTCCAAAGATTTTTCACCAAGAATTTTTTCGGAAATTTTTCTTTTGTTTTCAGAATAGTCTACATACCCCTCAGCCACGGCATTTGATCGCCAACCTACATGTCGCTTTAGCATCAATATATCCGCTACAGAGTCCGCTAAAAAAGTTGCTGAAGATCTTCGAAAGCAGTGGCCTGTATATTCATTTGCCTTTGGAAGCCCCAAGAACTCAGCAATTTTCTTTGGTGTTGCTCCAATGGTATTTATGCCCACTGGAAGTCTGGAACATTTGGAGTTTCTGTACGTGATAAAAAATTTTTCATGGGTTATGTGTGCTGGACGTAATTGGGCGTACTTTCGGACAATATTCAAAGAGTTGATGCCGTCAATAGAGCCTTCGCTAATTACAAAGCTTCTTGCAACATTTGTTTTAGTGTTTGGAATGGTTATTTTAATTAAAGACTCCGAAATTTCGATATTATTAATCTTTAAATATGTGAGTTCTTCTCTGCGATATGCTCCAGAGATTCCCACAACAAGAATGACTTTGTCCAATAAATAGTTCTTATCGTCTGCTCCCTTGACAAATCTTTCCGTTTGTTCCTTGGAAAAAACTTTCGACTTTTTGGGCTTATACCCCGTAAATTTCCTATTCAAAAATGCAATCGGATAATCGTGAAAAATATGCCAAAATGACTTTTTCGAAGTTTTTTACCTTTTTTTCTGCACACCAGTTTTTGAATTTTTCGTATATGCCCTCATACAAACCCAACATTTTTGGGAAACAAGGCTCACCATTGCCTCATTTGCGCCATTTTCAATGTCTCTCTAAATCACTCATTTTTTACTTAATATTTGCCGCAGTTTTTGACAAAAAGAATTCTCTCGAATTTTTTTTTGACAAGTGTCAATTTTTTTGACATGAAAAGTGTAAATGAAACAGAGATAATAAAATGTTTGGTAAAATTAATTAAGTCTTTTATTATAAAACGCCCGTAGAAAAATATTGTATACCATTCGTTACGAAACAATGTCTTTTAGTCACTCTAACGTGTTGTCCAACTCGGCTTCGCCTCGTAGGACATTTTTTTTTTATTTCGTAAACTTGTTGTATAAATAGCTATTATTTCTGACTGGTATATTATTAGCTTATAACGTCTTAGTTATGCGGGAATTATAAGGGTCATAACTCCCTTGGGATATTAAGAAAAATTTGACATAAAATCAAACGATTGACATCTAATGTCAATTTGATTGTCATCTATTGAAACATTTATTCCACTTTAAAAATGAACAAAATGTTACTAAAATCGGTCAGAAATAAAATTATATATGTATCACTGGAATTATAAGGGTCCTCGGGTTATAAGGTTACCTCGGGCAATTGCTGCCCCTCGGGCCAAAGGCCATCGGGACGTAAACTTTGCCCTCGGTAATTAAGACCATTATAATTCCCTAGATACATAAATAACTATTATGGCCTCTAGAAAACATTAAGAGTTCATTAAATTATAGAAGTCGGTTTAAAAGTTAAAGCTAAAAATGTAAATCGCTTGTTACCCCTTCGGGGCTCTGTATCTCCATTAGGGAGCACTTTAGGATTTTTTTTCTATGACAGATTAGGGTTATGTTGACCTACTCTGTATGCTCCCCAGAAATTAGGAGGTACTTACCCGACACCCGGTATACTTTTCGCGTTTTAAGCAGTTTAGTTAATAAATACCGTTTTATTGTATCTAGTTCGAAAGTAGGTATTTGCAAAACAAAACAAAAATGTTGCTTTCTATAATAACTTTTAAAAAAATGTCGTTCACTTCTGACTGAATTTGTATGCAGTAACATTACGAGCCGCTACTGGGATCCAGACTTACTACATTCATACTGGTGATCCCTGATGATGTTAAAGTATTTCCGGTACTTTAACGGGCTTTGGATAATAACCTTTCCATAAGTTTTTATAGGTATAACCGAAGACAATGCAACTTGGTAAAGTTGCTATTTGTAAATGAAACCCCAATAGAAACTTGGTATTAACTTTTTCCCTTAGATTACCGCTGATTGTCCAAAAATAGTAAAATGATTTAAGTACAAAAATATCACGTATCCTTATCTATCGTATAACGCAGGAAGTTTACTTCATAAAAACTGGTAAGGTATTGACGTCATTAAAATATGTTAATATTCGAACGCTGGAAATTCACTCGCAAAAAAGTTTACGTCATTTCAAAAATATCTATGGGATACGTATTTGCGGTAACATGTTCGTGAATCGTAAACAATCTGGGTATCTTGGTTTTTACAGGTTTGTTAATTCTAGTTGCTTTTTTGCGAACACATTTCGGAAAAGAAATATTTCAGAAAAACTTGGTTAGCATCCAGCATTGCAATTTAGTATCTGAGCAATTTGTCATTACATCAAATGGAACCCAATTAATGGAGGTAAACTGCACTGCCCTCATAAGTGCATGCCTACCAAATGGCAAAATGTTACGTGAGGTTACGTGATTTTGATACTTTAATTGGGATTAGAGGCCCGGACTATTAACACCGTTACAATGAAAAGGCTGAAAGCAAAATATGAGAAAAAGTGGTGTTTTAATTATCTAACTTAATTATAATATCCAGGATGATAGTGAACCTCCGATGGCACCCTAAGAAGAAGCATAAAAAGAAAATATAAAAAAGCGCGGTTGAGCTCTATTTTTTTGCAAAGTTTCCAAAACACGGGCGAGCGACCCTTAGTTAATAGTCGATTTTCTGGTGCTGAAAGACGGCGGGGGTGTTTATGATTTTATATTAACAAGTCATTAAACATGACTTAATAGTTCAAGCGTTTATTGTCTGCGAATACTTATAGCGTGGGCGGCTGCAGACTTTTTTGTAATTTTTCTAAAGGGAGGCAAATTCATCAGCACTAAAGATTTATTATTATCATTTCAGTAGGTATCGTATACATTTTGAATATTGCCCGACCTGCATAAACCTAATTTCGTGTTGAAAATCCCAAATTGAAATACAAATCTCATTTCTTTGTCAATTGGTTTTATTCCATTAACAAAAACAAAGGAAAATGCTGTAGACTTACTGAACAAAGGTGATTTTTCCGGCAGAAAGCCCTTTATACCTTTAAAAGTAATGTAATAATTTTGAGGGCAATTAGTAAAATATATTGATTTTATCGATGTATGAAACTCAAGCATTTTTGTAAAATAAAAACATTTCTTAGACGAGAATAATTTACCTTTGGAAACTGCTTCAGCTAGACCTTGCATACATACAGGGTGTTCATTTGAAAACTTCCCACCGCGGATTTATCGAAAACCACTGATTAAAATAAAAAACGCCGAGACACGTCAAAAGATTTACCAAAGGGGACAACTTTTTACCAAAAACTACTTCACCCCCTTTTACCCTCTGCCCCCCGGGGTCATCCCCTTAAAAATTTTAAATGACAAGGGGTATCAAGTAACAGCTTGTTTGAAAGGTCTTTCAAAGTGCTTTATTTTGACGTTGGATTTTTTAAAATCGGTCGATTCGTTTTTGAGAAAAGTAGAAAAATCTCTATTTATCTTAATTTGTTCAGATAGAAAAAGAAACACACGAAAATATCACTTTTTATTTCAATAAGTGTTCAAAATGTTGCCCGTTATTGGCCAAACAATGATATAGGCGATGTTCAAATTCCTGGCGGACATTTTCAAAAACATGTTGTGGGAGATCATGGCAGCTTTCGATGATGCGTTGACGAAGTTCATCCAAACTTTCAGGTTGGGGAGTGAACACAATAGATTTCAAATGGCCCCATAGAAAATAGTCTAATGGCGTCAAGTCAGGAGACCTAGCAGGCCATTCTATAGGCCCTCTTCGCCCTATCCATTTATCTGGAAACTCGTCGTCTAGCCATTGCCAAACCGGAAGAACATAATGAGGAGGAGCGCCGTCTTGCTGGAAATATATTTCAGCCTCATCAAGTATAGGGTTTCCATCGTCTTCGATTTGGTTTTCAATGGTTTCAGTGATAAGCGGATTGATGGTATTTTTCAACATATCTAAATAAATGCCTCCATTTAAATTCCCATTAATAAACAATGGCCCAATCACTTTGTTTCCTAAAATGCCTGCCCATACATTAATTTTTTGGGGGTACTGAGTATGCCCTTCTACAAAAGCATGAGGATTTTCATTGCTCCAATACCTGCAGTTATGCTTATTAACAAATCCATTTAGATAAAATGTGCATTCATCACTGAAGCAGATATTCTTTACATGAATGGTATTATCATTAATCGCTGCAGTCATTTGTTCACAAAACTCTGTGACAATCCGATTTTGTCACAAATGAACTCTTAGAATCTAATGCCTTATATCACAGCCTGACTTGTATTGTGTCGTTTAAAAAAATTGAATTTTGCCTTTTAAAACGATGTTTGCTTCCCTGTATAAAGTAAATACATACCTTGCCCTTTTAAAACGATGTTGGTTCCCTTGGTATACTCTTCATAAATAAGTTCCTCAACAGGTTTAATAGTTTGGTCTGACATAGCTTCTACAAATACCAATAAATACCATACAAATAGTAAGTACGTACCCAAGGTCAACGGCCTCTGTTTTCGTTGTCTTTGACGAAGCAGGCTACATTATCCCCCTGTTTTAAATCACATATCTCCCTGGAAGACACTATCGAAGACTTATTCCAGTGTTTCATTAGGTAAACCTATCAAATCGACTAATGAATTTTCTAGGTTAATATTCTTCTTCTGCACATGTGTGGGCCATAACATTAATGGCCGTTTGCCCCGAGAATGGCAGGGATATCTTAGGACTTGGGTTTTCTTTAAACAATTTTTAGTGAATTGTAGGATTTTCGAATTGACTTCTTATGTAAAACTGAATTTGGGTGCATCTGTTTCATTTCTCTTGGCTTGGAGTATCTGCAATTGAATGCGCACGGCTCTAAAGACTTCATTCCGTGTCGCCGCCAGTGTGTGAACTGGTCTCTCTCTTTCGGAGCGAGCAGGTAGTTCTGCCCTAACCTTTATTGTTCTGTGGTTCTGCCCGGAGGTGGGTGTTGCCCTAAATTCGCTTTCGGCACATTTTTCAACTTTTAACCTAAAATTCTCCATGCCGTGACTTCACTTAACTTCCAGCGTTCAACGAGGCAGCAGGCGTTTTTAGATCCAGGGCTATTCAAGCCATCTGTTTTCCAGGATTTGGGATCTTGAAGCGTCATTTTCTGTGCCCCCTTAGTTTGCTTAAATTTGCTTTAGTTTAATTTGGTTTCCGGGGCCACAGAAAGCCACATCGTGGGATTTTTTTTGTCCAAGTTGTTCGCTGTTTGGAGTTAAGTCGGGTCACTAAGACCATAAGAGGCCGACCATTTGGAGCACACACCAACGTTGGAACCTCATATTTCAATTTTAAAGACCCTTCAGCTCCCTTAGGGTCTTTCTTTCTCCGTCTTTCTCTTTCTTATCTTTCTTCTGTTTCCACCCCCTTGTCTTCGTCTATATGACGTCTTGTTGATTTCCACTGACGCACCATCGTCTTCTTCCCTTCGGAAGAAGTCTACTATCTGTCAACCTGTTGTATTACGTCACAGCTAAGTTTAGGTTAAGTACTAACCCCCATACATTTCTTCATTTTTGAATAAAGCCAGCATTAATTTTAATTGATTATTTTGTTTTATTTGTACAGCTCCCCCTGTGGTTTTCCTTTTTCTTTTTTTTTCATTGGATTCTAACCTAAGTTGTGAAGTCCAGCTGAGAGTGAGGCCCCAGCACCATCTTGAAGGTTTCCGTTTTGGCCTGGCTGCAAAACGGTGGCGCCCTATTTAAAACCCCCCCTTACTCTCTGGCAATAGAGCTAGGGCATTTGCACGCGGTCCCTCAGCCTCTCACCTCAGCTTGGCTTCGTTTTGGCTTCACTTAAGTTTCTTTAAATTCAATTTAAAATAAATTTTCTAAATTTAAAAAAAAAAAAAAAATAATTTTTTTTATAACAGCGAAAGACGCGTTGCAATTTTGGCGCCTAACGTGGGGCCCTTAAAAAGCAAAACCGTAATTTTTTTTCCACCCTTAAAATCATCCCTTAGGTGAGCTGTATAATTTTTTTTATTTTTGCTGTTTTTTTTTTGTACTAACACCTTACAATTTACTATATTTAACTGTATGATTATTTTTGACTTACCTGTTATATTGACTGTTGGATCGACTAGTATTGATTTTGTCTATAATCCACTTTACTTGTGACTTATTTACTATCTAGGTATAGTTACTTATTTACTGATTTTGACTAGTTATTAAGTACATATATTTGTTTTTGGCCATTCGAGTAAATTACCTTACTTTTGATCAACAAATTTATGATCACGAATATTTACTTCAATCTTTTACTTTGCTTATCTCCATCATAAAGCATTTTCTTTTCCCTTTAACTTTTATTACATTAACTTGACTTTTTTAAATTTTATTTTGATTAATTCTTTGAGCTTTCGTGTGTTAAATTTAATTCGTTTAAAATGGACTATAATATGCGAGTTCAGTTTCTCAGAAAGGAGATGCTCGTATATGAGCTTTCAGTTCGTGGATTGCCTGCTGATGAGTCGCAGACCGTAGACGAGTTGCGAGCCGCGTTTCGCCCTATCTTGCGTATGGAAAAGCAGGGCAAAAAACTAATTTATCCTGCGTACAGTCGCGATTTTGACGAGGAACGAGCCTACGTCGTGCAAACTTTAAAAGACCTTGAATCCTCTATTTAGAACGTTTCAGGAGCTAAAGCCAAGACCAAGTTTGAACGATTAGAGTCTCAGCTCATTCATTTGCTTCATCGTGTGGACCGTATCCCTGTCACTGGCTTGAGCAATGACGAAGGTCAAATCCGATCTCAGCTTTTAACCCAAATCCTCAGTAAGCTGGATAATTTGGAGACTCTTTTGGAACAAAATCCTAATCTCAGTTCTTTGTTAGGTAGGACTCGCTTAGATTCCGATTCAGATTCTTCTCAGCACTCAGCACCGAGAAATACGCGATCAACACCTAATGTCACGCCAACCGTGCATAATACCATGCCCCCTGCGCATAATGTTACTCCAACAGCGCCTAATGTCTCTCAATTTCCACCCTCATGTAGCAAAACTCGTTGAAAAATGGAATCTTAAATTCACTGGCGACCCTAAACAATTTTCTGTTCACAACTTTCTGGAAAGAGTATCAGAGTTGCGTGAAGCTCGAGGCGTTTCAGAACGCGAATTGTTCGATTCTGCCATAGATCTGTTTTCAGGCAAAGCTTTGACTTGGTTTCGCGCGAATAAACATAGATTTTCAGACTGGACTGGTTTGTCAGCTCTTTTATGTCGTCATTTTCAACCGCCTGATTACCGTCCCAGGTTGTTTAAAGAAATCTTGGAGAGAACTCAGGATCCCACTGAAAGCATTGTGGATTATCTCTCTAGTATGTCCGCATTATTCAAGCGATATGGTCAGCTGCAAGCCGAAGCTCAGTTAGACATTGTCTCTAGGAACTTGTCTCCATTTTACAAACCACTCAATTACCTGTAGTTCAAAGTCTGGAAGAACTAGAAAAGGAGTGTCTTAAACTAGAGGCTAAGAAATATCGTGCCGATCACTATGTCCCTCCATCAAGAAAGCGCCATGGCTTTGTCGAGCCCGATTTCGCATTCATTGCTACGGATGAACCATCTCCGTCTCCTTCCACTCAAATAAGCCGCCCTCTCAACCACTCTATACCTTCTTCTGTTGATGAGGTCAGAACACCACCTCGAACACCCTTTAATCCTAGGCCAATCACATGCTGGAATTGTAACAAATTAGGGCATTTGAACCGCGAATGTCCAGACTCCCGCAAAATCCATTGCTATCGTTGTGGAGCACCAAATGTAACTATTAAAGATTGTCCAAAATGTTCTGCGTCGGGAAACGGCACCCGGGAGAGTCGATAGGTCGTAAGATTACTCCCATCCCTCAACATTCACCGACCGACAACATAAGTTTCTCTAACAAAAATCTGTTAGACTTTATTATCTCCCACGCACATGGTGACGAACGTCCATATTTGGAAATATCGATTTTAGGTTGCAATATGTTAGGTCTCTTGGATTCTGGAGCTTCTCGGACTATTGTTGGATATCCTGGTTTTATTTTGTTGCAAAGTTTGGGTCTGAAACTTGTCAAGCAACAAACCACTTGTACAGTTGCAAATGGGCAGTCATGTTCGAGTTTAGGTTATTTTCAAGCACCAGTAACTTTATTAGGCAAAACTCGTATGATAGATATTTTAGTCTTACCTGAGTTATCACATAGGCTCATATTAGGCATTGACTTTTGGAGGTCTATGGAGATCATTCCAGATTTGAAGCAGGACGTCTGGCATTTCTCTAATAATTCTGGAGACACGGAAATTTGTAGCATCATAGATGGCGATTCCTTATCAGAACAGGAAAAACCCGCTCTTAATACATTGGTTAAGGAGAAAATATTTCAAATGGGTACTGGCCTTGGACTTTGCAAGGTTGCAGAACATGAAATTGAACTTGAATCGGGCACCAAGCCAAACAAGCAACGTTACTACCCAGTTTCTCCGTATAAACAGCAGATCATGGATCAGGAAATCGACGAGATGTTGAAACTTGGCGTGATAGAACCATCTAAAAGCCCCTGGTCGAGTCCAGTGTGTTTAGTACGCAAGAAGGATGATAGCTACCGATTTTGCATTGATTTCCGGAAATTAAACGAGAAGACTAAGAAGGACGCATATCCCATTCCTTATATTTCTGCCATTTTAGATCGCCTAAGAGATGCCCGATATATCAGCTCCATCGACATAAAATCAGCTTTCTGGCAAGTACCTCTCAGCCAATCTTCACGTGAACTAACTGCTTTCACTGTTTCAGGCCGGAACTTATATCACTTTTTGCGCATGCCTTTCGGCTTAACTAATGCGCCCGCGACCTGGCAACGTATTGTAGACCGTGTTCTAGGTGTCGATTTGGAAAATCACGTGATGGTATACCTGGATGACATAATCATTATTTCCAGGACTTTTTCAGAACACCTAAAAATTTTGGGACTTGTTTTTGATCGATTAAAGGAGGCAGGTTTGATTGTATCTGAGGAGAAATGTCATTTTTGTAAGCCTGAACTAAAATATCTTGGTTACATTGTAGATGCAAAAGGGCTACGACCCGATCCAGAAAAAGTAGAAGCCATTGTAAATATAGTTCCTCCCAAAAATATCACTGAGATTCGACGTTTTATTGGCACCGCCTCTTAGTACAGGCGATTCGTACCTAATTTCTCTACTATCATGGCTCCCATTACTAGGCTAACTAAGAAAAACATAAAATGGGATTGGAATTACGATTGCCACCGATCTTTTAACCTAATCAAAGAAGCTCTATTTACTGCCCCTGTTCTTACATGTCCAGATTTTAATCGCACTTTTACTCTTCAAGTTGATGCCTCTCATTTCGGCTTAGGAGCAATTTTAAGTCAGCAATTCGATGACGGCGAAAAAGTAATCAGTTACCTCTTTCGTTCTCTCACTCGTCAAGAGATGAAACTCACTGTCACGGAGAAGGAGTGTCTTGCAGTAATTTGGGGTGTAGAAAAACTTCGTCACTATCTTGAAGGGACTCATTTTAAGGTCATCACTGATCATCATTCTTTGTTATGGTTACATAATCTTAAAGATCCACAAGGCCGTCTCGCTCGTTGGGCTCTTCGCTTACAACCCTATGATTTTCAGCTAATCCATCGTAAAGGTAGAGAACTTGTTGTACCCGATTTTCTTTCTAGGTCAGTACCTGTGGCCGCTGACTCAATTTCACCTGTCGCTGAGTCGCCACCTTTACCCTCATATTCTACTACAACAGATAAATGGTATATAAACATGATTCATAGGTTAGAGGAACGTCCAGAAAAGTATCCTTGTTGGCGAGTCGAGAATGACATTCTTTATAAATTTGTTAAGTCCAATAACCCTAATTTTCCTGATAATTCCAGCTGTTGAAAAATAGTGGTGCCTAAAGATAGTCGTAGGGAGATTTTATCTCGTTGTCATGATATTCCAGCCGCAGGCCATGTGGGAGTTTTTAAGACCTTTTGGAAAGTTGCTGAGCGCTATCATTGGCCGAAAATGCGATCCGATATAACCAAATATGTTCGTTCTTGTAAAACGTGTGCTCAGAACAAAGTAGAGCAAAAACGCCCTGCAGGTTTAATGGGCAATCGCCCTGACATAAAGGAACCCTGGCAAGCCATTAGTCTCGATTTTATAGGACCTTTACCGCGGTCACGTTCTGGTTATGCAAACATCTTAGTTGTCACCGATTATTTTAGTAAGTACGTGGTTTTATTTCCCTGTCGGTCTGCCACTGCTAAAACACTTGATAAGTGTGTTGAGGAAGGAATATTTTTAGTTTATGGTGCCCCTCAGTATTTAACTTGCGATAATGGAACCGCTATGAAATCTAAAGATTTTCAAACTCTTTGTGACAAATATAAAGTCCAGATATTTTATACCGCATCTTACTATCCACGAGCGGATCATACCGAACGTGTTAATCGAGTCATAAAAACCATGTTACGTTCGTACGTACAACAAAATAATCACCGGACCTGGGAGGACAATTTATCCGCAATCGGTTGCGCAATCCGTACCGCGCGACACGAAACTACTGGTTATTCGCCTTACCTTGTAAATTTTGGCAAAGAACATAAACTGTTTGGTAAAGACTTTTCTGAAAAATTTCCATCTGTAGAGACAGAAGGCCAAAATTATGTCAAGGAAAGGATTGATGCTTTTCAACGTCTGTATCGGACAATACACAGTAGAATCGAGTCGTCTCGTCAGAAAAACCGTCACCAATACAATTTGCGCAGGCGCCCTGTAAAGTATCTTCCCGGTTAAGAAGTTTAACGTAAAAACAAAAGTTTATCGAATGCCGTAAATTATTATAGTGCGAAATTGGCCCCCGAATTTGTAGGTCCTTTCAAAATTAAACGAAAAACTGGCACTTGTACTTACGAACTCGAAGATGAACTCGGTAACAAAAGGGTATTTGGCACGTACAGGATCTTAAACCAGTGTACTGGTTCTGATAGTCCCTTGGAATGAATTTTATAACCGTTTAAACAGCTCAAAGTTTTCATTTTTTTTTCTATATATTACCTAATAATTACTTTTGCTCTGTAACTTTATCTTATAACTTACCTAATATATCTTATAACTTCATTTTATATATTTCATGACTACTTTATTTATTTCGTAATTATACCGTTTTTCTCTTTGCTTTGTCATTTTATCTTTGAATTTTTGCTGTTTTACTGCCCGATTGTGACTTGTTTGCCGATTTGGCTTGTTGGCTCTTACTGGGGTCCCCTCTTTTTACTTTGCTTACCTTGATTTACTTTGCTTACCTTGTCTTAATTTGCTTACCTTGTTTTACTTTGCTTTATTATTAGCCCTGCAGAGGTGGGCATAGAATAATCCTGCACGGGGAACACAGTGACGGTAAAAGTCCGTCAAGTGCCGAAGCACTAGGACCTTCAGTCCGGTTGCTTGTTTTAGCCCTGCAGAGGTGGGCGTAGAATAATCCTGCACTGGGAACACAGTGACGGTAAAAGCCCGTTAAGTGCCCAAGCACTAGGACCTTCAGGCAGGTTGCTTGTTTAAGCCCTGCAGCAGTGGGCGTAGAATAGCTCTGCGTAGCACCATGACCTTCAGTCGGGTTGCTTGTTGAAGTCCTAAGACCTTCAGTCTATCAGCTTCAAGTTACTTTTTGCTTTAGCCTTCAGCTATTGTACTATTTTTATTTGCTAGTCACGTGTATCTTCTTTTATTTTGTTGGTAACGGAGTATTCCTAGTATTTCAGTGTAATTATTTCTTTGGATTGATATTTTCCACCTTTTTCCTCACTCACTGGTCCTCATCTTAGCGTGAAATGAGTTGAGCACCAGGTGCACAGTTTCAGTTTCAGTTTTTCTATAGTTCTCCTCGATTACCATGATTTAATTTGAGTTTCTTGTATCAGTGTCTTGTGGACTGTGGCGTGAAATGAGATGAGTGTTCGGCAGGACCGGATTGAATTGATCTCTTATGTAATCTGGTATAAATAATTACTTTATATATTTTCTTAATCACCTTCGATTCTATTTGTTGATTTCACTCCTCCGTTATTCATGATTCCATTTTAGTTTTCGATGTCAGTGTCTTTTGAATTATCATCTTAGCGTGAGATGAGATGAGCATTCAACAGGGCCGGATTTGATGGATTTTTTTGTTATACTTTCGTATAAATCATTACTTGTTTCTAGTTTTTTTAAAATTTACTTTGGTTCTTTTTTTTACTACTACCCCCAGTAAACCACTATACCCGGATTTGACTTAATACCTTACCTTGACGTTATTTTGCTTTGCTTACTTTATTAGCTTCGCTGAAAGTCTGATTACAGTCAGACTATTATTACCTGATTTGACTTGATTTAGTTGCCATTTGTTTGATGTTTTTCCTTTGCTTTGCTTTTATTGTGTTATTTACCTTACCTTGATTAATGCCTTGCTTACCGTGTTTTCATTATATTTGCTTTGATTTTTAGTTATCTTTGGGTACGTTTTTTGCCTAGGTCAATTGGAAAAGTCTCGATGTCTTTTGCCAATACGGTTGTCACCGGATTTGTACCTAGAGTCCAATTGCGTACCGTACCTTACCTTTGCTTACCTATTTGTTTGGTTGAGTTATTACTTTATTTTTGGGTTTTGTTTTTGGTTGTCCAGGTCATTAGGCAGAGTCTTGATGTCTTTGGCCTTTACAGTTGTTACTGGATTTGTACCTGGACTCAAATCTTACCTTACCTTACCTTTGCTTACGTCATTATCTTTTCATTATTCTTAATATCTCACTTGTAGGTCTGTTTTTACATAGGTCATTTGCCAAAGTCTCCATGTCTTTAGCCAATACGGTTGCTACCGGATTTGTACCTACTGTCCAAATACTTACCTACTTACCTTGACTTACCTTTTTTCTTTTTACTTTGTATCTTGCTTCTGCCTTTCTTCATTGTTTTCCTCCTTATGGCAACTAATAGCTTAATGTTAGCTACTTTATATTTACCGATTTTGTCCTATCTATATACAGCCTTCTTTTTTTTTGTTATACAAGAGGCTGAGGGGCCGTGGGTGCCCCTGGGTGGCGTTTTGCCGTCTTTTGTTAGAATGTTCGTTCTGCTGAAGGTAGATTTGCGGGCAGAGTTATATTGTGGGGGGTGGCTGTCTGACCCCTGATTCAGTCTGCACTTCGATGCAGCATAGGGGAGGGCGAAACTACTGCTTATGACCTCGTCCGCAAGTCTTGTGTGATACGCCAGGCCAGGAGCAGTGCCGCCTTTCGGAACACCCTAATTAGATCTTCCTGTTGAAGGCTGTGGTACATTTAGTTGTCATCGACCCGTTTGTATCTTTTAGTTTGGTGTGTACTAAAATACACTCACTTTGTCTGGTGGAGCATCTGGGTTACAGCTATTTTTTTTTTGTTGATATTGATTATCTTTATTTTTTTTTTTTTCACCTTTCAAGTACTGCTGTGTATTTGCCTTCCTTGGGTCTTTCTTGTGGGTGCGGGGTTGTACCGCGAGTTTGTTTGTATGAGGTTAGTACACGAGGTTCGCCAAGACACGTTTGGTTGTACGCAATGCTAACTTAAGTCCGATATCCATCGAGTTCGCGTTTTTGGACCGCTATACCGTACAAACAGCTCGGGGTCACATCCTTTCCTCTCTCGGAGTCTCCGTGGGTTGTCAGCTGCGGAACAGTGCTTGAAATTATTATTAATTATTTTTTATTACTTACTTTATTACTTACTCTTACGTTATTTGTAACTATATTTGATAAACACTCCGGGAGTGTTTCGGTTCCTGCTTATTTCTTTTTTTTGTGTATGAATACTTAAATTATTGTTTGATTTGCTTTACTTAGCTAACGAGGCTTTTTGTGCTTGATTATCGTAGGTCAATTTCCTTTAGGAAATTCCCCTCCTTTCCTAGGAGAGGGGGAGTTGTGACAATCCGATTTTGTCACAAATGAGCTCTTAGAATTTAATGCCTTATATCACAGCCTGACTTGTATTGTGTCGTTTAAAAAAATTGAATTTTGCCTTTTAAAACGATGTTTGCTTCCCTGTATAAAGTAAATACATACCTTGCCCTTTTAAAACGATGTTGGTTCCCTGTATACTCTTCATAAATAAGTTCCTCAACAGGTTTAATAGTTTGGTCTGACATAGCTTCTACAAATACCAATAAATACCATACAAATAGTAAGTACGTACCCAAGGTCAACGGCCTCTGTTTTCGTTGTCTTTGACGAAGCAGGCTACATTATTCCCCTGTTTTAAATCACATATCTCCCTGGAATACACTATCGAAGACTTATTCCAGTGTTTCATTAGGTAAACCTGTCAAATCGGCTAATGAATTTTCTAGGTTAATATTCTTCTTCTGCACATGTGTGGGCCATAACATTAATGGCCGTTTGCCCCGAGAATGGCAGGGATATCTTAGGACTTGGGTTTTCTTTAAACAATTTTTAGTGAATTGTAGGATTTTCGAATTGACTTCTTATGTAAAACTGAATTTTTGTGCATATGTTTCATTTCTCTTGGCTTGGAGTATCTGCAATTGAATGCGCACGGCTCTAAAGACTTCATTCCGTGTCGCCGCCAGTGTGTGAACTGGTCTCTCTCTTTCGGAGCGAGCAGGTAGTTCTGCCCTAACCTTTATTGTTCTATGGCTCTGCCCGGAGGTGGGTGTTGCCCTAAATTCGCTTTCGGCACATTTTTCAACTTTTAACCTAAAATTCTCCATGCCGTGACTTCACTTAACTTCCAGCGTTCAACGAGGCAGCAGGCGTTTTTAGATCCAGGGCTATTCAAGCCATCTGTTTTCCAGGATTTGGGATCTTGAAGCGTCACTTTCTGTGCCCTCTTAATTTGCTTAAATTTGCTTTAGTTTAATTTGGTTTCCGGGGCCACAGAAAGCCACATCGTGGGATTTTTTTTGTCCAAGTTGTTCGCTGTTTGGAGTTAAGTCGGGTCACTAGACCATAAGAGGCCGACCATTTGGAGCACACACCAACGTTGGAACCTCATATTTCAATTTTAAAGACCCTTCAGCTCCCTTAGGGTCTTTCTTTCTCCGTCTTTCTCTTTCTTATCTTTCTTCTGTTTCCACCCCCTTGTCTTCGTCTATCTGACGTCTTGTTGACGTCCACTGACGCACCATCGTCTTCTTCCCTTCGGAAGAAGTCTACTATCTGTCAACCTGTTGTATTACGTCACAGCTAAGTTTAGGTTAAGTACTAACCCCCATGCATTTCTTCATTTTTGAATAAAGCCAGCATTAATTTTAATTGATTATTTTGTTTTTGTACAGCTCCCCCTGTGGTTTTCCTTTTTCTTTTTTTTTCATTGGATTCTAACCTAAGTTGTGAAGTCCAGCTGAGAGTGAGGCCCCAGCACCATCTTGAAGGTTTCCGTTTTGGCCTGGCTGCAAAACGGTGGCGCCCTTCAACTTGAGCGGCTTAATCCAAAACTCTACGATAATTACGTTTCTTATTTGCAACAGATCCAGTTTGAGTAAATTTAGTAACAAGGTCCAAAACATACCTATGCGAAGTATTGTAAAGTTATCTTTTCCGGATGTCTGGCGTTAAATGTGACGGCAGTTTGCCGAGCACATTGATTTTGGGCACCATAAATTATAATCATTTCCACTCTTTCGGCTAGTGTGTAAACCATTTTGGAAGTAAAATCTGAATCAATAAATTAATTTTCACTATCCCAAGATTGACACAAAGGTCACTGACAGCAAATTAAATTCTTTCTTTTCCTTAGCAACTATATAAAACCAAACAGGTATAAAAATAATACAGTTCGCCCATGTTATCTCTGTTTATAAATAGATGGCTGAAAAAAAGTCGTGTTGTTATTTGGTTGCTGCCACGTCAAATCTTCCGAATTGCTGTTTATGTTGGTTTTTGAACACTTATTGAAATAAAAAGTGATATTTTCGTGTGTTTTTTTTTTATCTGAACAAATTAAGATAAATAAAGATTTTTTCTAATTTTCTCAAAAACGAATTGACCGATTTTAAAAAATCAAACGTCAGAATAAAGCACTTTGAAAGACCTTTCAAACAAGCTATTACTTGATACCTCTTGTCATTTCAAAATTTTAAGGGGATGACCCCGGGAGGCAGAGGGTAAAAGGGGGTGAAGCAGTTTTTGGTTAAAAAGTTGTCCCCTTTGGCAAATCTTTTGACGTGTCTCGGCGTTTTTTCTTTTAATCAGTGGTTTTTGACAAATCCGTGGTGGGAATTTTTCAAATGAACACCCTGTATATGCATGGATCTCGGGTTCGTGCGCGTATAAGTTTACCAAATGTATATCAAAAATAAGTTATATTGTATTCAGGTGATAAAAGAAAGCACCACAAGGGGAAGTCGTCAATAATGCTGTTTATTTTAATTTAATATACTTCAAGTGGTGCTGCCAAGCAAGAAAAGCTTGAGATGGGGCTATGGGACTGCCCCTCTTCCCTCCTCCTCCTGATTGTGCCACTGTACATGGCGTTTATTGCAATAAAGTTCACTTAAAATCCAGTAATTTAATTTAGAAGCCATTCGGTAGATGATGTTTATATTAGTTTAGTTTTACCAAAATGCAAGATTAAACCACATAAAATTATTGTGCAAATTGCTACTAATAGCATATATTGCGTTTCAGAACAAATTTACCTTTAACATGTACGTCGTCGTCGACAATTCAGTAATTCTAATTTGTGATCCTAATTAGAATTAGCTTCGAGCGAAGGTGTAAGTGGCGCCCAAGGAAGCCAGTCTTGTAGCATTGGACGTTATTGCCAATTTTAGAAGTTCAACCAGTGAATTAATAAATATTGTAATATTTATTTAGATTCAAACACTATGCTAATTATAATACAGACAATGTTGAATAGTCAGTAATTATGATGGTATCCAACTTGCGACTTATCAAATAACAACAAAACTAATAATTCGCATTAAAATAATAAAATTTGTCATTGTTACATCTCATTAATCCTCACATATAACTAAGTTTTACTTCTGGACAAGCACTGTGCCACCGTGTGGATGCAAGAACAAATATATTATTCTGATACATTTCCAAATCGAAGTGCGCCGCATAAAGAAACAGCAGATTCTCGAAATGGGCGCCCGGCCCTGTAACGCTGCTTTCACACTAACAGGTTTGCCGGTCAGGTTTTAAACCTATAGAAAACCGGAGAAGTAATAGTACATTGGTCTAAATGTGGTGTTTCACATTATCAGGTTCAGGCTCGGCGACCGGATGCAGTCGGATGGGTCGACTGTCGACTGAAGCATCCTGATGCCGGAAAAGTGGTAGTGGGTCTTGGCAAGATTGATCTGTAAATAGAGTTAATAAGAAAACAAGGTGTAATTTGGGAAAGAGGTTCACTATTTTGGATACCGGTTTTTTACCAAAATTGGTTCCGGGAGTTATGTAATTAAAATTAACCCCATCTTTATATAAACGTTTATCTTCTGTTTACAGTGCGCACACTTATAAATAGGACTCTTAGCCTAGAGCGCGTCACTTAATATTCAAACTTCATGTAGTTAAGTCACATATTGTATTTTGCTTTATTTTGTTGTAACCTTATATTCTGAAATAATTTGTTTTGAAAACAAAGTGTTGAGTGCAAATAACTTAACTCGGGTGCCAAAGTTTTTTCATCAAAATCAAAGAGTTTGGTTAGAAGTGTAATAACATGACCTGTGAGATGTTTGAAAATCGGTTAAAAGAAACTTGGACTATCCTTACTTATTAATAATTGTATTAGCTGTAACGCTTTTCTGGGGGTGATTCCCCTTCTAGTTAATAAACTATTAATTTTAATTTAACGGAAATTTTATCGGAATGGTGCAACGTTGAAGCTATTTAATTATTCGGAAGTATCCAGGCGGAAAGTCGGTAAATTTGCTCGGAATCTGATTAAATAACTTCAAGGGCGTGCTATGGTCGGCTATCAGTTTATTTTACTCGAGCGCCACTTTATTTTCAGAGAGAAATAAAGAAACTCTTTACCTTCGGGTAGCCTTTCTACAGTGGAGAAGGGTTCAGTGCATTAATTTCTATGTCAATAGGTTTGGGAAATAAAACACTCAAATTTTTGTATTTATATAACGGTCGTGTTTATCATGCCAAAAAAAAATTTACAATAATTAACGAAATGATCTACTTAATTTCTAAAAAAAATAAACCTAACTATCCTAAGATCTAAATCCATTTAGTTAACCTATTCGGGAGTCTAGTAAATAAATACGGTTTTTAAAGTAATGCGGCTAAAGTAGTAATATACATAAATTCCAATCCTAATATCAGAACATAAAAAAAAATTAATATGGTTTTCAAAATAATGCGGTCAAATCAGTTAAATAAGTAAATTACAAACCTAAAATCAAACAACAAGGAATAAATACGGTTTTTAAAATAATGGGGGGTATCTCGGGAATCTGCAAAGTGGGTTAAATCAAAATTTAAAGTTTTTCGGAAGTCGGTCTGATTTCTTCGGTAGCCATCAACTGCTACTTAGCGGTACCTACGGTTTAGGAGTAATAGTATAATCGGTTTATGAACTAGGCGGAAGCAAGCGGTTAAACATGCGTGATACAAGCGGGTGAGAGCGGTTAACCTAGCGACATAGCGAACAAGCGGCGTGCAGGAGGTTTTAGTGCATAAATAGGGTGATAAGGTACCAATAGAAATGTAAGCCAGTCAAATGAAATTGCGGAGTAGTAATGGTAAGAAATATTAAGCGATGAACGGTAAAATACTTCGGTTTGCCATAATTTTGTGTTTCACTTAAAAATTCCTAGTTACGGAATCAACGTTAAACCGGCTTCTCCGGCATCGGTAGGTATGGATATATGTCAATATATCGAGATTTCGGTTTTGCCTTTCTTACAAAAAAAACAGAATCAAAAGTTAATAAAAAAAAATCATTAGCATTTCCGGCCCGAATATCCTCCAACCAGGTGCCGATAAATCAACCCTATCCCCTTAAACTGAGTCTTGATGTGACCACCAAGGTTTCCAATATAAATATCGGAAACAGGAGACTCAGGTTTAAATTAAAAAAAGAATAGCCCCGATGAGTCTTGATGTAACCACCAAGGTTTCCGATACGAATATCGGAAACAGGAGACTCAGGTTTAAGTTAAAAAAAGAATAGCCCCGATGAGTCTTGATGTAACCACCAAGGTTTCCGATACGAATATCGGAAACAGGAGACTCAAGTTAATTTAAAAAAAAAATAACCCCGATGAGTCTTGATGTAACCACCAAGGTTTCCGATACGAATATCGGAAACAGGAGACTCAAGTTAAATTAAATCTAGAATATGTTTAATAATAATTCTAAAATTCGGCCAAATGCACGTTAGAGTATTTTCAATAAATATTACTATTAAAATAAGTTGCTTTAAAATGTGATTTTAACTGTCGTTACTGGCCTCGTTATCAGAGCGGATTTCAAAAAAAAACTATTTTTTTTAAAGAGAGGAATTTCAGTACGCACCAAAAAAAGAAACTAGATATGTACATCGGCAGAAAACAGCATTTCGGTTCGGACTGGATCCAATTATTTACAAATAAAAATTCGGAATACACACAAAATTATGGCCTAAATTAAACGGTGAAATCTTACCACTCGGTACTATTGAACACTGCACTGGTTTGTCGGTTTTTCGGTTCTTCACTTTTAGTCGGTTTGCGGTAGCAGGAATAATTCCTTTTCTAAGCCTCGAACAGGCAGTTTTATTGTCGCGCCGTGCCCCGCTTTTCTGGGTCTTGCCGTGGCGGGGATATCCATTTCAGCGCGTGATGCCTGGTTCCGCTGTAAATTGTCTGGCGGAGCCGGGTACCTCGGAGACTTATTAATTCATTAATTTCGGTTAACTTGTCTTAGATCTTACTGTTTATTTTACGGATTGGTTTTAGAAATTGATATGATTAATAGATAGAAAGTTATTTCATTTAACGGAGCCGTGAAAGAACGAGCACAATTGATTGTAAATTAACGGAGATAAGTAATTAGTCATAGAGAAGCGGTAAAATTATAGTAACTTCGTTACACACCCCCACTACTTTCTCAAAAAAAAAAGATCTAATTCTTTTTTTTTTTCGCAAACCTTACGGCCTCCAAAAAAAACTTGAGAGCTTAATGATTAATTGGTTTAATGTTGGGTTGCTTGGCTTATCGTCGGGTTTGTTTGCGGCTTATTGCGAACGGACATCCGCAAGTCGGGCAGGGTGTATTCTCTGCATCTTTGTGTCGACAGCACTGGACCGAGCGGTGTGTCACCTTGGTTTTCATAGGTTTGCCGAATCGTCCCCTGGATCCTTCGGGTCTCTCCTGACTCGGTCCACACTGACACCTTTTTGACATAACGCCCAGTTGTCCACAACGAGAGCAAAATATAATCGGAGAACGGTGACATGATTGTCGCTGATGTCCACTATCTCCGCAGCGCCAGCAGGTGTCGTTTGTTAACTGGATGAATTTGGGTTTCTTACTTGCTTCTTCTTTTTCCCTCCAGCGTTGAATAGTCAACGGGACGGGGTACTGAGGGAGGTGGCTCGTTGAACCAAACGGGTCAGAAAACGGGTCTATATTATCAAAATCATTATAGTACGGCCCCGCCGGTATTTCGGTAATTAAGGTTGTAGCCTGATGGTCACCGGTTTCCACCTCAGGGAATTTAATTTTTGTCGGGGGTGGTAGTGTTGGTTCGTGATCGGGATGTCCTTCTATGGCTTCGGTAAGTTCTGTTATTAAGTCAGTCGTAGTAGTATCCAAAGATGTGGACGGTTGTTTTGTGACTTCCGCAGGTGCTGATAACGGTGACGTTGTAAGGTCTAATATCGGGCTCGACATGATTTCCTGAAAAGATAGAAATACCAGGAGTAACATTTCAAGTGGTTTTATTTGACTGAGCAAGGTTTCTGTTGGTACCGTTTGAAATATACCGGGTTTTCGTATCAATAGAGCAGAGATCCACTAATATCACTGACGAGTTCCCATATATAATACTGTTGGCCTGACAATAGTGGCTTTGTTAATCCATTATTACATCACAGTCGGTTTAATTTGCTTAATACAATAAGATGAAAGTGAAAAAAAAATTGTAACAATAATAAAAAAAACTGTTACCTATCAATATTATGATGACTCATGTAGAAAAAAAAATTAAAAAGAAATTGGCTGTTCCCGATGTCAAAAAAAAATCAATAATCGCAAGTAAGAAATTATAAAGGAATAATAATTTACAGGCGTACCCGGACGCTTCGTCCGTCCAAGGTACTGAGGCGGCGGCGGATTCTTGTGTTCTTGCCTTGTAGTGGCCGGAACTTCTCGAGTGCCTCTCTGATCTCCGGGGTCCACTTCCTCCGGTCAGGGCAAGCTAGGAGGGCTGTTGCCAGCCGGTGTTCCTCCTCCCTGCTCAATACTCTCTTGATTTCCCCTTCCTCTGGTATGGAGATTACTGGCGGGCTAGTGGGTGGCGGCTGTTTAGATGAGGCTGAATTTTCCGGAGTAGATGGGACGGTAGGTAGTGTTGCAGAGGTGGAAGGGATGGTGAATGAAGATAGGACGGCTATGGATGATTGGGGATTAGTTATGGACGGTGGTGGGGCGGTGTAGACGATGTTTGACATCAACGTTCTCTTCCGGTCTTGCAGAGATTGTACAAGCTTCGGGCACAGCCGGGTCAAGTCAACATGGACCATTAGCGTCGGCTCCTCTGGTCGAATGGGAATGGCTTGGTATGGCCTCTTCCGGGCCGGCCGTTGCGGGGTGGTCATTCTTATCGCTAGCTTGCGTATTTTATCCATACGGACCTTGGCGGCTTGGGCGGCCAAAAGTCCGTCCAGTCGGGGTACCACGGTGTCGCTCGGTTTAAACCCTCGGGGCGGCATGGTGAAATCCTTCGGCATCGTCTGAAATAGTAGGGTGAGCTATCTTAAGATCCTTAACGTAAATTCGGCGAAGAATCTTACCGTTACCACTCTTAAGGTCATATACTACCGGTGAATGCACTTTTACAATTTTATACGGGCCGGAGTACTTAGGTGCAAGTTTGGCATTATAATGCTTTACGGCTGACGAGAGGTTATATTCCCGCTTTAGTACTTCGTCGCCGAGGTGACATCGCCACTCTCTTCGGCGCAGGTTATAGTATTTGCTCTGGGTGTTGAAAGCATGGGCCAGATTTACTTTTACTAACTCGTAGGTTTCCTGTAATTTTCTAAGCCTTTCGGTTAAGGGGGCGGTGTCGGCGGGGATTTCTTCGACAGGGTTATCGGAGACTGGCTGCACACTGCGGTATAGTGATTTAGGAGGTTCTAGTTCCCGTCCAAAATTTAAAAACGCGGGTGTGAATTCGGTACTATCGTTACGGGAAGTATTGTAGGCAAATGTCAGATTGGGTAAGTTAACATCCCATTTTCTCTGATCGTTATCACAGAATTGAGCGATCATTGTCTTCAGGGTTTTGTTAGCCCGTTCAACCGGATTTGTTTGGGGGGTGTATGTGGGTGTTAGACGGTGCTGGATTCCATAATCCCTAAGTACTTGGGAAAAGGTACTGCCGGTAAACTGGGTACCATTATCGGTAATAACCGTTTGCGGTCGGCCGAAGCGGGTCAGAATCAACTCGTAGAAAGCTTGACTAACGGTCTTCGCGGATGCTTTTCGGATCGGGCGACACTCAACCCACTTAGTGAATCGGTCCTGGAATACCACCAAATAACTGTTGCCCTTAGAAGATCGTGGTAAGGGGCCTACCAAATCGGTACTAACAGTCTCCCACGGGTTACGATTTTTAGAGGGTTGCATTTTTCCGGATACCTGTTGTTGAGAAGACTTATATTTTTGACATGACGTACATCCTCTAACGTATCGGGCTATATCACGGAACATTCCTGGCCAATAGTATCGTTGAACAATGTGTGTCGTTGTTTTAGCGATTCCAAGGTGGCCAGCGGTCGGTTGGTCGTGATTCTCTTGTAATATTGTGTGTCGGGCGGGCTTTGGAACACAAAGCTTCCAGGGATCGGCCATTTCCGGCTCGGTCATATCTGACGAATCCCAGAAATGTCGGTATAGAGCATCATTTCGGACACAGTAATCTGGATAGGTCTTCGGGTTCTTTTGTACTTCGGTCTTTTTATTACCATACCAGGGACACACTGGTTCGTTCCATAGGGTATTCAGCGGATCAGGGTCAACTTCTTGGCTAGTACCGGGTAACGGATCACGGGACAAGGCATCGGCGACTTTATTTAGGACTCCCTTGCGGTATTTAATTTCAAAATCGTATTGCTGTAGAAAGATACTCCATCGAGCAAGTCTTCCACTCGGACTTTTTAAGGAATGTAGCCAGCGGAGGGATTGATGGTCTGTTAAGACTGTAAATCGGTATCCTTCCAGGTATGGGCGCATCTTTTCAATGCCCCAAACTATTGCTAAGCATTCTTTTTCGGTGACGGAATATTTCTTCTCGGAAGCCGTCAAACTACGGCTGGCGTATGCGATCACGTGATCACCATCTTGGTCATTCTGGATCAGCGCAGCACCCAGGCCTTGATCACTGGCATCGGTTTGCAAAACGAACGGTTTATCAAAATCGGGACAGGTTAAAATTGGAGTTCTGGTCAGATAGTCTTTTAACTTAAGGAAGGCTTCCTCCTGGTCTGAGGACCACTTCCAACGGATTCCCTTTTTGAGTAACTGGTGTAACGGTGCAGCTATCTGGGAGAAACCTGGGACAAACCTCCTATACCAAGAGGCGATCCCCAAAAATCGTCGCAAGCTACGAACATTGCAAGGAGCTGGTAACTGTCGTATCGACGCAACCTTATCAGGGTCGGTGCAAATGCCCTCGGCGGTTACTAGGTGTCCTAAATATTTTAAAGATCGGCGGCCGAACTGGCATTTTTCGGGATTTAGCTTTAAGTTTGCTTCACGGAGGCGGCGGAATACTTCCCCAAGGTTATCAAGGTGTTCTTCCAGCGTCTCGCCGAGTACAATAATATCGTCTAAATAAGCAAAACAGTACGGGTCCATTTCTGGGCCTATTATCTGGTCCATAAGCCTCTGAAAGGTCGCGGGTGCGGAATGCAGGCCGAACGGCATGACCTTGAACTGGAATAATCCCCTGGAGGGTATTGTGAAAGCCGTGATAGGGCGACTCTCCGGTGCCAGCGGTACTTGCCAGTATCCCTGCTTAAGATCTAAACTAGAAATATATCGGGCTTTCCGGAGCTTATCCAGGATGGCGTTTATGTACGGTAATGGGTATGCATCCTTGCGGCTAGCATCATTAACTTTTTGGAGATTGACACAAAATCGGAACTTCCCGTCTTTCTTGCGAACCATCACAATTGGGGAGCTATAAGGGCTTGAAGACGGTTCAATGATACCGTCGGCCAACATTTGGTCAACCTCGGAGTTTATAATGTCTTGCATGCGGGGATTCTGGGGATAGTATCTTTGTTTAATCGGTTCTGGGTTTATTAGGTGAATGCGGTGTTCTATTAGTGGTGTTGTGCCTTTTATATCCCGGAATAAAGGTAATTCGTGGTCTAAAAAGGTTTTAAGTCGGGTTTCTTCGTGTTCTGTCAAAATCAAGGGCGGGTGAGAGGCTATGTTATCCAGTAGGTTACAAGCTTCTGGTCGCTTGGACTTTGGGATCAATTCTTGGTTTAGGTATACTTCGGTGGTGGCTAGATCAACGGTAAACTTGTTATTGCTCAAAATGTCCATACCTAGAATAACTTCGGCAGCCAAGTGTGGTAAGTGATTAAATGTTGCTCGTATTGTATGAGAACCAATCTTAAAGTCTACACGGTAGGCTGTAGAAATGGCGGTTATGCGTCCATCAGCCAGTTTTGCAGTAGTTGCTGATGGTTTGACTGTGCGGTATTGGTACTGGTGGCACTGGGCAGCCACAGTATTTCCTATGTATGAGCTAACTGCTCCGGTGTCTATAAGGGCGGTGTATGTTTTGTCACGGAACTTAACGTTTATCAGTGGTCTTAGGTCTTGGTTTATCGTCGCTATCTGGTCTGGCGGGGTTCCGGCAGTTATCTGTGCTGGCCTCGCTCCGGCACAGTGCCTCTCCCGTTTCCCTGTTGCTTACACTTGCAGTCACGGGACATTATTCCTTCACGGCCGCATCTTGAGCAAAATAACTTTGATGGGAATCGGCAATCTTGTCTTGTGTGACCAGGCCGTCCACATCGCCAACAGACTGGCCCTTTATTACCAGTGGTATACTGGTTTACGGGTTCATTACCGGAAGAGTTAGGATTCGTTTGTACAGGTGTGGGTCCCTGCGTGTTGGTGGAGGATGTAGACGGTATTTGCGGAGGTGGTGGTATATATGGTGGGCGTTGTGGCGGTGCTTGTATCGGTGTGTACGTTGGAGGTACCGGCTTATACGGTCGTGACTGATAACTAGACTGGTAAGACTGAGAACGTCTGGATTCTTGAATTTCCTTATTTAGTATTTCGAACTCCCGTACGGCCTTGGAAAAAGAGCTGGTATCATGGAAGTCATTTCGGCGAATATATTGGCGGTATTCGGGCAGTAGATTTCGATAGAGCCAATTCAATTCTTGTTCTGGAGAAATGTTCCCATGTCGGCGGATCAGGGTTTGTACTGCGGTAACGTATTTTCCCACCGGTTCGTTGGGCCTTTGTAATCGGCGGCTAATTTCAGCTTCGAGATCGACCTCATAATTGACAGGGAAATAAAATATTCGGAAAGCTGTTTGGAATTCAAGCCAGTTTCCCCAGGTGTGCCGATTGTTTCGGTACCACAAAGCTGCTTCGCCTTTCAGGATCTCCGGCAAATGGGGTAATACAGCATCTGGGTTGATATTCTGGGACACACAAATTTCCTCCAATCTTTCCAGAAAAGTTGCGGGATCGGTGTTGCCATCAAAATGAATATTCCATTTATGTATTTTTAGTGCTACTGGATTATTTGGGATCGGTGATGCTTGAGCAACTGGTGCTGGTATATGCGGCTGATACATGGGGAAGGTAGTAGCGGGGCCTATCCATGGCGGGTTCTGTGTTATGCTTGGGTTAATAACAGGTGGGGTGGGACGTGCTATTGTCGGTGGTATGGCTGAAATCTGAGGTTGTGTAATTTGCGGCTGACAATTCGCTGGCTGGTAAATGGAAGGTAGACAATTTGGTGGGAAAACAGTAACTACTGGAATCAAAGTCGTGGGTGCTAACGTATTAACGCTTGCTCTAGCGGACGTCTTCAAGTGATGCGAGCTTGAAAAGGTGGTTGTAGTTATCGTAGTTGTTGTCGGGCTCGTTAAAGATAGCGTCGGCACGGGGGTAGGGGGTCGGTTTATCTGGATGTTGGCGGTAGACGTACAAGGTGGGTAAGAAAATGACGGAGAAGTAAACGGCTGCTGCGTAGGTTGCGGTGAAGCTCTTCCTTCTCGGACAAATTGAGCTAACCTTCTGCGCATGGCATCTACCGGTCCAGTAGTATCTAGCTTAAATTTTTGTAGTTGTACCACTAAGTCTGTTTTTCTTAATAAGTAAATCCAGCTTGTACGCAGGCTACCGAAATAGTCTCCTGGCATATCTGGAGGTAGAGGCGGGGCGGGGGGAATATTCAGGGTTGTCACGGGTTCGGTTTTTGGTATTTCGTGTTCCGATTCGCTATCGCTTGTTGACGACATATTTACAACTTTTCCTAATTAATTTAAAAAAATTAAAATACCTAGGTCTTTGGTAAAAAAAAAATAAAAAAAAATATACTCGGGTAATAATTCGATATCTTACGACTCAACTAACCAGGTAAAGAAAATTCCGCTTTGTTTCAACTGATCGAGTTGATTAGGAAAATCTATCAGATATTTTATAACAGAACAATCACTGTTCAAAATGATTACCTAACTAATGCTATAATTGACTTAATCCAGCAAGCTAGTTAATGATAACGGTTCTACATAAAAATACGGGTCGGTTTTCCTACTATATAGAAATCTAGAATTAAAGTATGCTATTAATATGTCTATTACTTCAGGACACTTTTCCACCAACCTATGTACAAGTTATTTATAGCTTTGGATTATTTTCGTCAAAAGAAAGTGAGAGGTTACCTATTTCATTACCTATTAAAATAATCTCTGCACCCGATGAATCCTAAGTTCTATACTAGCAGATCCGAAAAAAATTGTCTAAATTCTTCGAGACTACGCTTGGAACCGGTCAATACGTACTACTGACGTATTTTCAATGCATTATCATCAAAACGGTTTGGTAAAACTAACCAAAACTACTTATCGGTATAACCTAATCATTCGGTATCGCCAAACTGAGATTTACTTCCCAAAATACGGCCCACTGACGTGTACAGAAAAATAATGCACAAAACCTGCTCGGGCGTCAAACTTGTAACGCTTTTCTGGGGGTGATTCCCCTTCTAGTTAATAAACTATTAATTTTAATTTAACGGAAATTTTATCGGAATGGTGCAACGTTGAAGCTATTTAATTATTCGGAAGTATCCAGGCGGAAAGTCGGTAAATTTGCTCGGAATCTGATTAAATAACTTCAAGGGCGTGCTATGGTCGGCTATCAGTTTATTTTACTCGAGCGCCACTTTATTTTCAGAGAGAAATAAAGAAACTCTTTACCTTCGGGTAGCCTTTCTACAGTGGAGAAGGGTTCAGTGCATTAATTTCTATGTCAATAGGTTTGGGAAATAAAACACTCAAATTTTTGTATTTATATAACGGTCGTGTTTATCATGCCAAAAAAAAATTTACAATAATTAACGAAATGATCTACTTAATTTCTAAAAAAAATAAACCTAACTATCCTAAGATCTAAATCCATTTAGTTAACCTATTCGGGAGTCTAGTAAATAAATACGGTTTTTAAAGTAATGCGGCTAAAGTAGTAATATACATAAATTCCAATCCTAATATCAGAACATAAAAAAAAATTAATATGGTTTTCAAAATAATGCGGTCAAATCAGTTAAATAAGTAAATTACAAACCTAAAATCAAACAACAAGGAATAAATACGGTTTTTAAAATAATGGGGGGTATCTCGGGAATCTGCAAAGTGGGTTAAATCAAAATTTAAAGTTTTTCGGAAGTCGGTCTGATTTCTTCGGTAGCCATCAACTGCTACTTAGCGGTACCTACGGTTTAGGAGTAATAGTATAATCGGTTTATGAACTAGGCGGAAGCAAGCGGTTAAACATGCGTGATACAAGCGGGTGAGAGCGGTTAACCTAGCGACATAGCGAACAAGCGGCGTGCAGGAGGTTTTAGTGCATAAATAGGGTGATAAGGTACCAATAGAAATGTAAGCCAGTCAAATGAAATTGCGGAGTAGTAATGGTAAGAAATATTAAGCGATGAACGGTAAAATACTTCGGTTTGCCATAATTTTGTGTTTCACTTAAAAATTCCTAGTTACGGAATCAACGTTAAACCGGCTTCTCCGGCATCGGTAGGTATGGATATATGTCAATATATCGAGATTTCGGTTTTGCCTTTCTTACAAAAAAAACAGAATCAAAAGTTAATAAAAAAAAATCATTAGCATTTCCGGCCCGAATATCCTCCAACCAGGTGCCGATAAATCAACCCTATCCCCTTAAACTGAGTCTTGATGTGACCACCAAGGTTTCCAATATAAATATCGGAAACAGGAGACTCAGGTTTAAATTAAAAAAAGAATAGCCCCGATGAGTCTTGATGTAACCACCAAGGTTTCCGATACGAATATCGGAAACAGGAGACTCAGGTTTAAGTTAAAAAAAGAATAGCCCCGATGAGTCTTGATGTAACCACCAAGGTTTCCGATACGAATATCGGAAACAGGAGACTCAAGTTAATTTAAAAAAAAAATAACCCCGATGAGTCTTGATGTAACCACCAAGGTTTCCGATACGAATATCGGAAACAGGAGACTCAAGTTAAATTAAATCTAGAATATGTTTAATAATAATTCTAAAATTCGGCCAAATGCACGTTAGAGTATTTTCAATAAATATTACTATTAAAATAAGTTGCTTTAAAATGTGATTTTAACTGTCGTTACTGGCCTCGTTATCAGAGCGGATTTCAAAAAAAAACTATTTTTTTTAAAGAGAGGAATTTCAGTACGCACCAAAAAAAGAAACTAGATATGTACATCGGCAGAAAACAGCATTTCGGTTCGGACTGGATCCAATTATTTACAAATAAAAATTCGGAATACACACAAAATTATGGCCTAAATTAAACGGTGAAATCTTACCACTCGGTACTATTGAACACTGCACTGGTTTGTCGGTTTTTCGGTTCTTCACTTTTAGTCGGTTTGCGGTAGCAGGAATAATTCCTTTTCTAAGCCTCGAACAGGCAGTTTTATTGTCGCGCCGTGCCCCGCTTTTCTGGGTCTTGCCGTGGCGGGGATATCCATTTCAGCGCGTGATGCCTGGTTCCGCTGTAAATTGTCTGGCGGAGCCGGGTACCTCGGAGACTTATTAATTCATTAATTTCGGTTAACTTGTCTTAGATCTTACTGTTTATTTTACGGATTGGTTTTAGAAATTGATATGATTAATAGATAGAAAGTTATTTCATTTAACGGAGCCGTGAAAGAACGAGCACAATTGATTGTAAATTAACGGAGATAAGTAATTAGTCATAGAGAAGCGGTAAAATTATAGTAACTTCGTTACATAGCGATGTGCCAATGTATCTTATCACTCAAAATCTTTAAATAAACAACCGATTTCATCATGGCGAGAAAGTAATACTTATGATGGGCCTAAAGATCAAGACCAAATACATATGCTGAAATCGGAACTTATATCAATGACAAAATCTCAATAAATAAAACCAAAATATACATAGAATGATGGAATATTGCATGTATAAGAAAGTTGTATTTCTGTGAATTTCTAAACCTTCTTCTGGAGACTATAACTATTTTTTGAGTATGTTAGATAATATTTTAGGAATATACATAATGAAGGCGCTTATGCTGTATTGACCGGAGATTTAAATATCGATCTTTTAAGTAATAATCATAACACTAATTTAATAATAAACCTGATGCTCTTATACAGGGTGTTATTTAAGTAAGTGGTCAAACTTTAAAGGATGATTCTTTGAGTGATTCTAAGACGAAAAGTTTATATTAACATAGGTCCGGTAATGCTTCGTTTTCAAGATGCAGGGTGTCAAACTGTTTAAAAAAATAGTTTTTCGTAAATATTTTAATAAACCTTTAGCCGATTTTGTTCAAACTTGACAGTGTTATTTAGGGTAGTAAGGTGCTAATTTATCTCTAACTAGATTAAAATATATAGCTTAAAACTTTTTAAAACACTTTAAATAATTACGATCAAACAATTACGTATGCACTGTTTAAAATTATGTCAGTTATGCCAAAGTCAAATTAGTTTGAACAATTGTTTTTCCTTTTATGGCACTCTTACTTCTTTGTTACTTTCAAAACACTGCAGTAATAAATAACGTTATTTGTTTTATCGAATACAGTCAATCTGAGCGAAAAAATTTAAAAGATGAATTTCGTTTAATTTTAATTGCCTAATCTTGAATAAAAATCACTTTTTTATTCCACAACAATAAAATCAGTCTTTAATTAATTATAAAACAGAAACTTCTTTTCGTTGATTGCAATAAAGTGATTTTTATGTTTTCTCTAAAACGAAGTAAGATACGAAAAAAATTCTAAAAATAATAAAGTTATAGTTTTAGTTGTCTAATGCGAAAAAAATACAAAAATCAGTGGGGCACATTTTTTTGTCAAAAATCTTAGTTGAGGTGCTTTCCGGGACGCCAGTGGACTTAAAATTTTTAATCTATTTAGGTCTAAATTAGCCCCTCACTATCCTAAATAACACTGCCAACTGTTAACAAAATCTGCCAGAGGAATATTAAGCTATTTACGAAAAAACGATTTTTTTTTTCAAAAGTTTGAAACCCTCTATCTTGAAAACGAAGAATCACCGGACCTATGTTTATATAAGGTTTTCGTCTTAAAATCACTCAAAGAATCACCACTTGTAGTTTGGTTACGTACTTAAATAACATCCGGTATAATACCACACCTCTTGTGCAACAAGCTAAGTACTAGGATTACAGCCAGCTAAAAACCATGCATTGATCATATTTATGTTGATAATTCACCTCACTTTTATTGAACGAATCAAAACGCTCATTTTCATAGCAACCACCTTGGTAACGGTCGTCTTACCCGATAAGACTACCGCTAGCTCGAAAAGACGCTTTCGAAAAGACGCTTGTAGCTTTATACTTAAATAAAAAATTAGTAACACCTCTAACTTGTATATTTACCTTTATCAGACGGCCTTCATTTTTATGTTCAGTAAATTATCCAATAAAATACACCTCTAGAGGCGATTTCTTATTTTCATACCTTCGTTTTTCACTCGAAACTCGATTTTCCAAGAAAATTTTCACTCAATGTAATTTTTACTTATAATCAAAGATAAGACCCTCGAGCTAAAGCTCTCGGGATCATATCAGATTATAAGTAAAAATTACATTTCGTAAAAATTTGTCAGAAAATCGATTTCTTGTTAAAAACATCGGTATTACCGATAAGACGCCTCCTCTATCGGTGTATTACGGTTGATATGTCGATTACTGCTAAAGCAAGCGTAGTTCAGTTGTTTATATCAGATGACAGTACACAAATAGCGACACTGAACATTACTGAGGTTTCTAGAACAAAGGCGACTTACAGGCGTTATTTTATTAAGGAAAGCATCTCACCTCATCAATTCTTTAAGCCAGGAGAGTTGGATTTCCGTTTATTTTAATACTGATACAGATTCAATGTTGGAAACTTTTCAAGACTTGTTTATGTTTAATTTTAATTCCTCCTTTCCACTAAGATTAATCCATAACCGGAATAGAAACAATATACCATATGTTGAATCTTCCAAATTGCTATTACTAAAAAATAAATTATATTTTTAATGTAGTATGTCAGCATTAACAACAGTACAAACAAATTTACTCTGACCTTAAAAAGAATTTGATAATAAACTATAATAGTAGAATAGCAGTGCCGTTTTCAGGACACAATCTCATAAGAAATAACATGGAGCCGAAAACCTGCATTTTTGGTGCCATTTTAGGGCGTGGCACTTTTCCTGGAAGCCGCCATCCTCTCTTAACCTAAGTGGAACCCAGCTACTATCGCCACCTAGTGAGTGACGTCATAACTGTTCGATGCCGGTAATATAGGGCCCTATTGGCCTGTGTGGAACCCTCCACTGCTGCCACCTAACCCCCCACCCATTATTCCAACCTAACTTTTGCCCCAACGGAACCCAGATCACGTGTTACCCCGATTATATAGTAATATCATTGTAGGGGTGCCACCTAACGGGGGGAGATGTACGTACCTGCAATCTTGAGACCTGTAGCGCCACCTGCTTTTCATATAAGGCATCTTGTTTACCGCGATGGTAGGTGTGACGTCGTAAATCAGTTAAAATATTTTAAAATATAATAATACCATAAAAAAGTTTTTGCCCTCGGCGGGATTTGAACCAGGAACCTCTGGGGCCGAACCTCAAAGCCTTGCAAAATACACTACGAGAGCGTATACATTAAAAGAGTTGATCAATGTTGACAAGCTAAAAATATGGGGAACCCGTCAATTATAACATATAGGTGGAACAAAGGACCCAAGTGTGAAGACGATGGTAAAATGGCGGCAGCCATAGTTGTTTTTGTCTACATAATATTGCTACATCTGTTGCAGTATGCATGCGCCATGACATGTCATCAATGAACATTGTTAGAGACCGCGTGGCATGTAATTAGACAACTGGGGATCTAGTATGTCCTTTTGACAAACAGTATTTTCAGACGCCATCTATAATTACGTTCGCGCACACTCCCGCTATCTGGGTACTACCTGAACTTATGCAACCAGAAGCCCCTATCAGCAAATATTGCCTTCACCAATTTATTAACAAACCTAAGTGCGGCGATGATGACAAAATGGCGGTAAACCTAGCTTTTATAATGCATTCACCATTTTATCGACAAACCAGTACTAATGGCGTTGCCAAACCAATATTTCCCCTTATTCAACATAAAAATTGTCGAAACGGCAACACCGCCGTTCCAATACTGAAAATTTAAGAAAATACGCTTAGGCCATCTTGCAATAGCCGTCTGCAACAGTAACTAGGTAAAACAAAGAACCTTAAGTGTGGTTATAGGGAAATATTATTATCGACGTCAATTTATTAACAAATCTTAAACCTTTCCAACAGCATTCACCCCATATCGCATTGATAAAAATACCCATATAAATACCCCATCGGAATGCCATTCATGAGTGTATAATTAAATAAAAATCAATCAATTTTAAAACTTTTTATTTACAACATAACAATATCACTTACTATCGCCCTGGTATATTACATTAAAGGAATAAAAAATCGGCATAAATAAAAATTTTAAAACTTTTTTATTTACAACATAACAATATCACTTACTATCACCCTGGTATATTACATTAAAGGAATAAAAAAATCGGCGTAAAATAAAAAGACATATCTGTAATCATTTAACAACGTTTTATGCCAGAAATATATGCAGTTTTCAAGTCAAATACACTATTATGGTAATATATAAAGGTCATATTGGAGAAAATAAGACATTTTTCGAATTTTATTATGTTTATCGCAACTTTAAGGATATGTTTACCGAATCGCGCAATAAAAACAGAATACATAATTAATTATCTTTCAATAAAATGCTTATATAAAATCGAGTCACAACGCGAGGTAGAATTGATTTTATATGCAAATTTTACCAACATTGTTGGCCTATTGCATATGCAATTTTGCATTTAAAGTAATTACCCTTTTAATAAATAATTAATGCATAATGTGGGCGAATAAAAGCAATTAATGGGATCTGTATACAGGGGGTATGGAACACTTTTAACCGCTAAATTTCGCCTTTAAATTACAAATTATATCTATAAAACTGCCATAACATTCAGCCTAAATGGTATATTTTAGTACAATGGCGTAGCTAAAGACCAACTACATTTTAACCGATTGTACATATTTGGGGGATATATTTAAAATTAATCTTGGAAGAGAACATATAATAATTATTTTCCGTTTCCCTCAAGCCCCGGCTAGGCTGATCAAAACCCCGTTAAGCTGTCTAATCTACCAGTAACCCCGTTTAAAATATCCCAACAGAATAGTTATCACCAGTCTCGTATATGTATTTAAAATCAGTGTAAAGAATAAACAAGCCCAGTATCTACATTTTCAAGATACCCTGTATATGATGATATTATATTAGTGTTTGAATTAGTTAGTACGTACTCCAATCGACATATATTTATGCATCATAAAAATTAATTCTTTAATAGTAGGAAAAACTTATATAAATATAGCTTGAACACCCGTTTGCTGGTAAACGTGAAATTATGTCTGGTAAGTTCTTATTATTATAAATATTTTAAATTTTAAATCGGGGCTTTTCTTTTATAGCAGCACAACAAATCATTAATTTCCTAGAGTTTTTGGTGGGGGAGATGTTTCCCGGCGAGGCGGTATGTTTTTAAAAAATATACTTATGTGTATATGCCTAATTACGGCATTTTCAGATGACTTACATATTCCAGAACTTCCATCCGGAGTTCGCCATGCCAGAGGACTTCATAGAACTGTGGCATGGCCCCCTCCATGGGAGGGGGGTAATAGTCTGGGCCGACCCGGTAGATAAAATAGTTTATGTATATTTCTATCATTAAATGTTCAAAATTAATTTTTGTGTTTCATTTCAAAGGGGCCATAGAAAATTAAAAAAAACATTTTGAAATCCCAAGGTATATTAGTAAAAATAACTTTACAATTTAAAACGTTATACCAATTTATAATAAAAACTAAAGATATGGGGTTGACAAAATAGTGATTATAATAAAAGAAGCCCGCATCTGAAAGAAAAGAAACGAACCTTTGTAATTTCAAGCGTTAAAGTTAAATAATATTTTACTTACCAATACTTGCGTATCTCTAAAATAGGGGTGGTACACCCATATTTTTCTACATAATGTTTTCCTGTTCTGACAAGATATGTTTGGCCACAGGCTATATTAGTCACTTCGGCATCAGTTTTTAGCATCCTCTTAGGAAGATATACCATTTTATCATCTTCCAGATAAACTACTGTTTGAACCCCGTAGGCACCGTCCTTGTTCTCGATATCAAGAATTCTATAGTGTTCTCCCTCTACCAGGTCTAAACCGTTTACAACATCAATTTTAGCAGCCATTTTTAGTTTTTTCAGGCTCTTAATTTGAGAAAAGAAGAAATCGGTGAACTAGCTTTCCTGCAGTGGTTTCTGGTATTTATAGCTATACCTCACCATAACAGATAATATTCTAGAACGACCGAAAAGTAAAAATTCAAGTAGCCCCACTCCAACAAAACGTTCAAGGATTTAGCGTCACCCTAGAAGGGCTTATAAATAGTGCAGAAATGGTGAGAGCACTTAATTGTTTCTGTTATAAGTTTGCAACAGGTAAGTTTTTGAATTTTATTATGGTGTCGGGGGTTTTTAAACCGACTTGGTATTTTTATTCAAAGTGTTTGTATCTTTTGGTTTTCTTTTTGCATACGTTTAAAGCGTGATGCTCAAAATTGTGTGCCTATATGTAAAATCTGTATTAAAACGCTCGAAAGTTAAGGTAATCTTTTTTATTTTGAATAAAATTTTTTATAATATTGACCATTCATATTTGTGCTATTTATTTCCCTAAAACGATATCACTATACCTAGGTCATTTTTTAAAATGCATCTCATATAGACAC
This sequence comes from Polydrusus tereticollis, assembly GCA_963920685.1. Lineage (NCBI taxonomy): Eukaryota > Metazoa > Arthropoda > Insecta > Coleoptera > Curculionidae > Polydrusus > Polydrusus tereticollis. The sequence goes on from OY987333.1 coordinate 93,910,369, forward strand.
GCACCAACATAAGCTATTGTTTTTATTAAGAATTCACGAACCCTTCTTCGTTATTATGTAGAATACAACTACTTTATATAGGCATTTGCACCAAGTAGTTTGGGTATTAGTTTTTCAAAACAGCCCTAAAAGAAATGAAAATTGTTTTTAATTTTTTTCATACCTGTATAATAGTTTGTTTTAACATTTATCTACAAGTGGGTTTTTATCAGTATAATATCCGACACATTTAATATTATATTGTTTTTATATCTTTTTTAAATATTATAACTCAATTCTTGTAATTTGAGTATGTACATCACAATATCTGTGCAATCAAACTTGCAGTTAAATAAGGCATTATTTAATAGGGTCATAGACCAAATAATCCTGCAAATATAATTAATTTTAAAACAGCTGTTCTACGCCAGTGTGTCGTAAAAGTTAATTTAACAAGTGACGACAAGCTAGTAAATTACAATGACCATAACACTCCGTATGCATCGAAAAAGATATAGGGAAAGTAATTTATTTTACAACTTGTATAGGACTTGGAACATAGGCTAATTAAAGAAAACGGGTTTGGTATAGGTTGATTAAAGAAAACGAGGGCTCTAATAATAATAATATATTTTTATTGGGTTTATAATAATATACATTTTATTTATTTTTACATAACTAAAATTTTATATTACGAGATATAATCTTATGTAATAAATCTTTAAGCTGCGCCAAAACGCCTACATTAGGGCAAGATATACCAAAAAATGAAAGATCCATTTTACCGATGCGAATTAAGCTCATGGTAAATTCATTATATTCAAAAAACATGTCGTTTTGAATGAAATAAAGGCGGCCGTCGGTGTAACGAAATACACTGTCTATCTTTGCGGGAATTCCGTTAAATAATTCTGACGTTATATGGTAATTGTCTGGCCTAAACATGCACTCATTTATGCCCCATACTAGAATATCATTGAAAAATAAATAGGTTTTTCCCTTGTTTGTGTTCACGACAGCTTGAACTCTGGTTTTTACATTTGTGGCAGCGAGACTATCTATTGATTCCGTTTTTATTAACGCGAACGTGCCGTACTCTACAAAGTAAATCAGATCACCAACAAACAATACAATGTCTCCATTAGGACGTTCATATATAGCAGTTATTTTCTTAAAATTTTTTGGCAAAAATTTAAAATAATCTGTTAATAGAAAAGGGGTATTAGAAATTTGTTTCGTCTCTAAATTCAACATCCAAACAAATGTCTCATAAAAAATAAATAATTTGTTTTTAACGATTAAATAAGCTTTATTTGTTTTCGAGTCCAAGTCACATAGAGTCGGAAACTGTGCCGCATCGGGTACCGAGGGCGCGTCAGGGGTCGGGGGTACGCTGGGGATTGTTGTTGCAGCTTTTGTCTGTATAGTTGTGGTTCTTGTCTGTGGGGTGGTTGTAACTTTTATTGGTATAGTTGTGGTTTTTATCTGTGGAGTGGTTGTAACTTTTGTAGGTATTGTCGTGGTTTTTGTCTGTGGGGTTGTATTCGGTGACGTGGGTATTTTTGTTGTGGCCAAAGATTTTTTGCCATAAAGGTACTCGATACCATAAATATCGTCCTGAGTTATTTTCACATTTTCCGCTTTGTAATACGGGTACATGATCGCGCTCTCGTCAGCTGTGTGGGCTAAACCTAGAGTATGTCCAATCTCATGTATTAAAACGCTTAATAAATTTGTCCCACCATTTTTGGAGGAAAGACTCCATGGCTCTTTTGAATGCATATGAATCTCTACATTGGCACTTCCATCTGGAAAAAATGCGTGCGCTAAAGTAGGTTTATCTAATTTGTAGGGACACCAGGTGAGGTCATTTTTCATTTTATGCCGTTGGTCGGCAAACGAAATTGTAATATTATGGATGTTTCTATCATATTTAAAGCGGAAATTAGAAACATCCTCCCATGCTTGAAAAGCTCTTTCAGCAACTGCTCTATATGGATATACTGAATAATTTGGAGGGTAGATAGACCAAGATAGCTTTAAATCTTTCCATAAGTAGTTAGAGCCTCTTCCCCAATCTGCAATATCTTCGACGCCACAGCGAGGTCTTTGCATTAGAGCAATAGTTTCGTCATTTAAGGTTCCATCTTCAGGGAGACCATAAGTTTCTTGAAATGCCCGTAACCCATCTGATATCGACACTAAGGCATTATCTGTAGCATTTTCTTCCAAGTAACCATAGTCTGTTAAATATTGGCAGGCAGCTGTTTCGTCTGTTGCCTGTACAGCTGTAGAAGTAACAGTGAGAAATAAAATGAGGTAAATTAACACACCCATTCTGCTCGAGGGGTAGATATATACTGAGATCATAAATAAGGGGTAGTGTATTTATTTTTAAAATTCGATTACCCCAAGTTTTTCCAATTCTAGTAATATAGACCATATTTTATCATCGTTTTTATGATTAAAATTGTCGCTCTCTAACTGTTTAAACATTTCCACTAGCTTGTTAACATCATTATCGTAATCAAGTTCTAAATTATTCAAAGTAGGAGGAATAGTACTGTTCAATTCAAGGTTTTTGTTTATCATGCCCACTCTGCTTTTCTTTAAATAAGTCCTTTTTGGCGGAAAAAGCTTAGAAATAATGTTTGTATACTTCCAGCTTCTGCTAGAATTTATGTGATTTTTACTATTAAATCCCCTTCGGTGTGCGCTTGATAAAAGAAGGATTTCTTTATATTTATCCAGCTCGGTATTGGAATAGCCCATAGGGCGTTCTTTTGTCAATAAATTCAGAAGTCCTACAGTTAAAGTATATTTCTCATTATCAATCACTAGGGTGTTATTTTCAAATTCTACGGGCTTATTCCCAATAAAGCAGCCATTTTCAACCATTTTAAAACCAAAATCTAGACCGTTCGGTAAAGACAAAAGCGCTAATTTAATTTTTCGGTTCGCCATCTTATCTCGCAGAACTCTGACATTCGAATGACGTACTCATCAACGGAACGGGTGTTTAAAACACTACCTAAAACACAACACTAAGATAACAATATCTTAACTGAAACAAAACAGCGTCTTAACGGAAACAAAACAAACATATAACGCTTATATATCAATCACAACGTCAACACTGAAAAAACAAAACAGGTCTTATATACCTATAATATTGTTTCAGATCATCTGAACACAAACAAAAACACTAATATAACACTGATACGTTAATCATAATGATGACGCTGTATACCCATAAACAGGGTGTAGTTCTGAGAAGCCCTAATATATTTTCTAGTAAAACACTGTTTCTTTTGGGTAAAAATGATACGTATGTAATAATATTAATACGATTGTAAATACGCATAATCTTTATTAAATACATCTAGATACACTTCTATGAATAATTTTCCTAATCGTTTTAAGTTTATCTGGAGCTTTTGAAAAAGAGACTGTTTTTGTCATACATTTTTACGGCGATTAAACTTATCGCAGGTTTCACTTTCAGTCAGTAAAATATTAATGTTTTCGGCAAGTAATATATTTTAAAAATAATAACGCGTAAAACTGCCTGTTGTATATACATCTACTGCATACTAAACCTTCAATATTAATTCTGAACGCACCTTATTTTTTCAAAGGCATGCTACTTTTCTGAACGCACCCCAACCGAGGTTATAAATAGGGGTGCATTATAAGCAGAACGCAGGAGCTCCAGAGCCCCTTCTGTCTTTACTTACAGAGCAAAAAAAAAATGCCGTTCCCAAGTGAGCACGTCGAGTTAATTAGGGCCCAGATGGATACCCCTAACTTAACAACGATTACCTGTGGTAAGATATTGCGGGACTGTACTCGTGCAATTCGCAATTTAAATAAACTTTTGAAACGCGCTGAGTCTGTGGCTGAAAAGTCTCATATAATAGCGTGTTTAGCCCAAATTAAGGGGTTTCAGTCCTTACTAAAGGACCGTAAAGTGGGCGGGGGTAGTGGGACACGTCGTGCAGAAACAGCTTCTTGTAGAGTAAAGTGGGAAGATTTACATTCGGCATTCCAATCGAGAATCAGGACGGGTGTTATTATTAACAAGCGTCATACTGATGTACGATCATTTTTAGAAGACTGTTTGGCAATTTTTAAGCGGCGAATTCAAAACGCACTAAAAAAAACTACTGCACTCAAAGTTAACACCACTCTTTGTGGGGATTTTGAAATTAGTAAAGCAGACGAAATTTTAAAGGACACAAAGTACATTACTACTCCGAATGCCCCTATTTTCGGTAACACAAACTTAAATGAGTGGTTTGCCGATCATGTTAAGAACCCTATTTTAGTTGAATTAGACACGTTCCAGGAAAGAAATTCTGGGTGGGCACTACGCAAAATTATGCATTTAATGGTATCTATTAATCATTATAATCCTCTTCGGGTTGGAACTTACATCGAACTCCCAAAACAAATAGCTAAAAGAAGGGCATGCATTAATGTTCAGAATACTGATGAAATGTGCTTTGCGTGGTCCATCGTTTCCGCATTATATCCCGCTTCGATCGAATTGAAGCCAAATCGAACTTCTTCATACCCAACGCCTCAGTCAGTTCTAAACTTGGATGGTATTAAGTTTCCCATGACAATTAATCAAATTTCAAAGTTTGAAAAGCAAAACCTAATTTCCGTTAACGTATATCGACTACAAAAAATTGGAAAAAATTATCTGGTTGTGCCATATTATATACCTGAAAATAAGCATCCTACCCATATAAACTTACTACTTTTACAAGACAGCTACTTTTCCTCAGATGATGATATTGATTTAAGCCCTATAAAATACCATTTTGTTTGGATTAAAGACCTTTCACGCTTACTATCAAGGCAATTGAGTCTTAATACGCATCGAAAATTTTTTTGTGATCGCTGCCTTCATTATTTCCGCACGCAGATAACACTAGATAAGCACACGTCCGAATGCTCTAAAAACAAGACCTTAGCAATACCTCGGATGCCTGTAGAAGGCAATAATATTTTGGAATTTAATAATTTTAAACATAAGGAAAAAGCCCCGTTTGTTATATTCGCAGACACGGAAAGCTTGCTAATACCTGTAGTCGATGATATAGAAAAAAACACTCAAAAGGAACAAGAGCATGTCCCTTATAGCGTCGGCTATTATGTAAAATGTAATTATGACGATTCTCTATCATTTTATAAAAGTTACACAGGCCAAGACTGTATGCAGTGGTTCATGCGCGAGCTTCAACAATTTGCTGAAGACGTCGAGACGGTCTTTTTATGTGATTTGCCCATGGAACCGCTTACGCCTGCCCAACAACAAAGTTTTTTGGCCGCTACTCACTGCCATATATGTGAGACGCCATTTACGGAAGACGATAAGCGTGTTAGAGATCACTCACACTTTACCGGAAAGTATCGAAACGCTGCACATGAGCACTGCAATCTACAGTATCAGGATTCGCACACCATACCTGTCCTATTCCATAACTTGAGTTGCTATGATGGGCACATGATAATACGGGCGCTATCTGAAATAGACGGAAAGATTGATATATTACCTGTAAATAAAGAAAATTACATCTCATTTACGAAGCATATAATGGATAGTACTGTTCATTTTCGATTTATAGATAGTTTTCGCTTTCTTGCTAGCGGTCTGGATAAGCTTGCATCATACTTATGCGAATATCCTAACCTAAAAGCAGAGTTTGAATACCTGGGGGAAGAACTGAACTTACTTACCCGAAAGGGCGTTTTCCCTTATGATTATATGAACGCTTGGGAAAGATTGAATGAGACTGAACTCCCTCCTAAAGAGGCGTTTTATAACACCTTAGAAGATGTAGCTATAAGTGACGCGCAATATTTAAATGCGCAGAAAGTTTGGCAAACTTTTAATTGCCGTACCATGCAAGACTACTCTGACTTATATCTTAAAACGGATGTAATGCTTTTAACGGATGTATTTGAAGCATTTAGGGACATATCGCATAGGACATATGGCCTTGATCCTGCATGGTCGTATACCCTACCTGGTTATGCGTGGCAATGTTTATCCCTCTTAATTCATCGAGAAGATATGATAGAACTTGAGCTGCTTACTGATTTAGAGATGCTAACATTCATAGAAAAGGGAGTTCGCGGGGGGCTAAGTCAGTGTTCAAAGAGGTATGCAGAAGCCAACAACAAGTACATGTCAAATTATGATCCAACTAAAGAAGACTCCTATCTCATGTACTTTGATGTCAATAATCAATACGGCTGGGCAATGTCGCAATATCTACCTTATGGCGGCTTTAGGTGGCTTTCAGAAAACGAGATATCTCACTTAAACATTAGTGAAATTTCAGATAAATCTGCCGAAGGGTTTATTTTGGAAGTGGACCTGGAAATACCTGAAAATTTGCATGATAAGTTTTCCGATTTTCCATTATGCCCTGACCATAAAAAACCGCCCGGGGCAAAGAATGAGAAACTTTTGGCTACGCTACACAATAAAACAGAATACGTAATACACTATAGAAACTTAAAGCAAGCTCTAACTTTGGGTGCAAAATTGGGCAAAATACACCGAATATTAGCCTTTAAACAATCTCCATGGCTAAAATCATATATCGACCTCAACACGGGGCTGCGCCAAAATGCCAAGAATGAGTTTGAAAAGAATTTTTTTAAACTTATGAACAATGCCGTATCTGGAAAGACAATGGAGAATATCCGGAACCACTCTGACGTTAAACTTATAACGAAATGGGATGGCCGCTATGGTGCTGAAGCCTTAATATCCCGGCCAGAATTTAAAAGCAGCACAATTGTTTCCGAAAATTTAGTAATTGTCGAGCTTGCAAAAACACAAATTTATTTTAATAAGCCAATTTATGTCGGCATGTGTATTCTTGATTTGGCAAAGACTACGATTTATGGCTTTCACTACGAGTACATGGTTCCACGTTTTGACACCTGTAGTGTATTGTATACAGACACTGATAGTCTTATTTACGAAATTAAAAACCACGATGTGTATCAGATAATGAAACGAGACTGTAACGATTATTTTGATACCTCAGATTATCCCCGTGATAACGTTTATGCGATTCCACAAGTGAACAAAAAGGTGCTGGGAATGATGAAAGATGAGAACAATGGCCGCATTATGACCCATTTTGTTGGTCTTAGGTCTAAAATGTATGCTATTAAACTGCTTTATACTCCAGACGAGATTGAGCAAGAACGGGTAAAACTAGAGAATTTAAACAAAGAGCGGGCGGAAATTGATAAGGTTTTATCTAACTTGGGTGTCACCAAAAAGATAAAGGGCATTAAAAGGTCTGTTATTAAAAATAAAATCACATTTGAAGATTACGTCACCTGCCTTGAAACTTGGTTGGAAAAGCCTATTTCACAGCGTCTAATTAGGTCCCAAAAACATGAGCTACATACTATAAAACAAACTAAAATCGGTCTCAGCCCTTATGATGATAAGCGGCAAATATCTAAATCTTCACCCGGCACATTACCATGGGGGCATTGCTCACTTATGCATGTGGATGACTAAGTTCAACAGGGTCTGTTCAGTTCAACAGGGTCTGTTCAGGGAACTGGTCTGTTCAGGGAACTGGTCTGTTCAGGGAACTGGTCTGTTCAGGGAACAGGGTCCGTTGAACAGGGCTGTTTTGGATAACAGGGTCCGTTAAACAGGGCCTGTTCGGTTGAGCATTATTAGTATTATAATTATTCATATTATTATAACATTAGCACTCATATTATTATTAGCATTAAAATTATTTTTATTACTAGAATAATCTATTAACGCACATATATTATATCCTAACCTGTATAACTTTCAAAAGAGCCCATATTGGTTGTACAGTAAAAAGAAGGCCAAAATACTAACGCACACATATTATATCCTAACCTGTATAACTTTGAAAAGAGCCCATATTGGTTGTACAGTAAAAAGAAGGCCAAAATACTAACGCACACATATTATATCCTAACCTGTATAACTTTAAAAAGAGCCCATATTGGTTGTACAGTAAAAAGAAGGCCAAAATACTAACGCACACATATTATATCCTAACCTGTATAACTTTAAAAAGAGCCCATATTGGTTATACAGTAAAAAGAAGGCCAAAATTCCCCCTGTATAACTTTAAAAAGAGCCCATGTTGGTTATACAGTAAAAGAAGGCAAAAATTCCCCCTGTATAACTTAAAAAGAACCATATATTATGTTATATATAGAACTGTTTTCTGATTTCAAATCAGATAACGAAAAAAATTATGCCACAAATGGTTTTGCTTTGAAAATTCGTTTTTCCATAAAAATCGAATGGGGACAATATGGGCCACGTTCACGTCGTGTCCCTGTTTAAACCGAGTGCCCTCTGGTAAGTGTAGTGTTTTTCAGGTATTTTTGCTCTTGCCCTCGTTTCAAGTTGTATGTATAAGTTAAGGATAATATTCTATCTATAAGCGAATATTGCACATTACTCCTACTCTGTTCAAATATCCATACCCGCCAATGTCTTTTTCCATTCATTTTTTTGTTAGTTTTTAAGTTTGTATATAGATATGCCTTCTTGTGCGGTAATGTTCCTAATATAAATGTTTCTAGTCCTAGTTTTTTAATTGTATGTAGATATGCCTATTCTTGCACGGTAAATGTTTCTAATATAAATGTTTCTAGTCCTAGTTTTTTAATTGTATGTAGATATGCCTATTCTTGCACGGTAAATGTTTCTAATCCTTAGTTTTAACTGTAAATATTTTCGCTAAATTTTGAACTTATAATATATTGTACCTATATACAAGATTGGCGATAAGTGTCTTGTGCCAAATTTTTGTTTCGTTCAGGTATTATTTTTGATGCAAGATACTTGTCTTATTTAAAAATTTTTGCTAACTAGTGCTGTAATGGCGTATTTGACTTGAAAACTGCATATATTTCTGGCATAAAACGTTGTTAAATGATTACAGATATGTCTTTTTATTTTACGCCGATTTTTTTATTCCTTTAATGTAATATACCAGGGTGATAGTAAGTGATATTGTTATGTTGTAAATAAAAAAGTTTTAAAATTTTTATTTATGCCGATTTTTTATTCCTTTAATGTAATATACCAGGGCGATAGTAAGTGATATTGTTATGTTGTAAATAAAAAGTTTTAAAATTGATTGATTTTTATTTAATTATACACTCATGAATGGCATTCCGATGGGGTATTTATATGGGTATTTTTATCAATGCGATATGGGGTGAATGCTGTTGGAAAGGTTTAAGATTTGTTAATAAATTGACGTCGATAATAATATTTCCCTATAACCACACTTAAGGTTCTTTGTTTTACCTAGTTACTGTTGCAGACGGCTATTGCAAGATGGCCTAAGCGTGTTTTCTTAAATTTTCAGTATTGGAACGGCGGTGTTGCCGTTTCGACAATTTTTATGTTGAATAAGGGGAAATATTGGTTTGGCAACGCCATTAGTACTGGTTTGTCGATAAAATGGTGAATGCATTATAAAAGCTAGGTTTACCGCCATTTTGTCATCATCGCCGCACTTAGGTTTGTTAATAAATTGGTGAAGGCAATATTTGCTGATAGGGGCTTCTGGTTGCATAAGTTCAGGTAGTACCCAGATAGCGGGAGTGTGCGCGAACGTAATTATAGATGGCGTCTGAAAATACTGTTTGTCAAAAGGACATACTAGATCCCCAGTTGTCTAATTACATACCACGCGGTCTCTAACAATGTTCATTGATGACATGTTATGGCGCATGCATACTGCAACAGATGTAGCAATATTATGTAGACAAAAACAACTATGGCTGCCGCCATTTTACCATCGTCTTCACACTTGGGTCCTTTGTTCCACCTATATGTTATAATTGACGGGTTCCCCATATTTTTAGCTTGTCAACATTGATCAACTCTTTTAATGTATACGCTCTCGTAGTGTATTTTGCAAGGCTTTGAGGTTCGGCCCCAGAGGTTCCTGGTTCAAATCCCGCCGAGAGCAAAAACTTTTTTATGGTATTATTATATTTTAAAATATTTTAACTGATTTACGACGTCACACCTACCATCGCGGTAAACAAGATGCCTTATATGAAAAGCAGGTGGCGCTACAGGTCTCAAGATTACAGGTACGTACATCTCCCCCCGTTAGGTGGCACCCCTACAATGATATTACTATATAATCGGGGTAACACGTGATCTGGGTTCCGTTGGGGCAAAAGTTAGGTTGGAATAATGGGTGGGGGGTTAGGTGGCAGCAGTGGAGGGTTCCACACAGGCCAATAGGGCCCTATATTACCGGCATCGAACAGTTATGACGTCACTCACTAGGTGGCGATAGTAGCTGGGTTCCACTTAGGTTAAGAGAGGATGGCGGCTTCCAGGAAAAGTGCCACGCCCTAAAATGGCACTAAAAATGCAGGTTTTCGGCTCCATGTTATTTCTTATGAGATTGTGTCCTGAAAACGGCACTGCTATTCTACTTATAATAATGTAAAAGTGATTATTTCGCTATTTAACTCTCTGCAGCTGACAACAAAAGTGGCAAATTGTCAATAAACTAACAATAGAACAAAAAGCTTAGTAGAATAGCTGTACCGTTTCTAACTCAAAACTCCATAAGAAATAATATGGAGCCGAAAACCTGCATTTTTGGTGCCATTTTAGGGCGTGGCACTTTTCCTGGAAGCCACCATCCTCTCTTAACCTAAGTGGAACCCAGCTACTATCGCCACCTAGTGAGTGACGTCATAACTGCTCGATGCCGGTAATATAGGGCCCTATTCGCCTGTGTGGAACCCTCCACTGCTGCCACCTAACCCCCCACACATTATTCTAACCTAACTTTTGTCCCAACGGAACCCAGATCACGTGTTACCCCGATTATATAGTAATATCATTGTAGGGGTGCCACCTAACGGGGAGAGATGTACGTACCTGTTATCTTGAGACCTGTAGCGCCACCTGCTTTTCATATACGACATCTTGTTTACCGCGATGGTAGGTATGACGTTGTAAATCAGTTAAAATATTTTAAAATATAATAATACCATAAAAAAGTTTTTGTCCTCGGCGGGATTTGAACCATAATCCTCTGGGGCCGAACCTCAAAGCCTTGCAAAATACGCTACGAGAGCATATAGATTAAAACTGCTAAACAATGTTTGACAACGTGAAACCACGGGGGCACATCTGATTAGATTGCTGGAACAAAAGGTCCTTAAGTGGGGTTATGGTGGTGTTTTATAATGTACAAAATTAGGGTAAACCAGGCTGGGCCCTCCAATGTTAATTTCGGAGGGATTTTTATGACTCATATCTCCGGAACCAATGGGCCTAGGATATTGCGCATGCGTAGCTGGGGTCTATGAAATGGGTTCTTGCGCGTGACTCGAAAACGACACCTGTCACCTGCCAATTAAGAACTGTCACATGTCAGATGTCACCTGTCAAATGTCAAAATCGACAGCTGATGTACGTCACGTGTTTAGGGTGACGTCATGAGTCGTTTAAAAAAAGAACGGGGTTGATCGGCTCAATAGGGCCAAAGTTAGTATAGCTAATGCCCTAACGGCAAGGGGGGTGAAAGATAGTGGCCTAGGATATTGCGCATGCGTAGTTGGGGTCAATGAAATGTTTTCTTGCACATGACTCGAAAACGACACCTGTCACCTGCCAATTAAGAACTGTCACATGTCAGATGTCACCTGTCAAATGTCAAAATCGACAGCTGATGTACGTCACGTGTTTAGGGTGACGTCATGAGTCGTTTAAAAAAAGAACGGGGTTGATCGGGCCAATAGGGCCAAAGTTGATATAGCTAATGCCCTAATGGCAGGGGGGGTGAAAGATTGCAAATATATGTCACGTGTTTAGGGTGACGTCATGAGTCGTTTAAAAAAAGAACGGGGTTGATCGGCTCAATAGGGCCAAAGTTAGTATAGCTAATGCCCTAACGGCAAGGGGGGTGAAAGATAGTGGCCTAGGATATTGCGCATGCGTAGTTGGGGTCAATGAAATGTTTTCTTGCACATGACTCGAAAACGACACCTATCACCTGCCAATTAAGAACTGTCACATGTCAGATGTCACCTGTCAAATGTCAAAATCGACAGCTGATGTACGTCACGTGTTTAGGGTGACGTCATGAGTCGTTTAAAAAAAGAACGGGGTTGATCGGGCCAATAGGGCCAAAGTTGATATAGCTAATGCCCTAATGGCAGGGGGGTGAAAGATTGCAAATATATGTCACGTGTTTAGGGTGACGTCATGAGTCGTTTAAAAAAAGAACGGGGTTGATCGGCTCAATAGGGCCAAAGTTAGTATAGCTAATGCCCTAACGGCAGGGGGGGTGAAAGATAGTGGCCTAGGATATTGCGCATGCGTAGTTGGGGTCAATGAAATGTTTTCTTGCACATGACTCGAAAACGACACCTATCACCTGCCAATTAAGAACTGTCACATGTCAGATGTCACCTGTCAAATGTCAAAATCGACAGCTGATGTATGTCACGTGTTTAGGGTGACGTCATGAGTCGTTGAAAAAAAGAACGGGGTTGATCGGGTTAATAGAGCCAAAGTTAGTATCGCTAATGCCCTAACGGCAGGGGGTGAAAGATAGTGGCCTAGGATATTGCGCATGCGTAGTTGGGGTCTATGAAATGGGTTCTTGCGCATGACTCGAAAATGACACCTGTCACCTGTCAATTAAGAACTGTCACCTGTCAGATGTCACCTGTCAAATGTCAAAATCGACAGCTGATGTATGTCACGTGTTTAGGGTGACGTCATGAGTCGTTTAAAAAAAGAACGGGGTTGATCGGGCCAATAGGGCCAAAGTTAGTATAGATAATGCCCTAACGGCAGGGGGGCGAAAGATTGCAAAAACACGTATAAAAGATATGCGAAAATGATAAGAAACAAAAATAATATCCCAGACGTTATAGCTCCATAAGCCAAACTAATATTGTATCAAGAATATTATTCGATATACAAGATAATAATAAACCAAAACAGCTAAATTAGAATAAGTTAAGATCAAGGACAAACTTATTACCAACCTCGTATAAAATAATATAAATACTTATGATTATTATTAGGAACTTATTCGATGAAATTGTGGCCTTTCAAGAACACATTTAACATAATGTTATAAACAACTGCGTCAATTATAAGCCACACTGTATGTTTCATGAAGAAGAAAATTATACATTATTGCTGTTAAATATCAATAAGATCTCGTGCTAAAATCATTTAAACAAACGACCAACTATCACTACTAAACACACTGTATTTTCTGCAAACATTTGGTGATGTTAGAGAACCCAACATTTTGACTGGTGACTATGTTTTAAGTTGCAAATATTACCGAAAGACACAATCACAAGCCATTACGTAGGGGCTCAGTATCTGTTTTGTGCGTTGTACAGGTCCCACTGCCTGAGGAATTAAGACATAAATGTAATTTATATTTAAATTCCAAGTACTAAAGTCTCTAAATATTCTTTTTGAATTTTTGAAAAACCTCTCAGTAACATCTTAAATAGTGTAAAAATATAATTTATATGCTCCAGAACTAAATATATTATACCAACAAGAACAAACTTATTACCAACCCCGTATAAAATAATACTTATGATTACTATTAGGAACTTATCGACAGGGTGATTAGAATTTAGCCTAATAATACCAAAACGCAGCTAATAAACTTCCCGAGAACCAGAAGTAAATTTCGTCAAACCAGACTGCAAGCCAAAAATCTAAACCTCAGCTGGACCAGACTGCGATATTTGATATTAGAGGACATCACGAAACTCTTTTTACCATTACACAAGATATTCAAGACAGTGCGTTTTTGGTTTTCAAGAGACGTACTGACAAAAATAATCTACATCGTAACACTAAAATTTACCACATGATTACAAAAACATGCTTATTTACAAAATATGAATAGAAGATAAATACAAAATCATATACAAGGTATTAGTTGACATAATAACCATTATAACGACAATATAATTAACATCAATCAAAGATAGTTAAATAATATGGTATATTTTATATCAAGGAATGCTAAAAAATTTTTATATTTTATAGTCTGCATATGAGGGAAAATAAAAGTTCACATAAAAAAGACAGTTATCACTAACCTCGTATATATACTACATTTGGACAAAAAAAACCAGTGCAAAAATAAAATGGCATATCGTCAAGTTCAAAAGACCCTGTATAATAATATTTGGAGTACAGTGTACTACTTAAATATATAAAACAAAAAATATTTTCAGATTAAAAATTATAAAATAAGCCATTCATTTTCCTGCAATTATAAATTTGAAGACCGGTAAATCCTGAGAAGGTCAAAAGCAGCATACACGAGTCAAAGGTCAAAGCAGTACCATTTTACTAATTCATCAACAGTAATCTGATATACTTACTTACAAAGTCAATTTTTAGGATTACTGTTCTGTTAGTCGTCTCTTTTGGGAACCCTGTATGGAAATTGAAATAAATAATTAGGATCCGTCTATTTAATAAATAAACAAGTTCTCATTAATAAATAATTACGAACAAAATATTATGCTAAACCTTTACCTATATAGGCACAATCTAGCTATGAGTTAAGTGTCCAAGTTTCCCCATTTTAAAAATGTATTAAAATATAAATAATTGCATTTTTATCCGCTTTATTACAGATATTAAACATGAAAATATTGTTTGAAGAAAAACCACATATTGAAAGGTCAAAAATTAACATGAATAAAGCATTATCTAAACAAGACTCGTAGGTAACTGACGATCTGCATGATGATGTTACATTTTTAATTATTATAAACAATTTTAAATTATTTCTTCTTCTTATACAGAGCCAGGGAAAGCACTTGTCTATCTAAGAAATAAAATAAATTAAAAATATGTTGGAAACACTACATTAGAAATATACCATGAAAAATATATATCTATCTTAAAAAATAAAAAATGTTCCCCATAAGCGTCTATGAAAAATAATACTCACAAATCAACTTGTAGGGTTGCAGATCCCGTGTTCATTTTAAACTTTCCAATATAGCTTAAGTGGTGTATCAAAGCAGTAAAAAGGGCATAGTCAAAGATTACTTAAATTTCAACTGACTGAATGTGCTTGGTATGTACCTAAATTGATTGATGTAAATTAGGATTTGAACAACAGAAGCTCGATAAGGAACGATCGTCTATAGATGTACTATGTCATTGCCCTTACATAAGACACCCTCAGCATGCGGTTGGTCGATGAACCAGGAGGTTTGACTTCATGAACATCAGAAGTAAATCAAACTTACTTACAAATATAATAAAATTTGCAGGATTATCGTTCAGTCAGTACTCCCTTACGGAGTCGCTACCTGATGCATTGTAAAAAAAAAGTCAACGTTTTAAAAAAAATTCAGGCTCTTTAGGATAAAAATAAAAATGTTTAATAATTATAGCAAAATTATCATGATTTATAGTGATTCATACTTTACACCAAGACTTACGAATGTTCAAGAATACGTAAAAAAGTAATTCAGATTAAATTATTTATTATCAAGGAACATATTGCAATGTGACAAAATGTAAGGTAAAAGTCTAAAAATATAGTACTTTGCAAAAATTATACAGTAAGCAATGAAAGTATCATTCAAAATTTTCAATAAACATTCAAGGATATCCAAGTATGTATATTATTTATTAACACAGTTGTATGTAATAATATCAAAAAAACTAAGGTTTACTAGAGCACACAGTATACAGCATGATAGAAATACTTTGCATATTTCATATTCTAATTTAATAAAAGAATAAAACATAATTATAGTTTAAAGCCAAGCCTATAAATATTATTCTCAAAAGAAAAGGTACCTTGCTCTGTACGAAAAGTAATTAGAAGTGCTAATATTCAATCAAGAAAATACTATGGTAAGTTATGGATACTGATATAGGTTCATAAAAATAAATAATAAAAAAAGACAACAGTTTATTTATTTATTTATTTTAAGTTATATAAAGATGTAGAATATTTCCCCAAAGAGAAAGCTCTTGTAAATTTTTCACAAGAAGCAATAGACAATTTAATAAAATGTAGGCACCTGTATAAATTAGGAAAAAAATTGAACTAAAAATACGCACCAATAATAAAAGCATTTTAAAAATGTGCGTGTAATAAGATAAGATACCTATATATAGGAAACAAATATTGAACGTTAACATAACTAACCCTGTATATACATTTACAAACATCGAAAATTAAGCAAGTTAAATAAACTAAACATATACCTTGTGGGAATTAAAAGTACTGTAGAGAAACAGTAAAAATCCAATTCAACACATGGAAAGTGGTAATTTTAAAATATATTCTGCACTTGGCATATAATTAAGTCGATTATGACATTTGTAAAAATACCCGATACTCCTAAACTTTTGCATAAAATAGATTATCTAATTTTAGGTAGCCTTGATATTAAAATGCATATAGTTTGAATACTGAAACAGTAGAAATTTTAGAGTAACGAGAAATATTATAAACATATTTAAATTATGTGTAGATCAGAGAGAAATGTATGAATCTACCAAAGACGAAATTGTATTAATTTATTCTATAAAAGACAACGTGCATACGGGGGAAGCTAATAAAAAGTCATTTTTATTTTATCACATTTTTCCAAAAACTATTTAGCTAAATTATTAAAATTTAATACACAATGATGTCTAATTATGTTGATACATTGTTAACAAAACTGGTGTTTTTCTAGTCACCCGTTTCTGATATAGGTACATTTTGATATTTGATTATTAGTAATTATATAAAACGATAGGTAAAGTCGATACAAGCACGGCTTTTTAAAACGAAGAGGGTTAAACATTTAATATTTATCAAATGTAAGATACAAAAAAAAATCAAAGTTCTACTTACAACCTAGAATATAAAGCTAAAAAGCCAAATTTTTATCAGATAAACGCTACGTTAAGGTACCGTTCAAATGAAGGAAATGAAAAGTTCGTCAATTTTTGCAGAAATTTTATATCTACGACAACATGGTTCGGGGAAGCTTCTGAAAAAAACTTTGGAACAGAGCTGTTCCGGGGGAACAGGTCTGTTCAACAGGTCTGTTCCGGGGGAACAGACCTGTTCCCCCGGAACAGACCTGATCCCCCCGGAACAGACCTGTTGAACAGACCTGTTCCCCCGGAACAGACCTGTTCCCCCGGAACAGCTCTGTTCCAAAGTTTTTTTCAGAAGCTTCCCCGAACCATGTTGTCGTAGATATAAAATTTCTGCAAAAATTGACTAACTTTTCATTTCCTTCATTTGAACGGTACCTTAACGTGGCGTTTATCTGATAAAAATTTGGCTTTTTAGCTTTATATTCTAGGTTGTAAGTAGAACTTTGATTTTTTTTGTATCTTACATTTGACAAATATTAAATGTTTAACTCTCTTCGTTTTAAAAAGCCGTGCTTGTATCGACTTTACCTATCGTTTTATATAATTACTAATAATCAAATATCAAAATGTACCTATATCAGAAACGGGTGATTAGAAAAACACCAGTTTTGTTAACAATGTATCAACATAATTAGACATCATTGTGTATTAAATTTTAATAATTTAGCTAAATAGTTTTTGCAAAAATGTGATAAAATAAAAATGACTTTTTTATTAGCTTCCCCCGTATGCACGTTGTCTTTTATAGAATAAATTAATACAATTTCGTCTTTGGTAGATACATACATTTCTCTCTGATCTACACATAATTTAAATATGTTTATAATATTTCTCGTTACTCTAAAATTTCTACTGTTTCAGTATTCAAACTATATGCATTTTAATATCAAGGCTACCTAAAATTAGATAATCTATTTTATGCAAAAGTTTAGGAGTATCGGGTATTTTTACAAATGTCATAATCGACTTAATTATATGCCAAGTGCAGAATATATTTTAAAATGACCACTTTCCATGTGTTGAAATGGATTTTTACTGTTTCTCTACAGTACTTTTAATTCCCACAAGGTATATGTTTAGTTTATTTAACTTGCTTAATTTTCGATGTTTGTAAATGTATATACAGGGTTAGTTATGGGGTTCGAAACGTTCAATATTTGTTTCCTATATATAGGTATCTTATCTTATTACACGCACATTTTTAAAATGCTTTTATTATTGGTGCGTATTTTTAGTTCAATTTTTTTCCTAATTTATACAGGTGCCTACATTTTATTAAATTGTCTATTGCTTCTTGTGAAAAATTTACAAGAGCTTTCTCTTTGGGGAAATATTCTACATCTTTATATAACTTAAAATAAATAAATAAATAAGCTGTTGTCTTTTTTTATTATTTATTTTTATGAACCTATATCAGTATCCATAACTTACCATAGTATTTTCTTGATTGAATATTAGCACTTCTAATTACTTTTCGTACAGAGCAAGGTACCTTTTCTTTTGAGAATAATATTTATAGGCTTGTCTTTAAACTATAATTATGTTTTATTCTTTTATTAAATTAGAATATGAAATATGCAAAGTATTTCTATCATGCTGTATACTGTGTGCTCTAGTAAACCTTAGTTTTTTTGATATTATTACATACAACTGTGTTAATAAATAATATACATACCTGGATATCCTTGAATGTTTATTGAAAATTTTGAATGATACTTTCATTGCTTACTGTATAATTTTTGCAAAGTACTATATTTTTAGACTTTTACCTTACATTTTGTCACATTGCAATATGTTCCTTGATAATAAATAATTTAATCTGAATTACTTTTTTACGTATTCTTGAACATTCGTAAGTCTTGGTGTAAAGTATGAATCACTATAAATCATGATAATTTTGCTATAATTATTAAACATTTTTATTTTTATCCTAAAGAGCCTGAATTTTTTTTAAAACGTTGACTTTTTTTTACAATGCATCAGGTAGCGACTCCGTAAGGGAGTACTGACTGAACGATAATCCTGTAAATTTTATTATATTTGTAAGTAAGTTTGATTTACTTCTGATGTTCATGAAGTCAAACCTCCTGGTTCATCGACCAACCACATGCTGAGGGTGTCTTATGTAAGGGCAATGACATAGTACATCTATAGACGATCGTTCCTTATCGAGCTTCTGTTGTTCAAATCCTAATTTACATCAATCAATTTAGGTACATACCAAGCACATTCAGTCAGTTGAAATTTAAGTAATCTTTGACTATGCCCTTTTTACTGCTTTGAAACACCACTTAAGCTATATTGGAAAGTTTAAAATGAACACGGGATCTGCAACCCTACAAGTTGATTTGTGAGTATTATTTTTCATGGACGCTTATGGGGAACATTTTTTATTTTTTAAGATAGATATATATTTTTCATGGTATATTCCTAATGTAGTGTTTCCAACATATTTTTAATTTATTTTATTTCTTAGATAGACAAGTGCTTTTCTCTGGCTCTGTATAAGAAGAAGAAATAATTTAAAATTGTTTATAATAATTAAAAATGTAACATCATCATGCAGATCGTCAGTTACCTACGAGTCTTGTTTAGATAATGCTTTATTCATGTTAATTTTTGACCTTTCAATATGTGGTTTTTCTTTAAACAATATTTTCATGTTTAATATCTGTAATAAAGCGGATAAAAATGCAATTATTTATATTTTAATACATTTTTAAAATGGGGAAACTTGGACACTTAACTCATAGCTAGATTGTGCCTATATAGGTAAAGGTTTAGTATAATATTTTGTTCGTAATTATTTATTAATGAGAACTTGTTTATTTATTAAATAGACGGATCCTAATTATTTATTTCAATTTCCATACAGGGTTCCCAAAAGAGACGACTAACAGAACAGTAATCCTAAAAATTGACTTTGTAAGTAAGTATATCAGATTACTGTTGATGAATTAGTAAAATGGTACTGCTTTGACCTTTGACTCGTGTATGCTGCTTTTGACCTTCTCAGGATTTACCGGTCTTCAAATTTATAATTGCAGGAAAATGAATGGCTTATTTTATAATTTTTAATCTGAAAATATTTTTTGTTTTATATATTTAAGTAGTACACTGTACTCCAAATATTATTATACAGGGTCTTTTGAACTTGACGATATGCCATTTTATTTTTGCACTGGTTTTTTATGTCCAAATGTAGTATATATACGAGGTTAGTGATAACTGTCTTTTTTATGTGAACTTTTATTTTCCCTCATATGCAGACTATAAAATATAAAAAATTTTTAGCATTCCTTGATATAAAATATACCATATTATTTAACTATCTTTGATTGATGTTAATTATATTGTCGTTATAATGGTTATTATGTCAACTAATACCTTGTATATGATTTTGTATTTATCTTCTATTCATATTTTGTAAATAAGCATGTTTTTGTAATCATGTGGTAAATTTTAGTGTTACGATGTAGATTATTTTTGTCAGTACGTCTCTTGAAAACCAAAAACGCACTGTCTTGGATATCTTGTGTAATGGTAAAAAGAGTTTCGTGATGTCCTCTAATATCAAATATCGCAGTCTGGTCCAGCTGAGGTTTAGATTTTTGGCTTGCAGTCTGGTTTGACGAAATTTACTTCTGGCTCTCGGGAAGTTTATTAGCTGCGTTTTGGTATTATTAGGCTAAATTCTAATCACCCTGTCGATAAGTTCCTAATAGTAATCATAAGTATTATTTTATACGGGGTTGGTAATAAGTTTGTTCTTGTTGGTATAATATATTTAGTTCTGGAGCATATAAATTATATTTTTACACTATTTAAGATGTTACTGAGAGGTTTTTCAAAAATTTAAAAAGAATATTTAGAGACTTTAGTACTTGGAATTTAAATATAAATTACATTTATGTCTTAATTCCTCAGGCAGTGGGACCTGTACAACGCACAAAACAGATACTGAGCCCCTACGTAATGGCTTGTGATTGTGTCTTTCGGTAATATTTGCAACTTAAAACATAGTCACCAGTCAAAATGTTGGGTTCTCTAACATCACCAAATGTTTGCAGAAAATACAGTGTGTTTAGTAGTGATAGTTGGTCGTTTGTTTAAATAATTTTAGCACGAGATCTTATTGATATTTAACAGCAATAATGTATAATTTTCTTCTTCATGAAACATACAGTGTGGCTTATAATTTACGCAGTTGTTTATAACATTATGTTAAATGTGTTCTTGAAAGGCCACAATTTCATCGAATAAGTTCCTAATAATAATCATAAGTATTTATATTATTTTATACGAGGTTGGTAATAAGTTTGTCCTTGATCTTAACTTATTCTAATTTAGCTGTTTTGGTTTATTATTATCTTGTATATCGAATAATATTCTTGATACAATATTAGTTTGGCTTATGGAGCTATAACGTCTGGGATATTATTTTTGTTTCTTATCATTTTCGCATATCTTTTATACGTGTTTTTGCAATCTTTCGCCCCCCTGCCGTTAGGGCATTAGCTATACTAACTTTGGCCCTATTGGCCCGATCAACCCCGTTCTTTTTTTAAACGACTCATGACGTCACCCTAAACACGTGACATACATCAGCTGTCGATTTTGACATTTGACAGGTGACATCTGACAGGTGACAGTTCTTAATTGACAGGTGAGAGGTGTCATTTTCGAGTCATGCGCAAGAACCCATTTCATAGACCCCAACTACGCATGCGCAATATCCTAGGCCACTATCTTTCACCCCCTGCCGTTAGGGCATTAGCGATACTAACTTTGGCTCTATTAACCCGATCAACCCCGTTCTTTTTTTCAACGACTCATGACGTCACCCTAAACACGTGACATACATCAGCTGTCGATTTTGACATTTGACAGGTGACATCTGACATGTGACAGTTCTTAATTGGCAGGTGATAGGTGTCGTTTTCGAGTCATGTGCAAGAAAACATTTCATTGACCCCAACTACGCATGCGCAATATCCTAGGCCACTATCTTTCACCCCCCCTGCCGTTAGGGCATTAGCTATACTAACTTTGGCCCTATTGAGCCGATCAACCCCGTTCTTTTTTTAAACGACTCATGACGTCACCCTAAACACGTGACATATATTTGCAATCTTTCACCCCCCTGCCATTAGGGCATTAGCTATATCAACTTTGGCCCTATTGGCCCGATCAACCCCGTTCTTTTTTTAAACGACTCATGACGTCACCCTAAACACGTGACGTACATCAGCTGTCGATTTTGACATTTGACAGGTGACATCTGACATGTGACAGTTCTTAATTGGCAGGTGATAGGTGTCGTTTTCGAGTCATGTGCAAGAAAACATTTCATTGACCCCAACTACGCATGCGCAATATCCTAGGCCACTATCTTTCACCCCCCCTGCCGTTAGGGCATTAGCTATACTAACTTTGGCCCTATTGAGCCGATCAACCCCGTTCTTTTTTTAAACGACTCATGACGTCACCCTAAACACGTGACATATATTTGCAATCTTTCACCCCCCCTGCCATTAGGGCATTAGCTATATCAACTTTGGCCCTATTGGCCCGATCAACCCCGTTCTTTTTTTAAACGACTCATGACGTCACCCTAAACACGTGACGTACATCAGCTGTCGATTTTGACATTTGACAGGTGACATCTGACATGTGACAGTTCTTAATTGGCAGGTGACAGGTGTCGTTTTCGAGTCACGCGCAAGAACCCATTTCATAGACCCCAGCTACGCATGCGCAATATCCTAGGCCCATTGGTTCCGGAGATATGAGTCATAAAAATCCCTCCGAAATTAACATTGGAGGGCCCAGCCTGGTTTACCCTAATTTTGTACATTATAAAACACCACCATAACCCCACTTAAGGACCTTTTGTTCCAGCAATCTAATCAGATGTGCCCCCGTGGTTTCACGTTGTCAAACATTGTTTAGCAGTTTTAATCTATAATATGCTCTCGTAGCGTATTTTGCAAGGCTTTGAGGTTCGGCCCCAGAGGATTATGGTTCAAATCCCGCCGAGGACAAAAACTTTTTTATGGTATTATTATATTTTAAAATATTTTAACTGATTTACAACGTCATACCTACCATCGCGGGAAACAAGATGTCGTATATGAAAAGCAGGTGGCGCTACAGGTCTCAAGATAACAGGTACGTACATCTCTCCCCGTTAGGTGGCACCCCTACAATGATATTACTATATAATCGGGGTAACACGTGATCTGGGTTCCGTTGGGACAAAAGTTAGGTTAGAATAATGTGTGGGGGGTTAGGTGGCAGCAGTGGAGGGTTCCACACAGGCGAATAGGGCCCTATATTACCGGCATCGAGCAGTTATGACGTCACTCACTAGGTGGCGATAGTAGCTGGGTTCCACTTAGGTTAAGAGAGGATGGTGGCTTCCAGGAAAAGTGCCACGCCCTAAAATGGCACCAAAAATGCAGGTTTTCGGCTCCATGTTATTTCTTATGGAGTTTTGAGTTAGAAACGGTACAGCTATTCTACTAAGCTTTAATCCAACTCTTCCTAGCGGTGATTTGCAGGATATGGTAAATCGCTTTAATTCTTTATTTGTAAGCAATGCCACAAATATTGTAAATAGAGACAAAACTTTTGTACCTGGTAGTAATTCCAGTGCTGACTTGAATAACAGGTGTAATTCAATGTTTTTGAATCCTGTAACCGAATTGGAATTAATAAATATCGTAAAAAATTTTACAAATAAAAAATGTGCTGGGGACGATGAAATTCTACTATTTCTATTGAAAAATGTATACATACTAGTATACTGCCTCTTGCTGAAATTGTAAATGGTTCGTTATTAGAGGGAAAGTATCCGGGTGCTTTGAAAAATGCTTTTGTCACTCTTCTATATACAGGGTGTTCATTTAAAAACTTCCCACCACGGATTTATCGAAAACCACTGATTAAAAGAAAAAACGCCGAGACACGTCAAAAGATTTGCCAAAGTGGACAACTTTTTAACCAAAAACTACTTCACCCCCTTTTACCCTCTGCCCCCCGGGATCATCCCCTTAAAAATTTTAAGTGACAAGGGGTATCAAGTAATAGCTTGTTTGAAAGGTCTTTCAAAGTGCTTTATTTTGACTATTGATTTTTTAAAATCGGTCGATTCGTTTTCGAGAAAATTAGAAAAATCTTTATTTATCTTAATTTGTTCAAATAGAAAAAAAAACACACGAAAATATCACTTTTTATTTCAATAAGTATTCAAAATGTTGCCCGTTATTGGCCAAACAATGATATAGGCGATGTTCAAATTCCTGACGGACATTTTCAAAAACATGTTGTGGGAGATCATGGCAGCTTTCGATGATGCGTTGACGAAGTTCATCCAAACTTTCAGGTTGGAGAGTGAACACAATATATTTCAAATGGCCCCAAAGAAAAAAGTCTAATGGCGTCAAGTCAGGAGACCTAGCAGGCCGTTCTATAGGCCCTCTTCGCCCTATCCATTTATCTAGAAACTCGTCGTCTAGCCATTGCTGAACCGGAAGAACATAGTGAGGAGGAGCGCCGTCTTGCTGGAAATATATTTCAGCCTCATCAAGTATAGGGTTTCCATCGTCTTCGATTTGGTTTTCAATGGTTTCAGTGATAAGCGGATTGATGGTATTTTCCAACATATCTAAATAAATGCCTCCATTTAAATTCCCATTAATAAACAATGGCCCAATCACTTTGTTTCCTAAAATGCCTGCCCATACATTAATTCTTTGGGGGTACTGAGTATGCCCGGGCCCGCCTTCTACAAAAACATGAGGATTTTTATTGCTCCAATATCTGCAGTTATGCTTATTAACAAATCCATTTAGATAAAATGCGCATTCATCACTGAAGCAGATATTCTTTACATGAATGGTATTATCATTAATCGCTGCAGTCATTTGTTCACAAAACTCAACTCGCCTATCGAAATCATCTTCAGTTAACTCTTGCAATATTTTCATTTTAAATGGATGAAATTTATGTAATTTAGTAACTGTGTGTACAGAGCCTAATGAAATACCAGTCGCATCAACAATTTTGTGTAATGAAGCATTAGGATTTATGCCAAAATGACCCAAAACTTCAACTTGAGCGGCTTCATCCAAAACTCTACGATGATTACGTTTTTTATTTGCAAAAGATCCAGTTTGGGTAAATTTAGTAACAAGGTCCAAAACACACCTATGCGAAGTTATCTTTTCCGGATGTCTGGCATTAAATGTGACGGCAGTTTGCCGAGCACATTGATTTTGGGCACCATAAATTAGAATCATTTCCACTCTTTCGGCTAGTGTGTAAACCATTTTGGAAGTAAAATCTGAATCAATAAATTAATTTTCACTATCCCAAGATTGTCACAAAGGTCACTGACAGCAAATTAAATTCTTTCTTTTCCTTAGCAACTATAAAAAACTAAACAGGTATAAGAATAAATACAGTTCGCCCATGTTATCTGTGTTTATAAATAGATGGCTGAAAAAAAGTCGGGTTGTTATTTGGTTGCTGCCACGTCAAATCTTCCGAATTGCTGTTTATGTTGGTTATTGAACACTTATTGAAATAAAAAGTGATATTTTCGTGTGTTTTTTTTTCTATCTGAACAAATTAAGATAAATAAAGATTTTTCTACTTTTCTCGAAAACGAAACGACCGATTTTAAAAAATCAAACGTCAAAATAAAGCACTTTGAAAGACCTTTCAAACAAGCTATTACTTGATACCCTTTGTCATTTAAAATTTTTACGGGGATGACCCCGGGGGGCAGAGGGTAAAAGGGGGTGAAGTAGTTTTTGGTTAAAAAGTTGTCCCCTTTGGCAAATCTTTTGACGTGTCTCGGCGTTTTTTCTTTTAATCAGTGGTTTTCGATAAATCCGTGGTGGGAAGTTTTCAAATGAACACCCTGTATAAAAAAGGCGATCATAACAATTTAGAGAATTTTCGTTCAATCAGTAATTTACCGTCGTTTTTAAAAATCTTTGAAAAAGTGTTTTATAATATGCTATTACAATATTTTTTGACAGCAATAGTCTGTTGTTTAATGTTAGAGAGTAATAAATCATTATTGAACTATAAAACCCAGTGGTCTTCACCGTATCCCATAGGCGTAGTCCAATTATTATTTCATACAACATTCGGAGTTGCAAAAATAGTTAAAATGTGCTCGAATATGACTGGAGTCGTACAGTCAACAATATAACGACTTGTGCATGAGGATAAATGCGGCCCGATAAGGTCACCAAAGAGAAGTACAGGAAGAAAAGAAACTGTAATAAATGAGAATGAAAAGACTGCCATCAAAAGGATCATACACTCGTTTTACTTAAAACAAGAAATACCTACCTTGGACAAAATTATGTCTGAAATGAAAAAGGATGATTTCATTCCACCCATTGGTAAGAAGAAACTATGGAAAACTTTGAAGAAAATTAATTTTTGTTATGGAAAATTTAAAAGAGAAAATCACTTTTAATAGAGAAAGACGAAATCATCTGCTGGCGATGACGATATTTGAGGACAGTTACAGAGTTTCGAAGGGAAAACAGGAATATCTATTATATGGACGAAACTTGTTTAAATGAAGGTTATACCGTTGATAAAATATTAATGATTACTCACATTGGTAGCAAAAATGGATTTGTCGAAAGCGGCTTACTAGCATTTAAATCAAAACGGACTTTAGACTATCATGAAGACATGAACGCTGATGTCTTTATAGAATACTTCCAACAAACACTAGATTTTATTCCTCCTGGGTCTGTTATAGTCATCGATAATGCCAGCTACCACCCAAGAAAATCCGAAAAAATACCAACGTCTTCTTGGAAAAATATTACATCGTTCATTGGCTTACTCTAAAGAAGAAGCCATGTCATAAAGATATTCAAAATATTTAAAAATTAGGTTATTGTATTGTACATAGTAGATTTTTTTATAAATGTTAATATTTATTCCAATTTATCTATTCTCATATTATTCTTACTTCTATGTAAGTTTTTATCTACTTAATATTAGAATAATTAATATCTCAATAATTATCTGCCCATCTCTATAATTATAATCAAGCATAATTATTATTATCCTTTTTATTCTAATAAACTACCTGAAGTAACGCCGCTGTCATCTTAATTTTATTCACCAAACTCGTCTTTCTCTTCTATGCAAATTAGAGTGACCCTAATTTAGGGCCGATTCGAGGTGTGTAGGTCTGAAATACGGAATTTTTAAAAACTTTCATTGCAATTTACCTGAAATTTACAATGCAACCTTAGGTTGTCCACCCTGCTTAATGGGTTCTGTCATTGCAAATTTACATTCTATTACTCTCTAGCATTAAGAAACAGAGTATAACTTTGAAGAAGTACTCCATACTTGCAGTGAAGTGTAGGTAATAAATTAAAACAACACTTCTGTCTTCCTCCACAAATATTATATATTTTGAAAAATTTTCTAACGATTGTCCCTACATGTTTCGACTATATATACAGTAATTCTCAGGGGAACTAAAAGGAATGTGTGAAAGTACAAAAATTACAGGTACCATAAGAGACTTACCTATATCGAGTGTAAATTGGGTTCTAATAGTTGTCTCAAATTAATGAGTACAACATTTAAGATAATCATAGCAAGTGAAATTTGTTTAGTTGAAGACTAACTTGAGATAACTCAGAATTGTGGATATGTAAATCAGTACATTTTAGTTTATTTTAAATTTGGTAATAAAAGTAAGAGAATTTAATTATTTTTAATGAGATAAATTTTAATGATTAATATATGAGCATTTTTCGATATAATATGGTTTATGTGGAGAAACCAAAGAAGAAAGAAAAATTTTTTTTGAATCATTTTATAAAAAACTATGAAATTTCATTCTGATGGTATCGACCTTAACTTGGTGAAGATCCATAATAAAAATTATGTAAGAAAAACACTATTGTTTTATGATTTTCACTATATTTTGTTAACATGACACGTGTTTCACCGTCACAGCGGCTTCATCAGATGTGATGTATACAAACAAAAATCTTAATTTATAGGGTCTAAATTACAGGTAACAATGGAAAATACCAGTACTAATATTTAGGTCTTAATTATTTAACAATAGTTGTAAAAGTATATTTATGGTAACATTAAGTTTAACAAAGGAGAGGTGCATAAATCTAGTTTATCATTTAGTAAATTAGAGGAATTTTTCATTTTGTTAATCTCCAACGATTCCAATAAATTCAAATTTAACCCTTTTTGTTCGACATGTAAAATATTATAATTATTATTAAAATTGTGATTTTCTAATTTCAAGTGATCTGCGTATGTAGAATGTTTATTCTGTTTCGTAAACGAATCTTGATGATCTTTTATTCTTGTACGAAATGAACGACCTGTTTGGCCTATATAAGAGTTTGTACATGAGCCGCAATTTAATTTGTAAACTCCACTTTTTTGATCTTTCATAGTTTTGTCCTTATTGTTTTTGATGATTTTGCCTAAATTATTGTTAGTTTTATAAGCTGTTTTTATTCCCTGTTTGTTAAGAAAAGATTTTATGTTTTCACTAGCCTTGCCTATAAAGGTTAAAGTTTTATAATTACATTTTTCTTTTGTTATGGGAAAAATTTCTTTAATAGCCAATTTATGTGTAAATTTGGAATAATATCGTCTATCATTTTTTGATTGTAACCATTATTGATAGCTATTTGTTTTATTAAATTAAGTTCTTTAACGAAATTTTCTTTTGACATGGGGACATTAATTAAGCGATGGACCATACTATTATAGGCTGCTAATTTATGCTGAATAGGGTGGTGTGACTTGTAGTTAATTGTTTGGTCCGTATGGGAAGGTTTATGGTATATGGAAAAATCTAGTTTATTCTTGATTCTATTAATAGTTAAATCCAAAAAATTAATAGGATTATTAATTTCAGATTCTAACGTAAATTTAATTTTTGGATGTATGGAGTTAATATAATCGAAAAAGGTCGTAAGATGTCTGTTAGTGCCGGAAAAGGATACAATGATGTCATCAACATATCTGTACCAAAATTGACAATATTTAGACAGGTGATGAGTATGAATTATGTTTTCTAGATTATTCATAAAAATTTTCGGCTAAGATGGGGCTGAGTGGATTTCCCATAATTAAACCTTCTTTTGCGGTATAGATCGTGTTATTAAATTGAAAATAGTTTTGACTTAGGCAAATTTCAAGTAAGTGGATAATTTCGTTTACAATGATAATATTGACATTGTTAGTGCAAAGTAGTTTTTTAACTAATTTAATCGTTTCGCAAGGTGGTATACTGGGAAATAAGTTTGTTACATCAAACGAAATTAATTTGGAGTTGGTTGGAATATTAAGATTTTTTACTTTATTTATTAATTCATAAGAATTTTTAATACTATATTTGGGTTGAAAATTACAATAAGTGTTGATTAAATTAATTAAGCGACTAGATACTTTAGTTGTGGGTGCTGTCACAAAAGATACTACAGGTCTAATTGGATTTCCTGGTTTATGAACTTTTATTAGAGAATATAACTTTGGCGGAAGAGGATTCATAACTTTTAATCTATGTTTATCAAAATCATCAAAAACGGCGCTTGACTGTTCTATGGCCTTATTTATTTCGGTTTTAAATTTTAAAGTTGAGTCTTTATTTAAAATGTTATAATTACCTGAAGCAAGAAAATTAAGAGTTTTTTCGATGTAATCGTTTTTTGGAATACAAATGATTGATTTGCCTTTGTCGGCTTTGTAAATATTAAGTCGTGGACTTCAGATTTTTATTATATTTTGTTTGCTATACTTAAATCGTTATTATGTCTTTTCTTGGTCACTTGATTTTGAATAATATTGGCGGCAAAATATTTAATGAAATTGGAATTAGTTAAATTATTATTACTTAGAGCCATTTCTGTTTCAGCACCTAGTAATTCAAAACTGTCTTTATTAAAAATGTTATTTCATTTTATATCGTTATTAAGTTTACTCGATTTGGAAATCAACAAATTGAGTTTCTTAGCTTGTAATTGGTATTTTTTATATATAATAGTATCAATGATACTATAATATATATTACATTACTAGATGCGAAAGTTAATTTTTTGGTGTGAGGAGGTTTCTGAGTAGCCGAGGCGAAGCCGAGGTGATCAATACCTCCGAACATCAAAAAAAGCTTTCGCATCGTGTGATATATTAAATTTTTTCTACTACTGTTCTCTGATATATATATTATTAAGTAATGAACTTTTTATTCAAATTATAATGATAAAATAAGGTCTTTCCACCTGTAAAATAATCCATGACAACTAGTTATTTGAGTACTGTCAGAGTCTGTTAGTTCGAATTTTTTAATTTCGCTAGTCTAAAATGTTCTCCCAAGACCAAAACGCTGTTATTCAGAAGGCGGCCGAGTTGGCATGTGCCTCACTGTTACCTAAGAAGTCGAAAGATAGATACTATCAAACGTACAACCTGTTTCTGGAATGGTTCGCGGATAAAAACGTTTCTCAAATGTGATGTTAGCGTACTTCTGAAGTCTTATCACCTCCGTCCCTATGGTAACAATATTCCATGCTCAAATTGACTATTTCTGTGAACAAAAATATAGATATTTCGTAGTTTAAGAAACTCATTGCATTGCACGAAAAAACGGTGGTTACAAAGCTAAAAAATCTAAAATTTTCAAAGAAGAAGAAATAATAAAGTTTTTACTTTTTAAAGTGATAGCAGTAATGGGAATAGCTGGAGCATGCCGCACCGATGAGATCCATAAAATGAGGTTGAAAGACGTCGAAATCAAGGATGATGTAACTATAGTTAAAATCCTCCAGAGCAAAAACAAAGTTCAAAAAAGTTTTATGATAACCAATCATCAGCTACGTTTCTCGCAAATGCTCCAGGTGTCGACATATTGGATTTGAAAAGACATGACGGTTGGAGGTCTTCGTCCGTTGCGGAGGGATATATTGGTGATTCGTATACTAATAAAATCGAAATTTACAAAAAGATCTTAACTGGAACTCCTACTTTTATTCCATCTAACGACGTGAGAGTAACAAATAGAACGAGTTGTATTATGGTCTAAGTCCAGGATAACAACGAGACTCTAATACGAAGCGGCGAAGCTATTGAATTGAATAATATTCCATCAATTTATTTTTCCAACTGTTCAAATTTCACTATTAACCTTAATGGCAAAATTCGCTTGAATATACAATAAAAATTTCCTATGAGTATTCGTGTATTCGTGTTTTTTTGTCCTGGCAAGTAGTACTTTCGTAGCTAGAAACATACCACTTTCGTAGCTAGCAACGTATAATATTCAGGTAACTCTAATGTTTACTTTCGTGATCTTTCGTATTGCTAGGGCTCGAAGGTTAATTTATTTATACAGTTGTAGAAAAATTATTAGAATTAGCGAATTTTTATGTTATAATTCAATTTTTAGTAGCGTTAGTCAGAAAAGGACACAAAATATTAGCCTGTGCCTATAGCAAAGAATAGAACAACACACCCAAAAATGTTGACGGAACTGCATCTAAAAAAAAAGCAGAGTTTATTATGAGAGATTTCTGATCTGTTACAGCCATTTTGAAAACTACGAAAATGATAAAGGTTATATATATTTTTTTTTAATTGAAATTTATTACAGCCAATAATGGTTTATTAGGGAACTTTTTAATAAGAATATCTTTTATTTTCATGTTAAAAATGACCATTGATCCCTTGCTCCCCTTGTCCCCAAAACTTCTACACAGTAGCAAATTGGCATCATATCGACGGCCCGTGGGATGCATCTAGAGTTATCTAAGGCCTATGATTATCTGGATAGAGAACTGCTTGTGCATAAGTTGGAAAAGTATGGAATAAGGGGAAATGTAAAACTATAGCTAATATCATATTTAAATAACAGAAAACAAATTGTAAGTGTAACAAAAGAAGGTAGATCAAAGATGTTAACAAATAGTGTAGGAATAGTAGAGGGCAGTATATCGGCCCAATTCTTTTTATATTGTTTGCTAATACATTCACTGCCCCATTGGCGTTCCCCCGATTATGATAAAAGGACTCAGACGGCCCGACAGGTGCTCTTGTATAGTTATTATTATTATTATTTTTATAATTATTTGTTTATACTTTTCGGGTAGAAAAAACTATTGCCGCAGGGCAAATATAGGCACACACTAAGCAATCACTTTGGTACATCGCCAATCCTCACTAATGTGCTCTGGCAGCGAATGTGTTAATGACCTAGTTCTGTTATTGAATTCATCTAACCAACATATTGTAAAGTATGCAGACGATACAAATTTAATTATTGGAAGTAAATATTTGCAAGATTTGGTCACAGAAGCTGGCAAATTCTTTAAGTTAGTTACAAACTGGTTTATGGAGAGTAAACTTATTTCCAATCAGGATAAAACAAATATACTTTTATTCAGGGCAAAACAGTAAAAATTGTGAGGTCATTGTAATTAGAGCTTGGCAGCATGAACATTAGCATAATAAATAGTGCAATATTTTTATGCGTTCAGATAGAGGAACATCTTGATTGGTCAGGTCACATTAATAAATTACTGAGAAAGCTTAACTCAATTTCTTAGGGCATTAAAGTCCTTAGCAAGTATATGAATGAAAACTCGATAAAATTTTTGTATTACGCAAATTTTGAATCAGTCCTTAGATATGTTACCATATTTTGTGGAAGGGACAGCATGATCCAGAATATTTTGTGATTCAAAAAAGGTTTATTCGGATCATTAAAAGAATGACATACAAAGTTGCCGATCTGTATTCAAAGGTTTGGATATAATGACTGTATATGCTGTTTATATGTATTTCTTTAGGTATAAGATCTTTTTCGACGTAACACCAAAACATGAATATAACACTAGAACTAAAGATGTTAATTACGTAGCGCATAGACTTGCACCGACTGAAAAATCACCCAGCTATATGTGTATAAAACTGTTTAACACGGTTCCAGATAACTTAAAATGTATCAATTCAGAGAAAAAACTTAAAAGTGAAATTAGAAAGTAGCTAATAGACTTAGAGCCCTATAGTTTAAGAGATTCTTGTCCAGATTGGTAAATCTGTTTTTGTTTTTTTCTGACATCATTTCATTTTGTGTATACATGGTTACAAATAAAGATTATTATTATTAGTATTCCCTTTTCCGGGACCTGTTATGATGAAGTTCATTTAACTATGACGTAGGGGGGGCGTAACAATGACGCTATTTGATTTACACCTATCTGCCGATGAGCCAGATTAAAAGTGGGAAATAAGGTAGAAGTAGTTTAAACATAGGGGAGAGCAAGGCATAATGACATAGCAGGCAAAATGACATATTACCTGTTTTCGGCCCAGTTCGATTACATTCGTGTTGAGTTTGCTAGTACAAAACACATTTTAACACCGCTAAGATTGCCAGTCGTAATAAAACAGCATAGCCGATCGTTTGCTGTATTTTCCCATGTAAAATATCAAGGTAAGTGATTGTTGAAATGTTTACCCACAACTATTAGCCCTCTATCTAGTTTTAATATTACACTAACATTTAAATGATTGAATAAAATTATAACCTAGAAAATATTGCCTGTAGGACATTTCACTTTTTTTTTGGTGGTGTCGACGTACAACAGAAAAAGTACTCGTCAATCATGATCTCCTGAAGACATGAAGAAAGCAGTTGAGGCTGTTCAAAAGAAAAAAATGGGCTGGCAAAAGGCTTCAATTATGTTTAACGTTTCTCAGGCAACGTTACGTAGACGTGCTCAAGAAAAGAACAAGAGTGCTAAAGGCGTAAAAAAGTGTTTGATTCGATTTAAAAGGTCCCTAACCGATGATACTAAAAAGCACTTAGTTGCTCATATTTTGGACCTAAAATCTAGACTATTTTGAATAACGACCCAAGAGTTGAGAGTACTAGCCTATAAACTTGCCGAGCGTAATGGACAAAATCACCAGTTCAGCAATGAAAAGAAAATGGCAAGCAGGGAATGGGTTCGCGGTTTTTTAAAAAGACATTCAACCATTTCACTTAGACTACCTGAAGCCACATCGGCGGAAAGAGCGCAAGCGTTTAATAAACCCTAAGTTACAAAATGTTTTACAGTCCTTGAAGAAGTAATTTTAAAAGAAAAAATTGATCCGACAATGATCTTTAACATGGATGAAACTGAGCTAACAACAGTCCAAAGAACTCGAAAGATTATTGCCAAACAGGGAAAAAAGCAGGTTGGAGCTCTCACAAGCGCAGAGCGGGGACTTGATACGACAGCAGTGGTATGCGTTAGTACTTCCGGAAATTTCGTTCCTCCATGCCTAATTTTCCCGCGAGAGAAACTGAATAAGACGTTGTATGATGGCGCCCCACCTGGTATCCTTACGTTATGCAATGAAACCGCATATATGACTGGAGAACTCTTTCCTAAATGGATTAAACATTTTGTACAAAACGTAAGACCCACACGTGAAAAAAAGCCTTGCTCATTCTTGATGGACATGCGAGTCATAAAAACATTGAGTCTTTGGAGTTTGCCAAACAAAATCACGTTGTACTTTTCTGCCTACCTGCCCACTGCACGCATTGCCTTCAACCCCTTGATGTGTCTTTCTTTTTCTTCGATCCACTTAATAATTACTATGATCATGAAGTAACAATGTGGTTAATTAAGGTCATCCTTGTAGGACAGTATCTATTTACCGCATTGCATATTTGTTTGGAAAATCTTAATAGTAAAGCCGCAACTGTGGGAATTGCTGCAAGCGGTTTTAAGGCCACTGGTATTCACCCTTTATATCCGAACATTTTTCAGAGCATATGTTTCTCCCTAGTTCTGCAATTGATATTGAAGAAACTAAGGACAAGGAGGTCATTAATAGCGACAGTACCAAAGTCATTCAAAATAGAAATCCTACAGAAAACGCAGGTATGTATGTTAAGACATCTGGAAATGTAACTCCGCCATTTTCTAATATTTTTAGTTCATCACCTCCGAGAGGTCCAAGTAAAATATGCCGTCAGTGACTGAAGTTAAAGAGTTGGAGACAACTTTTTCTAAAACAACACGAATACCAAGTTTTTGCTAATAGAGCTACTGAACAGCTTTCTACCAGCAGGAATATAGACCAGCCGACTACTAGTACAGCCAGTATGCATTTGGAAAAATATCCAACCTCTCCTATAAAGAAAATGTTAAACGAATTTTCACCGACTTCTTCGCGCCATAAAACAAAAAGTTTGTACGAAAGCATTCTAACGTGCAGTCCATATGTCAACGAGTTAAAAGAAAAGAGGCTAAAAAAATTGAGGAGGCAATTAGACAGAGTAACCGATCTCGAGTTACAAAACGTGTGTTGGTGGAATCTGACAATGAGCCTGAACTATTCCAAAATGATGAAGACGACTGAGATGTTGCGTGTATTTATTGCAATGAACTATCTAGCTACTCAAAATCCAGAGAGCAGTGGATATGTCAGCAGTGTAATCTTTGGGCTCATGCTGAATGTGCAGACGTATCGTTAAAAACCAAGCAATTTACTTGTGATGCTTGTAAAGAGTAAATTTTAAATCTTAAAAACTTTCCAAGGTACTTTATTTCAATATATTTTTTTAAATTTCTTTAATGTAAAATAAACTTAAAATATAAGTACAAACTAAATTTTACACTTACATTGTTTTATTTTTTTGTTACTTACTGGACAGTTAATTTCATACAACCATGCCATTATTCTTTTTTGACATTTTTCCTAAATGTTCAAATTTAAAAGTATTTTATTTCTGACCGGTATATTATTAGCTTATAACGTCTTAGTTACGCGGGAATTATAAGGGTCATAACTCCCTTGGGATATTAAGGAAAATTTGACATATAATCAAACGATTGACATCTAATGTCAATTTGATTGTCATCTATTGAAACATTTATTCCACTTTAAAAATGGACAAAATGTTACTAAAATCGGTCAGAAATAAAATTATCTATGTATCACTGGAATTATAATGGTCTTAATTACCGAGGGCAAAGTTTACGTCCCGAGGGCCTTTGGCCCGAGGGACAGCAATTGCCCTCGGTAATTAAGACCATTATAATTCCCTAGATACATAAATAACTATTAATTCACTAAAAACGTTAGGAGGCCATATTAATAGAAAAGAACAAAACTTAATTTGCCTTTTTTTTTAGAAGAAATTTGTTTTAAAAAAATAGTATGTCATATTACATTGCTCTCCCCTACAGGGTTTGTTATGAAGAAACGGATCAGACTTGTGAATGGAATAGGAATAGAGGGGAAGGTAAGGCCTAATGGCATAGCAGGCAAAATGACATATCAGCAGTTCCTCGGCTGCGTTCCCCTTCGTTAGGTTTTCTACGCAAGCACTGTGTAAATTACAATAAATACAAGCCCAAATTTAGTTCTGTTTGACATGTTAAACGGGAAGGTTGTGGTCAGCATAAGATTCTCTTCAATAATACGCTAGAAAACCGATTGATGACAGAAGTAAATAATTATTGATTTTATTAAACTAATTAAGGAAATATTCATTGATTTTATATTTCTCTGTTATGAAAACTTAGGAATCCAATAAAATGGTTAATCTTCTATAAAAATTAGCTCAAAAAATATTTAATTCCAAAAAGTAAAGTACGGAAATGCCAAATGGGATAATAAATGCGTCGTTTAATCCGTTTTGTTTTAAAATAATTATTTTCGTTATGTATTGTTTATTTTTGTTATTTCCTAATGATTCTTCAGATGCTGTCTAACTATAACAAAAACACGAATCGGTAGTCATGGTCAACTGAGGACATGAAGAAGGCAAATGAGGCCATCAAAGAAAAAAAATGGTTTGCGAAAGGCATTACTCATGGTATATATAATGTCCCTCAAGCAACGTTACGTAGACGTGTTCAAGATAAAAAAAAATATGCATGCTTCAGCCACAAAAAAGTAATTGGGGCGATTTAAAAAGTTCTTTACTGGGAATATGGAAAAGCATTTGGTTTACTTTATTTAGAATATCGACTGTTCGTGGCTACTATACTACACAGACTTATAAATTAATATTGGCCTACAAATCTGCTGAGCACAGTGGGCAACGCAATCAAATCAATAAATAAAAAATATGTGGCAGGCAGGGAATGGCTTTTTTTTATCCAGAAATAAATTCGTATCTGTACGGATCCCAAAGGCTACGCCGGCTGTCAGGGCTTAAGCCTTCAATAAGGATTAAGTTAAAAAAAAATATTTTAACAAGTTGAAGGGAATAATTAAAAAGTAAAACATCCGCGCTGAAGAAGGAATCCATACCACAGTAGTAGTGTGCGTCCGCAGTACAGGAAATTTAGTTTCACTGGGTTTGATTTTTCCAAGAAATAAATGAACGCGGTCTTTTATGATGGTGCTCCACCTGGGTCCTATATCGCGAGTGTAACACAACGGGAATGATCGCATCACCCAGAAGATCCTTTTCTTCCCCGGCAGTTGTCCTATGATTTCGAACGGCACTTTCAGTGATATGAATTGTTCCGTATATTTAAGAATCCCATTTAATGCGTTGCATGAGATATCCGCCCACATTTCATATTTAAACAGTGTTCCCCAGTTTCGAGAATTAGGACTCTGGTAGCATTGCCTTCATAATGACATTCTGACTCTATGACCGAGAAGTTGTTTTTTAAATGGATCAGATATTCGGTTTACTATGTTAAACACACACCTGTGATGACAAAAGTTTGCTGCACGCGTGACTGTGAGTGAATCCCTTGAATATGCGGAACAAAATTGAACAGATTTATTTTATTTGCTTTCCCATTGTATACGCATCGACTTCAACTGTTTGATGTTTAATTTTTTAAGTCGCTACCATCGTACTATGTAGAAAGTAACAGCATTATTAAAGGCTTTTACAGGACGAAGTGTTTACATCTACCAAAATGCTTCTTTATTTGGAAAGGACCGTAGCAGAGCTGCTATCACTGGGATAGCAATCAGTGGATTTAATGCTACAGAAATCTGCATGTTAAATATAAATATTTTATTTTATAATTAATCGTAAATTTAGTATATTTGATATAAATCACTCCTGTTCAGATCAGTCTTTCACGAGTGAAACCTCAGTTATAATTTTAAATAACTTGTCTCCAACACCGCTTGCTATCACGACAGATAATCGTAAAAGAAAAAATACATATGAGAGTATTTTAACATTAAAGTCCATTTGTTAACGACAGGAAAAGAGGCTCTAAAGAAAGAGAAAGGAATAAGAGAAAATAGTATGTAGAACTCGGGTGACGAAACGTGTGTTTGTAGATTCAGATGACGAAACTGAATTATTTAAAACCAAGTACAATGCGGATAATGCAGATGTTAATCTTGTCTATTGCAATGAGTTATTTCATTGTTCGAGTATAGGGAACAATGAATTCGGGGAACAATGAATTCGGAGAACCACGAATTCGGGGAACAATGAATTCTGTGCCGAGAGTGCAAATAATGGCATAGCGCAGAATGTGAGGGCGTTTCAAACAAAATTAACCATTTTATTTGCGACGTCAGCCTAAGAGTTTGTATAGTTTTTAATAAATATTTCGTGTTTTAATTATTTTCCTTTTTTTTTAGTTTCTTCACAACTTTTTCAGCTTTTCACATGTTTTCTTGTAGAAAAATATTACTGTTATGATAAGATTTGTAATAAAAACTAATTCTATGTAAGGGGTGCGGCAAAATAGACCCATATTGTTATAAGTTTGTTACTTCCTTAACAACTGTCAATAGTGAAGTTTTATATCAAAGTAGAAATATGCACAATTTTGCTATAGAGCGTTATTCACCTCAAGAACGTGCGGAAATTGTTCAATTGTATTTCCAAAACTTTTCTTCGATAAATTTAAACTCAACGTGATTTTAGGAGAGCTTCCCGGTCGAATAGCTCCACACGGAGAAGCAACTCGACGTTTAGCAAATACATTTTCAGAAAACGGCACAGTAAGTAATGTAAAGCATACCTACTGAAAAACCTCGTTCTGGTCATTCAAATGAAAGTATTCAGCTTGTTTGGGCTGATGTTCAGGAAGAACCAAAACTTCTACAAGAAGACGTGCGGTGCAATTAAGACTGAGCGAACTTTAAACAGAATATCGCACTTAGGCTTGCATATGTATCAATACAAAATTAAAACTGTGTTCAAACTGATATTCAAAGACGTTTTCTATACGGACTCGTCGTTACAAACTTAGTGGAAGCAGAATCCAATTTTTGGCAAAATTTGATAATGAGCGATAAAGCAAATTTTTGTCTTTCTGGTCGTGTTAACAAGCAATATGATTGGTATTAGGGAACAGAAAACCCTCGTCCTATTCGAGAGAACGTGCAGTTTTATCAGAAAGTCGTTGTATGGTGCACAATAAACTCGAACGAATCAATCTACTTTTCTTTTTTGAAGATGCCAGGGGCCATGCAGTTACTGTTAATGGAGAACGGTATCGAAAAATAATTCGTGAATTTCTGCAACCACACTTGCAAGAACTTGACACAGATAATTTCTGATTCCAGTAGGATGGCGCTACACAGCGCTTGAAATGGACGCTCTTCTTAGAGACAGTTTCTCTACCAGGCTGCTCCCAAAAAAGTTCCCATTAACGGAGATACCGAACCCCAAAGGAGTACTCAGCTACTTACCTTTTCTGCTCGAACTTTTGAGCCGTCATGTATAATTTAATGAAATTTTAATATTTTATGTAGGCCATAATGACTGATTAAACCATACTAAAGTAGATGTTTTACATCGTCAGGGAAAACAGAAACGGACTTGTCACCACACTCGTTGGGCCAAAATTTGAATAAATGTTATTTTACAGAACTGAAAACTGATTTCTTAAATACTTCGGCCTTTAAAAAAGGTACTTAGCCCTTTCGAAGAAAATAATTTTTTTGTATAACACGTTAAGGTTAGCATTGACTTTCAAAATTTATTAAATAATCAAGTTTATTAACATAAGTTATTTAAACACAATTAAAACGGTTGATATTTCGGAAATCACTTAAACGCAAGAATATTAAAAATTTGAAAGATTTGCCTCTTCTTGTTTACTTCAGCAGACGCTCAAAGTAGAGTTGGTTATTGTCTGGCTTGTCGTGGCAATCACTTGCTTGATGTTGCTCTTCATAAATAATTTCACATGTTTTAATAAAAAAAATGTTTTTCTTGCGCTGAAATTATTTTTCTTTTAAAAGATATTGACTCCGTATAATATTTTGCAGCACCCCAAACATACTCTGTGTCTTTTTATAATTGTATTAACAAACCAATATACGCCACAAATACTGGCTCTTAGACCATTAAATTAATTTTTTGTAAGAAAACGGTACCTTCCTATCTCTCCAACTTTTTTAGGATAATAAAATAAGCTCCGCTCAGCAAACGATAAACCAAAACAAAGAATGTCCTAACGGATCAAGATTATTTTGGTCTGCAGCTGAGGCCGTCAGTCAGAAATTTACCAAGTCAACCATTCCACCTTTAACACGTTCTGATGGCACTATTGCGACCAAAGCACAGGAAATAGCAAACTTACTGGCAGAACTATTCTCTTCACATTAAACGGTTAATTTTCAGGAAAAAACTCCAGCGAACATTCTTCCTGTAGAATCGAGAATGCCCGAGATTGTTTTCCGGTAGCGCCATATTAAACGAATCTTGAGGAGTTTTGACACCAAAAAAGCTTTTGGTCCTGATGAAATTCAAGTCATCGTAATTAAGACATGCGCTGATGAATTGGCACCGGTATATTTTAGGCTACTTAACTTATCTTACAAAAAAGAAATATTTCCTTCTTGCTGGAAAGCTGCGGTAGTCCAGCCCATACCCATAAAAGGCAAGAAGACTTGACCAAACAACTATCGTCCAGTCGCATTGCTTTCGGTTATATCAAAAGTTATGGAGAAAGCTATCGACGAAAAATTAATAAAGTACCTAGAAGGCTTCAACATTATTAGTGACCGCCAGTATGGATTCCGTAAGACTAGATCAGCAGGAAACCTTCTCGCTTATGTTGCTCATGTTTAGAACAACGCAATAGAACATCATGGGGGTCCCGGGCGGTAGCACTGGAGATTTCCAACGCCTTTGACTGAGGATCGCATGAGAGGCTCCTAACTCAAGTGAGAGCATACGGAATGCCGGTTCAATTTTGTTCATGGCTCTCAAGCTTTTTTAAAGACCGTTCTCTCAGTTCTCTGCGAGTAGCAATGGACGGATTTCTATCAGACACATTTCACATCAATGCCGGAGTCCCTGAAGGTTCTACATTGTCGCCCACCCTCTTTTTACTATACATTAACAATCTTTTGGAAAAACTAAAAAGTCTATATTTAGCTTCGCTGATGACAGCACAGTTGTTTCATCTTTTACTTTACATGCTCGAACATCGACTGCCAATGCACATCTCTATAGGCAGCAAGAGGTCTTACATCTCAACAAGGACCTGGAAAAAATTCTGTCTTGGGGTGACAATAGCCAAGTAGAATTTAACGCTAAAAAAACCCAAGCGGCAGTTCTTTCTAAAAAATGTAATGCGAAGAACCGTATATAGTCATGGCGAGACACTTGATCATCTTGGCTTCATCAATTTCTTTATTGGGCGTCAATTTGGTTAGTCATAATATGTCTTGGCATAGTCACGTTGCAACCATTGTTAAGGCAGCCTCGCAGAAGCTTGAAATACTGTTCCGAGCTAAGAACCTCTGGTGCACCCCAACAACTTTTTATGCTCTATATATAAAGCTCAAATTCGACCATTGCTGGAATACTGTTCGCATATTTGGGACTCTGCTCCTAAGCATACCCTAAGATTGCTGAATTCCATTTAAGGAAGAATTCGCTTGATCGGTGACCATGATCTGACAAGCAACCTGGAAAGCCTTGAACATCGAAGGCAGGTTGACGACTTGACTCTATTTTACAAATGTTTTCATGGCAAGTATTCAACTGAGGTCACCCGCTTGATTCCACCCAGAGCGGTGCATGGAAGAAATACACAACGAGACACTTTAGCCCATCCATACGTGGTTCAGCTTAGTGTCCCTCGAACGACACTGCTTAAAAATTCTTTTATCTGGAGAACGTCATAATTCTGGAACGACCTCCCTCAGACCGTGTTCCCCAGCGAGAATAAGCTCCAAAGATTCAAGACCAACGTGAATAATTTCCAGCGTACACGCACCGCTCACAGAGCGCCATAAAGGATTAGTCCTGCAATGATGTGCCTTATCATAAGAAAAATGGTGTTTTGGGACTTGCAATTAGGCCAGAAAAATTTACATTTTTTATCGATTTCAGAAAAACCACTTTATGCCATTTAGCCGTAGCGTCCCCTACCTCTTATTTGATCAAAAATCGCTTGGACTCAATTATAATAAATAAAAGGTTACCTAATTTTTTTAATGAAATTTTTTTTACCATTTTTGAATTTCGACTTATTGGTTTCAAAATCTTAATAATTTGTGCTTTTAAACGTATATAAATTTTTCATAATCAGTATTCATATAGAAAATATTATTATTTTTAACTAAAAGCTTAGTCCAAGAGTTCGCAATAACCGAGTAACAGGAGGTCAAAGTTTAAAATTTTTTTGTGATATTCATTAAGAGAACTTAACTAACCTGCAATTTTGCAGAAAACGGATATCTGAGGGTTTTTTAGAACAAAAAATTTTAATTTCTTAACCTTCGGGGACTCGCGCCACCTTTTGTAATATGACTACTCGCGCTGGGCCTAGCAGGCCCTTATGATAGAATAGCTAAAAAAAATGTGTTAAATTTATTGTAACCCGTTTTTTTAAGCAAAGCAAATTGTCTTTACATAGGGAAAGCATTATTTTAGGCGTTTTGGTCAGTGTATTGAAGTAATAGCCAAAAAAATTGCGAATTGACCAATTTGTAATATTGAACTTTTATTAAAAATGCTATAAAAAACTAAAACATATCTATGTTCTTACAAAACAATTTAGTTCCATTTAAATACTAATTGTTTTCATGTCGTGTAATACATCCTTGACATAACATTTGGGCGTGGGTTAGGCAAACAAATTTTCTACACATTTGACAAAAATATTTTGTCTTACTGTCTTTTTTACAAAAGTAGCACCTCCTTCTAGTTCCTGGTGGGTAAGAAGTTTCTTCTTGACCTAAGTTACACATTCCAACTGCTTCCTGTCTCCGCTGTCTTACTTCTCTTGGCACGTTTGATAGTTCTGCTCTGCGCCTTTGGTAGTCTTCGGTCAGCATACATACCAGTTCTTTTAGAAACTGTCGTCTTATACAGGGATACTTGTTGTTATTTGCAGCATAGATTCTTTGAGCATTAATACCTGCTATATTTATAATATGAAAAAATATAACCATGGGCCAACGGCGCGTATTTCTTCCTACATTATATGTTGCGCAAAGTTTATCTACAGTAGTCCTTTGGTTGAATTATAGAAAGTGATTATTTCTGGTTTTTTCTTATCACCGGTTTCTGGATCAATCGTATCATCGTGGTGCATGCTAGAAGTCAAAATCACATTTTTTCCTTTGCGTGGTACATACGACACGATTGTGATATTTTCCTGATAACCAAAAGTACTTGACCAAATAGGTCGATTTTTTGTATTGACAAAGTTAGGAGGTAACTCTCGCTTATTTTTTCGTACAGTTCCGACATATGTCAAGTTATGATCGGATAGTAGTCTTGTTATAAGCGGAAATGAAGTAAACCAGTTATCACATGTTACATTTCGGCCAGTACCGGAAATAGGCGAGATAAGTCGCTGCACAATACTACACGCATCATTCTGAACAAAATAGCGTCCGTCAGGTTGCTTTCCGACATAAACTTCCATATTTTGGACATACATCATTTTAGCATCAACCATAGCAAATATTTTAATGCCATACTTGCTTGGCTTACTCGATATGTATTGTCGGAATGAGCACCTTCCTCTAAATGCTGGTAACTGTTCGTCAATCGTTGCAAATTGACTAATTGT
The DNA here is from genome assembly GCA_963920685.1 of Polydrusus tereticollis. Lineage (NCBI taxonomy): Eukaryota > Metazoa > Arthropoda > Insecta > Coleoptera > Curculionidae > Polydrusus > Polydrusus tereticollis. Next base: position 93,954,400 of record OY987333.1, read on the forward strand.
ATAGTTTTTTTTACAATTAGCAATGAAGCTATCAAATATTTGTCTAATTGGGGCTAATTTATCTTCAGCTTTTCGTTCATCTCTGGTTTCTTTATCATCAAATCTCAAGTATCTAAGTAAAAACAAAAATCTTTCTTTTGACATCGTCAACCAAAACTTTTCAACACCAATGCCATTCCTATCCCATAGGTCATCAACATTGAGGTAGCTGCTTCGTAGAATCCCAGCTAGATATAATAAACCCAGCAAGGCCTTTATTTCAGGTAAATCTGTGTCTCTTGCATCTCGCGGTCCAGAAAAATTATTTCTCTGCATCTGGATCATTTTGTTTGTATTTTCCACAATTAATTCCAATATCTTATTACAAAAAAATAAATTCCAACATTCGATTACACTTTTCGCATTTTTGGCACATGGTCTAACACCAGGAAGTGAAGTGACAAGATTACATCTTCGTGTTCTTACATTTTTATTAGAAATATGTTTTTTCCAAGTTGTTGTACCATCCTTCCCATGAAATGATGGAATCCGCGGAATTTTTGCTACACTCTCATAACTTTCATCCTCGCTTTCCGCCTCTTGTTCGGTATCTGTATCTTCTATTCTTTCTTCGACGGAGTCTTCCTCAAGGTCAGATTCGTCATCAATTGGGGCCTCTTCAATTTTTTCTTCTTCGAAAAGACGAAAACTAGGGTTTGTCGAGTGCTCTGGTGTGGCGACTTCAGCGTTAAGCTGATGAAGATACGCCTGCTCCTCTTCATAGGACATCTAAAACATGCTACAATTTAGTTTGATAGACTATAGTAACAGATTTCCCAAAAAACTCACCGTTATAATCAATTATCTTTCGTAAACACCAAATAAATAATAATTCTATAACAGCGACATATCTACTCGCGCCGGGCCTAATAGACTTTTTTGCTCAGTACTACTCACAACAAAAATATTTTTGACGACGCGTACCTCGAGTCGGCGTATGTACTGATTATCGAAAGCTACAGAGACGAACAGCCGTTTGCATCACCCCACCACCAAAATATCCGTAATCATAAATGTCTCGGGTCTGTGAGACATGGCTAGGGGTGGGCAAAATAATCGATTAATCGATATATAATCGATTAATCGATTAATCGATTTTTCGATTTGAGAAAAATTTTAATCGATTAATCGGTTGTTCGATAAATCGATTTTCCGATTAATCGATTTTCCAATTAATCGATTTTCCAATTAATCGATTTTCCGATTAATCGATTTTCCAATTAATCGATTTTTCGATTAATCGATTTTTCGATTAATCGATTTTCCGATTTTCCGATTAGTCGATTGTAAAATCGAGTGTAAATAAATTTTTACCCGATAATCGAAAATATAAATTATTATGTTATTGAATGATTTCGAAGTTGCTGGTGAAATATTAATTAATATACTGCACAATTAATTATTACTCTATACAATAACAGTTACGTGTACTGCGCCCGTATTTCTACTAGTATACAGGGTGTTAATTAATGGTATGTAGATATTTTAGGGGGTGATAGTACTCGTCAAAATAAGAAAAAAATGCAAATATATGCATGGTCTAAAACGCGTTATTTTCGTTATACAGGGTGGCAAACTTTCAATTTTTTTTCTCGTATCTTGCGTTTTTTCTCTTATATTCCCTGATAATTGTTTCAAATTTGGAACAACAACCATTTTTTAGAATCTCTACAATAAAGTATCAAAATTGTTGGTCGCAGTATACAGGGTGTTACATTTTCTTGAATCGGCTACAATTTTATCTTTCAGAACTTTTTTTGGGGCTCCCTGTATGAATTCCGGTATGAAATTTGAACTCTCTCTTCCCTTGTTTAGCGTTCTGGTCTCTTGTACTATTCTCGTATCTGTGACCGTTTTCGATTTATTTGCAAAAATAGCCATCGATGGAAATTAAGTGTAGGCGAAATAGAGCAATAAAAATGAAAATAATTACTTAGAATATATACAAATAAAAACAGCTTTTTACTCTGCTCGAAACATCGATTAATCGAAATAATCGATTAATGGAAAAAATCGATTAATCGAAATAATCGATTAAGTAATGGAATAAATCGATTAATCGAAATAATCGATTAATCGAAATAATCGATTAATCGAAATAATCGATTAATCGAAATAATCGATTAATCGAAATAATCGATTTTCCGATTAATCGATTAAATCGAAATTATCGATTATTTTTCATAATCGATAATCGATTATAACTTTTGATAATCGCCCACCCCTAGACATGGCGCGAGTCCTGGAAGGTTAAATATTTTCTGACCTAAGTTTAAAAGATCACAATTATTTTGTGTAGATATTCACTCCTTGTATTAAAAATATTATTTTTTTTAATCTTTATTAAGTAGGTACCTAAAAAAGGTAGACTTTGTAAATGACACTCCAATTTTGAAATGCAATACAGAATTATTTTCAATAATCAATTTTGTCTTATAATACAAATCTTTCGCATCACATCGGCAACGATGCACTGGATGCTGTGTGGACCTCTGTGTGGCCGGCGGCGGCGGATCAGTGACCGTGGCCAGCTGGCGCCACGGCTGGCCGTAAATAACGCCGCGCGAGCGACCGCGGTAACGGCGGAGAATGCCACCGGCCAGATGGTCGCCGGAAAATTTGGCGCGCGTTTGTTGCACCATAGCTTTTATTAAACAAAATCTGCTACCGATGCACATCTCTAGAGGCAGGAAGAAGATTCATATCCCTTAGCAATCAACTAATTTAGATGGTAACAAAGCCACGTTATGACCATTGTCCCTCATAAACTTGATGTACCTTTCCAAATCAATTCCTTACACCTTAATAACTTTTGGAATACTGCTAATATGTGTCTCTGCCTCAAAAAAAACTCTGAGACTGCTTGACTCCTCGAAATTCGTATCATAGACGACCAGAAACAGCCTTGGAGGCTCAGAAATTCGAAGACATAGATCTATGATTATAGTAAAAATTTTTGTGTGCATTTAAAACTTAAACTTAATTTAAATCTTGTATTAGAGTGTAGTTTAAATCTTAAAACATTGTAAACTTTAATCATAATAACTTGTAAAAATCTTTTTCATTTACCTAGTGTACAGGGTGTCCATTTTTCGATGTAATAGCAAGGATCTCGGCAACTAGTAAACATAAAGACTTGCGGTTTTCACATTACTTTTTCGTGAAACAAAACATGTCGCACACAGAATTGCCATGGCCTTTTTAGTTTTTAAGCTACAGAGTGTTTCCAACAATGATTGTTAAGCAAGATTGATTTAGAAATTTAGGGTAGTATAGTCCATGAAACCCTTTAAACAAACAAAAGAATATCTATCTGTCATGACATGGATAGGCTAAAATTACGTTTTGTTAAAATACATGTCACCTTCAGTAACATTTCAATAAAGTTTAAAAAAATGGCGAAAATGTAGTAGAAATAGTTATATGAAAATTCGGAAAATACGACATGTTAATTTGCTTTAGAGTGCAATAAAAATAGGTATATTAGTTTACAATCTTGTAATTTAAATAGCTAACTTATAGAGTTCTTAATTTCATATACAGTATGTCGACGGATGGGGTTTACAAGAGGACAAATGGACTAAAAATTGAAAGATAGGAAAAAAAGTCTGTAAGCAACTTTTGCCCTGTATACGAGAGCTTTTTCATTTGCGGCGTGCTGACTCACATCGCCCGCCCGGCCGAACGATGATATAAGGACTTGGGCGGAGAAAACATTGATGTCGACGCTTTCTTTCGCTAAACTTGCATTTTTGGATTATTTCATATTTTTGTGTAACAATATAGTCTAATTTTGAAAAAGGACTTTTGTTAATTATTCATAGTAGTTTACAAGTCACTCTTAATAAACGTTTTTGCTTGTCTGGAATATACGATTCATCATAAGAAACTTCAATTTTTTTATACAGGGTGGGTAAAAACTGCAAAAATATTATTTTGCTTAAGAGTAAACATACTTTATTTTGAAAGATACGAAAAAAGTCACTCTTAATAAAGGTTTGGTTGTTGTCTAGAAAATACGATACTGCGGTAGCAAAAACAATTTGTTTTAAACGGCCCCATAAAAACAAATCCGCGCGCCAGGGTTAAGTCGGGGCTTCTTGGGGGCCACAAAACTGGGCCATTCCTGCCAATCCACCTTGGACCAAATCTGCGGTCAAGCAATTCTCTAACCTCACGAGCGAAATGGGCTGGACAACCATCTTGCTGAAAATACATATTTTGTCGAAAATTTAATGGTAGATTTTCGAGTTCATCATTGAAAAATGTATCCAGCATTTCTAAATATGATAATCTATTGCACGTGTTATTAAAAAAATATGGCCCTATGACACCATGGACGGATATCGCGCACCACACGTTCACTTTTGTGAAATATTGTCTTCTCGTCATAATTCTTAATTCTGGATTTTCTAAAGACCAGTACCTAACGTGCTGGGTTGCAACGGTTCCATTGGTAGAAAATGTGCTTTCATCAGAAAACATGATACATTTATAAAAATCAACATTTCCACTTAAAATTTTGTCTCCTATCCCCAAGCAAAAATCAAGTCGTTTCGCGTCATCTCCCTCTTCCAATCTTTGGTTACAGTGCGGTTTATACGGATACAATTTAATTGCTTTAAGGATCTTCTGAATATGACTTTTTTTCACAACTTCCAACTGAGTAACACTATTTCTAAGGGACGTCATAGGATTTTCTTCAACAGATTTAAGAGCTAAGACTGTAGCAGATTGAGATCCAAAACCGAACCAGTTCTCTGGAACTTTTTTATTAACTTGCAGATTGTCATCCTAGTTATTGGGATTCCTACAAATTTCTCGGTAAATTGTTCCATGACGTAGCGGTATGAAACTTGACCATCTCCATAACATTGTATTATAAAAACTCTTTGTTCAGTAGATAGCATTTCTACTTAAATAATAACTTCATTAAATAAAGACATTGACAACAAGTACCTATCACCTTAAGTGTCATTATTATTTTAACTAGGTTCACCAGTCAGAGGTGTGCCAGCGAATACTTTTTGGGAAATAATTTTTACATAGGTAAACCTTTTAATAAATTGTTCTACTTCGGTTTGTTGTGTAGAAAACACATTCATTAAGAGTGACTTTTTTTCGTATCTTTCAAAATAAAGTATGTTTACTCTTAAGCAAAATAACATTTTTGCAGTTTTTACGCACCCTGTATAAAAAAATTGAAGTTTCTTATGGTGAATCGTATTTTCTAGACAAGCAAAAACATTTATTAGGAGTGACTTTATTTCGTATCTTTCAAAATAAAGTATGTTTACTCTTAAGCAAAATAACATTTTTGCAGTTTTTACCCACCCTGTATAAAAAAATTAAAGTGTCTTATGGTGAATCGTATTTTCTAGACAAGCAAAAACGTTTATTAAGAGTGACTTTTTTTCGTATCTTTCAATTTTTAGTCCATTTGTCCTCTTGTAAACCCCATCCGTGGATATACTGTATATCCAGAGAGAAGGCAGCTCAATCAAGTGACACTTTCAAGTTTAAAAATCAATATAATTAATAAATTAATAATGATAAAATAAAGGATAACCGAAATACAGGGGGTAGTCCGAAAGCAAACATTTTCGAAAACACCCTGTAGCTTAATAACAAAGAAAGTTATGACAATTCTGTTTGCGGCATCTGTAGCGCAGTAATGTAAAAAATCGCAAGTCTCTATCTTTACTAGTTACCGAGATACCCTGCAATTACATCGAAAAATGGACACACTGTACTTTGTTGATGACTATAAAAACTTAATTTTTATTTAAAACAATAAATCTGTATTTTAGTATTTCATCTATTTTTACTTCCTATGTCTCAAAATATTATTATTAAAATAATTGATCTTTACTTTCATTTGGTACAAAATGCCTTTTTAATTCAATATAAAAATAAATCAATATTATATGGCCATATTTGCAAGTCAACCCTTCACCCATTTATTGTAGTTTGAAGATGTTGGGACCTACACAGTGGGGTTTAATCAGGTAGTTCATTTATTGCAGTAAAGGTCAACGATATCATGTCAATTTTATTATATCAGTATTATAGCCACAACATCTTTTGCAACTCCACATGAATAGAGGCCTAAGAAAAAGATCGAATTGAGCCCAGCTAAAATCCAAGATGTTAAATTTATCATTTACGATTCACTGATGTGATAACAGGGTCTTCTGATGCAAGTTATTAGTTTTATCTTTTATTAAAATATGTACATACTTTTATAATAATATAATTTAAATCACTGGTCTTAATTTACACGAAAATAAGAAAATCAATATAAATAATAGTAAAATTGCTCTCAAACATCGATTCATTTGAAATAAATATAAATTTCGCCGCTCCTGCCGCTGACCTCTCATCTGGGCTGACTGTAGACTAAAATTCAAACTAGAATGGTACAGAGCGGCACCCGCTTACCGATATATTAATACAAAATAAATAATGAATTTTTGTCCATCATTGTATAAGGCTTTCATAACGTTTTTTCAAAAATTGAAAAAGCCACTAAACCGGTAGCTTTCACCCAGCAAACTGAAAAAAAGTCGATAGATCTGACGTAAAGTAAAAATTGCTCTACAAGTTCAGGAAGACTTATCAGATGGCTCACGACTCACAACAGTTATTATTGTCAAAGTTTATATTTCAATATAAACATAATTGGAGTTCTGTAAAAGGAACCAAGAATATTGTAACAAGAAGGAAGCAACTTGGTATATCGATATTTTATTTTTTAAGTATCGTTATTCGCTATATCAATAAAATATCGATATTTCGAATTCTTGCCCACCCCTAGTGGCGAGGCAGAGTAGTGGTATAGGCCAGTGCGATGGATCAGTTTTTGCTTCCTTGGTTGATTGTAAACTGAATTTTTATTATTGCTGGGTAGTTCACAAGATCCACTCAATTGGTGCAACAAACTCACCGAACTAAAACACTTCTCACTGTTTTACAGCCCCTGCGTCTCTCCCCGCATTTCGGTGCCACAATGCTGATTTACAACATCACATCTGTGCACTCCCTTCCACATCGGCATGCCACAGCAATCTACATATTACAGATTTGTTTTGAATTTGTTATGCGGACTCATGTCTTTGGAAACATATGCGGCCAGTTGGTTAGTCATCGAAAACAACTAATGACACATTTTAAAGTTTCCTGTCTGTTGATGTATTGCCAAAATGGCGAAAACCACCACATTGTGCAACCGCCCACAAGTGCCAATCAAGACTAGATTATCCCTGGCTTCTTTATTGGGTTTCAGGGTGCCATTTTCATTCAATTGATTTTCCAAAGATTGTTCAATAAAAGGATGTAGGTATCATATTTTCAAAAAAATGTTGAAAATATAAAGAGAAGCCGATAGAAAAACAAAACTTGCTTCCAAGATAAGAAAACATCATAAATAGTAATTTATTATTATGGAACCAAATATGCTGAGAACGATTTTTCCTAATTAAAACATGTAGTAGATTTATAGTATTAGAAACACAATTTGTTTTTAGTTGAGTTTTATTCTATCTTCTTATAATACGAATAATATGTTATTTTATTAAAAGGAGATAATAGATGCTTAAAACTAATTATGCTTTTTATTATAATCCTTAACCTTATAATTCAATAAAGGAAACCTACTCGTTGGGGCGTAGCTTCCCTGGATAATGGTTGGTGTCAAATCAATTTTAAAGAATTATTGTAGTTCTGCAGAACTAGTGTATGCTTTTCAAAGACATTTCTAGTAATTAAGTGTATTGTAGATTTTTAACAATACAGAGTGGCAAAAAAGTCGCGCATAATGTTTATAATGTTTATAAAAGTTGTTCAGTAAATTATTCCCCACATTTCTACCTACATGAATTTTTTTCTGTCATTTCTGGTTTGGTTGTCCTAGAGACTAACTTACTTTTTTTAAATGGAACATCCTGCATGTGATTACATATTTGGATTCTACTGGGAAAAGTCTGAATTTTTTGTATTTCAAATTTTCACCTATCTGCAAACGTTTCCGAGATAATGAGAGCTCAATAATGAAAGACGGTCTAAACTGAGCCGAACGGAACGCCAAAATAGAACTAGTCTCACCACATCATTTACAAGTCACACAGCTGTATACGAGTATACGTTCGCGCTTCTAGGGGATTTCCCTGAATTACTGTTATACTGTTATACTCGGATTCCCCTAAAAGCGCCGACGTAAAACACTGTTACAACCAGAGTTATAGAATAGGTTAGAAAAGCTCAAAATTTTAAAAATCATTGCAAAATCTTTCGGAGTAGATTATGTAGAAAAACTTCTCTAGAGAATATGCTCGTGAGAATTTTCTTACAGAGAATTTTCTCCTCTCACATCTCTACTAATATCCACCAGTTGAGTCAAGGAGTCAAGGTGTTTTCATGACAGCGACCTAAGAGGTATCAATTTTGATTTCCTGTTGAATTTTCCGTCGCCTAATTTCTAATTTGTTTACACTATGGTTCATCTGAATGAGAAACAACGAGTTAAAATTTTAGTAATGAGCGGTTACGGAAATATGAAGAGATCGCAAGATCAGGTTTGTCAACTTTTCAATGAATTATATCCAATTAGGCCTTCAATAAATCAGTCAACGGTATGTCGAGTGGTGAAGAAATGTCGAGAAACAGGCAGTGTTAGGGAAGCCGCTAGATCAGGTCGACCTAAAACCGCAACCGGGGGAGACAAAGCTTTGGATATCATGCTCTCAATACATGAAAATCCAACACAATCATCCAGGCCAATGGCAATGGAATTTATTGTGTCTCATCAGTCAGTGAAAAATTTGTTTAAGCAGGAGAAGTTGCATCCCTACAAGAAAAAGTTGGTGCACGAGTTAAACGCGGACGATTTTGATAGAAGAGCTGAATTTTGTGAGCTGGTGATGGAAAGATGCAATAACGATAATAACTTCGCAACAAACGTCATTTTCTGGGATGAAGCTACTTTCGTTATTGGTCTGCTGAGAATACTCACTGGTTCCAGGAAGGTCATACTCAGAGGCCCGAAAAAGTTAATGTTTGGGCGGGCATAGTTGGTAGACATATTGTGAGATCTTTTTTCATAGATGATAATTTGAATGGCGAAAAATATCTGGACCTCAGGAATCACATAATTCCTTCTGGCAGAATGGTTTTACCGGGTGTAAATAATGGCATAAAGGAACAGGTATGGTTCCAGCAAGACGGAGCATCTGCGCATTATGCGGCAAATGTTAGACAATACATAAGCGAACAATTTCCAGGATGTTGGATAGGTAGAAGAGGCGCTATTGACTGGCCAGCGCGATCCCTGGACTTAACCCCGCTCGACTTTTTTTTTTTGGAAACTTAAAGAACAAAGTCTACGTTAACCGTTAAAATGACTTAGAATCTTTAAAAGTCAGAATTAGTTCTGAAATTCGGGCCATTCCAGAGGACTTCCTTTTAAACGTTATAGACGGGTTCAAAGATCGACTGGCCCTTTGTTTAGCAGAAAATGGTGGTCATTTTGAACACCTGATCCACTGAAAAGGTGTCACTTGTTTATTATTCCGATCTTAAGTTGTTCAATATTCTAGGCTATTTATTTTGTAATTATAAAGTTTGTTACAATTTTAAATAAATAAAAATTTGAAATACAAAAAATTCAGAGTTTTTCCAGTACCTAGAATCCAAATATGCAATCAGGGTATTCCATTTTAAAAAGTAAGTTAGTCTCTATGGCAACCAAACCAGAAATGACAGAAAACATGCATGCAGGTAAAAATGTGGGGAATAATTTACTGAAGAACTTTCATGCAGGTCACTTTTTCGTATACGAGGTAATTCAAAAGTTACAGGCACTAGGCCCGACTTTCTTGCCACTCTTTATATATTATCCTACAACAGAGCGCAAAATAGCACTTTTAGAGGAGCGAGCGTTTTGTTCACTTTGCCGCTCGCCGAGCACAGGGTGTCCATTTTTCGATGTAATTGCTGGATATCTCGGTAACTAGCAAAGATAGGGACTTGCGGTTTTTACATTACTTTTTCGTGAAACAGAAGCTGCCGCAAACAGGATAGTCATATCTTTCTTAGTTTTTAAGCTACAGAGTGTTTTCGAAAATCCTTGCTTTTTGATCAACCCCTGTATTTCAGCTACCCTTAAACCTTATCAAAAAATTTAAAACTGTTTCTTGGAGAGTTTTTTTTAAGTAGAAGTCAGTGCCGTGCTTACTTTTTTCTGGGAGTCTTCCTTTTCAAGATTTAAAGCTAACATATGATTTTTTTAAATGGGACACGCTGTATATTTTTCTCTTACTTGATTAAGTTATTTTTAAGCTTTTCAAAAATATATAATATTTGATGAATATAATTAACAATAAGCGCACCAATCGATAAATTTAGAAAATTAGGGTAGTAGGCTATGAAACCATTTAAACAATCAAAAGAATATGTCATTACTGCTAAAACAAATATTATGTAAAAATACACTAATATTAAATTAACAACTGGGGACCCATGTCTTGTATTATGGCGATTGATAATGCCTGTGCAGAGCTCATAAAATAAGATCCGTCAGACCATATTACTTTTGTAGCAAACTGCCTGGCGACTCTTCAGACACAGTTGCAAAAAAATAAGTTGTCGCACAGCATTCTCAGTACGTAAATGGTGCACAATCTTTACTTCATAGGGTTACAAATGATATTTATTTTATAATTTTTTAGACAAGATTTTTTTACTCCGTGATTTTGCATGGACTTCTAGTGTTTCTACAAAAGCCATAACGTTCATTTCGTCCCTTTCGCGATTCTCTTTATTATACAGGGTGTCCCACCGGAAACTGCATCGATCGATTATGGAAAAACTATAATTAGGAAAAATCTGAAATTTTGGTGGCTTACTAATGCCTATGGGGGACATTCGAATGTCCCCCATTCGTCTAAAATATTTTCAAGAATCTGACACTTCCGGTTATACCGGAAGTAGATGTCAATGTGCTTATTTTAAATGGGACACCCTATATATTATTTCATTTTTAGATTCCTCGTAAAATTCCAATTACTTTTCATGTATAATGTTCTATACCTAGGTCTAACCGTTTTTGACATATTTCAAATTTTTCGTCAAAAATGATGTTTGCAGACTAAAAAATAATTATTAATTTTTCCTGTACGGAAGCCTTTATTATTTAATTTGGGTTGTTTTTTTTGTACAAAGAGGTCTACTTTAGCACACTTCGTATGATATTTTGATAATTATTAGGTAATACAGGGTGTTCAAAAAAGAATAGTAAAAATGAAATCGAAAAACCTGTCAAAAGTTCATTTTTTCAAATGGATACTACCTACCCAGTTTTATCATTTTATCTTATTCAGCATTAAAAATAAGAGTAACTTTGTATAAGGTTGCCTATTTAGAAAATTAATAGTTCCCGAAATATTGGCAATTTATTATTTTTCTATTGTAAAAATGCCACGGCTTTTCAGTTCAGTAACTATCAGTTGGCCATGATGGCAGTAGAAAACAATCAAATGGTAACTAAATGTCACTGACACTTAAAAAGTATCAAGAATCATGCCGGGACGCTTAAATTATTCAAACGAAGATTACTTAAATTTGTTTATTATTTATAGAGAATGTGATAAAGTAATATCAAGAACTACTTAATATCCACAAAAACAGAAACTAACACAAAACACCCTTAAACAACTTATAGAGAACTTCAAAAACTTTGAAAAGCACTAGCAGTTAATAGTTCATTAGAAAAAATTGTTAGGAGGAAAAAAACGCAATAACAATTATTATTAGTGAACACCACATTTTAAATAAATTATTATTTGAGTAAATGTTCAAATTGACGTCCTTGAACTTCCAGACATTTTTCACATCTTAATAATAATTCTTCATGGGTTACTTTCCTTACTGATTCAGGATCTAAACTGCCAAACTCATTCATTACTCGCTGCATGCAGTCTTCCATGGTTGTTACTGGAGTGGCGTAAACTCGATTTTTAATTGTACCCCAAATAAAAAAATCAAGCACTGTCAGATCTGGGGAGCGGGGTGGCCAGAAAAAAGGACCATTGTTGGCTATCCATTGGTCATAAAAAACTTCTTGTAGAAAATTGTTAACTAAGTGGCCACCATGTGGGGGTGCGCCATCATGTTGGTAGAACAGGTTCCTGTGATCAGCCAGTGGCAAATTGTCCAAATAATCCTCTTGAAAACGTGATTTATACATACCCAAATGTTTTTAAAAATATCCAGCTCACCATTAAAATTTTCTTGGTAAAAGTGTAGTGCCACGACGCCATCATTTCTAATTGCACAATAGACATTAAACTGCCAGGATTGTTGAAAATGTTGTTCTCTAAACACATGTAAATTTGAATCACTCCAATAATGGGAATTGTGCCGATTAAAAATGCAATTTTTTGTAAATTTAGCTTCATCCGTCCAAATGATATTATCCAAAAAAAAAATTGTTTCCTTGCGACCAAGTTAATATAAATTCACAGTATGACATTCTTCTGGGAAAATCGGTTTCTTTTAGGTGCTGAACTATGGTGAATACGTATAGATGAAATTTATGTTTACATAATATTCTATGTATTGATGATTTGGATAATCCTGATTCCAATGCAAAAAATATCCCAAAATAGCTATTTCTATATTTTCATTATTTACAACAGGTTTATTTCTCTGCACTCTTGCCTTGACCGATCCAAAGTTTTTGAAGTTCTCAATAATTCGTTTAAGGGTGTTTTGTGTTGGTTTCTGTTTTTGTGGATATCGAACAGCAAATGTATCACACGTTCTTGATATTACTTTATGACATTCTCCATACATAACAAACAAATTTAAGTAATCTTCGTTTGAATAATTTAAGCGTCCCGGCATGATTCTTGATACTTTTTAAGTGTCAGTGACATTTAGTAACCATTTCATTGTTTTCTACTGCCATCATGGCCAACTTATAGTTACTGAACTGAAAAGCCGTGGCATTTTTACAAGAAAAAAATATTAAATTGCCAATATTTCGGGAACTACTAATTTTCTAAATAGGCAACCTTTTACAAAGTTACTCTTATTTTTAATGACTAAGATAAAATGATAAAAATGGGTAGTATCCATTCGAAAAAATGAACTTTTGACAGGTTTTTCGATTTCATTTTTACTATTCTTTTTTGAACACCCTGTATTAATAATTATCAAAATATCATACAAAGTGTGCTAAAGTAGACCTCTTTCTACAAAAAAAAAAACAACCCGAATTAAATAATAAAGGCTTCCGTACAGGAAAAATTAATAATTATTTTTTAGTCTGCAAACGTCATTTTTGACGAAAAATTTGAAATATATCAAAAACGGTTAGACCTAGGTCTAGAACTTTATACATGAAAAGTAATGGGAAGTTTACGAGGAATCTAAAAATGAAATAATATATAGGGTGTCCTATTTGGAAGTGTCAGATTCTTAAAAATAGTTTAGACGAATGTCCCCCATCGGCATTAGTAAGCCACCAAAATTTCAGATTTTTCCTAATTATAGTTTTTCCATAATCGATCGATGCAGTTCCCGGTGGGACACCCTGTATATGATTTAGGTCTTGGCTTTATAAATGATAATTAAATTAATTTTTAAATTTGAAAATGTTACTTGATTAGGCTGCCTTCTCTTTGAATATCTATGAAAATAAGAACTCTATAAGTTAGATATTTAAATTACAAGATTGTAAACTTACCTATTTTCATGGCACTCTTTAAAGCAAACTACTAACTACTAACATATCTACTACATTTTCGCCATTTTTTTAAACTTTAGTGCAATAGTAGCATGTATTTTAACAAAACGTTATTTTTGTCTATACATTTGAATAAATAGACATACCGGATAGATATTCTTTTGTTTGTTTCAATGGTTTCATGGCCTATTTTACCCTAATTTTCTAAATGTTTCGTTTATTGTTAATAGTAACTATCAACTGTTATATATTTTTATAAAGCCTAAAAAAGAGAAAAATATACAGGGTGTCCCACTTAAAAAATCATATATTGGCTTTAAATCTTGCAAAGTAAGACTTCCAGAAAAAAAAAGTAAGCACGTTACTGAATTATACTTAAAAAACTCTCTGAGAAACAGTTTTCAATCTTTAGATCTTTACTAGTTACCGAGATACCCTGCAATTACAACGAAAAATGGACACCCTGAACCTATGCAATTTGTAATTTTTATTTTGCAGTAAATACATTTTAAAAAACATATTTACAAAAACACCGGTTGTAAAAAAATCATGTGTGTAAATCGAGCGCAAAATGACGTTGCCGCTCTCGCGAGATGGCCACGCTCCGCTACGCGTCGCGCGACAAACTTCTCGCTTAGAGTAAATAAAGAGGCTCTTTTTGTTTTTTTTTTTTTATAAGAAATGAATGAAACAAGTAAAATCGTTAATACAGTGTGTGTATAAAGTCTGAAAACGTCTTAATAACATCAGAATTTAGAGGCCGATTTAAACCAAATTTGGTACAGTTGTGTAAGAGGATCTGACGAACCAAGTGACGATATTGGCGTTGTTGCCAGCGTTTTAGTTTTTCTGGAACTCGAACGAATTTTATATTTCTAAAAGTAACACACTGTAAATTTTTTCATTTACAGTTTTTACTTTAAATTTGTTACACTTTTGGTAAAACATACTTTGTTCCTAATATCAGTAGTTTTCGAAATAACGACGTGTTTTAAAAATATCAACAAATTGTGTTTTATTTATTAATAAATAAAACATCAGTTCAGTTTTGATGTAAAGTTATAAAAGCTGTAATTTTTACATGCAAAAATGTCTTTAACTGAAAGTGAAAGAATTGCAATTCTTATTTTGAGAGGAAATGGCGATAGGGTCAGGTCTTACGAAGAGGTTAAAAATCTATTTAATGACGCATTTCCAAACCGAAATTCAATTTCAAAAGCAATTGTTCTAAAAACTGTCCTACGGTTCGACGAAACTGAAACTTGTAGCGATAGGCGACGTTCAGGACGACCAGCAGTAGTAGATGAAGAGAAAAGTTTAGAAATTTTACAGCATGTTGTTCATTAAGAAAAATTTCTCAAGTAAGTGACGTCTGCTTCAAATCCGTCCATAATGTTTTAATAAAACATAAATATCACCCTTTCAAAATACGTGTAGTTCAAGAATTATCAGAAGATGATTATGAGCGAAGAATTGAATTTTGTGATATTATGATGTCAAGGTTTGAACAAAATAACAAGTTTTCCAAATTTATAGTATTTTCGGACGAAGCAACATTTATGTTAAATGGTAAAGTCAATAGACACAACTGTAGGTTTTGGGCAAATGAGAATCCCCACTGGATGAGAGAAGGACATACACAACGCCCTGGAAAATTGAATGTGTGGACTGGGCTTCTGAGTAACCACAAGATCGGTCCATTTTTTATTGATGGAAATTTGACATCACAACTTTACCTTGAGCTCTCGCTTGAGCTCTTGGAAACGTAAATAGTGCCTACTGCGCGAATTTTTGAACAACACTTCTCCAAATAGGTAGAGGGGGTACAATCGAGTGGCCACCTAGGTCCCATGATTTGTCGCCTAACGACTACTTTTTATGGAGACACTTGAAGAACAGAGTTTATACCACAAAACCTCAAGATTTGGCCGATTTGCAGCGTCGAATTTTGGACGAATTTGAATTATTAACGCCAATGATTTACAACACAATTGAAAAATTTTATTTTCAATTAGCACACTGTCAAGCTGTACAGGGAAAACAGTTTGAACATTTAATTAAAAAATATATTTTTTCTAAATTGTACTCGTTATTTCGAAAACGACTGATATTAGAAACAAAGTATGTTATACCAAAAGTGTAACAAATTTAAAGTAAAAACTATAAATGAAAAAATATACAGGGTGTTACATTTAAAAATATAAAATTCGTTCAAATTCCAGACAAACTAAAAATCTTACAACAACGCCAATATCGTCATTCGGTGCGTCAGATCCTCTTACATAACTGTACAAAATTTGGTTTAAATCGGCCAATAAATTGTGATGTTATTAAGCCGTTTCCAGACTTTATCCACACAATGTATATTAGCTTATTGAAACTTGGGAGCTTCAAAATGGTGCAAAACCTCTATCTTGAAATTTGAATCTGTAGATTTCCCACTAAACCATAAAATATAGCATTTATCTTGGCATTTATATACAGGGTGTTCATTTGAAAACTTCCCACCACGGATTTATCGAAAACCACTGATTAAAAGAAAAAACGCCGAGACACGTCAAGAGATTTGCCAAAGGTGACAACTTTTTAACCAAAAACTACTTCACCCCCTTTTACCCTCTGCCCCCCGGGGTCATCCCCTTAAAAATTTTAAATGACAAGGGGTATCAAGTAATAGCTTGTTTAAAAGGTCTTTCAAAGTGCTTTATTTTGACGTTTGATTTTTTAAAATCGGTCGATTCGTTTTCGAGAAAATTAGAAAAATCTTTATTTATCTTAATTTGTTCAGATAGAAAAAAAAACACACGAAAATATCACTTTTTATTTCAATAAGTGTTCAAAAACCAACATAAACAGTAATTCGGAAGATTAGACGTAGCAGCAACCAAATAACAACCCGACTTTTTTTCAGCCATCTATTTATAAACACAGATAACATGGGCGAACTGTATTTATTCTTATACATGTTTAGTTTTTTATAGTTGCTAAGGAAAAGAAAGAATTTAATTTGCTGTCAGTTACCTTTGTGACAATCTTGGGATAGTAAAAATTAATATATTGATTCAGATTTTACTTCCAAAATGGTTTACACACTAGCCGAAAGAGTGGAAATGATTCTAATTTATGGTGCCCAAAATCAATGTGCTCGGCAAACTGCCGTCACATTTAACGCCAGACATCCGGAAAAGATAACTTCGCATAGGTATGTTTTGGACCTTGTTACTAAATTTACTCAAACTGGATTTGTTGCAAATAAAAAACGTAATCATCGTAGAGTTTTGGATGAAGCCGCTCAAGTTGAAGTTTTGGGTCATTTTGGCATAAATCCTAAAACTTCATTACGCAAAATTGTTGATGCGACTGGTATTTCATTAGGCTCTGTACACACAGCTGGTAAATTACATACATTTCATCCATTCAAAAGAAAATATTGCAAGAGTTAACCGAAGATGATTTCGATAGGCGAGTTGAGTTTTGTGAACAAATGGCTGCAGCGATTAATGATAATACCATTCATGTAAAGAATATCTGCTTCAGTGATGAATGCACATTTTATCTAAAAGGATTTGTTAATAAGCATAACTGCAGGTATTGGAGCAATGAAAATCCTCATGCTTTTGTAGAAGGGCATACTCAGTACCCCCAAAAAATTAATGTATGGGCAGGCATTTTAGGAAACAAAGTGATTGGGCCATTGTTTATTAATGGGAATTTACATGGAGGCATTTATTTAGATAAGTTGGAAATATCATCAATCCGCTTATCACTGAAACCATTGAAACCCATATCGAAGACGATCCTCCTCACTATGTTCTTCCGGTTCGGCAATGGCTAGACGACGAGTTTCCAGATAAATGGATAGGGCGAAGAGGGCCTATAGAATGGCCTGCTAGGTCTCCTGACTTGACGCCATTAGACTTTTTTCTATGGGGCCATTTGAAATATATTGTGTTCACTCCCCAACCTGAAAGTTTCGATGAACTTCGTTAACGCATCATCGAAAGCTGCCATGATCCCCCACAACATGTTTTTGAAAATGTCCGTCAGGAATTTGAACATCGCCTATATCATTGTTTGGCCAATAACGGGCAACATTTTGAACACTTATTGAAATAAAAAGTGATATTTTCGTGTGTTTTTTCTATCTGAACAAATTAAGATAAATAAAGATTTTTCTAATTTTCTCGAAAACGAATCGACCGATTTTAAAAAATCAAACATCAAAATAAAGCACTTTGAAAGACCTTTCAAACAAGCTATTACTTGATACCCCTTGTCATTTAAAATTTTTAAGGGGATGACCCCGGGGGGCAGAGGGTAAAAGGGGGTGAAGTAGTTTTCGGTTAAAAAGTTGTCCCCTTTGGCAAACCTTTTGAAGTGTCTCGGCGTTTTTTCTTTTAATCAGTGGTTTTCGATAAATCCCTGGTGGGAAGTTTTCAAATGAACACCCATGTAAACATGCATTAACGGATCTCAAGATTTAATTTTCTAATTTGATAATGTGGGGACACACTCATGTTTTCACGACATCCTGTATATATCTGTATTTTTGTAAAAATTAAATTTGATTTAACTGTAAATTGTAAATCGTAACAGCATCAATTAACCGAGGTACCCTTCTTGAATCAGATAACAGATGTGCGTTTCCTTTCAGTCGAGTTTTAAAAGAACGATGGTTTCTTTTCTCGCACCAATAAAACTTTATTTGTACTTTGCAATAAAGCGACCATTCCTTCTTAAACAACACAAACCATGAGGAACACACATCTGGTCTAATAGTTTTTCTCTGACCGGCCACCGGTTAGGAAAAAAATGTTGATAAAAGCACAAATAACGAGTGATTTTTAATTATTTTGCTCAAGGGAGGCCATGCATTTTAAAAGCATCATGGCCGTACTGCGTAGATAAGATGACATGATTGTTTTATGGCATTTACGTCTTATTTGAATTTGTGTATTTGTAAAGTTTAAAAATTGGAGAAATTTTGTAATTTTTGCAGTTATTTGAAGGTAGGTTACTACTGCTTTAACTAATATTTCTCCGGGGAGTCGTCTTTTGACTATTATAAAGTGCTATTTGCAGGATATGATTTAATTTTTTTTTTTTTTTTATTTTTCAGCGTATCAAGTTTTGGTGAAGCTTTGTTGCCGGATTGAAAGTTCTACAGTAAAAATGTTTGGTGAAGCACAAAAAATTTTTATTGTTGAAAGTTTTTTTAGAAATGGAAATAAAATAGGCGGTGTGTGGAATTACTCTATGCATGACTGCTTTGATGAATTTCGAACCGAGTTTTCTGATGTTGCGGTGACCTTTCATAATTTTCGTACTGGGTCACAATACCTAATTGATAAATTTCGTCAGACTGGTTCTGTTCAACATAAAAAAGGGGCTGGAAGACCAACGAAACGATCGAATGAGGTTATTGAAGAAGCGCGACAAATTATGGAAAATAATCCTTCAACTTCTATTAGGCATTTATCTCAACAAATTCAGCAAACGGATTTATGCTACAGTACATGTCAAACACTTTTGAAAAAGGATCTGCATCTATACCCTTATCGTGTTACGGCTATTCATGAACTCCTTCCCAATGACGTTCCCCAAAGACTTAATTTTTGTGAATGGTTTTTAAACAATTTTCAAGAAGAAAATAGTGGTGCTTTTGAAAAAACATTTTTTACCGATGAGGCTTATTTTTATTTATCAGGCTATGTTAATTCACAAAATATGCGAATGTGGAATACGCAAAATCCGCATGTTTTTGTAGAAAGACCTCTTCATCCTCAAAAAGTTGGTGTGTGGGCAGCAATTAGTTCTAGAAGAATAGTAGGCCCAATTTACTTTGATGGCACAATTACAGCTGAGAGATATCGGATCGAAATTCTGACAACATTTATTAATGAGCTTCACGATGATGAATTGCGGAAAGGTTACTTCCAACAAGATGGCGCTACACCTCATGTAACCAGAGAAAATTTAAATTTTTTAAGTGAATTTTTTGAAAACAGAGTTATAAGCCGAAATACGCAACAAATATGGCCACCTCGTTTCTTCTTGTGGCCTTTTATAAAAAACTCCATTTATCGAACACCAATTGAGGATATAAATGATCTTAAACGAAGGATTTCAGAAAAAATTGCCGAAATTAATAATTCTCCAAACGTATTGGTTAATGTGTCTCTGAGGGTAAGAAGAAACATCAGAAGGTGTCTAGAAGTAGGAGGCGGCCATATAAAGTAGGCTTTCAAAGTAAGATAGCTCAGGATTTTATATTACATACCGTCAAAAAACATTATTTTAGGTTTTCAACGTGACAACGCTGCTTTCTTGCAAATTCGCCCTATGATTTAATCTACGCGCTACTGCTACACTATGTATACTGGGTCACAGCCGCCCTTGAGCAAAATAATTAATAATCACTCGTTACTAATAATTAGAACAGATGATGATAGCGATAGTGATATTGATATATTAAGTGAATAATTATTATAAGTACCGAATAATTTGTATATTTTGTAATCATAAATATAATTTTTAATAATAAAATAACTTGTAATTTCACATTTAAACATAAATAAAATATTATTTAACGTCTTACTTATTTTTATTACTAACCATTATTAAATTCTAAGCGAAATACGGACCTGTTCGGATATATTTCAATTTTACAGCTAGCCCGGGTCTTTAATAATAAGGATCAGTTAGTCACTTTCTATATCTCTGAACAAACTTTACCTAGCGATTTGTCAAAGCTAGTCGACTCGCGCCTTCAGACTCTTCAGTACTCCTGCCAGCGCCAAAATAAAAACTTTATAATGACCAATAAAGCGGTTTTAAGAAAAAGTTGAATGGTGTTAGGTTTTTCTGACGGCTTTGGTACACAGAAACTTTTACTTCATCTTGAAGTAAGTTCCACTGTCGCAATCGAGAGGCCAATAGTTCGGATTTTTTCTTAGACAATTCCAAATCCCTTATAAGGTCACTTAATACACATTGACTTATTTTGTGCAGGGGCGTATCTAGGAATTTTGGCGCCCCGGGCGAATAGTAGTTTTGGCGCCCTACAAGACAATCTTAAAACTAAAATAGTACATCTACAAATTTTAGATGTTACAAATATATTAACAGACTTACTTTCATAGTTAAATGTCGAATAAACAAATAGGGCTTTAAACGAAAAGATTTAAAAAAGCTCATAATATTAGCATAATATTTTATACATTTTATTTTATACAACACAACACATAACACATTAAAAATATCAAATAAGTTTTGTCACTTTTAAAACAAGAAACGTTATTATTTAAAAAAATATTACAAATTTATTTTTCTTGCCTTCTGTTCAGCAAATTTATTAATTAGCAAATTAATAATACATATAACATATAAGTACTGTATACTGTCCACATATTTTATATTAAGTAAGACTCATGCACTTAAAATTTGTTTATACCCCCTTCCCCTTAAGTATCCAGAGTAACCCACCCCACCAGTCCCACCTTAATCTTTTTTGTAAAATCATATGCTAAATATAAGCATTTATGTTCCTTATTTCATGTGTCAATCCTATAGGAGCCGGACGGGGGACGACACAGATAAACGTAACCTATAAATTTAAAATATTATGTTAAAATATACTCTTACCTTTTTTTTTATTCAATAGGTTTCTTCTTAAAGATAAATTGTACCAGTATTTTTTACGCACCATGTATCTCTAACATTCGTGAAAAGAAAAATTGCTTGTTCAGACTTGTGTGTCGTCCGTCGTGGCAACTCACAACTCACGTACCTAGCAATCCTAGCATAATAGGCGCATAGTGGCGCAATCCACTTGCGGCTTGGCGCCTTTTCTTCAAATATCGGCGTTGCCAAATGCCAAAAACCATCCGAACAATAATTATATCAGTAAATTTTTAAATTCCCGTATTTCTAATGACCATTTTGGCGCCCTGTTAATATGGCGCCCCGAGCGGTCGCCCTATTCGCCCCCCCCCCCTTGCTACGTCACTGATTTTGTGAGGCTTTTTACTGGGAAGTTCACAGACAAAATCGGAGTCTTGCGAGGTTGATGGGCCGGCGACATTTTCCAGTACACTACCGTTTGAATCCATTTGATCATCATTAGAATCAAGGCTATATTCCTGAGGTGGATTAGGTACAGGCAACTCGTCACTATGAGGCACCGGGTGTATGGCGAATTGTAAATTTGGATACTGTATCGCAGACCTTTTTTTCTCCGAAAAGCCTTTTTTGATGGGAGGTGTCAAACAAAAGTAACAGTCAGTAACATGGTCTTTTGGTTCTCGCCAGATCATAGGAACAGCAAAGGGCATCTTACGCTTTTTTCCACTTAGCCAGCCGCGAATGTTGGACGCACATTTGTAGCAGCAGATATGGGGAGCCCAATTTTTATCCTGGTCTCCAATTCTACAGCCAAAATACAAGTGGTAAGCCTTTTGTATGAAAGGGCTAAGTGTACGTTTTTGTTTCACAAAAGTCACTTAACCACATATATAACAAAGATGATCCGGCTTATTTAAACAAACTCGCGACATGTTGCTCAAAACTCTCTAATTTCTCAAATACGAACAGCTCTCAATCAATTGGTGATTGAAATACAACTAACTCACAATTTAGGATTTATGTTATATGTATTCAAACCCCTTATAAAATACACCTGCTATA
The DNA here is from genome assembly GCA_963920685.1 of Polydrusus tereticollis. Taxonomy (NCBI): domain Eukaryota; kingdom Metazoa; phylum Arthropoda; class Insecta; order Coleoptera; family Curculionidae; genus Polydrusus; species Polydrusus tereticollis. Next base: position 93,976,868 of record OY987333.1, read on the forward strand.
ATAAATCCAGGTACTTCTCATTTAATAGTCGAATTTTCCAATAAATTACGGACAGGTAGGTAATTATCATAATTAGCATGGATCTTTAAAACCGGAGCTAACTAAGGTTTTTGAAACACCGATTGTTAGTTAGTATAATAAAATAAGTAAGATTTTGCTATTTTGGTCTCGGAAACATTTTTGCTGTTCCCCAGTGTTATTAGGAAAAAAACAAATTTATTTCTTCGAAACGTCTGTTACATACCTAACAAAATAATTTAGAAAAACATTAGATACGTATACATTAAAATCACCTCACGAACAGTTTCATCATACAATAAGATATATATATACATAGATACCTAATATGGTAAGGAATGACGAATCGGTGGCAGACTTAACCGATATTTACGAACTCTAAAGGTTACCGAAATATCGCTTTGAGTTGCCCACCTGTAGTTTTTAAACCCATTTATTTTTGAAACTGTTATTAATATAGAATTCCGTATAAATGAGTTTTCATGATCTACCCCACGGATCTACAATTTTTTAAAATTTGAATCTCGCAAGATTAAAGGGTCTTTACATGTAGACATTGGTCTGCTAGTTTAAAAACATAAATAAATGTGGCATACTTAACTTTTTAAAATAATATACAGGGGTTTCACGATACCTTTAGGTACGTACACCATTTGATTTAAAAAAACAATCGGGATGGATTAGAACCTATTAAAGGTATATTTTAAAATTATTTGTTATGGTAGTATACAGGGTTTACCAAAAGCACAAACCTATTAAAGTTGTATGAAATGGTCTATATTAATATTTAATTTTTAATATGATCAAAGCAAAAGGAAATACCGTTAGGGTTTAGCTAACTAAACCTTACGGTTTTTGAAATATTTATATTTTCTCTCAAAGTGATTTTTAAGAAAATCGCTGAAACATAGAAATTGATTTACATTGTTGTTCATCTTCTGTAATATTTTCAGCCCTCTCCCTTTACCCCCTTAAGCTGTAGTTACCCCAACTTTTTTTTTAAATGGCAATCTAGGTCACATGAGGCCTCAATGAAAAGGTCTTCGAAAACTGAATCCCATGTTAACAAGAAACTACGGGTTTGCTCATTTCGCACCTGTAAAACAAGCCCAAGTAACATTTTTTAGGAGCAATTGAATTTATGAGCTATTCAAAATTAGCACTTACCTGATTTGACTTATTTAATCAAATGTTGAAAGTGGTCTCCACCTTCCAGTTAACATGAACCAAGTCAATAGTGAATACTATCTACCGCACGACGAACACTTTCGGCCGGTAAATTATTTATCTTCATCCTTATTCTATCTTTAGGGTCCTCAATGTTATCGGGTCTGTTCTGATACACTTTTCCTTCAAATACCCATATAGACACAAATCCTATGACGTAAAGTCCGAAGACCTTGGTGACCATTCACCCCGTCGACCTATCCAGCGATTTGGAAACATGCCGTCTAAGTATCTTCGAACATTTACATCAAAGTGCTCCATCTTATTAAAACTATATTCTTTCATGGGGAATATCTGGATCATCATCGTTAGGAAAATATCTACTAATACAGGTATTAAATCAAATGAGAGGAAATCTAAGCAACGCTAGGTAGTAAAACTTTTGTCAAAGAAATATGGTCCTGTAATTCTGTTATTTTGTTTTTATGATAATGCACACCATTGCAGGGTTAATCCTTTGTGTCGCTCTCCACGGTTCACCTTGGTCTTGAATCTTTGGAGATTATACTCGTTGGGGGCCATGGCCTCAGGGAGTTCGTTTCGGAATGATGACGTTCTCCAGATGAAAGAATTTTACAATAGTGTCGTTCGTGGGATACTAAGCTAAACCACGTACGAGTGGGCTGCAGTGGCTCGTCGCGTATTTTTACCATGCACCGGTCGGGGTGGACTCAAGCGGGCAATCTCAGTTCAGCACTTGCTATGAAAATATTTATAAAATAGACTCAAGCTATCAACCTGCCCTCGATGTTCAAGGCTGTATTGGGCTTTATACAGCATCAAAAGATGTTGGGGTGTATAGAAGTTCTTAGTTCGGAAAAAATTGATAAGGCTCGGAACTCCGAACTACTTAATCAAGGTGGTAGCTTCTTTTTTGGAGAAAAGAAGTTTTGCTGCCTCGTCAGAGAATTTACTCTCTTTAAATAAACGCATCAGGGCGGGAGTGCCGCAAGGCTAACCTCTTTATCCAATATTGTATAACATTTATACTTATGATATTCCGCGAGATAGATTTACGCAGCTCTATCTTTTCGGTGACAATACAGCAGTTACTTCAACTTCTAAATCACCGCGCATTGTCGTCAGCCGGATGCAGCGTCACGTAAGTGAGCTGGAAAAATGGCTTTCGGCTTGGAAGATTCGCCTGAATCCTGCCAAGACGAAGGTTATCTTTTTTTCAAAAAGCACCGTTCGCAGGCCTGAAACAAGGCTTCGGATCAATGGAGTCCAAGTGAATTGGTGCCAGGAGGTGAAATACCTTAAACTTATATTTGACCAAAGGCTGAACTGCAGGCTCAATTCAATTAATAGGGCAAAGCTTGCATTGCGTCAATTAGGCTCTATCTACCCCCTGCTTCACATGCGTAGTAGACTTGGTAATAGGACAAGGTCAACCTGTATAAGGTATTGGTCAGGCCGGTTCTCACTTATGGTGCACCTTCGTGGTGCAACATAAGCAAAACGGAGCTTAATAAGTTCCAAGTAATTCAAAACAGGGCGTTGAAAATTATTGCTGACGTACCTAGATATATAATGAACCGCGTACTTTACCAGGACTTTCATATGCAAACGATAAATACATTTTTCTCAAAAATTATAACAGACTATTACAGACGCACGGACGTATCGACAAACCCACTAATTACAGACTCACACACGAGATCTAGACAAAACGCTACATACAAACTACCGAAAGACTGGCTCCCTGTCGGTCCAAACCCATACTTGTGAGGCACTAATAGTAGAGATGCACTATTAATAACAAAACTAATGGAAAAGGCGCCTAAATTATGCAGAACAAGATTTTCAAATCAAATACACACGAACCACAATAAGATGACAAGACCTAAACAGTTTTCGACAAACCAATAGAAGTGAAAGGAAGGTTCCTGACCTTAAAACCCAAAGAAGACCCCAAGTAGTTCGGTAGAGTATTTCAAGCTTCAGCGAAGCTGCCTTAGCAATAGCCACAACGTGACTATGTCAAGACATATGACTATCCAAATTGTCGCCTAATAAATTAATTGACAAAGCCATGACTAGAAAAAACTGTCGCCTGTTTTTTTTTTATCGTTTAATTCTACTTGGTTGCTGTCACACCAAGACAGAATTTCTTTCAGGTCTTTGTTGAGATGTGAAACCTCTTGCTGCCTGTAGAGATGTGCATTGGCAGTCGATGCTCGAGCATCTAAAGTAAAAGATGAAACAAGTGTGCTGTCATCAGCAAAGCTATATACTGGATTTTTAGTTTTTTCCAAAAAAAACGTTAATGTATAGTAAAAAGAGAGTGGGCGACAATATAGAACCCTGATGGACTCCGGCATTGACGTCAAATATGTCCTAAAGAAATCCGTCCATCGTAACTCACAAAGAACGGTCTTTAAGAAAGCCCGAGAGCCATGATCAAAATTGAACCGGCCATGGAATTGAAAGGCCTTGGAAATGTCTAGTGCTACCACCCGGGATCCCCATGACTTCCCATGATATTCTATTGCGTTGTTCCAAACATGATTAACATAAGCGAGAATGTCTCCTGTTGATCTAGACCAGCCATGTCAAACATGCGGCCCGCGGGCCGCATGCGGCCCACTGAGCATTTTCCTGCGGCCCCGAATCAATTTTGAAAACAGCCATGTAATGCGGCCCGCGAGCCTGTTAAAAACCGAAAATAAAGTACTGTTACGATTGGTAAAAAATGGCCCAAATAGTGCCATCTATGTTTAGGAGCATGAACTAAGATGCGCGCTCAACCTAAAAGCCTGGCTTGTTCCGGAAAGTTCTATCGCGCGAGAATACAGATGACGCTACCTGAACATTCTGGAAAGAACTGTCGAGAAATCACAATCCGTATATAAGCCAATACCGCTCGATTGAGTTCAGTTGTTCAGTTAGTTATGAGTCAGTTGCGATAGAATTGCGAGTTTAGTTGCGTACTTATTGTTACAACACGTAACAGAACTTATTGTTATTTATTTCGGATAAGTTTTTAACATGTCTGTTTCAAAACCAAGTGGAAGTAAGAGGAAACTTGGAGATGAGCATCGTATCTTTCAAGAAAAGTGGGAATTAGAGTTTTTTTGCTGTGAAGTGAAAGACAAAATTATTTGCTTGATTTGTAACAGTACAGTCGGTGTCCCAAAATTATATAATATAAAACGTCACTATGATAGTCATAAAACTAAGTTTGACAAGTATACAGGCATGATTAGAAACGAAAAGTTAAAAGAGTTAAAATCACGGTTAAAAGATCAACAGCTTATGTTTACACGTCCAAAGCAAGAAAATGAATCTGCCGTTCAAGCGAGCTACGTACTGTCGGAGTTGATCGCAAAACACTCAAAACCATTTGTTGAAGGTGAATTTATAAAAGAGTGCCTTGTAAAGGCCGCGGAAATTGTAAGTCCCGAGAGCGTGAAGGCTTTTCAAAATATATCCTTGTCCCGGAATACTGTCGCTAAAAGAGTTACCGAGTTGGCTGCCAATATAAGCGAACAGATAAAAACAAAATTAGACTCTTTCATTGCATTTTCTATTGCCTGTGACGAAAGTACAGATGTGTGTGGTGTGGCGCAACTCGCTATTTTTCTTCGTGCTGTTGATAGAGATATCAACGTTTATGAAGAATTACTGGAATTAGTACCATTGCATGATACAACAACTGGGGAGGATATTTTCAATGCTGTTTATGGACTTCTGCAAAAGTACAATTTAGATTTGTCAAAACTGTGTTCCGTTGCAACAGACGGAGCTCCTTCAATGACTGGAGTAAATAATGGCTTCATTAAAATATTACAAACAAAGATCAGAGAAACGGGCAGTGACAAACCAGATTTTCATCATGTTCATTGCATAATCCACCAAGAAGTTTTATGCTCAAAAGTGATCAAGTTGGAAAGCGTTTTAAAGTCAGTGAAAAAAATGATAAACTTCATAAGGTCACGTGGCTTGAATCAGCGACAGTTTTCTGCGTTTTTACGTGATTTAGAAAGTGAGTACACTGGTTTACCTTATTATGCAGAAGTGCGATGGCTTTCGTGTTCTATGGTTCTCGATCGGTTTTGGAAACTCAAAGAAGAAATACGCCTTTTCATGGAAGTGAAAGAACAAGATGTCAGCTTATTATCCGACGTACCTTTTTTACAAGATCTTTCATTTATGGTAGACATCACAAAACACTTGTCGGACTTAAATACGAAATTGCAAGGACCACGTCAAGTTATAACAGATATGCATGATCATGTTAAAGCTTTCAAGTGTAAGATGATGCTGTGGAAAAACCAGTTAGCGGTGGATAATCTGTCACATTTTCCGACTTGCAAGGCGTATCAGGAAAGTACAAGTGGCCCAATATCATACAAAATGTATACAGAGAAAATGGGAAGCCTTCTGTCAGAATTTGAAAAGCGTTTTCAGGATTTTAAGTCCCAAGAAAACAATTTTTCTTTATTTACTGGTCTTTTCACTATCGATATTGATAAAGTTCCCCCTCACTTGCAGATGGAAGTGATTGAGATTCACTGTCAAACCCATTTAAAAGAAAAATTTGATAGTGTTGGTACATTCGAATTTTATAAGTACTTGCCTTTTCAATACCAAGAAATGAGAAAGTTTGCCTGTAAAATCCTGTCAATGTTTGGAAGTACCTATAAGTGTGAACAATTATTTTCTTTGATGAAAGGAAACAAATCTCCCGCAAGATCGCGATTGACGGACGCACACTTGGACGCAGTTTTAAAAGTTATTTCCGCCGATAAATTCACGCCACAAATAGACAACTTAATTAAAGACAAAAGATGTCAAATATCTGGCAAAAGAAGTTAATGTTTGTAAGTTTTTGTAATGTCCTTTTTATTGGAAATTTAATAAATATACTTCTAATCTAACATAATAGTACTTTTTTTCGTTAAGATTTTCAGTAGTTTGTCTTCTTTAAGATTAAGTTTTGCGGCCCACCTAGTCTATGGTCTTCATGCTTTTGGCCAACCAGTGATTTTGAGTTTGACATGGCTGATCTAGACTTACGAAGTACATACTGGCGCTGGTCACTAATAATGTTGGAGCCTTCCAGGTACTTTAATAATTTTTCGTTGATAACCTTCTCCATAACGTTTATATATATAATATATAACCGAAAGCGATGCACCTGGACGATAGTTGTTTGGCAAGGTCTTCTTGCCTTTTATGGGTATGGGTTCGCGCAGTTTTCCAGCCAGAGGGAAATATTGCTTTTTTGTAAGATAAGTTAAGAAGCCTACGGATTACCGATGTCAATTCATGAATTTTGTCAGAACCAGAAGCTTTTTTGGTGTCAAAAAGAGTCCTAAAGATTCGTTTAACATGGCGATGCCGGAAAACAATGTCGGGCACTCTCAATTCTATAGGGGAGTTTTTCCCTGAAAGTTAACCGTTTAATGTAAAGGCAATAGTTCCACCAGTAAGTTTATTTTTCCTGTGCTTTGATCGCAATAGTGCCATCAGAGCGTGTTAGACGTGGAATGGTTGACTTGGTAAAGTTCTGACTGACGGCCTTAGCTTTGACCAAAATGATCTTGATTCGTTACATTCAAGAAGTTTGTCTTTTATCCTCTGATTGTACGCTTCCTTGCTTTGGTTTATCGTTTGCTTGCATTGGTTTCGAGCGTTAACAAAGATGGTACAATTTTCGGTGGTAGGGTTTTGACGCCATTGGCGATAGAAATAATTTTTTGATTTTACAGTTCGTTCGCAATTTTTGGTAAACCAAGGCTTGTTTTTTGAGAAAGGGATGATGGCTTCCATGCCAATAAGGATAACCTCTGATTGTGGTCAGACGTTTCTAACGGACCCTAGTAGCACCCAATATTGACAAAATATTAAGGCAACCTCTATGCAATATTGATTATTGTGGTAATATTATCAACATGCTCGCAATATTTATAAAATATTGTGGTTTTGTGAAATTGCAATAAAAAAAAAATATTTTAAAAACACTTATTTAATATTTTAGTACATCTTTTATATTTGAAGCTATTTGTATATGGATTTGACATATTTGTTTTTTATTGCCACAACATAACTAATGGTTGCTTGAAACTGCTAGAAATTGCATCCATTGCAGTATCTACGTGGCCACATATTATCATTGGTTTAAGAAGTTTATTTTATTAAAACATAGGCATTTGCGCTTGCTCTGTATTGACGTATTAGGGCTTCCACACACCGACGCGGCCACGGCCATGGTAGCGGTGGCGGCCGCGGTGGCGATCATATTAGCGGTCGGGCGTATTCACACCAAAGCGGTGAGTGGAGCTGTAAGGTAGCTGCCGTTTACAGATTTTATGTTTACGAAAATACACTGTTAAACGTCCAGGTTTCATTTTTATTTCTATTATTTGTTATTATGACAGACGATGTGAAAGAAGAGACTTTGTTACTATTAGCTCTTTGTCCCACACTTTGTTTTTAGCCCTTATACTTTTATAATTTGGATGGCTTAAATCAAAAAGTATGATATATAATTTAACATTTTCTATTAATAATTCTATTATATTATTTGCCATTACTACTGTCACTTCTCGCAGTCAAAGTTGACACGTTGTATTTGACCGTCACCGCATATCAGAACGCTGCCCTAGGCCGCTTGATCTAGACCTGCCCGCGCTGGTATGATTTCATTAATTTATTTCTATGTGTTTAGATTGGCCGCCACCACAACCGTGGCCGTGGCCGCGTCGGTGTGTGGAAGCCTTTAACCAGAACTATACAGTTCGAATCTACAGGATTTGAGCATTATTCATTTGGTCTTTAATGATTTGATCCTTCCTTCCTCCTTCCTGATTATATTGTATTAATTAAGATATCATCTAGTGTCTAGCAATGGCTCTCCGTAAGTCTGGATCAACAGGAGACCTTCTCGCTTATGTTAATCACGTTTTGAACAACGCAATAGAATATCATGGGGAGTCCCGGGCAGTAGCACTGGAAATTTCCAAGCCTTTTGACCGGGTATGGCATGAGGGGCTACTAACTAAAGTCAGAGCATACGAAATGCCGGTTCAATTTTGTTCATGGCTGTCGAGCTTTCTTAAAGACCGTTCTCTGCGGGTGGCCATGGACGGATTTCTTTCAGACACATTTAACATCAACGCCGGAGTCCTTCAAGGTTCTATATTGTCGCCCACCGTCTTCTTACTACGCATTAACGATCTTTTGAAAAAAACTAAGAATCCTATATATAGGTTCGCTGATGACAGCACACTTGTTTCATCTTTTACTTTGGATGCTCTGACATCGGCTGCCAATGCACATCTCCACAGGCAGCAAGAGGTCTCACATCTCAACAAGGACCTGGAAGAAATTCTGTCTTCGGGTGACAGTAACCAAGTAGAATTTAACGCTAAAAGACCCAGGCGGCAGTTTTTTCCAAAAAAGTTAATGTTGAAGAACCGGATATAGTTATGGCGGAACACTCGATTCCCTTGGCTTCATCAATTCATTTATTGGGCGTAAATTTGGATAGTCATATACCTTGGCATAGTCACGTTGCGGCCATTGCTAAGGTAGCCTCGCAGAAGTTTGGAGTACTTTTTGAACTAAGAACCTCTATACACCCCAACAACTTTTGATGCTCTATAAAGCCCAAATTCGATTGTTCGCATATTTGGGGCTCTGCTCCTAAACATACCCTGAGATTGCTGGATTCCAGTCAAAGAAGAGCCATTCGCTTGATCGGTGACCATAGTCTGACAAGCAACCTGGAAAGCCTTGAACATCTAAGGCAGGTTGGTGACTTGACCCTTTATTACAAGTTTTTTTTATAGCAAGTGCTCAGCTGAGGTTGCCCGCTTGATACCACCCAGAGCGGTGCATGGTAGAAATACACGACGAGCCACTGCAGCCCTCCAGTACGTGGTTCAGCTTAGTGTCCCTCAAACGACACTGTTTCAAAATTCTTTCATCTGGAGAACGTCATCACTCTAGAACGACCTCCCTGAGATAGCGTTCCCCAACGAGTATAATCTCCAAAGATTCAAGACCAACGTGAATCATTTCCTGCGCATACGCACCGCTCCCAGAGCGCCATAAAGGATTTCTCTTGCAGTGCTGTGCCTTATAATAAAAAAAATGGCGCTAGTGGCTAGATATTTACTAGAGAACAATATTTCTAATTTAATGCATATCACTTGTTATTTTATAGGTAGGAACCTACATATTTTAGGGCGATGCTAAATGTTGTATTTTTACCATGCACCGGTCGGGGTGGACTCAAGCGGGCAATCTCAGTTGAGCACTTGCTATGAAAATATTTATAAAATAGACTCAAGCTACCAACCTGCCCTCGATGTTCAAGGCTGTATTGGGCTTTATACAGCATCAAAAGATGTTGGGGTGTATAGAGGTTCTTATTTCGGAAAAAATTGATAAGGCTCGGAACTCCGAACTACTTAATAAAGGTGGTAGCTTCTTTTTTGGAGAAAAGAAGTTTTGCTGTCTCATCAGAGGATTTACTCTCTTTAAATAAACGCATCAGGGCGGAAGTGCCGCAAGGCTAACCTCTCTTTCCAATATTGTATAACATTTATACTTATGATATTCCGCGAGATAGATTTACGCAGCTCTATCTTTTCGCTGACGATACAGCAGTTACTTCGACTTCTAAATCACCGCGCATTGTCGTCAGCCGGATGCAGCGTCACGTAATCGAGCTGGAAAAATGGCTTTCGGCTTGGAAGATTCGCCTGAATCCTGCCAAGACGAAGGTCATTTTTTTTAAAGCACCGTTCGCAGGCCTGAAACAAGGCTTCGGGTCAATTGAGTCCAAGTGAATTGGTGCCAGGAGGTGAAATACCTGGGACTTATATTTGACCAAAGGCTGAACTGGAGGCTCAATTCAATTAATAGGGTAAAGCTTGCATTGCGTCAATTAGGCTCTATCTACCCCTTGCTTCACAGGCGTAGTAGACTTGGTAATAGGCAAAGGTCAACCTCTTTTTTTTTTTTTTCAGTGAGGTTTAGGAAATGCTTTTCTATGCACTCTGTAGCAATGTTGTCGTTTTGCTACAGGCGTGTGGGACTACAGCGCATGACTGACCCACTAAAACCCTGTCCTCACTCTTCCCGGAACCGCCTCTCGGCATTACTTCGGGGTTTCTTTACTCTTTTTTCCTATAATATTTCTTCTTTTCTATCGTCTCCTTTCTTCCTTTTCTTTTTCTCTCATGATTTCTCTAAACATATTCATAACTGCATTCCATCATTTTTCTGATGTTGTGATTATCTCCTCCACATTTTCCTTTTTAATCTCTCTTTGGCATATTATGTTTGCTTTTCTTCTACCCTCTATATGTCTATTACATTTGAATATGGTATGTTCTGGGGTATCCCTCTCTCCACAAAACCAGCAGTCTTCGTCCTCTTGTTTGTTTATTCTTTTTAGGTACGTTCCAAAAATCCCATGTCCTGACATCGCTTGTGTTGTATAGTAGTCCAAATCTCCGCCTTTTCTCTTGATCCAAGTTCGTATATCTGTGATGAAGTTTTTTGTCCAGCCTTCGTATGTATTCCATCTTGCTTGCCATTCGTTCAGCATCTGTTCTCTAGCTTGTTTTTTAAAGTCTTTCCCTTCCTTGTAAATCATTGACCGCTCTTTCACTGCCAGATCTAGGGGCAGCGTTCCTGCCAGTACCTGTACCGCTTCTAGTGATATGGTTCGGTATGCCGATATTATACCTATCGCCAGTCGTCTATTTACTCTATGAAGCATGTTTACATATTTTTTATATTTAATACCTTTACTCCAGATTGGGGCTGCGTATAAAATTGCTGACGTCACAGCACTTGTTAATATTTTTCTCTTGTGGCTTTTTGGGCCTCCTATTTTGGGCATTATCCTCATGAGTGAGTTTATCGTGTTGTTTGCTTTCTCTTCCATTTTTTTAATATGTTCTTTCATCTCCATATCTCTGTCTATATATACCCCCAGATATTTAACTGCTGATTGACTTTGTATTACTGCGTGTGTCAGTCTTACTTCTGAATTTCTTATAGTTCTACGTCCTGCCAGTATTACCATCTCCGTTTTACTATGTGCAACTGATAAATTCATGTTCTCTAATTTCTCTATTATATTTCTTGTTGTAAATTTGGTCTTTTCTTGCAGTTCTTCTCTTGTCCTAGCTCTAACTATAACTGCCAGATCATCGGCATACGCTACTAGGTCTATTCCTCTTTCGACGTCCGTGCGTAGAATCTCGTCGTAAAAAATATTCCACAGTAGCGGTCCCAGGATCGAGCCTTGTGGTACTCCGCAACTTACTTTTCGTATTTCGTTGTTTGGGGTGATTATACTTCTATCCTCTAAGTAGGACCCTATGATTGCACGTAAGTATTTACTGGTTCCCCTTTTCTTTAGGGTCTCCATTATACCTTTCCACGGCGCTGAGTTAAAAGCGTTTTGTATATCTATAAGGACCATTACGCAGAATTCCCTATTTTTCAATGTTTTTCTATATATTTCTTCATGTATCGTTTTTACCATATTTAGTTCGTCGATCGTCGATTTACAAGGTATTGGTCAGGCCGGTTCTCACTTATGGTGCACCTTCGTGGTGCAACATAAGCAAAACGGAGCTTATTAAGTTCAAAGTAATTCAAAACAGGGCGTTGAAAATTATTGCTGACGTACCTAGATATATAATGAACCGCGTACTTTACCAGGACTTTCTTATGCAAACGATAAATAAATTTTTCTCAAAAATTATAACAGACTATTACAGACACACGGACGTATCGACAAACCCACTAATTACAGACTCACACACGAGATCTAGACAAAACGCTACATACAAACTACCGAAAGACTGGCTCCCTGTCGGTCCAAACCCATAGTTGTGAGGCACTAATAGTAGAGAGGCACTATTAATAACAAAATTAATGGAAAAGGCGCCAAAATTATGCAGAACAAGATTTTTAAATCAAATACACACGACAAGACCTAAACAGTTTTCGAAAAACCAATAGAAGTGAAAGGAAGGTTCCTGACCTTAAAACCCAGAGAAGACCCCAAGTAGTTCGGTAGAGTATTTCAAGCTTCAGCTAAGCTGCCTTCCCAATAGCCACAACGTGACTATGTCAAGACATATGACTATCCAAATTGTCGCCTAATAAATTAATTGACGAAGCCATGACTAGAAAAAACTGCCGCCTGGTTTTTTTTTATCGTTAAATTCTACTTGGTTACTGTCACACCAAGACAGAATTTCTTTCAGGTTTTTGTTGAGATGTAAAACCTCTTGCTGCCTGTAGAGATGTGCATTGGCAGTCGATGCTCGAGCATCTAAAGTAAAAGATGAAACAAGAAACAAGTGTGCTGTCATCAGCAAAGCTATATATTGGATTTTAAGTTTTTTTCAAAAAATCGTTAATGTATAGTACAAAGAGAGTGGGCGACAATATAGAACCCTGATGGACTCAGGTATTGACGTCAAATATGTCCTAAAGAAATCCGTCTATCGTAACTCACAAAGAACGGTCTTTAAGAAAGCCCGAGAGCCATGAACAAAATTGAACCGGCCATGGAATTGAAAGGCCTTGGAAATGTCTAGTGCTACCACACGGGCCCCCCATGATATTCTATTGCGTTATTCCAAACATGAGTAACATAAGCGAGAATGTCTCCTGTTGATCTAGACTTACGAAGTACATACTGGCACTGGTCACTAATAATGTTGGAGCCTTCCAGGTAGAGGCCTGCACGGGCCGAAATTTCACGGCCCGACCCGGCCCGGCCCGTCAACTAAGACGTTGACGCGGCCCGAAAAAGGCCCGCCCGGCCCGAAAAAGGCCCGCCCGGCCCGAAAAGCCCACCCGGCCCGAAGAGCCCGCCCGGCCCGTAAAGCCCGCCCGGCCCGAAAAGCCCGCCCGGCCCGTAAAGCCCGCCCGGCCCGAAAAGCCCGCCCGGCCCGAAGAGCCCGCCCGACCCGAAGAGCCCGCCCGACCCGAGAAGTCCACCATTTTTAGGACATGCATTTAAAAGTTGAGACGAAGAAGAAATGAGTGTCTTAAAAATACTTTTTAACACAACTATTTTTTATTTATCATATCGGTCGGCCCGAAAAGCCTGGTCGGCCCGAAGAGCCCGGTCGGCCCGAAAAGCCCGGTCGGCCCGAGAAGCCCGGTCGGCCCGAGAAGCCCGGTCGGCCCGAGAAGCCCGGTCGGCCCGAAAAGCCCGGGGAAATTTACTGCGGCCCGAAAACCCGAACCTTTGTTGTTTAAGTGGCCCGACCCGACCCGAACCCAAGAGTCGGGCCGGGCCGCGTAGCAGCCCGAGATGAAAACCCGGCCCGTGCAGGGCTCTCCAGGTACTTTAATAATTTTTCGTTGATAGCCTTCTCCATAACGTTTATATATATAATATATAACGGAAAGCGATGCACCTGGACGATAGTTGTTTAGCAAGGTCTTCTTGCCTTTTATGGGCATGGACTCGCGCAGTTTTCCATCAAGAAGGAAATATTGCTTTTTTGTAAGATAAGTTAAGAAGCCTACAGATTACCGATGTCAATTCATGAATTTTGTCAGAACCAGAAGCTTTTTTGGTGTCAAAAGTCCTAAAGATTCGTTTAACATGGCGATGCCGGAAAACAATCTCGGGCACTCTCGACTCTATAGGGGAGTTTTCCCTTAAAGTTAACCGTTGAATGTGAAGGCAGTAGTTCCACCAGTAAGTTCATTTTTCCTGTGCTTTGATCGCAATAGTGCCATCAGAGCGTGTTAGAGGTGGAATGGTTGACTTGGTAAAGTTCTGACTGACGGCCTTCGCTTCGACCAAAATGATCTTGATTCGTTACATTCAAGAAGTTTGTCTTTAATCCTCTGACTGTATGCTTCCTTGCTTTGGTTTATCGTTTGCTTGCATTGGTTTCGAGCGTTAACAAAGATGGTACGATTTTCGGTGGTAGTGTTTTGACGCCATTGGCGATAGAAATAACTTTTTGATTTTACAGTTCGTTCGCAATTTTTGGTAAACCAAGGCTTGCCGTTAGAAAGGCACTTTTTTAATAAAGGGATGAAGGCTTCCATGCCAATAAGGATTTGATTGTGGTCAGACGTTTCTAACGGACCCTAGTAGCACCCAATATTGACAAAACATTAAGGCAACCTCTATGCAATATTGATTATTGTGGTAATATTGTCAACATGCTCGCAATATTTATAAAATATTGTGGTTTTGTGAAATTGCAATATAAAAAAAACATATTTTAAAAACACTTATTTAATATTTTAGTACATATTTTATATTTGAAGCTATTTGTATATGGATTTGACATATTTGTTTTTTATTGCCACAACATAACTAATGGTTGCTTGAAACTGCTAGAAAATGCATCTATTGCAGTATCTACGTGGCCACAGATCGTTGGTTTAGGAAATTTATTTTATTAAAACATAACAAGGCATATGCGCTCTGTATTGACGTATTAACGAGAACTACACAGTTCGAAACTGCAGGATTTGAGCATTATTTATTTGGTCTTTGATGATTTGATCCTTCCTTCTTCCTGATTATATTGTATAAATTAAGATATCATCTAGTGTCTAGCAGTGGCCCTCCGTAAAACAGGAGAGCTTCTCGCTTATGTTACTCACGTTTGGAACAACGCAATAGAACATCATGGGGAGTCCCGGGCGGTAGCACTAGACATTTCCAAGGCTTTTAACCGGGTATGACATGAGGGGCTCCTAACTAAAGTGAGAGCATACGGAATGCCGGTTCAATTTTGTTCATGGCTGTCGAGCTTTCTCAAAGACCGTTCTTTGCGGGTGGCGATGGACGGATTTCTTTCTGACACATTTAACATCAACGCCTCAGTCCCTCAAGGTTCTATATTGTCGCCCACTCTCTTCTTACTACACATTAACGATCTCTTGGAAAAAAACAAAAAATCCTATATATAGCTTCGCTGGTGACAACACACTTGTTTCATCTTTTAGTTTGGATGCTCTGACATCGGCTGCCAATGCACATCTCCACAGGCAGCAAGAGGTCTCACATCTCAACAAGGACCTGGAAGAAATTCTGTCTTGGGGTGACAGTAACCAAGTAGAATTTAACGCTAAAAGACCCAGGCGGCAGTTTTTTCCAAAAAAGTGAATGTTGAAGAACCGGATATAGTTATGGCGGGATTCTCGATTCTCGATTCCCTTGGCTTTATCAATTTATTTATTAGGCGTAAATTTAGATAGTCATATGCCTTGGCATAGTCACGTTGCGGCCATTACTAAGGCAGCCTCGCAGAAGCTTGAAGTACTTTTCCGAACTAAGAACCTCTATACACCCCAACAACTTTTGATGCTGTATAAAGCCCAAAGTCGACCATCGCTGTTTTGGGGCTCAACTCCTAAACATACCCTGAGATTGCTGGATTCCAGTCAAAGAATAGCCATTCGCTTGATCGGTGACCATAGTCTGACAAACAACCTGGAAAGCCTTGAACATCTAAGGCAGGTTGGTGACTTGAGCCTCTATTACAATTTTTTTTATAGCAAGTGCTCAACTGAGGTTGCCCGCTTGATACCACCCAGAGCGGTGCATAGTAGAAATACACGACGAGCCACTGCAGCCCACCAGTACGTGGTTCAGCTTAGTGTCCCTCGAACGACACTGTTTTAAAATTCTTTCATCTTTCATCTTTCACTCTCGAACTACCTCCCTGAGATCGCGTTCCCCAACGAGTATAATCTCCAAAGATTCAAGATCAACGTGAATCGTTTCCTGCACACACACACCGCTCCCAGAGCGCTATAAAGGATTTATCCTGCAGTGCTGTGCCTTATCATAAAATATTTTCATTTCATTTTATCATAAGATATTTACTAGAGAACAATGTTTCTAATTTAATGCATATCACTTGTTATTTTATAGGTAGGAACCTACATATTTTAGGGCAATACTAAATGTTGTTAAAATATATAAAATAAAGATTTCTACAATATAGTACTGTTATACATTATAAATATATTATTAAATATTTGTACTATAAGAAACAAATCTGTCAAACAAAATGTTGTCAAAATATTTTTATTTCATACTGTATTGTAAAACACACCTTTACATATTTGAATCTAGTCCAGAAAATAAGGTTTTACAGCAATAAGTCCGGTAAAATTTTTTTACCGGACTAGTCCTGTAAAATTTCTATACCGGACTGAAATTTGTAAGTCTTAGTTTAATCAATGTCAAACACACAATGTTTCCACCACCTAATAGATATTTACGTTATAAGTCCGGTAAATCAACTTTTACAGTATGAGTGAAATGTTTCGAGACGAGGCGACGATGCAGCCGAGTCTGGAATTTTGAAACGAATACTGTAAAGGATTTGCCGGACGAATGACGTACAATATTTTATTTCATATTGTTCTGTTGAAAATTATAATTATGTTTTCAAATTATAATGAAGTTTTATTCTGCATCGTATATTTGAAAAGTGCTTATATTTACTGGTGGAAACATTGTGTGTTTGACATTGATTAAACTAAAACTTACAAATTTTAGTCCGGTAAAGAAATTTTACAGAACTAGTCCGGCAAAAAATTTTTACCGGACTTATTGCTGAAAATCCTTATTTTCTGGACTAAATTCAAATATGTAAAGTTGTGTTTTACAATACAGTATGAAATAAATATCTATTTCAAAATTGGTGTGCTACTAGGGAAGGCTTCACGGTAACAGTGTAAAAGTCGGGGTTTAACGTAAAGAAAAGATCCAACAAACTAGCAAAATCACCATCTCGGTGTGGAATTCGAGTTCACTCACGAGTTGGGTGAGGCCAGAGCTCATGGCAAAGGATTCGGCTTCGCGACCTTGCTCGTCGGTTCAGGGGCGGTCATATCAACATTTTGAAGGGGGGGCAATGCAGTGGCGGCTCGAGCCAATTCAGAGAGGCGGTGCCAGGAAAAGTCTTAGCGCCGCAGGCCATACGCCGTAGGCGAAAAATTTTTGGGTGCCACGCCCTTTTTTGTGGATGATTCTTGGTTTTCAAGTAGGAAAAATACGCAAAAAACGGCTAAGTAAATTTTAAGAAAATTATAGATACCTACTTACTACTAATTATACTATACCTACTTACTTAATTATTTTTATTAATATTTTTTGCGTTTAAATATTTATAAAAAATTAAGGGTTTGACACGATTGGTCAGTTTTGTCACACGCGCCAAGCGCTGTTGCCGTAGTTCATAAAATTTGTAATGTAAATCGACGCCAAGGGGGGGGCCATGGCCCCCATGCCCCCCCCCCCCGTATGACCGCGCCTGCGTCGGTTGTATTTCACTATTTGAGCCAGTTGACATTATGAACGTTAAAGTCGCCAAGGATGACAACTTCGGAATTGGAATGGTGGGTTTACAAAAAGTGAATATATTAGTATAGTATAGCTATTAATTATTCCAGCCATCCATTGACTTTTTGAAGTTGACTTTGGCCTTTTTTATATATATAAATTTGTTTGTATCTGTTTCAAACTAATTAGTTATAATTAATACAACGTAGACAAAAGTTAAAAGCGCATAGCTTAAGTTACCAAATTTTACGTCATGAAGTGTCAAATTGGTTTCCCAATTTTAATTGCCGCACCAACGATATTTTCAGAGGGCAAGAAAAATTGTGGCAACTTCTTCCTAAAAAAGAAACCCTGTAAAAGTGGATAATTTGGAATACTCTGTACAAAGGCCATGTGTTTTTCTTTCAGGATGACTAAGAAGGACACATGTGTTTTATTACCCTTCAGCGTATATACTTCTAATATAATTGATACAAAGGAAACATTTGTGAATGTTCGTATAATTTGAGGGTGAACTAAAACACAGATGTGTCAGCTTGGTTTAATATTAGGTACATGATATAACGTAAGTAATAAAATATCTGCAACAGTATTTTAAGTTGTAAGATAAAATATGTTAACGCATCAATAATAATTTTAAACATGAAGTGACTCATATCAAAGTGTGTAATCATCATCATGTAGGTCCTTAGTCTATCTCGTAATTGGGGAATCTTAAAACTCAATAAATAGCCTCGCTGCCGACAACACATCGTGTCATCCTTTAGCAAGTCTCACACCTCAAAAAATTCTATAATAAGGTGACAGTAATCAAGTGGAATTGAATGCTAAAGCCGACCATTTTTTTTTGAAAAACTTAACATTACGCAAGTAGACATTATTCTGTGGCATAACTAAAATGATTTGAAGGGTTCTATGGAACCCGGTAGGGCGCTTTGTGGGGCCTCCTTGAGGCCTAAGTAAGAACGAAAAATGGTTGTATTATTTAAAAAACCATTGAAATACAGGAAGGAATAAAATAAAGCATTCTCTAAATTTGATTCAGTAAATCGTAAGATCATAATATCATGATATCCATGAATGTATATGTATACAAAGTAGGTCTAAGTAACGCAAATACCTATTGTAAAAATACAGTCACCGAAGTTCATATTTAAGTAATAATATTACTGTTATATATTAAAATGTATTAATTTTTCCTGCACCGCCAGAGCTTGACTCCAATAATACGCGCTCAAAATGGGAAATCTGCAAAAGCAGGCAATCAATTTAGCGCCTTATATTGCAAACACCGTGAAACGCATCACGGTCACGCGCGCTGGTTAACGTCATGACTGCTGGGAAACCAATTAATTAGCCATGAGACGGAGACTCGAGCAATGTTCCCGCAGCAGGAGATTGATTTGCCGCCTTCCGTGACCCGTCGAAGAACGTCGGTTGATCACTAAAAATCTTAACCGGCCGAGTCTTTTAGGCAATTGGTAAAATAAATTACTGATAAGAATAAACTACTCGAATAAAACAAGATATATCTGGAAGAAAAACTTTCCCAATTCAAGGAAAATAAACAATAAATCCCAGAAACCCCAAGGGAAGCAGGTACAAGCTTGGCAACACCGCTTGAAATCGACCGCCAAAATTCTTCATCATCGACACAGACGAAATATGGTTCACCACAAGAACAAGATCCACTGACCTTCAACGAACAACGTGAAGTTGCTAGCAAAATCATAAACGTACCAGAAATTATACGAGCTGAACTTAGTTACTCTAACCACAAAGAGAGGCCACCGCAAACAAGGCCTACCTTCAGCAAGGTTGACATAAATATAACCTCTAAAACAGTAATCAACAAGGAAGATGCCGAAAAGGATAAAGTCTTTACAAGAAACGAGCAAATAGAACAAACTGAACAAAACGATCAACAATGGATTGAGGTTAAGGAAAAAAACAAAAAACGCACTGCGTTGCCCACTAGCAAGCCCACTCCTTTACAAGAAAGAAACAAAAATGAAACTATCTTAAAGGTTGCAGAAGAAAATACATGGGTTTTCATTACTGGCTTTGATCCAACAGAAACGGATGGTTTACTATCTTTTCTAAGCAGAAACGATCTAAATGCAGGAAGTGTTTGCCAGAAAGTGGTAACCAGAAGGGATAGGAGTAGAAGCTCATTTATACTAGGAGTACCTAAAAAGCACAGGGATCACATTCTATCAACTGAGCTCTGGCCAGCTGGACTCCTAGTTAACTATTTTATCAATCTACAGCGCCCACAACAAGCAAGGGCTCAATAATCCCTGAATGTAACAATCTCAAAATTCAATCACTAAAGAGCAATATAAATCTGTTGGAAGTCTTTTTGATGGACAAAAAAATCAATGTTCTATGTCATGTGGGACAATGGGACAAAACTCTATTGCAGCAGGTACCTGTAGAATCAGATATCAGTTTAGAGGGAGAGGAACAGCGATAATGGTAACCCCAACCTGTAATGCCATACCAGTAAGTGACATAAATGCCTTGACTGTTGAGGAGTGTATCGAGATTTTTAGTATCTTTTTAAAATCCCATAAAATATTTATAATAACACTCTAGAGATGAGGCCCTGATAATTTCAATAACTTCTTTGTAAATGTTACTAGTGAACTTTAGTAGAATCTTGATCCCTCAGGTCTTAACCCTCTAGATAATAACTTTAACACCCCTCAAGAAATATTCCGTTTCTCGGAGGTCACACTCATCGAGATGCGTGACACTATAAATTCCCTTAAAAACAAAAAAGTAAAGACATCTATGATTTTAATGTTGATCACATCAAAAATATAAAGAAACCTTATAATTATTCCACTAACCAAGCTCATTAACTTATGTTTTAAAAAATCAATCTTTACAAATGTATTTAAAGAAGCCCAGGTTGAACCAATTTACAAAAAAGGATCATAACAAATTACAGACCAGCTTCTCTACTTCCAGTCTATTCAAAAATATTCGAGAAGTGCATGGCATCGCATATACCGGCTGTTGCATCGTCGAGCGGGACATAGGAAATCCCATGTAATTTTAAATGGGGTCAATTATTGGCTTCCCTAATTATTTTAGAGAAAAATTCTATTTAGGTTTATTAAAGAGCACTAAAACCCACATTCAAAAGAATAACTTTAGATATTTTTGATGAGCCCGTTTACGGATTATCGCCGATTTCTTTTTAACTATTTCTCCTTTTTATGGCCCCGTATTTGCGGGCACCAGTCAAGGTAAAAGATGACTGTCAAATAAAGTTGTCATTTTGAAATGTGTGCTTTATTGTTATAAAAACTCGTACATCGAAAATATTAAAGGTGTATTTATGAGTACAAATTAATCTGAATAAAACTAAAATAAAGTATCCAATTACAAGGTTAATTATGACATTTTACATGTTTTAATATTTTACTAATTAATAGGTAATTAATAATTCTTGCATCTCTTCTTTGTTCCTGCCTTTCTTCACATCTGCAGTTATTTATTACAGTGCCTTTTGTCTCAAATTTCTTGATAGTCCTTTCGACTGTAGATTTTGCAGGTATCGGTCTATTCGGATACAGAGCAGCAAACATGTCTGACACATTTTGATAACTATTTCCTTGATAATACCATTTAATCACCAATATTTTTTCTTCAGAAGTGTAATTCATGGCTAATATTTTCGATGTACGAGTTTTTATAACAATAAAGCACACATTTCAAAATGACAACTTTATTTGACAGTCATCTTTTACCTTGAGTGGTGCCCGCAAATACGGGGCCATAAAAAGGAGAAATAGTTAAAAAGAAATCGGCGATAACCCGTAAACGGGCTCATCAAAAATATCTAAAGTTATTCTTTTGAATGTGGGTTTTAGTGCTCTTTAATAAACCTAAATAGAATTTTTCTCTAAAATAATTAGGGAAGCCAATAATTGACCACATTTAAAATTACATGGGATTTCCTATGTCCCGCTCGACGATGCAACACCCGGTATATCGCGGTTCTTTGAGTCAAATAATATTTTTACTGATCCTCAGTTTGGCTTCAGAAAACAGCGAAGCACCACTTCAGCAATAGTGGAGCTAGTGTCTCTTCTCTTAGAAGCTTTTGAGAACCGTAGCTTCGTGTCTACAACATTCTGTGACCTAAGCAAAGTTTTGATTGTGTTTCTCATAACTTACTCGTTGAAAAGCTTAAACTCTACAGCTACACCACCTTTTCCCGTGTGCATGAGAATTGTGATGAGGTGAGAGAAGCTTCTGAAATGATGCATGCAAGAGCGAATGAATGGTTTACATTCAACCAACTTTTCTTGAACAATGAAAAAAAACGAAAACATGATATTTTCTATGAAACAAATTCCTCCAGACTCCAGTACTGAGAATATTAAATTTATTGGGGTACACTTAGATCAAACCCTCCGATCAGACGTTCATATTGCTATGCTCTGTAAAAGACTAGCAACTAACATCTTTGTATTGCGTAACCTATCACAATGCATTTCTCAGACTGTCATGCGGCAGGCATACTTCTCCTTATGCCATGTACATATTCCACACTCAATACTTGTATGGAGTCACGGCAGTGCTTCGTCCAAGGTGTTTGGCCTACAGAGAAGGGTTCTAAGCATTATTACAGGAACGTCGTACCGGGATGGCTGTAGACAGGACTTTAGAAACAATCATATTTTGACTCTACCATAGTTATTTATTCTGGAATACCTTCCATATGTCAGAACTCACGATGGGCAATACACGGCGCATACATCTGTTCACTCGCATTATACGCGTCATGAACAAAACCTACTACTAAACAGCTGGCGGCTATAAAGAGATGTCAAGATGGCCCTGGATATCTGGCAATCCATTTCTATAATAACCTTTCTATAACGATAAGAAATCTGCAATTAAAGATTTTAAGAGTAAAATAAAAAAACTTCTCATCAGTTAGGCATTCTACTCTATAAATAAATATATGGCCTGTGATGTAATGATGATAATATACAGTTTTTAACTGTCACCCATTTTAATAATCTATTAATCAATGTTTGTTATTTGTTGTTTTGTATAGGAAGAAACTTAAATTATAAAAATGTATTGTACATATGTTCTCAAATTTCAATTATCTTGATTATAATTTTAATATGTAATGTAAGAGTAAGGGTTGTTTGCCTCAATGTTGCAACTCTGGACAATTTTGATGTTTTAAATTTTTACATAATATGTTGAATTTATATCAAATATTTTATATTAGGAACCCATAGATTACAACGGCGTCTATTGAAAAAAGGTGGGCTTTGTCGATTTGAAGTAAAAGGTCGTATTAAATAGTATAGTACAAATATTACAATTTGATAATAATAATAATAATAATTTCTTTATTTCCACATTACATTGAGATATACGTATATACAGATTAATATATGAACTAACTCAGGGGCAATGTAGAAAATGGCGAAGTCCAGTGATAAGCAACCCTTATAGGGTGCTAATCCTGCTCTACTCAACCAGTAATGAACTTAAGGATTCTTCCTTCCGTTGTCGTAACGCAGCAAATTTTTTTATAATATATAAAATTAACTATATAGGTAAATAATACAATCAATGGATTTTTATCAAATACATACTACTAACAAAATCTAATTATTATTTTGCCTGTTAAAATAATACATGACGATTGAATTTTAAAGGGTCCTTCAATTTGAGATGGATGGGAAGACGGTTATATAATTTTGCTACATTATACGTAAAATATATCTCAAAAAATGCTGTACTATGTAGAGATGGTGTTATTAGCGTCTAAAGCGTATATTAATACCTATTATGTTATTATGTTATTTAGGGACTACTTTGAATGTTAGAAGTATAGATAGCATATAACAGTGGACTGATCCCTGTGGCACGCCACTGGCGATAGGCAATTCCGATGAAATCTCCCTTCCAATCCTAATAGCTTGAGACCTTCTGGTTAAAAAATTCTGAACCAACTCAATAGTCCCATTACTCAACCCCACATAGTGTAAAACTTCAAGAGGAATCCTGTGATTTAACGTATCGAAAGCCTTGGAGAAATTCAGTAGCGCCAATACAGAAGCCCTGCCAGCAACTGTAGCCCTAAAAATATTGTCACTAACTGCCAGTGCAGTGGAGCACCCATGATGTTTTCGAGAGCCAGACTGAGTCTCAGGAAGAACCCGATTATGCTCCACATAATCTGAGAGTTTATTATTAATAACCTTTTCCAATACTTTAGATAAACATGGAAGAACACTTATAGGCCTTACATCCTTGATTTCATGAGGATCATTCATTTTCGGTAATGGTGTTACTAGAGCTCTCTTCCACTCACAGGGGTAAACAGAGTTTTGAAGATAAAAGTTGATCACGTGCGTGATGTGTGGAAGAGCAAAAGGACAGGAAAGAGTAATTAAACTTATATTAATACCGTCGACTCCCGAAGCGTTGGATTTGATTTGAGTAATAATGCCCAAAACATTTATTTTTCAGACCCGGTAGAATTTGAGAAAGGTTGTTGCAGTGTTTTTGATGGTATTTGTATCATATTCAATCAAATCTTTACAGTCAACGCTTGTCTGAGGTATCGCAGCTTTAAAAAGGTATTTATTTCATTAGGTTTCTTTAAGAGTTCTGGAATTTCAGGTTTGTCTCGATGGACACCCTTACAGTATTTTCTTAAGTCGCGCCAAACATTATTTGTTGCCATTAATTTAGGAGTTAAAAACGCCCTTTTTTCGTTTTTAATTGTCACATTGGTTCAATTCCTATGAGACTCGTAATATTCTCTATTAGCTTCTGTTTTGTTTTTTTTGTACCTACTCAATGCTCTGCTCCTAAGCTGCATAAGCTCTCTTGCATTCTCTAACCATGGTTGAAGTCTTTTTCTAAGTCTTACTGTTTTATGTGGAGCGTGTTAATCCAGCAATTTGTTTAAATTGTCATTGATATATTTAAACAAAAATATTTAAAATTATTTACATATATGCAGATACTTATTAATAAACAAACACTGCATGTAAAATGCAGACCAGTTGTTTTAATTTTTCTCTATTACCCGACCACCCCGGTTAACATTTTTTGATTCCCCGAGGGTGGTCGCTATTAAGAGATTTTACTGTATTATTTATTATAAATCGGTGACCAAAAATATATTAATACATTTTATTAACTATACTGACTGCAGTAATTAAAAAAATTAAGCCACTGAACATGAGTCATATAGAAATATATGGAAAGTGGCTTTATTGGGAAGTGACATTTTTGTCACCCACCAGGCCTACACGGTAATTAGTAAAGATTTCTTTTTTATATAAGAGAAATAATTTACACTTAATTATGGCACGTAAATCACGACCTATCGCAATCGGCTATGGCGTGATAAATGAGTGGACATTTAGTGTATAATTGAATTAATTATCATTATGGTGAAGTGTGATAAGTATTAATCATTAGTTTAAAATGTACATATAATAAAAATAATAAGTAAATATATTTATAAGCTTGATGATTTTATACAGTGTGTCTACTTAAGTTGGATCCAATAAAAAACTTTTATAATACTAATTAATTAATAATAAGTAATTAGTTTTACCAAGAAAAGGTATACTTTCCGGAGATACGGAGCCCAAAGGAGTACTTAGCGACTTACCTTTTCGGCTCCAACTTTTGAACCTGCATTAATATTTTAATGAGATTTTAATATTTTATGTAGACAAAAAACCACACTACAGTAGATGTTTTAAATCGTCAGGGAAGTCAGGAACGGAGCTGAAAACTGATTATTTAAATACTCTGGCCATTCCTCGTTCAAAAAAATACTCTACATTCCTCTCGATAAAATTAGCCGTATTCGTAGAAAGTAAATTTTTTGTATAACACGTTATCGAAATAATAAATCGGAATACTATAATAAAACACCAGTCGTTTTTAGTTCGTTAACAATGTGTTATTAACAACACTTTTCTAAATTGTCTGATTGATTGAGTACATAAGCCTTAGGAAATGGAGGATTATTCCTGTAGTGAGTATGCATCTAATTTATGGAGAAGCACTCGGCAATTGTGTGTAGGCTTTTCTTTTATGACAAGGCACAACACTGCAGGATTAGTCCTTTATGGCGCTCTTTAAGCGGTGCGTGTGCACAGGAATGATTCACGTGAGTCTTGAATCTTTAGAGAATATACTGGTTGGAGAACACGGCCTCATATAGGAATAGTGAATATGAGTATAATTTATAGACAAGCACTCGACAATTGTGTGGAGGCTAGAAGAATTTATTCTAATACATTTCCAAATCGACGTTTACCGCACCGAGGAACTTTTGAAAGGATGGATCGTAGCTTAAGAGAAGCAGGTAAAAAGTGAAGTGAAATAAAAAAATGCTAAAAGTAGCTAATCTTTACTAACCCATTTTAGTATTACTGTACTAATATGTAATATTTTAATTATTTTCTTTCAACCCGTAAATTTTGCTGCAAAAATTAAAGAGATCTCTTTATTTATAATTGATTAGTAAAATAAGAAAATCATTGGAGTAACCTCTTTTGGTTAAAATTGAATCGCAAAATATGTATTGCAATAATGCAGGCAAAACAGTAGTTTAATACCTTAAACTGTTTCAGAGATTTTTTTCTAAAAATCGAAGAAAACTAAAAACTTTACCATCCTTTAAATCGGAAACCACGCATTTCAGGATATACAATGTCGTTGGTATATATGGAAATGGTCGATTACTTCTTAAAGTAAAACAGCTAGCAAAAAATATTTAAGACAAAAGTTTTAGGGTTTTTTAAAATCTATTAGAATTTTAAAAAAATAAGTATACAGGATAACTCAGAAAGCCGTAGGAAAACAAAGGTACCTATCTTTTTTTTAATAGAACACCCTCTGTGTTAGAATATTTTTCGATTTAACATAAAATTACAATTATTTTTTAATGAATGCATAATAAGTCTAAACCTAATAGTTTCCGAAATATCGACTTTTGAAAAATTACATTCCTCAACTTTGATAGCTTCTAGCTTTCTAACGGTACGTGTTAGAGTAAAACGGCTTACATATCCCTATCTTAGTTTTTTATTATCTTCCTACTGGTGTCAACTTCCGGTTAAACCGGATGTAACTCAAAAACCGGAAATATAGTACTTCCGATTTAACCGAAAGTTGATATTCTCGGGAAGATAATAGATAAGGAAGATAGGGACATGAAAGCTATTTTGCTCTATGGTATACCGTTAGCAAGCTAGAAGCTGTCAAAGTTCAAAAATGTAATTTTTCAAAAGTCGCTATCTCGGAAACCATTAAGTTTAGACTTATAATATACTTATTAAAAAGTAATTATAATCTTATGTAGAATCCAAAAATATTCTAAGATTAGGGTGTTCCATTAAAAAAAGTAACTTTGTTTCTCTACGGCTTTTTGACTCATCCTGTATACTTATTATTTTTTAATTCTAATAGACTTTAAAGAACCCTAAAACTTTTGTCTTAAATATTTTTCCTAGCTGTTTTACTTTAAGAAATAGTCGACCGTTTCCATACATACCAACGACCCTGTATAATATGTTTATAAGAACTTGTCGATTTAAAATTGTGGGTCTAGAAATGACCCATTAAATATGTACCTACTAACTACCTACAAAACATTAAGTAAAATTAGATGTATGTATATATTTGTACCTAATTCCTATGAATGACCAAAAACCCTGAGCACTTCCAGGCGGCAAAGTAGAAATTTGGCAAAAGCAAACTATGTTAACAAAGTGAAAAATCGTAAAGAAAAATAAAAATCAAATTATTTCATCTAGACCAAGTTTCGTGAATTTCGAATGAATTTTCTCGCACACATAAAAGCAACATATATTTCTTGAACTTAATTACTTTTATTTTTTTTCTCAACAAAAGCTTATCGTGTTATTTTGAACTGCATGTCCCAATGCTGCAAGCTAGGTAAGACTTGTTGTCATATTCTCTTCAAAGGCCAATGATTCTTCCATTTTGGGTTTTTCGTTTAATACAGCTACGTTTCTTCTCGTAATAACTCATCGCATCCAGTGATGATACTTTTTTGTTGTAAGCGGCCAAGTTGTCGACAACGTTTTGTACCGACAATCCTTTGATGACGTTACTATAGTGTAAATCGATAATTCGAAGAGATTTGAACTCTGTCACAAATTAGCTAAAGTCGAGCGATGGACCAAAATAAATTGCTATTAACATTAACTACGGTCCTCATGTGATAATTGATGATTTGATGGTGGGGGTAGTTATAATAATGTCACATATGTTAACCATTGAAATCCGCTCGAATGAAATGATTTTAACCGGAGGTTTTATTATGATATTTGTCACTTGTCACGTGATCGCTCTTTGTGATCTGCGAGCTGTGAAAGTTGTAAACTTTCTTTTTCTATATTCCCCCTTTAGACAACATAATTACCCACTTCATGATTTGGAGTTAGTAGAAAATTCTCCGCCATTTAGTTCGCACATTCGTTTACCTACACACAAAACACAAAAAAACAAACAAAAATAAAACATACAATTAATAAAATCAGTTAATCACGTTTTGACTGTTTATACCGATTTTAAAAATGTCAAATTTAAATTTGAATCAACAGCTGTTCGACAACTGCTTGGGAGTAAATACCACAAAATTAATGATGACAACTTTGGCGTAAATCAGCTGATTTATGACGTCACGAAAACATAACCGGGACATCGGAATCTGTAGTCAATACAAAACAATTTCCGTTCCACGTCAAACACGAGGAAATTAAATCTGGACAAAGAAATATTAAAATTTCATGCGATATCGAATGTACTAAAAACTTAAAGTATTCTTCTTTGATAGTAACCCACTTATAGCAAATATTTTTTAAATTTAAACTCGTAAAAATTAATATAATTTTAATTTTATGGGCCGGCAGTTTGCAACAGAACTGGCAACGCTACGGTGGCGCTAGCTCGTTCGTTGGCCTATTTTGACGTTTCGTGTTATTGTGCATGTATTTTTTAACAAAAATTAAAAATTAACAATTATTTTCGTAAATAGTATTAAAAAACTGTTCTTTAAAGAACTTAGTTCAGGTTAGTTTGTCGAAGCATTTAAATAGCTAGTGCAGATACCTAATAACTTCTCTAATAAGCTATTTTCAGGAAGAACCTAACAACAATTGCCCATTGTCACCCTTAACACCTTGACAGGAGTTAGAGAAGTAACTTTAAAGAGCATGTTAAGGTCCACATATTTGATATCTATTTTACTAATTTTTAGGGTGTAGCAGCTAGCTGCCCCAAATTTGAATATCTCCACTGAAAGCGCAGTCTCAACGTCAGTTAAGGAAAATAAATTATTAAATCACCTAAAAAGAAACGTTTGTGTTTATTTTTATGAAAAAAAATACCAATGTAATTCCCTCACTCGAATATTTTGGTTACAATCTGGCAACACTGCTGATAACTCACGTCACTCGAGGGTATGACATGCAACGGAATTTGTTTTGTGTGAGGTATATTAATAAATAACAACTATTTAGAACAAACTACATTTAATTAGAACTGATTTAATTTACAATACACTGCTAAACCTGGCCACTCTATATAACCAGCCAAGCTTAACTAACTTTCCTCTCACCACGTCTTTCTTTTCGGTCTATCCCTAGTAACCCGATACATTATTTTATTATCGGGATCTAGCCTAAATACTACACGGCACAACACTCTTGGTTCTTAACCTTATATAAGTCGTTTCATAGCGTTAAAAGATTGTTTCCAATAATATTCGCCTTACAGTTGCATTAACTTGGTGATAGTGGTAAATACCAATCTGAAAAATGGTGTAAACCAATATCTTTCGCCCATCGCTAGAATTTGGCTATTATTTTGTGAAAATAATGGCACGTGACCTCTACTTGCTGAGTCGAAGGTTACTAGATGCACAAAAATAGAATTTTCTTTTTATTTCCAATTTTCAGTTTTAGTAGAACGAGCTCTAGCATATATTTAGGGTTGATTGATTAACACATGAAACTCTATGATCTGGGTTCAAAAAGAAAGAATAATTTGCTCTCCTGTTGTGAAATTTATATTTTTTGTCCATGTTTAATTATGAACCTTTTATAATGCGATCGATTAAAATTCATCAATTAATTTAATTTCCGATATTGCGTTTATATATTATGATAATGCATATCATTAAAAAAATTTAAACCATAAAATTTAATGTCATCGTTATTGGTCAACAATATGACCGCAACAATATCCAACTTTATTTTTGCGATTAACTAAGGTGCCAACGACGCTTAATATTTATAGAAACAAATAAATGACGTTGTCATGCTTATGACCGTTATGTTATTACAGTGGCAACATGAAAATAGAAAACAATGCGGAGTGCGGACTTTACGGCTCCATTAGAAAATTTAGTCTAGTCAATAGAATGTTAGTCCACTCAAATACGTCTTGCAAAAAGTATATCAGTATCAATAATTCCTTCGTCTATTGCTTTAAGGGGCATTTATAAATTGCGTCACATTTTAAAAGGAGGGAGAGGATCCAGAAAGTAAGGCACTGTGTGATAGGGAAGGGAGGAATTACAACTTTTGGGACGCCACATAGCAAAGGAGGGGTAAAAAACACAAAATTGAATTAATTAATAGATAATCCCTAAGTGTGCCTAAGTAATGAAAGATTTTTAAATTTTTTGGCCCGCCCTGAACGTTGTTTGACTTGTAGTCATTCTAAGTGCACCTGATATGGTTATCGGACAAACATCGGTTGGTGGTTGTGCAACTAATAAAGTGAATTCTCATTTGTTGCACACTTAATGAGCTTTTGTGGGTAGTTTTTACCTGCCTATACAGGTTTAATAAACTGGGCGAGATTTAAAAACCAAAACAGCGGTTGGGAAAGCCATTTTTTCTTTAAAATTTACCTATAAAATATCAATAATATATTTATAAAATGGCAGGTCTACATTATGACAATTTTCCTTTTAACTACAACGTCTGGGAGAACAGCTGATGAGAATTTTGGTACAGTTTTGTAGTAATTTCAATATAGTGACTTTTGAAGAAATATTACATTCAGGTACCTTGTTTTTTTTAGTCACATGTGCACAGAATGCATTTTGTTTATTTATTTGCTAATATTTTTGTACTTAACTAGTTTTCATCGATTTAATTCTTTTGTTTGCAGAAAATCTGATTGGGCTTGGTGGT
Organism: Polydrusus tereticollis; assembly: GCA_963920685.1. Classification (NCBI taxonomy): domain Eukaryota; kingdom Metazoa; phylum Arthropoda; class Insecta; order Coleoptera; family Curculionidae; genus Polydrusus; species Polydrusus tereticollis. The sequence goes on from OY987333.1 coordinate 94,007,681, forward strand.
ACTGTTTCTTAGCGTATTTCTTTACTTTTGGTTTTTTGTTGGGTATTTGCACCGCAGCCTTTTAGGCGCGGCAAATAGCTTAGACCACGTATTTCCATTTTTATCTCCGTCGACGAATAGGTTTGACCACGTACTTCCATTCGCATCTCCGCGAAGTCGCAGAACACTCCTCATCAGCTCATCAGGTTCTGTATGTAATAAAGTTGCTTGGAATAATTATATTATCTATTTAATCATTTAACTTATGTTCTCATTAGGCCCAGACCCTCATTTTGTCTTAGTTCATCGTAGGGTGTTTCATTATTCTTCTTTTATTAATTATTTTGTTGAGTTGATAACAACTTTTAACTTGATAAGGAGAGCTGTCGTTTTGAGTGATTCCATTGGTAAAATAAGTGCGGCACTGATGCCACCCAGTGCACAAAAAATATTGCACGAGTTCACTACCAATGGTCTAGAGATTTGACATTGAATTAATTTTTCCAATTAGCTAAGGATAATACTTCTCATCGCTATTAGTACTGCTCGTACTACTGGTACGTTTATACTGTACTAATAATATACAAGTCAGATATTTTTCAAAACCTTGTATTTTTTGACGTATTCATCAAGTTTTTGGGGCCGCACGATCTCCAGGAGCACTTGCGGAACTGATTGCACACAGTGCAAGAAATGTTGCACCGATTTCCTGATGGTTTACAAATTTTGCACTCGTGCCGCACTTCTTTTACCAATGGAATTCGCTATAAGTTTTCTCGAGGCTTTTCTATTCGAACCTCGTCCTCGTCTCAACTATAAATTATTAGTGTAAAGCTATGTCGACATGAGGTTACTTTATTTATAACCATACGTCACATATAGAAGTCATAAGGTTCTAGAATCTTCCCATAGGTTGTATACACGTTTTTTTCACAAATTACTACGTCTAGAAAAGCTAAGTGTTTTTTTTTAAAGACAGTTGAATATTAATCTTGAATTTAAACATGGCCAATCTCATATACTTTTAATTTTTTTTCAAACGCTATGATTGATAAATAAGTGTGAGAAAATTTTATTAGTTTAACTTATTGTATGATCTTGCAACAAATACAGGTCTTCGGTAATATTTTCTTGGTTTAGTTTCAATAAAGTAAGTGACATCCAAAGGCAGGCCAACGACGAAGGAAAGGTGTAAGTATTTGGAGGATATGTTACCTAGTGCCCGTTCGCACTGTGTGCCAACCCTATTGTCCAAGATAGTAAGGTTGTCTTGTTACATTGTTGCAGTTTAAGTAACCTAAATTGAATACCTGCAAATCTGCTATGTAAAATATGACGTGATAGGCCCGCACGTTTATCTTTTGCTAGGAAGTCAGTGGGACATTGGATGTTCGAGTGTTTATTGATCGTTTGCAAAAAGTATTTTTCCGACTGTTTTTTTTGTCGATTTAATAGTGGTTAGTTATTCTATACCAGGAATTGTGAACCATAACATCTTGTTTCGGAGTTTTTTAATTTCCTACAGGTGTTTTCAGTTTAAGGTTAAAGATTTTTTTTGCGATAAAAACGGGCACTTAGCCAAATTCGTCCTAAATTTTTTAGTTTTATATTCCATATATACAGATTTATTGTTTAAGTAGAACTCGTGTACCTAACTTTTAGTAGGTAAGGATATTTTTTATATAATAATTATATTAGGTTTGGATAACTTTTTAATAAGTGCGTCATAAATTTATATTGCTTTCGGCGATTATCATTTAAAGTATGGATGTATAGTATTGCTAAAGTTTTGCACTTTTGACGATATTTTAACTCGTTTGCGTTTTTTGTTAAATGTTTTTTTTAATCAGTAACGAGTTAGGGATGCCAGATTTTTTCAATGAAAAAGGGGGAAGCCGAGTAAAAAAGAAGCCCCGCAGGGCCGCCACCATGCAGAAGCGAAACCTTTTTGGGAGCCACGCTCTTTTTTGTTGATGAATCATGCTTTCCAAGTTGGAAAAATAGTAGCTGTTAAAAATATTACAATTTTTATTTTAAGAAACATACTCGACTAGGCAAGATGGGCAGTAATAGTGTGAAAATACAAATAAAACTAAAGAAAATCGACGTAAAAATGTTATTCTTGGGTCTTGTCTTTATTCATCTACATTAACGTCCCTGGTATCTAGACGCTTTCACATTTCACTAAATATGACAAACGCGGGTGGATTCGGGAGGTCCAAATGAAAATCTGGAGTTTGATGACATTGTTTAAAAGGTGTGTGAAAAATCGGGAGACTCCCGCCAAAATCAGGAGGTCTGGCAGCCCTAAATGGCGTGGGTACGAACCTTCCCCCTTCCTCAGGGATCTAGATCCCGATTTCGAACAGTACAATTGTTTTTGTGAAACAACTGGGGGTCATTGTCACCAGACTTTGAGATAGGGGTGATTCGACCGGAGGAAGTCAGTATCCTCGCTTAAAACGTCGTCTCGACCTTAGCAAATAGTTAGACCCACAGGCACAGCAAGGTTGCCCCCCCCCCCCAACATCTTTATTGCAACACTCGACTCCCTCTCAAGGAATAATTGCCCCGTCTATGGTTGAACCTGAACCCCCAAAAAAAATCCCATCTACGGCACTACCTTAACCAATATCTGTTTAAGAATTTTCGAGTATTTACTTCCGATATCTAACTTACCTGATCTATTAGAAGCAGCTTAGCATAAATTCCTGTTTTACTAAGCGACATTAAACAACTCATACACAAAATTTAGCAACCAGGACTTTGCACTCTAACTGGTAATGGTGCTTTATCATACGAATTATTTTACACAGTGTTAACGTAAATACAGGGTGTTCAAATTTCTATGTTTTTGTACGGTATCTCCCGTATTAAAAAAAATAGAGAGATGCGGTTTTCGCTGTGTAAATTATCTATTTTAAGTACAGCTCGTATCTCGGGTATATTATATATCTCGTGAAAAGGTAATATTGATGATTCTTATATAGATTTTTTTAACCGACCCCCCCCCCCTCTCCCATTTTTTGCAAATCGACCAAACTTATGCTGTCTTTAAATTCTGTGGCAAATAGTTAAAAGGCTATAAGTATGTTTTTCTAATTTTGAGGAAAATGGCGATAAAGTTGTAACCACCTTCTGGTATGCTTTTTGGCTAACGAAATAGTTCTAAATTAAGAAATAAACTACAATATATCCCCTTTTTAGTCATATATGTACTTCACAAGATCGCCAGTAATAGTGACATAATATGTTTACTTAATTATACACGATTTCTCCATTAGACGCTATAAGTTGACTTACAGGGGTAATTCATTAAAAAAGGGCATAAGTTGACATACCTAGAATAATTTGGAGAACTGGTGAAATGGGTTATGTATACAAACTTACCCTATAAAAAGTATGTTTGATCTACAGTGCGTCCATAAAGTCTTGCACAAATTCATTTAAAATTCAGGTATTTACTTTTTAAAAACGCTCGGACACGTCAATTAGTAGTTTTGTTTGCGCATTTTTTAACGCAAAATGTTTTTATACAGGGTGTCGCACGTATGAGGTATGAGGTCATCAATAAATGTGTTTAAAATAAATTTTCAAACGTCAATATTTCGGAAACCGTGATTTCCAGAGGTGTTAAGTGTTCATCATAGGATTCAAAATTGATATAATATACAGGGTGTTCCATTAAAAAAAATCCTTGATGACTTCATACCTCATACGTGCGACACCCTGTATAAAAACATTTTACGTTAAAAAATGCGCAAACAAAAGTACTAATTGACCTGTCCGAGCGTTTTTAAAAAAAGTAAGCCCCTGAATTTTAAATGAATTTGTGCAAGACTTTATGGACGCAGTGTATACTTATGTGGACTTATGTTCCTATATTTAAACAGAAACTTACAATTGAGCTGAGTATAAACACATATTTACTAAACAAAATCGGTAATTTAAACCCAATGATCAATTTTCATCATTATTAACATTGAAAATGTTTATATTATTGCACGGGCACGTTAGTATAAGTACGGAATTCAACGAAAATCTTGTGTTGCACTTGTCCCATACGTCACATAGTCTAACGACACCGAATTAAAATGGTCCACAAGCGGAACTACGCGAACCGCCGCCGCCGAGCCAATGGCCCGATGATGACGGGGAAGGAAGGAAGGAAGGAAGGGACGAAAGGACGACGGGATCAGACCAAGTCGAGAGTTATAGTTTATAACCTTTATTTTACTATTTTTTATATTATGAATCAATAAAACTTATATCAACTACCTAAATATTACATTCAAATCTATGAGTTTTGGCAGATCTCAAATCTCACAGTAGTCACAAGCGTTGCACTCTGCTTCGGCATTTACAATGTCCTCCCCGGTTGCATCTTTGTAAAGGACTGTACATTTTTTTAACTGGTTTCTAGTATATTTCTACTTATTCCCTTTAAACCAGGTGTAAGGGATATAATTATTACGTTGAAATATAACAAAATAAGAAAATCACAAAAAAGTGACTTATGACCTTTTAACTATTTGCCACAGAATTATGCTTTTCATAAATATGTAATAGTTGCTTTTAACACCTATATCAATTTCATTACAAAGTTGGTCATTCGCTTTGGATATAAATACTAATAATTTCAGAATTTTCAATAAACTAGAAAAATATAAAAGTAAAAAAAAATTATGACAATATTTTTGTTACCTTCTTAAATAAACAAACTATAAAATGAAGTATAGTTAGCGAAATATTGGACAAGACGAAAGGGGGAATCAAGGGGAATTTTGGCATAAAAAGCGGTATATTCTAGATTTACTGCTCAAACGTCCTTAAAGGCTATATTCTAAGAACGAAAATAATAATAAAGGTAAATTCCTCATAGATTATACAGGGTGTCTTATGTTATTTTGACACATTTTAAATGCTATACTCTGCTGCTTAATGCGAGAGAGTAATAAAATGTAAATTTGCAATGACAGCACCCATTAAGCAGGGTGGACAACTTAAAGGTTGCATTGTAAATTTCAGGTAAATTGCAATGATACTTTTTAAAAATTCCGTATTTCAGATATTTAAGACCTACACACCCCGAATCGGTCCTAAATTAGGGTCACCCTAATTTGCATACAATAGAAAGACGAGTTTGGTGAATGAAATTAATGTGACAGCAGCGTTACTGCAGGTAGTTTATTAGAATAATAAGTGTAATAATAATTATACTTGATTATAATAATTATAGAGATAGGCACATAATTGAGATATTAATTATTCTAATATTAAGTAGATAAAAACTTGTATAGAAGTAAGAATAATATGAAAATAGATAAATTGGAATAAATATTAATATTTATAATGAAATGAAAGCTTGCCTCGCGCTTTTTATATGTTTATCCTGCCAAATTTTAGCAATGGTATATCCTTCATTTAACCAAGTTTCCTCCATATAATAGATATTTCTGGTTTCCCTTTGAAACTGTCTAACTGCCCTCAAATATCGTCGTCGCCAGCAGATGATTTCGTCATTCTCTATTAAAAGTGATTTCCTGTCTTGAATTTTTTCATAACAATAATTTATTTCCTTCAGAGTTTTCCATAGTTTCTTCTTGCCATAGGTGGAATGAGATCATCCCTTTCATTTAAAAAGAAAAAACAGACAACTGCTGATAAATTTTATAGGGAAATATGAAATTATCGAATTTGTAATACTGCAATAATTATAATACCGGGTCCGCCAACGAAGCGGGGACGGAAGCTTACATCCTTATCGAAGAACATATCAAAAACACTGAAACGGCATGAGGTCTGGAATTAAAAGTGAAATATTTTAAATATATTTTACATTATACAGGGTGGCTCAAAAAAGTGAGGCGAACTAAAGTTCTATTTTTTTAAATGAAACACCCTGTATGTTATTGGCCCAAAAGATGGGCATAGAGCTGCTGATCATCTTATTATGGGGTTATGTGGACTTATTTTTGGTACTTTAAGAAATAATTACCATTTTATCTAAAAAATTGCCCAAGTTTATACCTATAGTAACCATTTCCAAATTACTAGAAGCAACTGAATGAAATAGTACACTCAAAAATAATATTTTAGAATGTTGCCCATCTTTACAATCAAAAATATTTGCGTTCAGTATATTTATTATACAGGATGATCACATTATGAAAAATATTAAAACTCTCTCTTTTTTAAATTTATTTTTATTTTTAGAAATCCCTTTTGATATCTTTTCTACTGATACTATATTTGATACCTCTTAGAGTTTACCGTATTTTAGATATTTGGATATTAACTTTAAAACTCAACATTTTTTCTACTTTTTTGGAAAATCTAGAGGTAACCTTTTAAAGGTTTGCATTTATTATGCGTGAGTTTAATTTCTTAATACAATAATTTTAATAATCTACCATTAAATGGCATTTCTTTCTGCGATAAAGAAACTAAATGTTATTAATTAACAGATTTATTAGGCCATGCAGATAAAACTTAAAATGAATATAAACCATGAATTACAATACAAATTTAAGAAAACAAATGGGTTGACACAACAAAACTAACCAAAATTAGGCAAGAAATCAGAATTTATTGTCTGGCCCCAATAATATGTTAAAAGGTTCTTCCCTGTTCTTGAATACATAAATGTAGCTTTAGAACAAAATTTTGTTGGACATATTGTAGAGTTCGTATATTCTAATATTTTTAAACGCCTCTCGTATACGATCTTTCATATCGTCTCGGTTTGTAGGAGGTATGGCATATACTTGTTCTTTAACGTATCCCCAGAGGTAGAAATCAAGGAGTGTTAAATCAGGGGACCTAGGAGGCCAAGCGATTGGTCCACCACGTCCAATCCACTGATTGCCTCGCCAATGATTTAAAAATTCTCTAACCGGCTCATAATAATGAGGGGAGCACCGTCTTGTTGAAACCAGAAGTTTTAGAGAGTGTAGGCATCTATATTTTGAAGCAAAATGAGTATATAGATCATGATTAAGAAAATTTAAATAAACTTTTCCCATCAAACACTTTTCAAAGAAATATGGCTCAATAATGTAAGGCCCTAATATTCCTCCGCAGACGTTAACCGCGACCAGCGATTTTGATTATCTACATGTCGAACCCAATGTGGATTTTCAGTAGCATAATAATGCATATTATATCTATTTATGATTTCGTTATTTTTAAATGTAAAAAATCAAAAAATATGCAGGGTGTTCCATTTAAAAAAAGAGAGAATTTTAATATTTGGCATAATGTGATTACCCTGTAAGTAGTCAAAGTTTGAGAGAACTGCGGATCCCCCCTCCACTTTTTATGACCTTGACCTTGACCTAACCCGAATGACCTTGAATGACCTTGATCTAACCCGAATGACCTTGACCTTGGATGACCTTGACCTAACCCGAATGACCTTGGATGACCTTGACCTAACCCGAATGACCTTGACCTTGGATGACCTTGACCTAACCCGAATGACCTTGGATGAACTTGACTAACCCGGATTTGACCTTGACCTTGAACTTGACCTTGACCTTGACCTTGACTTTGACCTTGACCTTGAACTTGACCTTGACTTTGAACTTGCCCTTGGATTTGACCTTGACCTTGAACTTGAACTTGAACTTGACCTTGACGTTGACCTTGACCTTGAACTTGACCTTGACTTTGACCTTGACCTTGAACTTGACCTTGACCTTGAACTTGACCTTGAGTAGCTTGACCTTGACTTTCAAGAAATCACCTTGACCTTGAGCATGCGTTGTTTCTGGTAATATTCCCTCTCCTATGACTTTGAAATTGGATATTATAAATATGGAGCTCTTTCGAAAGGAAGACCATAGTCACACAGGCATTGCTTGTTGTTGCCTTGAAATAGAAGAATTGTGTTTGTGGTGTGTTTTGTGAAAGTTATTAAAGGTATTTTATTACATATTTTAATAATGAGTCTTTCACAGCAGACTTTGGCTGAAATTAATAATATGATAAACAAAGATGTTGAATTTCTTGAGCACCGAAAAATTTCAACACTAACGGTGGGAAAAATTTATGTTATAAAACAGATATCATTTGTTTCAACACGTTTTGGTAAAAGTATTCTTGTTACTTTGTATGATACAACACATAATGTAACATTTCAAACTTTCTTACCCAAGCGTGTTGCTGAAACATTATCAGAGGCAACTGTTGACATAATGAATAAATCAAATGATAAATTTACCCTAACATATTTGGGGCAAAGCTCACATGTATTTTCTGGGGGTAATACTAAAACATTAATAAATTTTGGGTGTTTAGAGTAAACAATGTTGTGTAGAGAATATTTTAATCTATAGTTTATCATATTTTTAATTTTAATTGATAATGTAATAAAAGTGCAATACCTAGTATCATAAAACACAATCACAATCTCATTATTCTATTGTAGATGTGTGACAATGTTGTTGAAAAACAAGATACGTATATAAGTTGGTTAGCATGCAAATTAAGACGTATGGCTCAAGATATACTACAGTTTTCGATGTTTGATGGTTCCTGTTTGGATTCAACTGGCTGTCAGTACAGAAAGTATGTGCGTGATGCAATCAATTTTATGGCTGGTGCGCATCTATGTGGACAATATCTCTACGGATCCATAAACCTAAGTCAATTTTGTGCTGAAATGATTGATAATGATCTTGCCAAGTTTGTCATTCATATACCAGATCTACCAAGTGATTTGGTAACAAAATTTAATTTGGTTGATTATGTGGATCCCGACGATATTACTTATATCGTAAAAGATGGTGTAGTCATCCGCAGCGATGGCGCAAATGGTTGTGAAATTATGGACAAAGTAGAAGATCAAGAAAAGTAAAATTAATTATTGGAACAACTTTTATTTGTAAAAACACGTTCTGAACTATATTTCCATAAACCAGTATAATATATAATATAATATATAAATGTATGTATGTATTATTATAAATAATGGTCATGTTTAAAAATAAATGTTATGGTTTAATATATAAATAAAACCAATAGGAAATAAATTGTTTGTAGTAAAAGCATTGTTTTATTTTTCCCAACATAACAAACCCTATATAAGAGTTTGTAAGATGAAAACCTTATGAAGTTATATAAGTAGAAGGTAAAATAGCAAATTAGTTTAGTTTAATTTGAGGATGAGTCGAAGTAACAGCACAGTTGATAAGTTTGGACGTAAGAAAACCAATGAAAAATGTCGGTTTTTACGTGGACCACCTGGAAATGGATTCAGGCTTACTCTCGATGATCAGTATGATATGCAAGGAAAATCCCTAGAGAATGTTGCATCACCTAAAAAACCAAATGATGCTGCTACTCAAGAATATGTTCTCACTCAACGTGATCTCCTGCGTATACAACTAACTGCTGTAATTGTTAAGAAATTATCAGATCTGCGCATACAAGTTGCTGACGAAATTAGTAAGGATGTTATACAATTTTTTGAGCGAAAAATCATAGGATTGAATACAGATATTTCTCGGCGATTCGCTGTATTGAATGAAGAAATAAATAACTTAAAGGAGAAAGTACAGAAAACTAAAGAAAAAGTTGTTAAAAATTTTCATCCAGAATTTACATTCGGAAAGTAGACAGAAGGTTTTATCATGATAAATAAAAAGTCACTCCAAGAGAGAGAGAGGTCACACGTGAAGGTCATCTGTTATATATAAATACACGGATTCAAATTATGGTGACTTAGTTCATTTGTAGCATTGCTTTCACAATCATTTACAATATGGAAAGTAAAACAACATTAGTGTATCCGTTTTCAATCAATGGTCGTCAAATGTGTTCAAATTGTGAACATTGGGAATTTTTAAGTGGGACAATGGGATTATGTAATTGGTGTCAAAACGAGAGCAATAGAGGATCTGTACCTGCTGACCAGCCTCAAAGTCCCATTATCTTAGGTGGTGGGCATCAACAACATACTGATACGTCCACCTCTTCAAGTCAAGAAGATGAAATAATGGAAGAATCGCCATCACCGCAGCCGTCATCGTCAAGTCCAACGTCGTCGCTACCAAATGCACTACTCGATTCTTCAAGTGATTAGTATATGCGCTAAAAAAGTAGTGATGAAGAAGTATTTTTCCGGACCATATGTATTAGTGAAAGTGAACTTAGACAATTTGGTTATAGTCCCTAAGTGTTTTTGGTCATTATGATTATTGCTTAAATGTGAATAAAACATTTTTTAGTACTTCATATTATGTTTATAATTATATTATAAATTAATAAATCGTTCATTAACAATTTTATTTCTAAAATTACTTTCTAAAATCATATCCAAAGTTGTTTTGATTTTCTCTATTCGCCGTTGGAAACGGTACCTATCAAGCATTAGCTGTTGAAAGTCGCTCTTTCGAGCTTCTCGATATGCAAACGCCCAAACAAATGTTTGGTGGACAATATTTTTCTCTTCATCAAATGTTACGCTCTTCATGGTTATTAATTCAATGAAAACAATTTTTAAAATGATAGCAATATATACTGATAAATAAAATTCATATGTTTTAAATTACATGTTTATTTTATCATTCAACTGATACAATAATTGTAATAGGAAATACAAAGCTGTTTATACAATATCAGACTTATCTATCCAAGAATTAAATTGATTGGGGAAACCCAACCATTTTACAAACAATTGATCAATGTGATTTTTCTGACGTTTTCTAAGAATTTTTTCAACCAGATAAACACCTGGACTGGTTGTCTTTTGCAGTTCAGCTTCATAGAAACTACCTTTAATCGGTTCACCTTCTAACGATTCCAGTATGTAGGTGGGTGGATTGGTAATGTTACTTTTTACAATTTTAAACAGTTCCGTTGACCATGAAGGTGTATACCCCTTTTCAAATATGGTTTTGTATTTACTGATTCGAACTATATCGCCAAGACGAAATTTATATTTTTTCGGTTTAACCTTTAAATAATCGTATGCCCTAATTTGTGTATCTTCTAGCACATTTCTGGGCTTCATGCCAATTGTGCGATGTATTGTATTATTATAGACACTTGTTACTGATACTAAAATTTCCACCCACCTGTAGGAACCTCTAATTGAAAATTGCTTATATAAATTATTTTTTAAAGTTCTTATCACACGTTCAACAATTGCCGCCTTTTTCGTGCTGAATGTAGAATAATGATTTATATTAAATTTTTTCATAAGGGCTTGAAAGCGACTATTATAGAATTCTTTTCCCTGATCACTTTGTAAATTGTCTGGTGTATACGATGCCTCTTCAATTATACTCTTCATTGCATTGGTCACTTCAGCGCCGGTCTTGTTTTTGATTGCTCTGGTGTACACAAATTTGGAGTAACAATTGATACATACAAGGATGTAGCGATAACCATCGTTTTCATCAGCATATTGTTGCATTTCAGCTAAATCTATTTGCCATAAATCCTTGTATCCTTTAATAATCGTCCGCCTTCTAATAAAGTTTTTTCTAGCAGTCCGGTGCAGTTCATTAACAATTCCAATTTTTCCCCTGCTTGCCTTCATATTTTGTAGCGAAGCGAACACGTCTCATTAGACACTGAGCAAAGGAAACAAGGTACATAATTTAATATATTATTTGTTCTTCGCGAAGTTCCTCAACAATTGACATAATCTCATTGTCATGCCCAGTATTACCAGCTAATTTTGAACTCCACAACAATCTTAAGCGATCAACCAACTCCTTTGGTTTATTCCAATAAATGTATTGAGGTGATTTGGAAGAAAGTAGTTTCTTGTTGGGCATTTTTATTTTTTTAGCGATGTTATTTTTTACAACAGCGCCGCCTGATTTAGTGCTCGCCGGCATCAGTAGGGGTTTTATAATATACAAATATTTCAATAATCTGGTTTCTCGTAGACCCTTATTTTTGTCATAATTTTCATATGCTGCACTAGTTAATTCTAAAATTTCCTTGTATTTCTGTAGCACACCATCATCGGTTTTATCGTGTTGTGTTAGGAATGGTGGATTTCTTAAAAAAAGCAAATCGTAAAGTTGAGGCGTTCCATCAAATACAGCAACATTTTTTCCGTTTTTATATAAAGTAATTTTGCCATTTGGAAAACGCACTTCTAGGTTACCAATATATCTTTTAAGGTTATTCGGCTTTTTACCGAAATGTACACCATAAATGGTATCATATTGGGATGGTTTATTTTTTAATCCATTTAAGTATGCTTGAATCTTGTCGAGTGGTGGTGAACTTGTATAACTTGAAGGGGAAGGTGTCTCAAACAATGTAACATTGGTATCACGTTTCGGTGTTGTATCGATGTGAGCTTTTCGGCTTATCCGCGGTGTAGACGATTGAAATGATGATATGTGATCGGATATTTCCTCAGGCTCCTCCATTGTGCTAGTACTACGACTATATTGCTTTCCTTGGGTTTTGGGTTGCTGCTGCTGCTGCTGCTGGCGTTGCTTTACTACATTAGATATAGATGTTAGTGGTTTAGTGATTGGTTCGTAAAATTTATCCAAGTCGAGCGCACTTTGTGTCTTCGCCGCCTTGAATTGTTTAAATTTTTTTCGAACAGCATTGGTCGTTTCCACTAGTTTTCGTTTTAAGTCAATTTCTTCATTCACGGTGTTGACAAACTACCGAACAGCAATGAAATGAATGCATTCATCATTGTTAAACAAATATATAGCTATCAAGTCCCTTGCGATATCTTCCCGAATTCACATCACTATCTTTATCGATAACCAAGAATCCATATTTATTATCCCAACATTTCGAGCACATTTCCTGAAATTGTGTAAAATTCAGGTCGGGTGATACATGATCGGAAAATACGTGTCTCATATTCATTTCATCTTGTTTAAACATAATAATAAAGTTGGCATTATCTCGCACAAGCTGTTTAGGAACTCGCGAATATGTTTGAGCCAAATAAAAGGCATCCACATTTTTGTGACGTCCCATACAGAAATATGATCGTATAACATCCTGCTTCTCACACATAACATCATCAAATATAAATATTGAATTGGGTCTTGCATCTGAGGGTTCCATGATATTCGTGGCATCGCTGAAAGCATAATAACCAAGACCTTTAATGGGTGTAAGAATTTTCTTCAAATATTCATATTTTGGTTGGTACAGTGACTTGGAGTAGATATAAACATTTTCAAAACGTAATCCCAAGGGGTGAGTAAGTAGTGAAATCATAACATTGGTTTTGCCACAATTCGAAGGTCCAATTATTATTCCACGAATGGATGATGGAAGCAAAGGACCGTGTTTCCTTAATAATCTCTCTCCATGTCCACATCCAACTTTTTCGTCGAGATTGTCGATGGAAAATTTTTGTTTCAAATGTACTATTCGCATATTGAAAAAATAGGTACTACTTATAGCAAACTTTTCACTTAAATGGTCATTCAGATGCTGATCACCGGACGAAGTAGATCGTCTCGTTTACAGACTAAGACTGGAAGAGGAATTGTTAATTCCTTAATTAATAACCTGCCGGTGGAGCTGCATATCCCCGGTTATCAGTATTGCGGTCCCGGAACAAAAGTGATTAAACGTGTGAAAAGAGGTGATCAAGGAATTAATCCTTTGGATGTGGCGTGTAAGAAGCACGATTTAGCTTACTTACGTAATAGAGACGATATAAGTGAGCGACACCGAGCAGATTACGAGTTGGAACAAAGTGCTTGGAAACGAGTGAAATCTGCAGACGCTAGCGTTGGTGAAAAGAGTGCTGCGTGGTTGGTAACAAATATTATGAAAACAAAGCAGCGTTTTGGTATGGGTGTGTCATCAAGCAAAAGGAAGAGTCGCTCAAAAATTACCAAGAGGAAGCGGCGAGCTGGTAAGCGACGTGTTGGAAAGCGGGTGCGTGTGCAGAAAGTAGCTTTTGGTTCTGCTGTTCGACGTCCGATTCGAGCAGAGTTGTTAAGAGGTGGTGGAAAGAAAATGAATATTCTAAATGCATCGAAAATAGCCGTTACAGCAGCCCGTAAATCAGTAAAAGCAGCAGGTGGTAAACGAAAAGTCCGCACGCCTAGAATTATTCCGATTCCTAAAACTGGTGGAGTATTACCATTAATACCAATATTTGCTGGTCTGTCAGCCTTAGGCTCGTTAGCAGGTGGCGTAGCAGGCATTGTTCGCACCATCAAGGACGTGAAGAAGGCAAATGCAGAAAAGACAGGTGCTACTTTAAAACTACGTGGAAATGGATTATATCTGAAACCATATCGTTCAGGTATGGGATTGTTTATGAACCATAGGAATATGTCAAAAAACTAATTGAGTCTCTACCCAATAGACCGCTATCAAATGTCGATCTGAAAAAGTATGTTTTAAAACTGAAGATACCACACTTTAGGGGAGTTTATATGCGAGATTCATTACCTGCACGTGGTCCCCGACGGTATGAAGCAGCGATTATTAATTTGGATAGCGCATCGGGGGTAGGGACGCATTGGGTGGCATATCGAAAAGTCAACTCTGAAGTAACATACTATGATAGCTTTGGCGATTTGCCACCACCTACCGAATTGGTGAGATATCTGCAAACAGGTTCGAACGCGTCGAGAAACATTTACTATACATACGATCGTCAGCAAGAATTCGATTCAGTTTGGTGTGGCCATCTGTGTTTGAAGTTTCTCTCCGATATAAAATAATAATAATAATAATAATTATGTCTTTGACGTCACAAGTTGAACGTGATAACTACACAAAGATCTTGCACTCACTTAAAGTGTTTAAACATGTGGGTGGATTGTTGAAAATGACTGCCGAACAATTAGAAAACGTTCCGAAGGAAGTAATGATTTCGATGGCACCAAATGAAATTGCTCTAGTTTGGGATAAGCTGTCAAATGAACTGAAAAGTGACGAGGATATGATGAAATATCAGTTTTGCTATGAACATTACAATAGCGACAGTGACGATTCCAACAAGGATGTGGGTGATGGGCCATTGCCTCGGAAATTATTTTGTTGTTACTGCAAAAACCTGATAAAGTCAGCTTAAATGTACTACACATAAATGTGAGATCAATTCGGCAAAAAAGTGGTCAGCTTGAAGCATTTATCGCTGATAAAGATATACACATTTTGTGCATCTCAGAACATTGGCTATGTCAAGAAGAAGCTACTATCTTCCAAATCCAGGGCTTTAAAGTGGCAGGGTACTCTGCACGAAGTGAAACTTCTGGTGGGGGTACTATGATCCTTGCCAGAAATAATCTTGAGGTATTAGTTTGTACAAACTCTAGTTTTAGTATCGACAAATGTATTGAATATTGTTCTGTTTACGTGAAGCATTATAACTCTTATATCTTGGCACTGTATCGTTCGCCCTCGGGCTGTTTTGATACCTTTTTGATTACATTAGAGAAAATTATGTCTGGTTTTAAACTTAGCAATAATATCATAATTGCAGGTGATTTTAACATCCACTTTAATACAGGCCATCCTGAGGCGGTGAAATTCATTGATATTGCGGAAAGCCTTGGTTTGAGACAGACTGTTTTCCAGGCCACAAGGAGGGAGGCATGTCTGGATAATGTACTTGTAAGTCCTGGTGTGACTGTGAGTTCTGTGAATGTTGTAGAGATGAATGTCTCGGATCATATGGGTCAAGTGTTGGAGTGTGTGGTAGAGCGCAGGGGGGATGGCTTTGTTGAGTCCCATAAGGTATGTAGACCAATGACTCAGAGGGGTCTCCTCTTGTTCTATAGTGAGATATGCAGTGCCCCCTGGGATTTTATCAATGACAATACTACTGTCAACCAAAAATTTAAAATCTTCATAAACACCCTAGAGAAAGCATATTTTGAATCATTCCCAGAAAAAACATATGTCGTAAGATCTGACCAATCTTGTAATATCTCATGGTTTAATAATGATCTTAGGGAAATGCGGAATAATCTAAATTTTTTACATGAGCTCAAAACACAGTATAGTATTCCAGATATAGAAAATCTATATAAAAACCAACAAAAAAAATATAGACAATCTATAAATGAGGCTAAAATCAGGGCAAATGATAACTTAATCCGCACTTCCACCAACCCTAATAAGGCCATGTGGCAAATAATAAATAAACATCGACAAAAGACCCAGGAAACCCAGACCGTACCCTCACCCAGCCCAAATCAATTCAATGACTTTTTTTCTAATATAACAGACCATGTGATTCGTAGTATTCCGGATACAGATACGGACCCCTTAACATACCTAAACAACGTCACTAAACCTCAGACAGCCTTCTCGTTCGCGGAGGTAAGTTTTAATAATATAAGGGAAATCTTGGATCAGCTAAATAACAAACAAAGCCGGGACATATATGGTCTTAATATAAAGCTTATAAAATCTGTTAAAAATGAAATACTTGCTCCACTGACCAAATTGATCAATCTGTGTTTAAGAAATGGTGTGTTCCCAGATGTTCTTAAGGTTGCATGTGTAACTCCTATCTTTAAAAAGGGGGATCGAGAACAACCTGAAAACTACAGGCCAATATCGCTTTTGCCTGTGGTTTCCAAAATTCTGGAGAAATGTATGGCTATTCAAATGGTAGATTTTTTCAATACCGAAAATGTTTTTTCCCCCAGTCAATTTGGATTTAGGAAGGACAGAAATACAGTTCATGCCGTGATGGATCTTGTATCTGCCATTCTGGATGCTTTTCGCAGGAAGCAGTATGAGTCTGTCATATTCTTGGATTTGAGCAAGGCCTTCGACTGTGTTAACCATGGTATCCTCCTCCGCAAACTTGAATATTATAACTTTAACTCTAAAAGTGTGGAATTGATACGTTCATATCTGGAACACAGACGTCAAGTAGTGAGGGTGGCTGGGGTGTCTTCAGCAATGAGTCAAATCAAAATAGGGGTGCCCCAGGGGTCAATTCTGGGACCCATACTATTCTTAATATATATCAATGACCTTCCTTTTAGCGATATAATTTCTAAATATACCCTCTTTGCTGATGACACCACTGTCTCTCTTGCTGCTGATACGTTGGGAGGCGCGTTGGAGGCTTCCAGGTTGGCACAGGATAGGGCAGAACACTGGTTTTGTTCTAACAGGCTGCTGCTGAACGCGGATAAGACCCAGATGGCGATTTTCTCCCTTAGAGAGCTACAGGGTGCACCAAATGTGTCGTCAGTGTCATTTCTAGGTGTGGTGCTGGATCCGGAATTGCGGTGGAATGAACATGTTGGTGCCCTTGCAAAGAAGCTAGCCAGGAGCATTTATCTTCTTCGACAGATCTCTCAGTGTGTCTCCTCTGATGTAAGACGAACAACATATTTTGCAGTTTTTCACACTCACATTAACTATGCAATCCTTGCATGGGGACATTCGGCAGGGTGGCGAAGAGTTTTTGGACTGCAGAGGAGGGCTGTTAGGGTGATATCTGGTTTGGCCTATAGAGAGGATTGCAGGAATACTTTCATTAATTTGAAAATCTTAACTGTGCCTTGTTTGTATGTGTTTGCGTGCCTGGTGTATGTGAGACAGAATCTCGATTCGTTTTTGACGCATCAGGATGTGCATGAATATAGTACCCGAGCCAGGGGTAATCTGGTTCCTGCTTACCAGCGCCTGCGAAGGTGTCAGGATGGCCCGGGGTATTGGGCGATCAAGTGCTTTAACGCATTGCCTGTTAGGATAAGAGAGTTGCCACTCTCAATGTTTAAGAGCCGTGTTAAAAAGTTCCTTACTAGTCATGCTTTCTACTCCCCTGAGGAGTACTTCAACTCAAATTTTAATCTGTTGTAAGCTGTAATAGTCTTTGTAATAGTGTTTTTAATTGATTTTATATATTTTCGTGTATTATTTGTTAGTCTGGACGTTATTATTGTTTATAGTCCATATTTTAAATTTGTAGTAATGATTAATAGGTAGTATAGTAATAATTTTTATTTCCAAATTTTATATTCAAATTTTTTGACGTGTGTAAACATTTGTATGTATTGACATAAATAAATTATTGATTGATTGATTGATTGATTGATTAAAATTAGTGATGTGAATATAACAGCTGAAAATTCGATTAACACGACATCAGATGAGAAGAAAAAAAAAAGCGCTAGTGTATTAAACCCATTGAGCTGCTGCAAATCATAATAAAAACCATAACAGATAGCTACTTAACGTCAGTCATGTCGCATACATTCACGCTAACAGGATCCTCGAGCGTGTTAAGCGCCGACTTTTATCCACTCATTGAACTGAGTACAACAAGTAAATATGGTCTTGCACTTGTCGGATTTTACACATATAATTCAATTTTTAACATTGATGAAAACAACAACTCCTT
The DNA here is from genome assembly GCA_963920685.1 of Polydrusus tereticollis. Classification (NCBI taxonomy): domain Eukaryota; kingdom Metazoa; phylum Arthropoda; class Insecta; order Coleoptera; family Curculionidae; genus Polydrusus; species Polydrusus tereticollis. The sequence goes on from OY987333.1 coordinate 94,025,997, forward strand.
TGGTTACATAAGGAAGGATGAAAAAATATCACATCTACTGACCATTCCACCAGGAGCATATGAAATTGATGAAATTGGTCAAGCTATGTTGACAGTTTTAAAAGAGTCAACCCGCAACGATAGTGATGAAATATTTTCGTTAACAGCCAACAATAATACGTTAAAATGTGAGATGAAATCGAAGTATGACATTGATTTGCGTGGTGACAAAAGTATTGCCAAAATGTTGGGGTTTGACGCTAAAGTGTTAAAAAAAAATGAAAAGCATCAGTCAGTGTACAATGTGGATATTATGAAAGTACGCATTATACGGGTGGATTGTAATATAATCTCTGGTGCATTCCTGAACTCGTCAAAATGCCACATCCTATTTGAATTTGATATTGACGTTGAAGCAGGTTATAAAATTACGAAAGAGCCGCAGAATATTATTTATATGCCGATTATACCAGAGGGACGTCAGTTCATAGACAACATCAGTCTGCGAATCTTGGATGACGACGGAGATCTGATTGACTTTCGAGGTGAGAAGATAATTATTAAATTGGAGTTAAAGAAAATAGCATAAGTATGGGTTACTGCTTTAACACTCAACAACGTTTGTTGCATACTGTGAAAGATTCAGTTAAACATAATAAAAGTAAACAAAGTAGGCAAACCAGGCTCATTCGTAATCCAGTCATTAGATCGAAAGCACCTTATCGGCGGCAGCAGCAGCAGCAGCAGCAACTTTCCCGTGGAGATTACAGTTTTTTACGATCAATTGGTTTGAAAATACGAAAATCTAGAAAATGACGGCTACCAGTGAAAAAATCGAGGTTTTCACCGAACCCATCTTCGAGAACTCCATAATAAGTTTACAGGAACATACTTATAAACCATATGGTTCACCAACCTTTAAGAACTCTGATGAAATTCGTATTCCTGTGCACTTTCAAGACATAATCTTGGATGTTTCCGAAAGTTACATATACATCGAAGGAAAGTTCACACCTAAAGATGCAACAAAGAAATGTTATTTATCTAATAATGCTATAGCATTTCTTTTCGACGAAATTCGGTATGAAATGGGCGGTGAACAAGTCGCAGTTGTCCGAAAACCAGGTATTACTACAACACTGAAAACGATGGCATCCTTCGGCGCCTTACAAAACAATTCTCTAATGGTTTGTGGATGGGGTCTAAATGAAAATAATCAAGCTCTTGTTGATGCCACAAGCCATGTATTTTCCGGAAAGCTCCCGCTAAAGTATCTTATGGGTTTTGCAGAGGATTATACGAAAGGAATTTTTAATGTTAAGCAAGAGCTTATTTTAATTATCGCTCGAAATTTTACCAATTGTTATGTCGGCGAAGTGGAAGCAGACATTGGTATTGATAAAATCGAATGGAAAATTCGTCATATAATTCCAGATGATCGTCAAAAGCTAAAGATAATGTCTCGCATGAATAAAGGCGTAAATAGCGCAAATATTCCAATGGCATATCGTAAATGGGATCTTTACGAACTACCTGCTTTACGACAAACATCATCAGACGTGTGGGCTTTAAGGACTAGCACGAGTCTTGAAAAACCGAGATATTTGATTATTGGGTTTCAGAATAGTACTTATTGCGACAATAAAGCCAAAGATGCCACTCAGTTTACTGCAGCCAATATAAGTGACCTTCGAGTATACCTTAATTCTACTGTTTACCCATATGAACGGTGGAATTTAGAATTTGGAAAAAAATTATATGCGACAGCTTACTATACCTATGCGAATTTCCAAAGTAGCTACTACGGACGAGAAATGGTCGACCCAATGTTAAATTTCGTCGATTATCCTGACAACCCCATTTTCATCGTTGATTGCAGTCATCAGCCAGAAGCTATCAAATCGTCCACCGTGGATGTGAAATTGGAGTTTGAAACACGAACCAGTAAATTTCCCAAAGACACTAAAGTTTATGCGTTGGTTATTCACGACTCATTCTTAAGTTATAATATCTTAAACGGTTCAGTTACTAACAAATCTATATTTTAATCTAAGTTTTGTAGTTTCTTTTTATAACTTTATAATAATAATAATAATAATTATAATAATAAACTTAGATATTTAGTATTTCTATGGTTTTATTTTATAATACCATTGGGCAAGCACACAGACACACGCCATAACACACAAAATAGCTAGCATATTTGTAAAAGTAGGTGGGGATAATGAGATAAAAGCAGCACAACTTTCAAAGTTTATTTTATTTCTAACTCAAGCATCACGATGGCAACAAGCTCTGATGATGAAGGTTTCGCTAGTGATGAGGGGCAGAATAATAATAATATCCCATTGGAACGAAGAATAAACTTTGTTAATCGGAATGTTAATATTCCAGCCCAACATCTGGGTGAAGTTTACTGCCGCATGTTGTCCTATGTGCGTGTTGGTGGTTATCACTTGTTGTGTTTGGCGTGCTATGCCACGGCTCGTCATGGAACACCTGAGGATATCCACTACCAAACACATTCGACGCATAGGATCGGTAGGAACTTACGAAACCACGAGAAGTGCTTCGTTTGTGATGCGAGGTTGTTTTTGATAACACCTCAAAGGGTTTGTCTTATTTGTAATAGAAGGTAAATTTTATTACAAGTAGGACAAGTTGGGAGAGCTTATAACGTTTATGCAAACGATGTTCATTTCAACATGAAGTGGGGATGGTTTGCTTAAATGCTAGAGCTGGAGTACACAATGAAAGATTGGTCTTTGGCTGGTGTACACAAACAGAGGCGTTGTCATATGGGGCCTCTGTTTCTCTCAAAACTCATAGTTAGCACGACATTTACAGCGCCGATTTAACCCTCATTCTCACTCCGAAATCTTACTATATAAACGATGACAGAACATTCAAATATTATTATCCCCCACTACAATGTTAGCATATAAATACTAGTTCCGCTTCACAATTAATTCATATACATCTTGGACATGGCCCAAGAAAGACCTGCAAGCCGTGGCTCGTCGCTGTTTAGCGATGAGACTGAATATGTTCCTCGACCCCAAGAAGGACCTGCAAGCCGTGGCTCGTCGCTGTTTAGCGATGAGACTGAAATTGTTGCTCGACCCAACATACCACCACCATCGAGGCGAGTTGCAAATGTTGAGACCACTGGACCGGCAGACTCCACATCGGATGCGGGACCGGTAGAAGTCAGCGATGACTTTAGCGGTTCAGCCGATTCCACATCTTGGTGGGATTTTGAAGATGATATGGATGCCGGTCCTGCGGACTCAACCACTCCGTAGAAGGACTACGATAAGTCCTATTCTCTTTCCTATGCGACCGCCCGAACCCTGACCCACCCCAACCCCCTTCCCCAGGTCCTCTTCGGAGGGCCACATAAAGACTTGAGCGTAGTTAGTTGTTAAATGTCAATTTCGTTGATCGGAATATTAGTACACAATGAAAGATTGGTCTTTGGCTGGTGTACAGAAACTGAGGCGTTGTCATATGGTGCCTCTGTTTCTCTCAAAACTTATAGTTAAGTCGTTTACAACACTGATTTTACCCCCACTACCATTCCCACTACGAAATTTTACTATAAAAACGATGACAATACTGATGTAGCTCATACTTGGTTCAATCTTTCAACCATTACGATGGCTGATGAAGGAATTGAACGCGACTTTGAAGGGCGTTGCTGGGTGTATTCCTACTATTATGGTGACAGAGACGCTGTGGCATGTGTGAAATGCTGGGATTCGTGGTATCGTGTTCGGGACTATAGCCCCGAAAGAATCATCCGCCATGTCTCGTGGCGTAATGAGGAGGCGCAGCAGCAACCGCCATCAACCATATGTAAGCTTTGCAGTAAACCTGTCTTCATCATAATGGAGACGGAGAGCTGCTTGGTATGTAACAGTAGTTAAGTCTTCACTTAACCATTGTTACATATCAAGTAGTATCGATACACCCCCAACCCCCACACCTACCTCGGTCCCGAAAGGGACCAAAAAAAGACTTTGATCGTAGTTTAGTTGTCACTTATTTGTGTGCAATATTGTGTTTAAAAAATATGATATTTACATGCTAAGTGTATAAGTTTGGTAACATGTGAAAACATAATATGTTTTATACAGACTTTTATTTTTTCGAGCAGTCTAGTTCTTTATTGAATAAATTTAGGAATTTATTATGATTTATATTTTTATATCACAATTAGGTGCAAATTAATGCTGGCTAGCTAGCTAGAGAAAGTGTATTTATTACTAACGAATAATAAAAAAAAAACCAAGTAAATAATCATATATTTTTTATTAGTAGCAGTTTTTATAATTGTATAATAATTTTACGTTGGATGCAGCGCAGTGCCAGGCCTGGGCACTTTTATGGAAAAAACACTCGGGAATCTTCTTAAATGTACTTAGTTTCGGTTGTCGCTCACAGGGAATATTGATGATAATTTTTTCACTTATAAACTTTTTAAGAAAATTTGCTTTCTGTGTTCCTTTTACGTAGATCCTGGGTATTTGATACAAATCCAACACATGTTTCAATATATTATTAATTTCGCAGAGTTCCAAATTTCCGGAATCCCACTTCAGTCCATGGTAATCTTCGGCATATTTGACAGTCTTAAGCTCATCAACAGACAACATATTTTTATGAAAAGGAGCTTTAAATAAATAATTTGATATTCGAACGCCATCGTAAATGGCTAATTCTTTTGGGAAAAATGCAAAAGAACATTGAAAGCCCTGTATGTCAATAAAAAGATCTGAATGATGTTCCGCCATGGCAGCTTGCAGCTAACTGATGTATTTACCGCGAGAATGATGATTTTACCTATTCGATTGGATCCGTGCTTTAATCTGTTAGTAGTAAAATTCCTTATAACTTAGTTTGTTTATGTGCGCGGTCTCGTAATGCGCATGTGTGAGCCCTTTTTTACTCTATAAATACGTTAGTCGCCCCAAGAGAGCACCATTCCATCACGAACTTCAACATGGAAAACATCTTGAAGTATCTGCAGGAGAGATTCCCCAATAAGGAGTTTGCGGTGGTAAAACCTACCGCAATTAAGGAGCGGCGGCAGTGTGTAAAATGCAGCAAGTGGCGCATACACATGGACCCTTCGGGATTATGTCGCAGGTGTTGTGCGACATGCAAAAGGTTGCGGTTGAGCACAAGAAGATGGTGCTCACACCACCCGAGGCCGGTTGCGCAGCAGTCAAGACGTGCTGCACCTAGAGCAAGACCGGTCGCGGCAACAACTCCACGGCCAACACAGGCCGCCGTTCCCGATCCCCCCCAGCCTTATCGAGCTGCACCCCGCTCGATCTTGGTTGCCCGTGGTGAGGTGCCTAGGAATTAGGCCCTTACAACTACCCTGCACTACCCGGCCCTTTTCAGGGCCACAGAAAGACTTATCGTAGTTTAGTTGTGACCTAGTGTGTCATATTGTGTTTAATACAAATACAATATTTCAATGCAAAGTGAACAAGTTTTTGTATTTTAACTTTAAAAAATTTTTTTCGGGCACTTACAGGCATTTTACAAAAAAATGTTATAGTGCAAAATTATTTCATTTATTGAGAACAATCGATTCCAACCTTTATTTTGTGTAAATATTTTCAAAACTGTGAATTATAACGTCTGCACATGATTTTCAACTTTAAATAATTTTTTTCGGGCACTTACAGTCATTTTACAAAAAAATTTTATGGCGCAAAATTGTTTCATTTATTGAGAAGAATCGATTCCAACCTTTATTTTGTGTAAATATTTTCAAAACTGTGAATTATAGCGTCTGCGCATGATTTTCAACTTTAAATAATTTTTTTCGCGCACTTACAGACATTTTACAAAAAAATTTTATGGCGCAAAATTGTTTCATTTATTGAGAAGAATCGATTCCAACCTTTATTTTGTGTAAATATTTTCAAAACTGTGAATTATAGCGTCTGCACATGATTTTCAACTTTAAATAATTTTTTTCGCGCACTTACAGACATTTTACAAAAAAATTTTATGGCGCAAAATTGTTTCATTTATTGAGAAGAATCGATTCCCACCTTTATTTTGTGTAAATATTTTCAAAACTGTGAATTATAGCGTCTGCGCATAATTTTCAACTTTAAATAATTTTTTTCGCGCACTTACAGACATTTCACAAAAAAATTTTATGGCGCAAAATTGTTTCATTTATTCAGGAGAATCGATTTCCAATTTCATTTCTTCGATTTTTTAAAAAATTAGCGCTTTAAACCCTACTGCGCAGGCTTTGAGACTTATATATATATATATGGGGCTCCCGCCCGACACACGGCGACCCCCCCTAGCCTCCCACCACACCACTTCCCTCCTTCCCACCCCTGACCCCAAGGGTCTAACAAGCGTTTTCCGGATAGTCCACTTCACTTTTTTACTTCCTTGTATATGATATCTGCTTCATTTTCTTGAAAATTTTGAGATTTTTCCCCATATCATATGTAAATTTTAATTTTTTCCTGTTATATTTTCAAAAATATTTTACCCGTGTCGCGACGTTTTTTTCTATTTCTATCCGTTCCGACGCTGCGAGCTGTCAAAGTTGCAAAAAAACAAAATTTTTAAAAAACATTTTTTTTAAAACTTACTTTTTGAATTTTGAAAATTGGATTCTTATTCACAAAGCTTGCCCCTACAACTTTTCCAAACAGGCTATTACCCTTCCGTTTATCGTTTTTCTGCAAATGACGCACAAAGTCAACATTTGTCATTAAAAAAAAAAATGGGAAATTATATCGGCCGTAAAAATTTTTTCCTCACCTTTTTCATAATTTTATGACAAGATTCCCGTAGAAACGGTTGCACTCTAAAAGTTTTGCTCTAACATAATTTTCCCTAAAGTGAACGGTTTTCCTCGAAACAAATTCTAAACTTTCTTGCAATTTTCCGAAATTTTCACGTTTTTCCCAAAAAAACTTTTTTTTTCCAGTCATGCTTTAAAAAATATTTGACCCGTGTTCGCGCGTTTTTTTTTATTTCTATCCGTCTCGACGCTATAAGACGTCAAAGTTACAAAAAACAGGGTTGGCTGAAAACCCCGTTTTTAAAGCTCAATATTTTTTAAATTTGAAAATTGGATTCATCAACACAAAAATTCTCTCTATAAAATTCCCAAATACATTTTTTCGCTAACATCTATAGTTTTCCTACAAATTGCAATTATTAATAGGGGCGGTACCATGCACCCTAAAAATAAGGGTTTATTTTCCATATGAATCCTACGAAAAATTTTTATTCTCTAAATAAAATTAAAAAAAATGGGAACTTGTCCTTTAAGACAGGCCAAAAATTTTTAGTTCTATACTTCATGTCGCTAAAATGAAGGGAAATGCCTTAAAAAAATTAAAATTGTTTATAACAATGATGGTACTACCTGGATTATTTAATGCAATTAATGAAATTTAAATATGACAACTTGCACTTTACGCTAAGCTAAACATTTTTAGTTCTATACTTCATGTCGCTAAAATGAAGGGAAATGCCTTAAAAAAATTAAAATTGTTTATAACAATGATGGTACTACCTGGATTATCTAATGCAACAAATTAAATTTAAAAATGAGGACTTGTACATTAGAGCAACCCAGACAATTTTAGTTCTATATTTCATGTCGGTGAAATGAAGGGAAATGCCTTAAAAAAATTAAAATTGTTTATAACAATGATGGTACTACCTGGATTATCTAATGCAATAAATGAAATTTAAAAATGAGAACTTGCACTTTACGCTAAGCTAAACATTTTTAGTTCTATACTTCATGTCGCTAAAATGAAGGGAAATGCCTTAAAAAAATTAAAATTGTTTATAACAATGATGGTACTACCTGGATTATCTAATGCAATAAATGAAATTTAAAAATGAGAACTTGCACTTTACGCTAAGCTAAACATTTTTAGTTCTATACTTCATGTCGCTAAAATGAAGGGAAATGCCTTAAAAAAATTAAAATTGTTTATAACAATGATGGTACTACCTGGATTATTTAATGCAACAAATGAAATTTGAAAATGAGGACTTGCACTTTACGCTAAGCTAAACATTTTTAGTTCTATACTTCATGTCGCTAAAATGAAGGGAAATGCCTTAAAAAAATTAAAATTGTTTATAACAATGATGGTACTACCTGGATTATCTAATGCAATAAATGAAATTTAAAAATGAGAACTTGCACTTTACGCTAAGCTAAACATTTTTAGTTCTATACTTCATGTCGCTAAAATGAAGGGAAATGCCTTAAAAAAATTAAAATTGTTTATAACAATGATGGTACTACCTGGATTATTTAATGCAACAAATGAAATTTGAAAATGAGGACTTATACATTAGGGCGGCCCAAACAATTTTAGTTCTTATTTTCTTGCTATAAAGTTAAGCCAAATACCTAGAAAAATTAATAAGAACCCATTCCAATTAAGTAGGTGCACGTAATGCTTTCTTCCTGATAATTTAGTCTATTTATGTGTGTCTCTATGTACAGTTACATGCTGCGCATGTGGTTGACTTTTAAATTAGTTATCCTACATCCTAACTTTATTTAAATAAAACAACTTATATTTTATTATTGCAACATTTTTAATTTCCAAGTATATAGTATATACATATTTATATATTTACAATTATTACATACATACTGACTAATTTTTAAAATTAAAATTCTTACAACAATACACAACATACATTACTAATATCTACTTCTAAATTCTAAACAACAAACCTAAAACTAACTGCTAAACAATATATTACATTTCGGCGGAGTAGGGAAAGTGGCTAAAGTGTTTAAGCCGCTGCTTGCACTTTGCGACTTTCTCCTGCGCCGCCTTCATCTTTTGCCTTAAAATTAAAATTTGTCTATCGCAGTCCGTCACTACACTTTCACTTTGTTCCATCTCACTTATTATTGTTTGTCGCACTTTCAACGCTGCCGCAAGCGCGTCCCTTTGGCTGGGTGTAAATTCACCCAACCACTGAGGCTCGCCTTCCCCACTTGCAATATTTTCAATCCGTCGCTTCTTTAACGCTTTTATTGCAAGCGGAGATTGGGGTCTCTTAAAGGACGGCCTGTGCTCTGTCTCCTCATCCCCCTCGACGACAATAATTTCGGCAGTTGACGCTGCGGAGGAAGTTGGTTGGTCTGTTGGCGGAACACGAGCGGTATTTTTCTTCTGCTTCTTCTTCAGTGACAAACTCCGCAAGGTAGGCATCTTGAGAAGTTTCTCTAGTTTGCCGCCGCCACCACCACCACAACCAGCTGCTGGACTCGCCTCCTTCACAATTACGTCGCTGAGAATGACGACGTTCGACTCACGATCCTGCTGTTGACGGGTAGAAATCTCCGCCACCATCTCAGCACATGCCGCGTCCTCGGCCTGTTCCTCCGCACCCTGCTCGGTCAAGTTGCGCTGCTCCGACACCCATTCTTCCACCGTGCGTGGTGTTAACACTGATGAGGGGTCAAACCCATCTAGCATTGCTTCTTCAGCCGCACTACCGAAACTAAATAAAGACATTAGGTCACTCTCCATTTTTTAACTTTGTTTTTGGTCTTTAACGCCACTAACACAAGTCGTACAACAACTGCGAACTGATCCGCTGCTCGTGCGTCGTCTTCCTTTATACACGTCAAGACCACCCCCACTTCTCAAACCCAGCCAACAAGTTTACCCTCTTCGGTCTTTCTTGACGTCACGACTTCCCAAGGACGAAACTACTTCTACAGCGGATCGTTCGGGTCTCAACTAATTGAATAACTTATTTTATTCTTAAATTTACTTATTTTCCATAATTTCAGTTATATTACATATAAACACTTTTTTTTTCATCTTTCACTTACTAATGCAAACATGGCATTTTAGCTACTTTACATTTAAACTACTAAAACAGTTAATTAAAATATTATTAATATGGACTTTCCAGCGGGCAATTTTTTTTTATAAAAACAATTGTATTACGCGCAATAAATTTTCTGCATTACGTTCAGGGTCTGACTTAAAAAACTCTATGTCTGCATGCCCCCAAGGTAGCGTTTTTGTGCTATTTGGAATTACATAACGTTTATCGTCGTTGTGCGACAGAGCAACTTTATTTATAACCTGCGTATAAACATCATGTAATTCACTTCGAAAGGTTTTCATTTTTCGAAATATTAACCCACCTTGTTCGACGATTTTCCGGTAATCATCTTGATAAAGTTCTTTCTCGATAACACACTTTTTAATCCCTTTAGCTTTTTTCAATTCGTTGCCTACAGATTTTACATAGTAAGCTTTGGCTCCAGTGCCATAAAAAGAAATTATTGGATCACCTGGAAATTCATCCTTCATCCTACCCAATACGGATTTACTTTTAACTATATTGAACTTATTTTCTTCTGGGTAGTTTGATGTATCGAACATGTTTGGGTTTTCTGTTATTGTGCGATAAAAATTATCGGTCGACACTTTTATTATAAGCGAATCAGTGTCGGTGTAAAGTAGGGAAGCATTATTGCCAAACTTTTTCTTAATGAAGTTATAGAAAAAATCATAAATTACTGTTTTTGATATGTCCAATATGGAAAATCCTATATATATTGGTTTATTGTACATAATTTTTAATTTATCCATGTGAATCGCAACAAAATTTTCAGAAAATATGGAGCGGCTATTGAAATTCGGGCGAGAAATTAATGCCCTAGCTCCAACTTTACCGCGACTACTTTCCCATTGAGTAATCAATTTAATGTCTTTTCGCTTTTCCACGTTTTCCATGGTCTTACCAAAAACAGCATTTATTATTAATTTAAAAAGGTCTTTACCAAATTTTGTTGTGGCTGAGTTTCGCAGTTCAGTGTTAAAGTCAATGTATTTCTTTAGCCACTTAGATTGATCGAATTTTAACACTCTATGAGTTTGCATTACCATTAGACCGTTGCAGATGGCTTGTTTTAGCGTTCTATAGTGAACAACATATCTCTTTTTGTCGTTTAAATTCGGAATTAATTTTGGTAATTTTGCTGTCTCGGTAGGAGGTATTATGTTTTCTACTAAGAACGGAAGATCAGAATGTGCATCATGTAATTCTTCAGGGTAATGAACATCCACTTCGAAAACATATCCTTGCGGGCTATCATCGTCAACAGCCAAAATATTTAAATCAAGTATTTCACCTGCTGAGAGCCATCTAAAACCGCCTAATGGTAAAGTTTGGGACATACTATGACCGTATAGGTTTGTTGCATCCAGATAGCTTATAAATGAAGAAGGTTCGTTGGGGTCAAAATTTGGTAAAAATGAATTATTGGCAATATGCATTCTATCTGTACACTGACTTATGCCACCGCGAATTCCCTTTTGGAAAAAATGAATTATATCAATATCCGTTAGCAGTTCTAACTCCACCTTGGTCATGCGCAACATACAATCAAATGATAAACTTGGAAGGGTAAAATACTGCGCAGGATCGAGTTTGTAAACTTTTAAACATGTATCGCGAAATTGCTCAAAAACATCAGTTAATAACAATACGTCAGACTTTAAATATAAATCCGAATAATCACCCAAATTCTTACATGCAAACAAGCGCCACACTTCTTTAGCCCTTACATAGCACTCATCACTGATATGCTCTTCTCGTAAATTATCATAAAATTCATTTTTTGTTGGAAGATTGCGATTATTCATTTTATCGATAGAATCAATAAAACTATAGGGAAAAACGCCTTTTTGACGCATTAAATTAAATTCATCATCGTTAACAAAATGTTTTCGAGTTTCTCTAAATTCATTAGCATTTAAACCATTACCCAAATTTTCCAGAGATGCTGATAAAAATTTAAAGCTGTCAATAAATCGCAACTTTAAATTTTTCCGCTTGGTTTGCCCGGTTTTTCGATCAATGTAGTCATGCATGTAAATACTCTTTGTGAATGATACATATTTCTCCTTACTTTGAGCTATTACTTCAATTTTGTCACCATATCGACATAATTCCTTTATAAACATGTGGCTGTCATAACCACTTAAATTGTGGAAAATAATGGGGATAAAGTTTGGTATTTGATAATTTAAATTACAAATGGAATGTGCGGCACCATATCTTTTCTTGCCAGTTATGTGGCAATGGTCTTTAACTTTACCATCATTACCCTCAAAGGATCGCTCACATATCCCACATGTCGTAGCATTTTCAAATTCTTGTTGCTCAGTGGCTGTTAAATGGTGCATTGGTTTTATATCTTTCAAATATGTATTATAAAGGAACCTTAAATCTGTCTCGATACGATCCACAAAAACTTTGGCGGCATCAGTGCCCCGATATAGCTCAAACTTGGATAAGGAATCATCAAAAGAGCATTTAATTAAATATGCAAAAGAGTATGGCTCATGTTTTAAACTTTTAACAGTATAAGAATTTTGATTATTTGGTTCTACTGTCTCGATAGGTTTTAAAACGGATTCAAAATCCGCGTAAACAACAAAGGGAACACGCATTTGTTTTTCGATACCCTCAAATTTTAAAATATTTTCAGGTACACTCTTTCCAAATTTATCTATTTTGCGATCCATTGAGGGTGTCAGCGCATAGATATGCTTACAGTCATGCTTTTGATGTAATATTAAAGCTCCTGGTGAGCCGAAGGAGATTAAACACCCATCACAAAAATATAATTGCCCATTATGTTTCGATATTTGACTGGAAACTAAACGAGACAAATCTTTTATCCAACAGTAATGACTTTTTATACAGTTTTCTTCACAAACATGCTCATCATCGGAATTTTTAATATTACAATCTTCAGTTATTAACAATAAATTTACATGTATTGGTAGCTTTTCTGTAGCATATCGTAATGGGCCGACAACCTCATAAAGTATTTTATTATTTTTAAAATAAGATTCTAGACCATATACATTAACGGAAATATTATTTAAAGCCTCAAACTTTTTTATGTCACACAATTTTACTGGAAAATCCATACCTGTAAAGTTCAATGAGGTGCTGTAGTGCGGGTAGGAACTAAGTTGTGAGGGATCTGCGACTACCGGAAATAATGCTGACATGATGGCCCAAGCAAAACAACACTGGTCCTGATTCATCACATTGATAATAGCTTTCTTGTATTCGATAAATCTTGGCAACTTTATGTAGGATGAACCACCAATGGGTGCATACTTATTAATATTCACCTCCAAGTATAGAATTTTTTCTAGGGCCCACCCTGCAAAACAAAAAAAAGGATAATTAAATTATCGTATTTCACATTAAAACTAACTATAAAGGGAAACTTTTTTATTCTACCATACCTGAATCTTTCTCTTGAAATTCTGTAGACTGCACCTTCATTGCCTCTACAAATGATTTGTAAACATCCTTCAAATCGCTTCCTACCGCAACTATTTCATTGCTGGTATTAAAAGATTTCTCACTAAACAGTTCCTGCGTTGGAAGAAAATATCTGCCGACAACCACCATATTTATTTTCAACGTATGTTCTCTACGTAGTATCTCCATTATTAACTGCAACACTTTCGATTCAATTTCAGCAAAAAATGCTGAATAGTCCACATGTTCATTTTCACTGCTAATATGATATGATGCGATTCTATTTTTAAATGCAGAATTTATTAGCTGAACACCATCACAGAGTGGCACACAAGATTTATTTTTATGGTCTGACGTTCTTGAATGGGCTGACATCTGTCCACGTGGAACCATTACGTCACATACTGCACAATTCTGCATAGTTGATGTAGATGCACCACCATCAATTCTTCGCCGCTTATCTCCAACAACAGCATTATCAAATCTTTTTCCACAAGATTCTCTTTGATGTCGTAACATATTAGCTGAGCGAGTAAACGACATATCACACTTTTCACACTTGTAATAATTCATGATTGCTAACTATACAATTCACAAACTCGGAACTTGCACTAAGAAATGAAACGACTACAACTCGTTTATATAGATGGCAAGCAGGTGTGCACTATAATTGTCAAGGTCACAAAATCAAGTTCAAGATCAAGGTCAAAGCCGAGGGCAAGTTCAAAGTCAAGGTCAAGTTCAAGGTCAAGGTCAAAGTCAATGTCAAGGTCAAGGTCAAGGTCAAATCCAAGGGTAAGTTCAAGGTCAAGGTCAAAGTCAAGGTCAAGTTCAAGGTCAAGTTCAAGGTCAAGGTCAAATCCGGGTTAGTCAAGTTCATCCAAGGTCATTCGGGTTAGGTCAAGGTCATCCAAGGTCAAGGTCATTCGGGTTAGGTCAAGGTCATCCAAGGTCATTCGGGTTAGTTCAAGGTCATCCAAGGTCAAGGTCATTCGGGTTAGGTCAAGGTCATTCAAGGTCATTCGGGTTAGGTCAAGGTCAAGGTCATAAAAAGTGGAGGGGGGATCCGCAGTTCTCTCAAACTTTGACTACTCCTGTATAATAAATGTACTGACCGCAAATAATTTTTATTGTAAAGATAGGCAACATTCTAAAGTATTATTTTTTGAGTGTAAGTACTATTTCATTCAGTTGCTTTCAGTAATTTTGAAATGGTTACCTACTAAATTTGGGCAATTTTTTAGATGAAATCGTAAATATTTCTTAAACCACTAAAAATAAATTCACATAACCCTATATTAAAAATATCAGCAGCTCTATGCCCATCTTTTTGGCCAATAATATGCAGGGTGTTCCATTTAAACAAATAGAAGTTTAGTTCGCCTAACTTTTTTGAACCACCCTGTATAATATAAGATATTTTTAAAATATGCCACTTTTATTTCCAGACTTCATCTAGCGCGGATCCAGGAGGAGGGTCATGGGGGTCATGACCCCCCCCCCCAAACAAACAGAGGAACACAAAAAAAAATTATGTAATCATAATTGTGTATAACCAACGATGTGTGCAGCGTTGCGCCTTTTGTCTCATCGCAGTTTGAGTCCAGCCCCCCCCCCCTTGACCATATTCTGGATCCGCCACTTTGCTTGTGTTGAACTGTTGAGTCGTTTTAGTCATTTGTTTAATTATTGTTTTTAGACAGATAGGGAATAGTAAAATGTCGTGTAGTTTGGTATTAAGCCGCAGTAGCGTAGCTAGGGCAGGGCAACCGGGGCCCACGCCAGGGGCGCAAGCCTCGGGGGCGCGAAATTTTAGGCTGATAAATCACGCCGCTTGACTCTTGAACTACGTACGTCAAATATAACAACAAATAACCCTCTGATTAAAAAAAAATAAATGTTTGGTGCTTTTTACCGTTAGCATCAATGGCGGATCCAGGGGGGGGGGTCATCTTTTAATGGTTGATAGATTTATCCCTTAGGAAACAATTGCCAATGTTGGATTTTCTTAAACTGACAGAAAGTTTAATATACATGGTGTTAAAGAAGACGATGTTTTTTGCTCCAATTTCAATAGCATATAACTTTCACAATAATATTTTTATATGTTATCACTGAACGTCAATTAAATCACTGGTTTATAGCAAAGAAAGTAATTTGTCAAATTTTTGATATCTGCTATATTTTAAGAGATACCGATTTTTTTGAAAAACCTTGCTTTCCTTAATTTTTTTGGTAGCTAAATTCCACTGCGCTTTGTATCGTGCAAACTTTGCAAGTGATTATTATACCTTATAAAAAGTTTGTTTATGTTCAGTAACAACAATAATAATTGTTAATTTTAAGTGTTGTGTTAGAAATTAGTAAAAACATTTTTTCCAAAAATTAAATTAAAAAATTATATTTTTTTAAATTTTGTAGACACACTGTATACTATACCTGTAGGTGTGGTATGAAAAACTAAAAAATAAGGAAAAAAAAAATTAATAAATAATTGTTATACACTTGTTCAATGTAAATATTAGAATAGTGGACAAAAACGAAATTTGAGCGTTGCGCTCTAAAATTTTTCGCTGCGGCGCTACTTTTGCGCCTTCGGCGCTATTTGACCTTCCCTAGAAGTCATTTCTGGATCCGCCACTGGTTAGCATATGCATTGAATCTAAAAATGGTGTCTTTAAATTCCTGTAAACTACATGGTAGCTAAATTCTTCATTTCGAATATAAAATTTCTTAAAGGGCTCAGTTTAAAAGAAGCATTTATTTTAGCAAAAATAACGTCTGCCATTAGTAGGTCGGGTAGATCCTTTCCTTTAATCAAAAATGTAGGACTTCATTAAGGGGGGGGGGGGGGCGCAAAATTATGGAGCTTGCCCTGGGCACCATAGTTCCTAGCTACGACTCTGTTAAGCCGTAAAGCATAAAGCATTTAGAAATTTTGTGGTAAATTACTCTATAATTTTCAATAAGCGTAGAGGAATGCTTTCAGCGGATCTAATAACCTATTATTAAAAAAAATAAAAAAACAACAGTTTCTTGTAAATTAAACCAATAATTATATTGTCTACTGTGTACGGCAGCTTATAGTCCACACTTTAATAAAATTGGCATTATGATACGATATTTTTGCTGAAAGCGCGAGCGTATGTCAACGTTGGTTAATAATATATAATAGGTAAATACTTAAGAATTTGGAATAGAAGTAACAGAGCAGCTGTTAAATAAAATATATACCTATATTTTGAGGCGTATGTATTTGTATACCTACCTGTAGGTATATGTCATGTATGTAAGTGTTTGTATGACTGTCTGGATTTCATATGGTTTTCCACTTTATTGAGAATATTTTTAATTAAAGGTGTTAAGAAAGTAGGGGATCATATTATTTTCCAATGAATGATAAAATTTAATTATATTGATCCGTAATAGTTATTTATATTACTAGTACGGTATGAGCTTCTCGAGCACTCGTGTGGTTACTACGACTCGGTCTACGACCTCGTCGTACCAATATTCCCCACTCGTTACTGTAATGAGCCTAACCGTACGTGTGATATACAACATTTTATATAAGACCCAGAATTTTGGTTTTTTATGATTTTTTCAAAATGGTTTTCATATTTATGCAGTGACATTACACAAAAAGTGACAGTGACTGACGGAACAAAAAAAATCATAGTTTGATTAAAAATGTGTAATGTAATAAGTTCATTGCACCACTGAGTGATGTAATTAGTTCATTACATCACTCAGTACGATAATATAGTATATTACATAACGCAAACAGGCTAAAATGGATTATGTAATAAGCTCTTTTCGTGTGGGTCTTATATAAAATGTATTTATGAAAACTTCTTTTATTATTTTGGAGATTTATTATATAATAATAGCATTAATACACAAAAGTGAAATATATTACTTTTCTGTGAATGACCCTCCCCCAAACGAGGTTCTGGATCCGCTCCTGGACTTCATGCTGTTTCAGTATTTTTGATAAGTTCTTCGATAAGGATATAATCTTCCGTCCCCGCTTCGTTGGCGGACCCAGGATAGTTGAGCAGTGGGGGCGAAGCTGTGGGGGCTACGAGGAAACTGGCTCTGGGGACTTAAGCCCTAGACCCCGTGGTTCCGACGCTTATGATCAGTATACTCGTTAATCGAAACAAAACTATTATACTCATTATACTTTCGTAGTTATGGTTTCCCGATCTTTTATTTATTTATTTTTTTTTACAAGAAGTTCCACTTAAAATAGCGAAGTTGTCCTATCCCTGAAAAATAACATTTCTACTTTTTATCCTTTCCTATACAGGGTGTCCGGATAAGGATACGGAGCGACCATATCTCGAAAACGATACGTCTCACAGATTTGAGAAAAAGAACTATGTACTATTATAAAAATTGCCAAGAGAAATTCATTTAAAATAATTTCAAGTTAAGAAAATGGCCGAAAGCGGGCGTAACGGCACATTTATTTTTAAAAATTTATCTTACGGCAATAAATGCCACTTAACCGTATAAAATAGTATATTAAAGTACAAGTTTTATAAAGCTCATTTTAGCGCACGCATCCATGTTAATAACGGACAAGTGCGCTAATAGCTTCATAAAACGTGTGCCTTATACTATTTTTTCTACTTTGGCATTTTTTTCAACAAATAAATCCATATTTAAAAAGAAAATAAAACATACAAATTTTCAAAATTTTTAGGCCTAAATTTTATGTTGGTAATACAATCAAATTATTTATCATGCATGGTAGCCTTGAAATCGGCAAATAATTTTATTTCCGTGTCAGCCATTTTGTCACGAAGTTGTCTAATTTTTCTAACATACCTACATAATTTTAAAATATGGGGCAAGATGAGTTTAGTTTAACTCCCCCAAAGTTAAGGGAAATTGCATTGAATTTCATAGTTCTATGTTTTATAATATAGTAAATTTGTAAGATTATTTGATATTTTTTTAACTCATCTCCATTTCATAGAATTACCAAACAAACACGACAGCAAAATAAAACATTTCTGAACATCATTACCAATACCAACCTTAGAAAAATAAAGAAAACTGTTTTATAAAAAGTTCATTACGATACTGAAAACGATGTCGAAACAGCTTTTTATGAAACCAAATTAGAAAAACAAATAAATAACTAAAATCAGTAGATCGTTCCTTTGAACTTTTATTATTGGTATTTTTTCTTTTCGAATCTCGCCTAATAAAGGAATGGGGGAAGCCTTTAAGACATTTTTAAAGAACTGTCATTATGTCGTTATCGTTCTACGGAATTTCTTGAACTTGGATTTGCTTGAAAGGGAATTCCTTGGAATTTAAGAAAATGATTCGGGAATTGTCACAAGTTTTCTAAAACAATTTTAGGTAGTTACTGTTAATCAATCTAACTTATATTTCTCGATTTTTCTCGGTAGTTGGAGGGTACAACTTTTTTGGTAGTGTAGGAGAGAATTTTCATTGAAAACGACTCGTCTAAACCGCAAATCAATATCATTTACCGATACCCGGTGTACTCACAATAAGCAAGATACCAACTAATTTCATGACCTATTATGTAATAAGCTATAAAAGGTATAATAAAAGGCCAAGGGGCCAAACAACATCGATAACACTGAATAAAATATGAATATGAAAATGTACACCCATCTTAGAACTAATTAGCTATTTAGCGATAAAAAAATCAAAAATGTTAAAAATGTTTTCCATCTTATTCTAAAAACTGCAGAGTAACGTGAACTCCTCTGTAAAAACCGCAACTCAAAACCTTTAAGCTGGATTTATAAACTCTAAAAGTTAACGAGGTTGAGGTTTAGTTGGTGTTGGAAATAGGAGTTCAATTTAAACTAAAGGGAACACTGAGTTCCTTTTATACACTCGTTCATGTTGTTGATGTAAAGCTCATGTAAGGTTCGAAAACTTCCCGGGTAGTTCGAGATAACCAATTTTTATGCTCGGAGTTCGGAATATCAACCTCACAAACTTGATCATAACTTCAACCTCACCAACTTTTCGAGTTTATAAATCCAGCTTAATTCGTTTGTGACTTATTAACATTTGAAATGTGTCAAAATACTGTGGGACACCCGATATATTTCGCAACGGTCTACAAACTCCCCTATATTCTTTGATTATGCATTCTTTTATTTTGCAGCTTACAAGAATTTCTCAAAGTTATCACCGTTTACTCGTAAACACTTCTCACATATTTTCGTAATTCTACGTAGTGCACTTAAAATAATTACACATCGTATTTGGAACTCTCTGAATGTCTGATGGTTGACATTATATTTAGTGCGTTAATTTTTATTTTGTATATTATAACCCTACAAAAAAAGTCTAAAACTGACAAGTTAGGTCAATATTCTGGAAAGGTGCCATCTAAAAACCATCTAACCATTAGGAAATTCTGAGCTGGAACTATTCATATTGCCACTGGCAAAATAGCTTCAAACGATGTTAACCAATCACTATCGAATTTCAAAGAAAATGCTTCTTTCAGTAACAAAAAGTTTGAAGATAGATTAACGATTAACAGTAAAGTCTGTTTTTGGAAAGTTGCTAGGGATTAGACAAAGACTTTTGCTTTTGATAATTTTGGTTACAAGAAAAATGAAATATAAAATATGATCAATCCTGAATTTATGTTTCGAAGAATTATTACTGCAGCGCAGTATAAAGAACTCAATTTTGCTGATGTTCTTACTTACGAGTCCTATTCCAGTATCAATTTTTCATAAACAACACAAGGAGAAATACTGCCAAATCTGAATTGGTGAACAAATTCTCGAAAACACTGTATGAACAACCTCTAGAAATTAAATAATATTTTATTGATGGTCTGGTGCTGTTGCAACAGTTAAATGAAAAAGCATTTAAAACTTTTGAAGATGTGTTCTTCATTTATAAAGAGAATACATATCGCAAGGAAATATCACTTATATTCGATAGACACGATATAGAAGGCTTTATTAAAGGTTTGGAAAGACAAAATAAAGGACAGAACAAAGTTAGAACATATTTTATAATAAGCTCTAGTAGTGTACCTACCGCACTATACAAATTTTCTAAAATCGACGATAGACAAGATGCCTTTGATTAGATTCATAACCCAACATGTAATTAAGTTAAGACAAAAATTGTCTAATAACAAAGAAGTGGTACTTGCGAGTGGATGGAAATTCTTGTATAAAGGTAAAGCCTTTATTTATAAAAAAAATTAAACCGCTGTAATTATTTTAATAATTGTAGGTATCAAACTGTGTTACAACTGAAGATAACTCTTTACGGTGTACCTAATCATGAAGAGGCAGACATCCGACTAATTTTTTACAATATCAATGAAAATACAGATCAAAATATTATGGTAAAATCAGACGATACTGATGTTTTAATTGTACTACTCTATTATAAACCATTATTATTCGATTAAGTAAAATTAACAACCTCTAGAATACTACAGAATTTTTTTTGCTTCGTTTGCGGAAATTTGCGAAATCCCAAAGGAGTCTCACACTTTTGTTTTGATCAAAAGATTTTTTCTGTATTTTCATTCCATTTGAAAAATTCTGTCATCCAACTTGTCTAGTGGTAATTTCCACTACTGAAGAGTCGAACCAAAGACGAAACGATCGTGAGAGCGCCTCAGTCAAAACTGGGCTTATTTTAATTTTGTATCGGAAAACGCATTGGCGAACCAAATCCGGTTTCCCAAAACAATTTTTGATTTTGTGGGTTACTCATAGCTTTCGATCTTGTGGATCTCATTAGTAGGACAAAGAAGTCCTAGAGCTTGTTAATTTTACTTAATTTTGTATTTTGACAGTTCAAGAATGATTTGCTCTAAGGAGAGAACAATGTTTGTTCCAAAAGTTTCAAGAAAGGATATATAAATGGAATTGTGGGACATTTTAATTCATTTAAAGGCAAGGAAGAGAGATTTTGTTAGAATTTGAGAGTGAATTCATTTTGTTGAAGACTCATTATAAAGGTTTAAAACGTATTATGAAAATTATTTGGGGGTACTTAGGACCTAAGGTCCTATCACCCGTAATTAAGTAAGTCACATGTTTTGTAGAGAACTAATCAATCATGATTGATAAGAAAATTAAAACTTTTTTAAAAAA
Source organism: Polydrusus tereticollis (assembly GCA_963920685.1). Classification (NCBI taxonomy): domain Eukaryota; kingdom Metazoa; phylum Arthropoda; class Insecta; order Coleoptera; family Curculionidae; genus Polydrusus; species Polydrusus tereticollis. Next base: position 94,047,464 of record OY987333.1, read on the forward strand.
ATTTTTAAAAACACAAAGTCTTTAATTTAATCTTTAATTTATATACCCTCAAAGATGGAAACGGGGAGACAAACACAATTAAAATGAGAACTGAAAACGTGTTCAGAATCAATTCTTCCTTGCCTTTAAATGAATTGGAATGTCCCACAATTCCATTCATATATCCTTTCTTGAAACTTTCATGAAAAGAACATCATCTTTCTTTAAAACATTACTAAATATGACAAACATTTCATAAGTACTTTTAATTCAAATTTTGACTTAAGGTTTAACTATGCTGATTTCATTCACTGCTTAATACATTCTCAAATTTCAAATCTTAAAGCTCCATCAACGTCACCTTTCACCATTAATTTTCTCTTTTTCGCCAAAATGTAGCTAACACCAACAGCAACACTAATTTTGTCTCCTGAAAATGAAGGTCACTACCTTCGAAACATGTAGACGAGTTTTTATTATAAAATTGAGCCTTTGATTGCTCCTTATTAAATCAGTGGAGAAAGACTTTTTGACTTTCTTCACTCTCCCCTTATAGCCTGCCCCATAAATAAAAATCAAGCGCAGCGAGATCTGGGGATCTAGGCGGCCATGGAAACTAGCTTTTTCGTCCGATCCAGCGGTTCGGGTATCTTTGGTTCAAAAAGTCACGAACTATTAGAGGAAAGTGTGCAAGACACCCATCATGCTGAAAGCACATGCTCCTTCTCTAATAGAGGCGGCAATTGGTTCCTTAAAAAATTTAAATACCTATCGACATTGAAATGTTCATTAAAAAATTACTTTACGGATAGCATTAGATTATTTTATTTTTGTTTAATGCGTACGATTTAAAATGTGATTCGTTTGCTAAAATTTTAAGAATAAAATTAACTTTACGCTATTACAGTTTAGTTGTTAAATAATGTTTACATTTTTGTTTTTGCCTTTAGATCGATCAACTTATTTTTTTTTTATTCTAGGCGAGAATAGACACAAAATAAATGCATTAAAAGTGATAACATTTCAATAATTTAATTTAGTAATTATTCTTGATATTGAACCTTATGACAACAGAATCTTTACATTCCTTTCGTTTAACGGTAAGCATTACGGTACACATAAATTTTTTAAATTAAAATAATGATTTGTAAATAACTCGAAAACAAATAAAGATATCGAACCACGGTTTTCGCCAAAATGTAGCTATTTTTATGCTCTATAAGCTGAATAAGAATTTATCATATCATATATTTCTAATAAGACAATTTGAAAAAACGAAATCCTGTTTAAACAGCGACACCTAGAAGACGCAGTATATGCACTAGCGACAAGTCGGTTTTTTAATAAGTGTAAAAGTATTAAACGCGCCTAGGTTGATTAAATTTGGGTAAAGCATATGGAAGATACAGCAATTTCAAAAAAATTCCACAAGCTTATTCCCCCACCCATATTTTCGAATATATAAAAAGTCTTAGAAACAAGTTTCCGCAAAAATTAACGAACTTTTCCGTCATTAAAACAGTACCTTAACGTAGCGATTATCTGATAAAATTTTACTTTTTTGATATATCCTATTAACTGTGCCCCTAGCGATAATTTTGGAAACTTGAAAATATTACACCCCGTATTATGTCAGTATTCTTATACTATTTTTTCGTATTCTTTTGTTAGAAAAGTGTGAAATTAGGTTATTTAGAAAAAATTTTATAAATATTATATTCTATCTTTAGTAGGTAAAATAACATCTTCTCAGACGAGGATACATATTAGGAACAAGCGTCCGAGGCCGAGGATATCATTTTCCTACGAGGTGCACATACTTTTTTTTCTGAAATCGAAAATAAAATAAAATAAATAGACAATACAATAAAATATAAAATTAAACAAAAAGGATATTATGTACGGGAATATGTTACTTTCCATGCGTAGGACTGGAATGTAAATTTCTTGTGCCATTTTTTGATTGTTGCTAAGCAACGGACTAACATATTAGAATAGGGTGTTTTGGAACCTGCAGATGCGTCAAAAACTTGACATTCTTGATCGATTTCAGAAAAAATATTTTCCTGTTATGACAAATTTTCTTTATTTTATACAGGGTGTTTCTTATAAGTGTCCTATATTTCACCGGATAATTCCTGAACTATTTCTAAGATAAAAAGTTTATATTAAGATGTGGTCTAAAACGCTTCGTTTCCAAGATATTGATATATATATGATTTCATTTTCATTTTTTAGATTTGTCTCTTTCATTATTAAAAAAAAACGAGCGAAGTAATACAGCTTTATTACACTGATAAAATTAATTATTTGAATTAAAAAAATTTTCCATTGACTCAAATAAATATTTGTTTCCTATTAGCCAAACAAATATGTATTTGAAAAATACCAAGGAATTATTTGCCTCAATTAGTATTATCTGATATGATACAAATTACTTTTTAGTTGGAATTAATCACTGAATACAAACTTCAAGCAAAATTTATTTCCTAAATACTAACCTAAATTAAATAAGCCGCTTCAATGACTTAAAGTAAATAGGTTAACAGTTAAGTTAACAAAATGTTTATTTGATTGATATTTATACATATTTTATTAAGTAGATATTTGTTTTACTTTTGTTCTACATGTATTTGCTGTAACAACAACGTTATTTAATTAAACAATTTAAGTGATTGGATTTAAATAAACCGGTAATTTCCAATAAAGTCGTTGTTTTTTTATTCAAGTACTTAATTGTTTAACTTGTCTCTTATATTTATTTAGACCAAGTACGATTTTATTTGGTTTAAATACCTTTTTAAATTTTAAATAGATCAGAAAGTTCATTCAAATCAGTTCTTATTTTACCCAAGTACGTGTTTATACAGACGTCACATAAAAATAAGAAATAAGCAGATCAAATCCCCTATTGCTATTGAATGTGGTTTAATCAGTACCTATACCATAATAATCACAACTGACAAACCTTATCAAATTGTTTAGAGTGTTCAAATAATAAGGCAAACCAACAGAAACAAACACATTTTTGTCTAAAATAAAGGTTATAACAAATTACGCGCACGCGCACAACGATTTGCACATAAAAATAACATAAAAGTTAAAAAATAACCATCTCTTATTTTATTTCTTGTTTTTATGTTTGTTATTTGGTTCTATAAACGTCTTATGGCAGATCTGTAGATTCAACTCTTATTTTATTTTTATGTCATGTTATTTTGCTGTGTAAATCCACCATTAATTGTTGTTCCCCTTAAAATATACGTCAATAAAACATTATAGAGAAGTTAATACCTTTGATAAAAAATTAAATACAGACAAATTCGCAAATATTAGGTACCTACAATAATTATTAATATTATATTAATTATATTATATCTTTTACGTTAGAAGGTTTGATAGGTATTGAAATATGGTGAAAATTGAGAAAAACTGTCTCATTTCTAACACGATTTAAAAAAATATACCTAGGTAGCTATGATTTATAAATAGCTAGCTACATTTTTCTAAAAAGATTTTGTGTTTAAAATTTTAAATTAGGTATTATAAGTATCTTTTCTTTGCCTCTTATCCTATTTTTTTAACTCGTTTCATGCGTAACTAAAATATTCAAATATAGTTTCCTACCTTGAAAAGTATCTAACAGATGGGATGTACCCCAATATTCTAAATAATAAGTCATATTACGTTTATCCCCCATATCTTATTTTTAATTTTTACTGGAACCACTAACTTATGTGCCACTAATAAAGAAGATTTTACTCTCACTCATAAATTTCTACAAGACAAGATTGAACACCAATAACCAAAAACGCGATGATGATTTATCAGGACACTTTTGTATAACTAATCAAATTACTCAAAGCCCCATAAAATGTTCGGCATTGAATGATTTAAATTAGGGTTAAAGGTATTTAGTTCTTAACTTTAAATGTACTTCGATTAAATAATTTGTTATTTGTAAATATTTGGTTGTTTTATATTAAGGATTTAATGTAAATACATAATTATTTAGTTTAAATGACCTGGATATTTAAATATTTTTCTATTGGGTGATTTAACTAGCGATTAACGGAATTTAGTTCCTAAATGAAAATTAGTTCGATTAAATAATTAGTTATTTAGATTTTGTTATTTTAGTTGTTTTAGGTAAGATATTTGTTTGAAAGGTTCCATGATTTGACACAAATCCACCAACAGTCAAATAATTTTACAAATAAAACGAAATACTCTCATTTATTTCAGTTAAATAAAACTTAGTTAATTAAAATCACATTTATTTATTACCAATAATTATTCACCAAATAAATCAAATTATTTGATTAAGTGAGCACAGTTTTATCAGTGTACTATTTAATATGACCTGCAGAGCGATGGTTTTTTTCGGGGCTTTGAGACATTTTACCCCCGCACGCACATTTCTTTTATGATTCACGAACGGTACATTGCTCAATTTACAACTTACACTTGAGTTTAAATTTGATATTTACAAAAATACAGTTATACAGGCTGTCGTTAAAAATACGAGTGTGCTCCCACATAGGTATACTTTTTTATATTTAGTAGAATAAAATTTATTACTGTTATATATTTTTTAAACGCTTTTTGAAATGTACCTTTTAGAAATATTGTATTGATATTAGTGTTGGGAAAATCGTATTATTTTAATAATCGGATTATCAGGTTATGAATGATTTCAATAATCGCATCATAATTCGAATTATATATCATTCTTAATAGACATCGAATATGGGCGGTCACCGCCAATGAGTGCTACCGATCGCCGATTATTGTCCCCGACAGTAGCGAGCTGTTGCCGTTAGATTATTATTTTCTTTATTACTCCAGTTTTCTTTAAAAGTTTAAAATATAATAACCTAAACAAATCAACTATTTATAAATCTAACTAATTTAATAAAGTCGGAGCGACAGAGCGATTCTGAAAAAAAGAGCAAGATCTCGCTCGATTGAGGGAGCTATGGCAACGCCGGTTAAGGCCTGGAAGATTGCAGAACGATTTTGAGTGATTGAATTGCGAACATTTAGATTCTCATCATTCGAATCAAATAATTCGAATTATATTTTCATAATCGAATGATAACGATTTTTTTAAAAATTGGATTATCGATTATTTTTACAACATCATTAATTAATATAATAAAAAACAAAATTGACTCTCTTTCTCGAATATAATGACCATTGTCCGCTTAGCCATAACCTGCAATCTGGTGATTTCGGCGTAGACAGTATGGGAAAACTACGCCCAGTATGACGTTCAGCTTAGTTACTTCATTTGTTTACACAACAAAATTTAATATTATATATGGTAAATACGTAATGACGCAAAACTGGCTACTAAAAACAATTACTTTTTATTATCTATTTAAAACAAATTATAATTTTAAATATTTATTACCAATATTTAACAGGTTATTTAAATTTAACAAACCTCTATATCCGGTTGTAAAAAGTTTTTAACGTATTAGCGCCTGGGATGAAAAATGCAATGATGAAGCACAAAGCACAATGAAGCATGTAAGTGTAGCACAACTGACGTACTTAACTTTTTAAGTTAAGGGAAAAAGGAATATTTTGTTTTCAAAACTAAACTTAGTAGGCCGAGGTGGCACAATTGGAGGACACAAGAACTAAATTACGGAAGTTATTACTAAAGATGAGTTGCGGATTCCTCGAAGTACATGGTGCCGCTCCGACAATCTGACACCCACCAGGTTAATGCTGTGCGTGTGGGTAGCTCTGGAACTGAGTACATTAGAAATGGCGGAAATATCAAACAGTTGATGCGATTTTTCCACTTTTTCAAAAATCGCAATTTTTCTTTTTTTTTATTACTTACTGCATTATTTCCGTAAATTAAAAATTTTTAGTACATACTGAACTTGTTTTGTGTTAGTCATTATTCATCATAAGTTACCCAAGCTTATGCGTATCGCACAAGAAAAAATATTTTATTCTTGTGCGTATAAGTTAATATTGTTATCATCATGCACATAGATAATGTTGATTGCAGCTCGCAATTTTTCAATAAAAATTAATTATATTGTATAGACAATAAACGTAATTTTGAAAATGCATATTTTTTTCGTGTAAATAACCATTTTGCCAAATAGCAAATGGATTTTTCTTTCTAACGCTAATTTCAAGTCAACAAATTCTTGTAAGGGACTAAGGATTCGTATTTTCTTCTTTTGTTTCGAAATAAATACAGATTTGAACACAACCTATTAATATGAAACTTACAGCAATATTTTTTGGTAACAAATGTATACAATCGATGTGGAGTGTCCGGAATTAGAGTCTCTATGGGTACATGGATTTCGCCCTATTAAAAGAGCTATACAGGATGGTTCAAAAGTCTGGCATAAAATTAATATTTTTTTTGTAAGTTATTTTTAAGAAAAAAACACTGAAACACGGAAATTGTTGTTCATTTTTCCGTAATATTTTCAGCCCCCTCCGTTCCACCCCTTAACTTCTAGCTAACCCAACTTAGTTTTAAATGGCAACCTAGGTCACATCCCGATGAAGCTGTATGAAAAGGTCTCCAAAAACTGAATCCTGCTGATTTCGTTACGGTAAAACGAGCCCAAATGAGTTTTCCCCAACTTTTTAATTTTTCCAATTTTCACCTCGGAGTTCTCAATCCGCAGCCCATTACCAACATATTTACATAAGCAGCTTTTTAAAATTCGGAAAATTGACAGAGAACGGTATACTGCATAATTACCAGCCTATTTTCGAAAGGTATAAGCATTCATAACAATTTATTTAACTAGAATGGATAAACTTCAACGACCTGAAAGATTTGACACTAATCAGAACTTTCCCAAAGCTGCTTAAGAATGAACCCATTGGAAAGTAAAATATGACAATTTCATATCATTTATCAAAAATATAGACAATGATGGTAAACTCAAACTTTTAATTCATTTTATCAGTCATACAAACTACGATTTTATTATCGATTGCAAAGCATATAAAGAAGCTGTTAAAAATCTAGATTCTATTTTTATCAAGCCTTAAAACGAGGTATATGCCAGACACCGTTTTACTACTAGAAAACAACAGCCTGGCGAGACAATAAGTAAACATTTGCAGGAATTAAAAAACTTAGCAATGACAGGAATTTTAAGGCTGTAACTGCTGATGAAAGCTGCGATGATTATATAAGAGATTATTTTAATAATAATACTAAATCCTCTTTATTTAAAAAGTATATTACATATCAATGTTCATAATAATTTTTTTTTACTATTAGCAATCACCATTATTTACTCCATTTCTCTAATAAGAAGTAAAATTTCTCTACCCAGGGAAATAACGATAATAAATAATCACCTAGGTGAATGATGAAAAACTTTCTGTGTAATGAAGTTAAATTACACACGATTTTACCACTCTTACTCACAGTTTCAAATTCTTAATAAAACAGGAAGTTTTATCATAAATTGATAAAAGATATTTCAAAAGGAAACTATCATATTAAAATGTCAACACGACAACAAATTTTCTACAAACCAACATTTAAATCGCATTTCTATAGTTTTATTTTTCCCAGACTACTTGATTTTCAAAGTATTTTAAAAACTAGGCAGAGATAGTTAATATAAAGGCGAATTAAATATGTGATATTTTAGTATGAGTAGTAGAAAAAAATCTATATTATATACCTCAGTTGAAAAAGCTGTTATATATTCACTTCTCAACCTAGATATATATATATATATATAATGTACTATTAACTTTACACATGTATCACATTGCTGTTATTTATAAATTATTGTTACTATACGTACATAATGGAATTACCTCGGATGCATACGAGGTATGAAGGTAATTATAGCAGAGGTTTTTCGGATTTTACAGTGTAATTAGACACCGCTCTAATATATCGGAATCTGCACTTCTTTTATGAGAAAATGTATTAAACAACAAACAGCTAGACACCAATCATTTCAAAGTCTGCGTACGCCCCTGTCAAGGGATAAGACAGGTGTGTTTATTAATGGATGCGAAGTTAAGCTGAGAGATCAAGTGGGGTTGTGAGCAGGTAACAGGTACGTTTATTTAGTTATGGTTTTATATAAGGGTACAATGATGATAATAGCACCCTCGACGTCAACCCACCCCTTATATTGGTTGTGTGGCACCTGTAAGGTTAATTTGGATGATTACGGTTCAATAATAAATCCCAATTCGGGGAAATAAGATAGGTTGTAAAGGGTAGCTCTGAAGGGAAATATATAAAATTTTATAATTATAATAAAAATAAATGATTAGTATAATTTAAAGGAAGCACACTAATAGACCTAGTCATAGTAAAGAAAATTCTGTAATAGATGCTATAAAATAATATTCTTAGGGCTTGTATAATTTGTATACCGGCGGAACTAACGACCGCGCGGCGTAGTATTTCAATTATTTTTAGGTAAGCTGAGTAATCCAAGTTCCTGGCAGAATAATTTTTATTAGGAAGCTCTAATTTATTACAATTAGGACAATAAAGACTATGGTAGGAATAAAAGTCTGTCTAAACCACAAATACATTTAATAATAGAAGGGGGATCTTTACATGATAGTAATTTATCTAGGACATGTTTCGACCTTAAAGATGGTCATCTTCAACAATAATAATAGATTTTTCAAATTATAATCATGGCTCGGGGATTAAGCTTTGAGACATACGATACAGAAAAGTTACTGAAGGTTACTTAAAGTTTTAATATATATAAAAATAATATATAAAGGGTGGGATATTTTATACCTTTAAGAGAATATAAGGTAGCAGGTCCGTTCCAACCCGGGGGTGTCAGAGGTGCAGGGCACGCGGGCGGCAAGTCAAGGGGGTGGCAATAGCCGCCCGGTTAAAAAAAAAATTTAAAACTAATTTATTAGTAAAATTTAGTAAAATATTATCATTATACTAGGTAACTGCTTAGAGTAAAAATGCATTTTATAAGTATAACTGGAAATAAACAAACAACATTGATTTAAAAACGCTACTCCACGTCGCAAGCAGTTGGGAAATACATTGTTTGTTTTTGTTTTAACAGTTTTTAACCCATCATCTCATCAAATCGCTTGACAATTCTATGCTTTATATTAACTTTTAAATAATATGTAAAACATGGTTAAAGTAACGATAAAAATGTGTACCTTACGTAGAGGTATGTCGGGTTTCTACAGCATTTGTGGTTTGTTTAATAGCGTGAATTTATTCTTAAGTTTTTTTTTATTTTCTTATTAAAATGTTTTCTTTCTGCAGCAAGAGTTCTAAACTAAGTTTATTATTTTGTTTTAATACATTTCAAAATTAAGAGTAAGCGTAACTAAATTTTGAATTTTTCTTTCCACTTAGTGGTAAAAAATTTACGAGATATCATTAGTAGGTTTTAAAAATTAAAATTCGGTATAGGCGCGTGGCTGGTGCAAGACTTTAGCAACAATATATATAATTGAGAAAGTAGTACATACTTGCAGTGGAGTTCACGTAAAGAAAACAAAACAATCAATCAATTTATTCCCAAGCATTCCTACACAGAAAAAAATATTCACCTGGTAAAAATCATTTCCGGAGTGGTAAAAAAAGCAGCGGTAATATTAACACCCGGATCAACATAATTTACCACATTTTTACACTCATATGGGACCAAAGTTGTTGTATTAAATTTGCCTATGAATTTAACTCTCTAAAAAGTTAATTTTGGTGAATTGGTGTTATTTATTCCATTTTACACTCCATCAGGAAAATTAAATACAATGACAATTAATTAAACCATATTAGCGTGTAAATAAATCCCGCTAGAAGGTTATTTTAACAGATTGAGTGTAAAACTTATTCTTTAATCGTTTTTTTACACGACCCCGGGTAAAAATACCTAAACCCGTGTTACCGAAAAGACAGGCGGCAGCAAGTGGTGTGAAATTCTAGGAATTGACACATGACGCCAACGCTACAAGCAAATTCAACTTTCAAGTCAGTCTGATGGTGCTCTTTGAACGTGATATAGAATAATGTTAGATTTAAATTAAAATATAGAAACAAAGCAAACTGCCAAATGAGCGTGCCTCTTCTGAGGATCTTGTTAAATTGGGTAAGCATATTAACGAAATTTAATAGAAACCTTACTAATAAGTACGCCATTTTTAAGAAACTAAGTAGGTATTTACATTGTTACAGTTCTCCCTTTACCTTTTAAATTATTCTAATATAAGCTTATAATATAAATGTGTATTCTTTTTTTATAAATACTTAGGTACCTACCTACTTATTTTAGTTCATAGATTTCCAAATAAATATACGATTAATATAATACTCGTCATTTTCATTCTTTTATATTGTTCCAAAGCATACTTTTATTTAGTTGTTTAGTGTTCTAAGTATACATATATTTATTATGTTATTTGTTTGTTAAGCTTAACAATAAGGTACATTATACGTAAATATATATCTGTTTAATTTACTAAATTGTTAAACTATACAGGGTGTCAATTTGAAAACTTCCCACCCTTACTATCTTTCTGGCAGTTAAAAATATGAAAAATCGGAAAGACACGTCAATTTCATTTATAAGGGGGACACTTTAAGTGAATAGTTTTAGCATTCTTGTTTCAAGCCCCTAGGAGGGGTATATGTCACCCTTAGAATCTTAAATAGGAATGGGGGTCAAGTGGCACATCGTTTTAAAGAGCGTTCAATTCTCTTTTCAGTGGTTATCCTACTTTGTTGCTTTTTGTCCAGAAGTGTCCGAATAATCGCGTTTCAAAGTTGCAGAAACCATTAAGCTTGCCTGCATTGAGATTTTGGTTTTCAGGTTAGTGTTTACACAAAAATTATTGCATTTGGTCTCCTTATATGAACGCCCAGTTAGTTTGATACGGGATTAAATGACTTAAACAAAGTGGAAAGTATTCTAGCCCTGGGTAGACTATTTTATTATACTCACTATAGTAAAGTCACACCCAAATAAAATAAAATTTACACTACAATAATATAATATTTACACTAATTAATCACACAAAACCATTAAAAAATGGTTTACTTACACCTCTCATTATTTCTTTTACACCCTAGAAGGATAGGTTTACAATCTGTGAGTTTAATTTACACACGATTGTGTAAATGTACCTACCCATAAATTAGAACAATTAACACTCATGGAAAAGTAAAGAAACCATACAAAAATGTCTTTTTTACAAGATATACTGATTGGTTAATATACCCTATTGAGTGTGGTCCTATATGTACCACCATTGAGTGTTAAATTTAACACTCAATTTTTTACTGTGTGCAAGCGAATGTACTACATTTACGTCATTATTGTCGTTTACAAGTCGAACGTCGCCTTGTCCTTTTCAAACTCAAGAAGTTGGGCTCTGAGCTTTTTGGAACCCCATTTTGTTCGGTTTACGTTTTGTTAATTTAGTCTAGTAAGGTTTATTGGAAGTAGTAAAATATGGATCGCAAAGTAAGTACTACCTACGTAGTTTTAATCATTCACATTATGACATTGTTATGAAAAACAGGTTCCCCATATTTCGGTAAATATCTATTAACATACACTCACCACGCCAAAATTGACGATTTTTCAGGAATGATGAATAATAAGTGTCTCAAAAAATAAGGGTTTCCGGTGTAAATTGTTTTCGGATTCGTATTCTACGCCCCAATATATTCATCATTCCTAAAAAATCATCCATTTTGGGGTGTTGAGCATATACGCCGGACTATACTTTACCGTATAACATACCTAATAATATGTATCGGTTTTTTTATTAACTTAAATCGAGACCTAAATGAAAATAATGCAGGGTACTTATTTTAAAAATTCGAGGTGTTGTTTTAACTTTTAATTGTGTACACAAAACACTAAAACCCACTGACTTTTTGTAATGGCAAGACATGCATCATGATTGTGTTGGCAGTAAAAGACATTATTACTTTATACTCCGTATTAATCTTGGTATACCATATTTTGAGGACCGATTCTATATCGGAGAATATCTGTAATTGTTAAGAAAATTGAAACAAATTAAGATTTCATTTCGTTAATACTAGTGGGGAGTGTTTAATGTGTTAATTTCGTATTTTCAGTACTAAATGAATGTAATATTTGTTATAGGACTTAGCTAAACCATATTGTGCCTACTCAAAGAGACAGATGCGAAGAATAATAAAAAATTCCACTGAAAGTAAATTCAGCGAAGAACATTTACATCAGCCCTCAAATTGGACAAATTTTTTATGAGGATTTTATTAGGTGCAAGATAAAACCAGCGAGTAAGAATTTTCTTTACATTATATTATCTACTCAACATTTTTGAATAAAGATTAAAATATTAATAAGATGTGTTTACTGTTCAAGTGATTATTTCAAACTATGCTATTAAAAAAGCTATAGCTACTCAAAGTGTGGCAAATGCAACAATACCAATTTTTCATGGATGGTACTGATAGTAGACCTGTGGACCTTTAATTTATATATTTACTTTTTTTTGTGTGTATAAAAAATCAGGTACTGGCTACTTACTTTTGATGCATTCATTTCTTTAAAATCAATATTTCATTTTTCTGTTTATCAAATTTAATCGGCCAAATACCGGTCTGTCAGCACAATTACGTAGTTTCGGTCTTTAAAACTTTTGATTTATATAAATTATTAAAAACAGACCAAAAATATGGTAATTTTGACGAAATTGAATTTTATGCTAGTATTAATTTATAAACTCAAAGTTTTAAACCGAAAACTGTTCGTAATTGTTCCCCACAGACCAATATTTGGCCGACTGTTGGATAAAGCGAAGTATTGATTTAAAAAAAATGGAATGGCTAAGGCGTCACTAGCTTTTTATAAAGCGGCTCGTATACATCCTCTTTTTTACGTTAACTACATAACAAAACTGTTTAAATTACATGACCAAAACGTCCTTTTTTTAACGTTTCAGCGATTTTATTAAGTTGGAGGACATATAACTGGTATAAGAAGTAGAAGGCGCTGTTATTGACGCAAAATAAATAACGTAACCATGAAGCGAGAAAACATAAATGTACCATATTTAAGATGTATTTTTGCTTAGTGGGATATGTAAATAACATTTTTGCAATTTTCGATGGCATCCAAAGTTACCTTACCAATTTCACTCTCTTTCTCAATTCCTTACACCCATCTATTAACTTCATAGCAGAACTTAAAATAAATAAATATTTTCCTTTTCTGGATTTAAAACTCACTAGGGTTAACAATAACATTGAATTTAGCATCTATCGCAAACCCACAAACACAGACCTAATTATCCCTTTTATTTCTAATCATCCCCACACACATAAATTCGCTGCATTTCACTCATTATTTTTACGACTTTTCTCTATACCACTCAATTAGATAAATTTCAAATCAGAATTAAACATTATATTTTATTAGGCAAATTGGCATGATTAATGGTTATCCCCAGAAATTACTTAACAAAATTTATCATAAACCTCTTACCAAACATATAAATAAACAATTAATTTACAAACAACCACCAAATAAAAAATTTCACTCCCTCTCTTTTCTTATAAATTAAAAAATAAATTTCATTTGACTTTAATATCAGCTTTACAAAACATTCACTTGGCTCTCTCATTTGTAATACCAAAGACAAAGTCCCCCCTCTAGACAAGTCTGGAGTGTACGAGGTGTGTTGTTAAACTGAGGGCTATTCTACCTCATGTTGGACAAACAGGAAAAAAATTTAAGACTCGCATTAATGAACATTGTAAAGAGATAAAAAGAGCATCTAATTTAAGGAAGTTAAACTATTTCTTTATTATTTTTCCACGCTTTTTCGCTTCCTATACTACGATCCCAAAGTAATTGGCAAAACTGTTCTTATCACCATTGACGGTGTGCGGAGAAAATAATTAACATCGATTCACACACTTTTAACTGAAATAAAAGCATTCAAAACCGCTTGGGAAGATTGTGCATTAATAAGTCGTTACATGTTGCCAGGTTTTAAAATATTTCATTTAAATTCTCATAAAATGTATCAAAATCAGCATGTCATTAAGGGCCTTTACACCCTACGATACCTACTTGGTCTACTCAATTTGGCAACGCAGGTAAGAAAACCCATGTCTAAAGGCGCTCGCACGCTTTCTTATCGTCTCTAACCAACGTTAAGTGTCGTAGACAAGTTTCAACCAATAACAAACAGTATCGTAGACAAGTTTCAAACAAGAGAATATTAGCAATTCAGTTTTATTATTTTGGTGGTTATTCAAAACAGCAAATATTATAATGCAGGCGAGTTCTTCAAGTGATAGTAACCAACAAGTTACAAAACAAGGTCACTGGATTGAAAGCTCCTTTAGGAAAGGGTCGTCGTTTAATTATAACCCACATCAGGAGTGATTCTGGTTTTCTTGAAGGTGGGTTAAACCTGTTTGAATCTCGTAAAACCGGTGATTATCATGAGGATATGAACTCGGGAGTGTTTGAAAATTGGTTTAAATCTATCTTACCGCGTATTGAACGTGGGTCGGTAATCGTGATGGATAATGCACCATACCACAGCCGTCGGATGGAAGCTTTGCCAACTTCTGCGTGGCGAAAAGAAAAGATTGTTGACTGGCTCAAAGAAAAAATATTGCATTTGGCGAAAAAATGTAAAAAGTGCAGTTGCTCGATCTTGCAAGACTTCACAAAAAAAAATGAAATATGTAGTGGATGAAATGGATCGTGAACGAGGTGTTACAATATTTCGTTTACCGCCTTACCATTGTGAACTAAATCCAATCGAGCTTATATGGGCACAGATAAAAGGCGAAGTTAAAATGACACGTCTTGCACACCCCGGTAAAAATGAGTCACTGCCAATTATTTTGGTACCGGAGTATAGGGTATACCAGTTCAAAAACATTGGTTGATTTTGGAAAATTTATATTTTTAGGATTCATTTTTTGAAAGATTATTTTCAAACTTTGAGTGCACTATCTAGTGTTACTATAATATTTCCCCCCTTTTTTCAACTCGTAAATTCAGTGCAGTTTCTTATTTCCGCCCTCCTTGGGACATTTATAACCCCGTTTTTTTAACAAGCCATACAATTTGACAGATGTCTTTCGTGTGGTCACTCTTCAGGTACTTTAAACGTCCAGTGATCACAACGTATATGTTCTTTTTCATCCATAATTGACAGATCCACGCAGATGTTGTAAGCCCAATATCGAGTATTTTACACACCTCTCAAATTTTATGATAGCTGTCAATTTTGATGATGTTACATCCATTTTTCCAAGTCTGTTTCACTCCGAGACACGTATGTGTACAGTGAACACAATGGCGATAAGCACTATTTAATATTTTTTAAAATTTTTCATTTTTTAAAATGATATTTATTTTTAATTTGTGGTTACCATGGGGAATAGACCTATTTTCCCAATTTTCTCTAAATTAACAATTTAATACGGAGCATGTCTCAAAAATGAAATTTTAATCAAATTCCTTTCTTCACAAATTAAAAATTTCCTTTAAACCGTCATGAAATAATCAATACAATTTAAAATATCTTAATCTCAAGAAAAAATGTTATTGAAAGTAAAATACTTTTTTACAATTTACATAAAATCTTCATACAATCAACATGACAATTTCATAATTCAATTTGCAAGTTGTTGCACTCTGTTTTCAAAAATTTTAGAAGTTACTACTCACTTCTAGTTGTACTCATTAATTTGAGGCAACTCTAAGTAATTTTACTCAACTCAATTTTGGGTAAGTCATTATTTATTCCATTTTAACTGGATGTTTTACCAATTTGAAATCCCTTCTAGTATCACCTGAAGATAGACGTCTTGACGCCTGAAACATGTAGAGAACATTACCAACATTTTTCTATTAAAATTTTGTGGCGGAAGACTTGATTGTTTTATTTGCAAGAATATATACAGGGTGAAAACGAAACAAAGCGAATTTTGGGCACCCCAGGTTATTTAAAAAGAAATACTCGGTCCCGTTGGTTTTTGTTTACAGGGGGAAACATTTTTTTGGCATTTTCGCCCCCTGAAATTCAAAGCTCCAGCAGGGGCGACAACTACCCCCAAAATTTTAAATGGATTGGGGGGTCGAGTGATACTTTGTTTTAAAGGTATTTTTATGTAGAGTATTACCCCATAGTTTAACATCGCTATTATCTACTTAGCCTGTACAGTGGCTCACCAAAAGTACAAAAACCGATTGTTTTTACCTTTTTTATTACAAAAGATGGCAACGATAACTAACATTTGCTGGTGTAAAACTTGCTTTTTTGACAATTCTAGTTTTATTCCTGTGGCCTTTAATTATTGTTGCAGATCATATTCTTTGGTCGCGGCAAAGTAAAAAGGTTTAGTTAATTTCGTTACAGAATCGGCATAAAAGTGATAATGGTTTACTCAATT
This sequence comes from Polydrusus tereticollis, assembly GCA_963920685.1. NCBI lineage: Eukaryota > Metazoa > Arthropoda > Insecta > Coleoptera > Curculionidae > Polydrusus > Polydrusus tereticollis. Next base: position 94,063,887 of record OY987333.1, read on the forward strand.
GCTAAAAGGGTGCAAATAATTTCGTTATGTTTTGCGAACAATGAATGTGCTAATAAAACTGCCCAACTGTTTAACCATCAACATCAAAATCGACAAGTCCATCAAAAGCACATTTTGAAATTAGTGCAAAAATTTCGGCAGACGGGGTCAGTAGCTAACAAAAAACGCGAAGTGGAAAATCCAGTCGATCCCACACTAAGTACAAGAAAGCTGGCGACAGCATCTGGTGTTAAAAGAAGCAGCATTCAAACGATATTAAAAAAAAAACACAAGTTTTATCCTTACAAAATACATCTGAGACAAGAACTTAACAAAGACGATTTTGATAGGCGATTGCAATTTTGTGAAATCATGAGTGAACGGACAATAAATTATCAGAACTTTCTTTTCAACGTATGGTTTTCTGACGAATGCTCTTTTTCCTAAGTAATGACGATCAGTACATGGAAAGCCACTTAATATTCCAGCAAGAAGGTGCGCCACCCCACTTTGCACTCACTGTTCGTCACTATTTGGACAAAACGTTTCCAGGACAGTGGATTGGAAGGAAAGGAAGTATTGAGTGGCCCCCACGTTCTCCGGATCTAAGCCCGTTAGATGTTTTTTATGGGGCCACTTAGAAACTAAAATGTATGCCACCCAGCCAACATCTTTGAAACACTTACAACAACGGATAATTGATTAGTGCCGTCAAATCACCCCACAGATCCTGCAAAATGTACGAGAGCGTTGTGAACAAAATCTCTACTATTGCATGGAGGCCCAGGGGCAGCATTTCCAGCATTTACTGGACTGGCTTGTAAGAATTATTTTTTGTAATAAAAAGGTAAAAACAACCTGTTTGGTAAGCCACTGTACAGGCTAGGTTAATAGTAGCGATGTTAAACTCTATGGTTATACTCTACATAAAAATACCTTTTAAACAAAGTATCACTCGACCCCCCATTCCATTTAAAATTTTGGGGGTAGTTGTCGCCCCCGCTAGAGGTTTGACTTTCAGGGAGCGAAGATGCCAAAATAAAGTTTTCCATATAATCAAAAGTCGACGGGTCCGAGCGTTTTTTTTTAACCTGGGGTGCCCAAAATTGGCTTTAATCGTTTTCAAATGACCACCCTGTATATTTAACAAGCATTATTTACCCACTGTCACGCATACACAATTAATTTTGCAAGGAACTAATAACTACAACTAACCTGTAAATATATTAGGTAATGCTCACTTTTTTTTCGCTAATTTAAGTGGATTTGCAACATCTTTTGTCCCCAAAACGAACGAGTGTCCTTACTAAAATAACTGAAAGAAGATTGCTCAAAGTAAGCCAAACTTCATCGGAGTCATGACCAAGAAAATGTGATACTACATAATATCATTATCATGAATAAAGAATATATGATATACATTTTCTCAAACCTATCTTTTTGAGTAGAAATACAAGAAAATCGACGGGAAATTAAATAATTTATCATACATCTGTTCAATGCGAACATTAGAATAGTAGACAAAAACGAAATTTAGGCGTGGTCTTAAAAAATTTTCGCCTCAGGTGCTATTTTTCCACCTTCGGCACTCCTGCCGACCCTGACAATACCATCCAGTCATGGGCCAGTGGCCATGCCATAATAATCTGAAAAAAATAGAAAACACTTACAATATATGTTAGCATCAGTGCGAACATTTGCATGTAGCACAACAATATGTGAATAAAATGTTTCGATCTTAACTAGAAATAATCGACCCCAACGGATTTCAATGGTTCATCAAAGGTTGGCAAATTTAGTGTTTGGCTTTCGAAAAAAAGAAAACGAAGAACTTAAAAGATTGAATGCAACTTTTACAAAATTATAATGAAAATAAGAGAATAAGCCTATTTAAAAAAATATATACAAGATGTCTGTAAAAGGTCTTTACAAAAACCTACCACATATTCTTCAGATCAAAATTAGCCGATTTAAGAAACTTTCATTAGAACAAAGTTGCTTAGTTTGGGCGCTAGACGGCGCTGAAGTGACAATTTTTAAATCGTTTTTCTGGATTAATTCAAAAACTGCTCATACTATTTAGCCGAATTTTGGTACGTTGGCATAGTTTTATGGGGCAAAAAAACCCATGTTACAATTCTGATTAATATCAATCCATGGGCGTAAAACCTGGGTTTTTTACTAATTGCTTGTTTCAGATTTCTCTGCCAATGGAAAAGAGGGGTTTGGGCACAAGATTTAGATGAACCAACTCATTTGCTACAAAAAAGGTACTCTTGATCAGGGTGGAGATGATTAAAATCACGATTAAAATCAATTGATAAAAGTCACGATTAAAATCATGATTTTAATCAGTATGATTTAAAAAAAAAAAAATCATGATTAATTTAAAAAAGAGTTTTAAAATTTTAACACTTATAATGTATTTGTTCATACAAAAAATAAAGCTCAGACGCATTTTTATGTGGTGTTATTTATTATTTTATTATAATAATGGTTATTACAAAAATAAAACTTTAAAAAAATTAAAAAATTAAAACTAAAAAAACCTTTTTAATAATACTTAATTTAAACAAAAAAAAATATAAAAAAATCTAAGTGTTATAGTGCTTAAATAGAAATACTAGTTTAGCTGCTTTGTCACTACCAAGTCTGTTTCTTATATCTGAATGTACGAATCCATAAGTAGAAAACATCCTTTCGATATCAGCAGACGATGCACAGGCACAGAACAGAAATTACTATAGGGAGCACTTCTTGCTTAATTTCTAAAACATCTTCTTGAGATCTCCACCACTGTACTGCTGTTACATTTTTGATTAATTCCTCTAAAAACAGACTTTTGTTAAAAGGGTCCGACTTAGCTTAATTAGTAATGGTAATAATCCTGTGTCTGCAAAATATTTGGAAACAATGTGTAGAACATCTCTCTTTTCTTCAGCTTGTAATGGATATTCTTCTTTGTTTATTGTAGGATCCAAAATATACGCCAAAAAGTAAAAGGGGGTTAGAGCTTGAACATATCTGTTCTTAAATAATTGATATTGACGCAAGCTTCTTTCTTCTTTAAATTCAAAACTGTCAAAATTAGCCAGTAACTTTTTCCATATGTAAACTGCTTGAGATAAAAATGCACCTTTTTGTTGCATTGCATCCAGTGCTATAGAAATTGGTTTTAGCAACCGTAGAACATCTTCAGCCATCCTCTTAATACAGATATCTGAAACTTTTTTAAAAATCACTGGATCAATTTGATCTTTATGCTCTTCACATATTAATAACAGTTTTGGCCACTCATTTACATAGATCTCAAGACAATCTGAAAGTGTATTCCATCGAACATCCTGAGGTAAGACCAATTTCTTGCCTCCTTTTTCCTTATACCAAGCATTTGGCAAATGGGTATTTCTAAAGTATTTCACAATATGTACTATAATATGTTCTTTTATTTGCGATACTTCTAGATCCTTGGAGAGCAAACTAAGTAAGTGTGCCGAACAACCATATGTAGTTATAGGGTAATTTGACGACTCGGTAACTTTTTTCTTCATACTGACCATGTTGCTCGCATTATCTGTAACAATACTGGTAACTTTACAGTTATATTCATTTTTGCACTTATTTATTGAGTTAATAGCCAACTCGCCAAGATAGTCAGCTGTATGGGGATGACCAGATGTATCTATGATTTCTAAAAGAACACTGTTTCCATCCTCTGCAGTCAAAACGACACAGATTATCGGCTCATTGTGTATATTAGACCATCCATCTAAGGACATGCAAACAGATTGTCCAGATAACTTGTTAAAACAATTAGATTTTTCTTCTTCAAATATTTCATTCAAGAGCGTTGATGATAACTGAAATCTAGATGGTGGAATGTAACCAGGTCTTAGTATTTCTATGGCCTTTCGAACCTCTTTATTCTCTATAGCTCTAAAACTGCAATTTGTTGCGTTAACGGGTTTGGCTATTTGTCTGTCCAATTCTTTTTTCTTATCTTGTCCAGTTCGCACAACAAAAGAATCCAAATGACCGCTACTTCCACTATTTTCACGTTCACCTACACTTCCCTTTTTACAGTTATCGCTTTTCTGTTTCTTTGCCAACTGGATAATTTCACTCTGGCTAGTTCCAGGCTGTGACTGACAATCACCATGCAGAGTTTCAAGACCACTGCTGAAATCACTAGTTTCACTTTTGCAGGTTTCGCAATGACTTTTTAGTCTGTCCACTAGACCTTGCAATTCTTTACCACACTTTTTACATACATACTCTACAATCTACAACCTAGTTTGCCCACCACTTTCTTTTTTATAAAATGCTGCCAAATACTAAATTCCTTTCTGCCCCGACTTGTCATGAGTTCAAATGTTTTGATAGATTAACCCCTAAAGCAAAAATATCACTGATAACTAAAATAAGTGCGTATCGTTTATATAGCCGGGCGTTTTCTGCCAGTTATTACAAGTTTCGACAAAGCGGAAAACTTGCAATACTGCGCGGACGAAATTTTCACGTTAATACAAGTTTCGACAAAGACGCAAACTTGCAAAAACGACGCGAACGAAATTTGCATGTTAAATCTTCTCCAGTTTTGCTTCGTATCTATACTATTCCTGCCTAAAAATATTTTTTACTTAACAAAACAAAATAATATAAGCAGTTAGAAATATTTAAAAATAATAATATTTGTAAAAGCTGCTAAATTTTTTTAAAAAATCAAAAAAATCATGATTTTTATCAACCCTGCCCTATATCTAGTGTTAATTTGGTATTTAACAGGTCACATTATTTTTAAATGCGTAATATTTTTATTATAGTAGTTCACTTAATCTCGTATGCCATTTAGCCAATTTGGTAAATGTAATTTAAAGGAGTGACGTTTCACTCGAAGCAATTAAATTAATAACAGATGACCTTAATCCGTTTTAACTAATAACAGAGCCGCAGATCAACATATTATTATCATTAACAAGTCCATAAATGTACCTGTGCAGGCACCGGTGCACATCCCAGTTGGCTTTGGAACCACCGGCACCGAAGCTGCGACCGTCGCATATTACCAGTGTTGACTCGTCTCAAGGATTATTCGGTTTGAGATTGTTGGAAACGTAGAAAGAGCTCCATTATATTGGAATATAAAGTGAAGTCAAAAATGGGCCTTTGCAAACGAACACCGATTTATTTTTGATGACCTTGCATGAATGCGAAATGTAAAGTTTTAAACTTGCGAGAGACACTTGATAAGACGAAAGAAATAGTATGTGTAAATTACTTATTTTTTAGACCTTATCTAATTTTAACCATTTACACCTACTTGTTCAATTCATGAACATAAAAAATATATGAATAAGTTCTTAACCTTAACCTGTATACCGGGTGATGCATGGCTTAGTTGAACATAGGAAATCCCATGTAAATTTTGAGGTGACTTAGTATTGGATCCTCTGTACATTTTAGAGAAAAATGAATTATAATTTTTCGAAGAGGCCGATATAATAAACCCATGTGCCAAGTTTGTATAAGTTTTAATAAGCCAATCCTTACTTATTCAATTAATTGCGATGGCAAAATTCCGAAATTTTCATAGTTTAGATAATACAGCAAACACCAGCAAATTATTATTTGGCATTGACAAAACGAAAAGTAGCGTCAGTGTCAACATTTTGATTGGAGGCGCTTCAATTATAGATAAATATGAACTATTCCATTAAGGAAAAAAGTAACTATGATTAAGTGGTATTATACAGGAAACACTTTAAGATCAGTGTCTCAAATGTTTTCAGTTCAATTCCCTTATTAAGCCTATTAATTAAACTTATCATTAGTAAATTTGAGTCCAAAGGCACTGTAGTAAATAACTGCAAATGCTCAACCCAGAATGTCAATAGAGCTGAAGAAGAGGATAATAGAGATCTTGATATTTTACTGCACGAGGAAGAAAATAAAATGATTAGCACGAGGATTCTTGGGCAATCCGTAGGAAAACATCAAACCACAGTGTTGCGCGCTTTAAAAAAAAACATAAATATTTTTCTTACAAGTATGAAAAACATCAAGAGCTACGACAAGGTGATGAAGAACGGAGAATGGTATTCTGTTTTGAGGTAATGGAAAGAGCAAATAATAACAGGAATTTTTTGAGAAATATTTGTTTTACCGATGAATGTACATTCACCCTGAACAACGAACCAAATGTTTAAAATTGCCGGTATTGGAGCCAAGAAAATGAACGTCGTTTTGTTCATACTCGGGCGCAATGTCCACAAAAAATAAATGTTTGGGCGGGAATTGTAGGACATCACATTATTGGACCATTTCTTTATGGAAGGACAAAATCGAATTAAACCCGCACTAGAAGAAGTTGTACCCGAATATCAGGAGATCTGGTATCAAATGGATGGTTGCTCTGCTCGTAGGGGAGAGTGGGGTATAATGATCCCCCTAAGGTTTAAATCTGTATGTTTCCAAAAATATTGAACTATAGGGCAATATTTTTTTTTTAGAGGAAATGATATTACCTTACCTATAAATTAAATACAAAATATGGACGATTTTGTAAAATATTTTAGAATACTAACGGATTTAGATGGTGCCTGCAAAAGGATCATTTTACCCAACGTGTAGAGGTAATATGATCCCCGGTGTGGGGTAAAATGATCCTCTATTAAACGTTTTTTTAATGTAAAATATTAGGTATTTAGGAAGCAATAATAGTGAATTGAATCGCAAACATTATATTCTCTACATTTTTGGTATCTGTAACACAAAGTGATAAATAGAACTAAAGAACATTAACATAGATATTTTGTAATGATATAATATTATAAATTTAAAACATGAGATTTTTTTTGACTTTGTAGGTCTGTTTTTGATGCAAACATAATTCGCATGTAAAATCGCTGTCGTTCTCGTCGATTCCAGCACACTGATCATGGGCCCATTTAAGACATTTATTGCATCTAATCCATCCTTCTCCTTTTAAAGACTGTGCATGTTTCACAACAAAAAATACACTCCTCCAATTCTGACCCATCATGATAGGTGTTATTAAAATATATAGGGGTAAAATGATCCCAGGATCATTTTACCCAACTATTAAGTGATCGTTTTACCCCAAATGTACAAAACTTTACTAAACTTAACCTACAAATTCACAACGACATTATTTTGTAAAAACCGCTACGCAATACAATCGCTAAAACATACCTGATTGAACACCATAACACAGTTATTCAAATAATTGCTTTTAAAATGTTTATATCGCACTTTAATAAAGTCTCAAATTTATATCGAAAACAATAATTTCTAGAATTTACGTGTAGACGCCAAGAACATTAAAGGAAGTTGCTGCAGTTATCGTTCGATGCTGCACGTGGTTGCTGAAGCATATTTTGACCAATATCTAATAGATGGAGCCCATGGTTCTTCGGATGATCGAGGGGATTATTTCACCTCGAGGGTCATTATACCCCACTCTCCCCTAATTCTCTTATGGTTAGGGTATACTTGCAAAATATTTTAAACGGAAATATTATTGGCCCACGGCATCTAATCCTTTGGCCAGCCAGGTCTCCTGACCTTTCGCCAAACGACTTCTTTCTGTGGGGTCACTTCAAAGATTTTATTTATGAAAATTTAAAAATCTAGACCAGCTAAAAAACTGTATTTCGTTAGAATGTGACAGAATTTCTCAATATCAACTCAGTAATGTTAGAAATGTTATGTTAAATTAAAGGCTTAGCAAGAAAAACATATTGGTGTCTTTTATTTTGGATGTGTGGTTGCCGGATTGGTGAAACGAATATGTGTCTTTAATGTGAAATAATCTTTATTCGTTATGCTTTACGTCAATTTTTGAAAATAGCGTCATAGAAATTATTTGCTCGTGTTTGCTGTATTACCTAAACTATGAAAATTTCGTAATTTTGCCATCATATTAGGATTGCCTCATTAAAATTTATTCAAACTTGACACATGGATTTATTATGTCGGCCTCTTCAAAAAATGGCAACTAAATTTGTCTCTAAAATGTACAAGAGAGCCAATATTTAACCACCTCAAAATTATATATAATTTACTTTGTAACTAAGTCATGCATCACCCAGTATAAATCTATTTTTCATCTTTTTTTTTTACGATAACTTCAAAAATTCTTCGTTTCCCGTTGTGGGCATCAGATTTGTCAGAAGTGCGTACATTATGAACCGGCTAATTAAACTATTATCAGTAGGTACTTACTTATCTAGTTTCCTGTAGGTAATTATATCAATTATACACATACAGACATCATCTTATGAGTATTAGCAAACATTAATCTCTTTTTAACTATTAATGGTAGGTAATATCTATTAATGAGGTTAACTTCATATGATTTATCACATCTGTTTTTTGCGTATTTATTGTCTCGATCAGAGTTCATCCGGTCGATGCATGGAAATTAAGAAATTACCGATATATTTACCCCCTAGAAAAATGATCAGCAAAGATGAAACAAGGTATCTGAATACTTAGTACCTATAATGTTTCTACGGTCAACATTTTTATCTTTTCTCGTTTTTACTTAACTTGAAATTTTATTCTTAAAAAGTTTTGAGATTTTTTATAATTTAGTTGTAACTTTACTCTAAAATAAATACTATTAAAATTATTAACTTTCCTGCGAAGTTTTCTTCTTTTTTGAAGAAAAAAAAATATCAATAAATGTAAAGAGGCAACGGCGCAGTCTACAATATAAAATAGAAATAATAATAGACAATTTCAAATCTTACAAGTTTAGAGAATTATATAAAATACATGAAGTAGATTACAAATTTACCAAAATGACTTAAATTACATTGTATTGTAGGAAGAAAACAATAATGCCATACCATACTACAATATTATTATCCACACTAAAGATTAACCCTTTTCTAAATATCTTAGTCACATTACGAAAAATAATCCACAAGAAAAAAATCGCTTATTTACATAGTACTAGCTCTCCACGTAGGACGCTACAGTATACGAATTGTACCGAATACTATAAATATTTATTAGTATTTTCTAAAAGTCACTCGTATTACCCAGATGCATATCTAAGAGTAAGTTTTTATACACATGATGTGGTTGTGGTTCTTAAATAGAAACCCCTATTTTTTATTGCAGATTCGGAGTTTACAGCTAAAAACACATAGGATTTGTCTAAAACATTTTTTTTCGATTTATGACATAATAATATGACGCTGCAATCGACGAAATTGATTTTTTTTCGATTTCTCCTCCTACCTATGCATACGATTCTGCAATACTTTGCAATAAAAAAATACCACGTTTCCATAGTAGGTAAATACTCAAAATTTGTTGTCAAAACATTATATTCATTTTATGTTCTGTTTCGTGGTTTTGCAAACAAAAAACACAAAAGAAACGTACAAAAGAAAGAAATAACTTTAAAAAACAACTCATTTTACTCAGTTTGAAGTTTTTCTCGCAAACGAAAAGACCTGTGTCCGTTAGGCTGTCAATACTACTTCAGAATGGAGTATATAACTGTAGAGGAGAAAATTGAAATGGTTCTGGTTTATGGGTGGCACAATTATTGATAATATATTATATTATTATTGAAGGAAATTTGAATGGTCAAATATACCGAGACGTTCTGGAAAATAAGCTGCCAACATTACTTGAAGACTTGAGCTTAGACGTGCGAGAGAACATGTGGATTCAACATAATGGTTGTCCAGCAAACTATTCCGTGGTAGCACATGAAGTACTTGATCACGATTTCAATGGTCGCTGTATCGGTAGAGCTGGTCCAGTGAATTGGCCTGCTAGATCACCAGATCCTACTTCGCTGAATTTTTTTTGTGGGGATATTTCAAAGACAAAGTTCAAGTGGCAACAGCACTTGAGAATATGATTAAGCGTATCAGAAATGCTTATGCCAAAATTCAAACAGACACATTTCTCAGTTGTGTACAGTTATTTGAAATAGGGATTAATAAGTTCATTGAAGTCGAAAGCCACAATTTTGAGCACTTGATGATATTTTTTGACGAAAATTTTAAGTATTTACAATGAAACTGTATTATTTTTTTTATTGCAAATGTATTGCAGAATCGTATGCATAGGTTCTAATTTGGAGAAATCCAAAAAAAAATTCGTTTCGTCGATTACAACGTCATAATATGTCATGATTCAAAAGCGTGTTTTAGACAAATCCTACGTATTTTTAGCTGCTAAATCTGAATTTGCAATAAAAAAAAATAGGAGTTTATATTTAAGATTTCAAAGTAACCCCGGCCTCACCTACAAGGAGGGGAGAGGAGAACTAATTTTAGCACTAATGTATTTCTACAGAATGATTAAATTTTGATTATTGACATTTTTTTTTTAGAGTACTCATTACTCGAGATATTTGAAAATTTCAGGTTAAAGAAATCACCCGGTATATTGACAAAATTGGTTGGTTCACGATACAATCATGATATAACTATTTTACAGAATTATTGATGATAATTATTTCGAGATTTTAGGGTCGTTCTGAAAATATTGACTTTTAAATACATGTAAAATCAATTGTAAGTTTTATAAACAAAAAATCTTTTATACCATTTTAGTTCAATTTTTTCGGAAACGCCTGCAACTGAACGTTAATTTAAAAAATGCATGGAACACGGCTGTATTTTGATAAATAAATAAATTTATTATGCTATTTCCATTCATATTTTCTATGTAGACTGTAAATTTTCGATATCTCATAAACTATCATACACAGCACAGCTTGCGGAATTTTTTTTTTATGATAAAATCGCCGATGAGAAATCGCTGGAAATTATTTTTAAGTTCCCACGACGGCCGCTAGGGGGCGTAACACCCATGGACAATTAAAAAAGATCATTTATTTCCGGAATTTGACCAATAAAGATATATTGAAAATATTTCTATCTTAATATTTACTTGGAAAAATTGCAATACATTTTTTTCGGGCAATTTTTTTTTTATCTCCTCAAATAAATTATGTTTACAGTGGCCGCTAGAGGGCGCTGTTTGACAACTTAATAGTTTTTACGATTTTATTTGAAATTTTAAACATCGATAAAAAGTTGCAATTAAAATTTGATTGGCCATATCTCCGGCTACAAAAGAGTTAGGGAAACGAGGTTTTCACTAGTTATCTAGGATTTTTAGCCTCTATTTAACTCTGTAAAAAGAAACATACCATACTATTTAAAATTTCCAATAAAAATCGTAAATACTATTAAGTTGCCAAACAGCGCCCTCTAGCGGCCACTGTAAACATAATTAAGACATAGTTTATAATGCAAACGATAAAACAAAGAAAGCTCTTTTCAACGAGACTAAGTTTGTCAAATTCGGTTAAGCCAAGCCGAAGTTATCAACAAAATAACAAAAAACAATTGACGTTCCCTCACCACTTTATTTGAGGAAAAACAAAAAAAATTGCCCGAAAAAAATGTATTGCAAATTTTCCAAGTATTAAGATAGAAATATTTTTAATACATCTTTATTGGTCAAATTCCGGAAATAAATGATCTTTTTTAATTTGCCATGGGTGTTACGCCCCCCCGCGGCCGTCGTAGGAACTTAAAAATAATTTCCAGCGATTTCTCATCGGCGATTTTATCATAAAAAAAAAACTCCGCAAGCTGTGCGACTAACGGCTTCCGAGATACAGCCGGCCGCCTTTCTTATTGACTCACCCGGTATATGTATAACCCTGGTGTAACTGTATGAAAAAAAATATTTACTAAATTAAAATAAATAAATAAACTGTTGCATATTTAATGCGACCATACAAAAGCAAAAACAATTGGAGAATGATTAATAACTTCGCAACACTTAGACTGAAAAAAAAATACCTAACCAATAAAGAGGAGCACTAATTCCGAGTAAAAAGTATAGGGTGTCCCATTCACAAATATTTAAATTTAAGTTGCCCCGCTTTTGTGAAATACCCTGTGCATTTGAAAATATTTTTAAAATGTTCATTTATAACAACCCCTTAATTTGTTAAATTCTTTTTATCTATGAATAAGGTACTTACATACTAAATGAATTATAATACATAAGATTAATATCCTAGTGATCACCAGTGAATGTTTATGGAATGGTTTAGCTGAAAAATTAGAATTTTCAAAAATTACTTGATGCAATTAAACAACTAAAAATATCGTATGATGCAGAAAACATCTGGTTTTTAAAATTTTCAGCGCTTAACGTTGTGATTAGCAGTTGCAGTAGACGTATAGAGCGGAAATTTAACATCGACCTATAAAATCAAATCGATATACTGATATTGAGCCACGAACCCTATCCTTACCACAACCATCGCCTAAACCTGACCTAGTTTGAGAATTTTAAAGCCACGTATTTGACACGAGGTTTGCAGTTAACAGTTAACCATAGACGGGGTAAGCGCAGTATAAACAATCATGTTAAGCGGCGCGGTTAGCTACGGACTACGCAGCCAATGATACCAAACTACTATGATCCAAAAATAATTTAAAGTTTACAAAAAGTTGTTATAAGTCTTTATGACATCTTTTTCATTGACCTGCAAAGTCTCTTTTGTCTCTTTTAAGAAGCCAACAGTAGTCAGCAAGCATATTTACTCCGATACCTTCTTTCAATTTCTTTAAGGTCTTGATGAAAACTTTCACCTTGCTCTCTTCACTTAGTGCCCCAAGGGTTTCCGGAAATTAGTTCAAATGCTAATCTAAAAAATGTGCTTTTAAGCTCATTCGAAATCCCAAGTTCTTATAGTGGTTCAACTTCGACATGTTTTTAACAATATTTTGGAAAATTGGATATTTTTGTTTCCAAGAAAGTTTTTGACTACATATTTAAAGGATTTCCATGCTATTGTTTGTTTGTGATCCATTGTAGTTACAAATATAGCATCCTTTATAAGCCTTCTTATACCTGCCCCGGCAAATACGCCTTCCTTTAATTTTGCCTCTGATCCTGGAAACTTGCTACAAAGATACATGAAGCATTCTCCGTCTTTAGGCAATACCTTGACAAATTGCTTCAGTAGGCCTAGCTTGATGTGAAGCGGAGGAAGCAAGACTTTGTTAGTTGTTGCATATCGTCGACCGGACTGCAAAAACCCGTATCTCAAAAAATGCAGTTTTTGGGTTGTAATGTCGGTAAATTTGTTATCGCTTATTTTTCTCTGACCCTGCAAAAGCACTCACCTCAATATCACCTAGAACTATTTTCAAATCACAAATATCAAGACCTCGTAAAGTTAAGACGGGTATAAGACTATAAGACCACGCATCTTGAGTGTTTTAGTCCCTACTGAAAAGTTGTCGAAACAAAGGTACGAGGTTTTGCAGTCCGCCCGACGATCTATTATTTTTACTTTCTGAATTTAAAGTATTCCTTATTGCCCAATCCTTTTTAACGTGGTCTTGCGTGGTGTCGCGACTGTCTCATTCACACAAAAAACAGGGAAATTTAGTATACCCTGCGCACACGCACCGCTCCCAGAGCCCCATAAAGGAGTTATCCTGCAGTGCTGTGCCTTATCATAAAAAAAAATAAAAAATACCCACCTTGCTGGCCAATAATCAGAGAGAGTACCTTTACGTCCCCGCAAATGATCCTTGTATTTTATTTTGGAAAAAACCAGTTCAAGATATTTCTAGCGTTCTTTTAAATACATAAGAGCAACACTGAGTGATGTAATGAGTTCATTACATCACTCAGTACGATAATATAGTATATTGCATAACGCAAACAGGCTAAAATGGGTTATGTAATAAGCTCTTTTCGTGTGGGTCTTATATAATAGTACATTACATACCGAAGAGGGAAGTGTTTCATTACTGACTAGAGATTAGTTAGTTATCCGAGACGCGAAGCGTCGAGGTTAACTTTAATCTGGAGACAGTAATGAAAACTTCCCTCCGAGGTTTGTATACTATTTTATTTACAACCACACCGTTAATTGAAAATTAGTAATTTGATTTTTTCAAATGTAGTAAAAATGTCAAAATATGTCATCTATTGTTTTGACGCCATACAAAAATTGTGTTGTGTCATTCAAATATGTTCTGGTTGCAGTGCCATACCTTTAAACAATTTAAACAATGAGCGAAATGAGTGAGGGAAATGAGTGAGGGAAATGGAAGAGGGAAGTAGACGTAAGTAATGTGACACTTTCAATCCTTTAATAAGGTTAGTAATGTCAACATTACATGTATGGTTGTAAATAAAATACTTTTTCTACTAGCGTGCGGAAAAACGCATTTTCCGCACATGTTTTAGTGCGGAAAATCCACTTTTCCGCACCGTGCGGCAAAGATTTTTCCGCACTGTTATATTTTGAAATTAAATTTAATTAAATTAAATGCTGTACGATTTGAAGTCACTGTTCATCATATTACCTTTGAAATATCTTAGTTGCTATGGTGTATATAACCAGTTGTTGATTTGTATGTCACTGTCAACCGAATATTATAAATTTAAACTAGTTTATCAGTTTTTCTACTGGAGTTTTGCTGAATTCTTCGGCACGCAAAATGATTTCCGATGAAGAGATGAACGAAAATTTTATAGAAGAAGTACCGGAGGAGATTCTTTTGGCGGCTGAAAATCTCAAAGAAGATTTATTGCCAGAAAAATCAAGAAAACGGTATGAAAAAGAATACACCCTTTTTTGCAAATGGAGTAAGGAGAAGAAAAATGTGAATTTTGAAAGAGAAGAAGTTTTTTTGGCCTACTTTTACTAATTATCGAAATCGTACCAGCCGTCCACACTCTGGTCAAGATACTCAATGTTGAAAACTATGCTCAAGCTGAAAAAAAATGTGGATATTGGTATGCATTTTAAGTTAATTTCTTTTCTCAAGAAAAAAATGGTTGGCTTCAGACCAAAAAAGTCGAAAATTTTAACTACAAGTGACATGGAAAAATTTATAGACAGCGCTCCTGATGACACATACCTCCTAATTAAAGTGGCAACAATTTTTGGCCTAGCAGGGGCGTGCAGACGGGAAGAATTGACAAATTTGTTGTTTGAAAACGTACAGCTGGAAAAATGTTTCGTTTTAGTGAAAATAGCCGACAATAAAACGCACACAAGCCGAAGTTTTGTGGTCACTGGGGAGAAAAACTTGGCGTTGATAAGAAAATATGTATCACTTAGACCAAAAAATACTTCACACCAACGTTTTTTCGTACAATATCGCAAAGGGGAATGTACCATCCAATGCGTTGGCATAAATAAATTTGGAAAAATGCCATCTGAGGTAGCAGCCTATTTACGATTGCCGAATCCAGAAGAGTACACTGGCCACTGTTATAGAAGGTCTTCTGCCACTGCCCTTGCAAATGCCGGAGTGGGCATAACCAACCTGAAGCGTCATGGGGGGTGGCAATCCACAAAAGTCGCCGAAGGTTATCTAAACGAATCCTTGGAAAATAAAAAACTAATAGCAAGTAAAATATTAAAATCAACCCCAGCCAGTGCTTCCACCAGCAGCTGTGTAGCCCTTTCTTACTCCCATCCAGCAACAAGTACACAACATGAACAAACTGATGGGCTTCAGGACTCAGAAAACGAGCTGCAACCTACTGAAATATCAATTATTCCTGCACCCCAATCTTTACTGGAGAACCGCAACCAACTGGCTTCTGCTATTAATTTAAATAGTGCTAGTAATTGTACGTTTACAATTAATTACAATATAAATAAGTAAATTAATATTGTAAAATTTTGTTCATTGTAATAAAAATTTAAAAAAAAACTCCGTTTTTTAAATTATTTTCAATTTGTTTCCTCACGCTAGTAGAAAAACTATTGTTCCTAACACGTGCAGAAACCTATTTTTCCGCACTTAAATGCTTGACACCACTCCGCTACGCGTCGTGCTGTCAACGGCATTTGCGTGCGGAAAAATCGATTTTCTGCACTTGTTAGGAAAATAGCTATTAAACGTACAACAATGGCTTTTAATAGCTGTGCCATGAAAAATCCATACAATGTATTAAGATGTTTTTTTATGTGGCAACCCTGATAACGGGAATAAGTAGGTATTGTCGCCTTATCCATTACGTAGTTGTTATGATCGCTATACTATTAATATACTAATGGTAATTTTCTCAATCTTCAACTAGAAGATGAACTAAAAAAAAGTAATGGGCAAGCAAGATTTTTCTGTGAAAATGGCTGACTAAATACTCTAGCTATGATGTCCATAAACAGAAATTTGGTACATGAAATAAATGATTTGAAGAAAAAGTTTTGGAGAAATGTATTTCCATGAAAGACCGTAGAGCGGTTTTTAACTTTGTTTGGGACCCCCGTTCCCAAGTAAGCATAGGAAAGGTGAATTCCTACGAAATTTGGGAGTGGTCCCAAAAGATTTTGTTTTCGGCGCTTTACCTTAACAATCTACACCCCTTAGTTCGCCCCCCTCCCCCTGCCCCAAAATGCTAGTTACGGCACTGTTGGTCTCGTAACTGTACATACATCAAGATATGCCTAATACACTTTTCTTACAAAATCAGCAATACTTCTCTGTTGTCTTTTTACTGTAAAGGTACCACAAATGTAACAAAAAGAAACTGGAGTATTTATACAACCTTTGGAAGTGGAAGCCATTTTAAGTTTAAAGCTGAGGAAAACTGGAAACTACACTTTCGACTGTCAATACAATACC
This sequence comes from Polydrusus tereticollis, assembly GCA_963920685.1. NCBI lineage: Eukaryota > Metazoa > Arthropoda > Insecta > Coleoptera > Curculionidae > Polydrusus > Polydrusus tereticollis. The sequence goes on from OY987333.1 coordinate 94,080,545, forward strand.
GTAAGAAAAATACAAATGCTTCGCACCAAGGCTTACAAGCGACTGACTACTGAAAGATAAAGATAATACAGTAGACTCGCGCCAGTGTGAACAAAAAAAATCCGAGCATGTTCATACTATCGAGACTGTTCACACCACCGAAGGTATACTTGAAAACGCAAATATTAGTGTAAATCTAAAAAGTAGTGCCTAATCTGCTCTTTAATCTTTAATTTAACAAACTTAAAAGACTTTTGCTGTGAATGGCATAACAGAGTACCAACAAATACTATAATTCATACCTATTTTCACAATTCTTACAACTTTAAAATCTCAACGGAGTCTTTCCCCGGGTTTAAGTAAAAAAAAAGGAAGGAAATTGCACACACACATGTTTGTTAAACTTCAAAATTTACATTTTGTTGGTTAAAATAAGATGTAAGTTTTGTCTGAATCTTTCTAGCTGACCAATGAATAGCTACCGCTCTGTCCTCAATATTTCTTAGGCTCTCTATGTCACTAACGCAAACATTGTTCTGCTCTGACCATTGTGAAACCACTTTAAGTGCTGCTAAAACCTCCCTAACGGTAACTTTTTTGGGTTCCTCTACTTCAGCCTCAGATTCGTTGTCTTCCGTGTCTGTGTAAATCAGCGATTCGGGATTGTTTTCCGATGTCGCTGATATATCCCCTAAATCTTCATTCCATTCTTCAATCTCTCTGTTGTTATACTCGCCCTAGAAATTACAAAATTAAATTTAATTAAAAAGTTACCTAATGTAATCGTAATATGAGTTCCCCCCATGCGATTCTTTACTCACCGGTCCTAGTATTTGCAGCAACTGAATGGTTTCCTCTACAGTATGTTCTGACTTTTGACTGATCAATTGTTCTCGAATTGCAGCTAGGGGAAGGTCATCCTCATCAATATCATTTTCGCTAAAAATATTATTCCAGCACTTTTCGATAATCGAGGCGTCCAACTGTTGCCACGCTCGATTCAAATAAACAATAGCATTTTTCATAGTTAGGCTTCTTAGAGTCTCCCCTATGTTTTCTCCGTTGGCCACCACGTAACTTAGCAAATTTTTTCTGTAGTACAACTTTGTCAATCTTAATGCATTTTGATCCATTGGTTGGATTAGTGGTGTAACGTTTGGTGGCATAAACATGACAAATATGGCGCCATCTTCGGTTTTTAATTCTACTGGATGGGAAGCAGCGTTGTCTAACAAAAGTACCGCTTTTTCAAGGAGCTTTTGACTTTTTAAAAATGCTTTAACCTACGAAAATAAGTTGCGTGAAGTGAAACAAAATTTGGATTAATCGATGTAAAAACTTACCTCTGGAACAAAGCTTTTAAAGAACCAACTCTTAACAATTTCCCGTGTCATCCAAGCACTCTTGTTGTTTTTGTAAATGCATGGATTGTTAAAATTTTTAAAACATCTAGGTGATTTTGCTTTGCCAATGACTAATGGAGTAAGTTTGTGAGATCCTGTTGCATTTGCACAGCCCAGAAAAGTTATTCTTTGCTTGGCTTGTTTGAGACCTGGAGCAGTTTTTTCAGAGTTCAAAACATACGTTTTATCGGGCAACAATTTCCAGTATAATCCGGTTTCATCAGCATTGTATATCTGATGGTGGGTTAATTTTTGAGTTTTGATCAGTTCGAAGAACTCTACTTTAAACGGACTGACATTCTCGGAGGCTGATGATAGCTTTTCACCAGACATTTTCAAAAACCTTCCCCCATATCGAACTTTGAATTTTTGCAACCATCCATCACTTGCATTGAATGTTTCATTGTCGTTTCTTGTAGCTGAAGAGCTTTTTGTTTAAGCATTTCACCTGTTACAGGCAAATTTAATTCTCTTTGCCTAACAAACCATTTATAGAGAGAAATTTCCATCTTTGGATATTCAGCCCTTTTTAAAGTGCGTTTTTTAATCTTACTAGGCCTACAACTTTGATTCACAACTCTTATTATCTTGTTTTTCTTTTTAATGATCGAGCAAACAGTTGATTTGGCAATTTCGTATTTCTTTGATAAAATTGTAATCCGCATACCTTGCTGGTAATCTTCTATGATTTTTGACTTCTCATACAGAGTCAGAAACTTTTTATTCTTCACCATATTTATAAGACAGGCTAACTACAAGAAGAAACTCAACTAAAAATGATCAAATTTCCATACATTCTACTACCGCACGCCGCTCGGTGATTCCCCACAATCGACGTATGCGCCGGGAACCCCCTGACTTGCACGGCCAACCAATGACGACAAGAAATAAGGGATAGAGCAGCCAATAAAAGTTGTTCATACTATCGAGAGTCCTAACTGTTCACACTACTGGGATATTAATGTATTCATTTTGATTGTTCATACTACTGGGAGGTTCATACGAGCGGATGTTCACACCAGCGCGAGTCTACTGTAGAACTGAGAACACTTTAATAGTGAAAAGGCGGGAAGAAACGCTATACTACGCCTGGGTACTGGACGCATACGAGTCTAAACTAGTTGCTTTTAAAAATATTTTTGTTGATTTACTTTACAGTATTACATTATTTTGTTATACAGTGTGTACTTAAAGTAAGGAACAAATTCATTATTTAATAAGCTAGAAACATTTCGTTAAAATTCTCGGACACGTATATAATAATTATTTTTCATTGCGCATGTTTTGACATATAAATTAATATACCTATTATACTCATGTAGTAGATATGACATTATCGACCTATTTTTAAATGGAAACCCCTATATTTTAGCTCAGATCTGCAATCTCCAAGAACAGCTGATTTCAAAAACATAACACACGTAGGGCCTAAAATTGATAGTTTCGTAGCTACAGGATAGAACAAATAGTTTTATTTAAGATACATTTTTTTTAAAAGTATAGGCTTATTTGCTGTTAGGTTTTTTTTTTTAAGTAGGCTTATTTGCTGTTATGTAATTATGGTATTTAGATAATGACATTATGCTGTCATTATACTGAATGTTTTTAGTAAGTTTAGAAGAAGTAATAAAATTAATTTTAATATTTAGTTACTATGATTTTATCTCCCACACAAAGAATAGGAATTCTTATGATAATTGGATATATGGTGATAGGATTCATGCCCAACAAGAAGTTTGCATTTTGTTCAACGCCAAGTGCCCAGAAAGACCAATCACTAGATCAACTGTGAGTAACCTTGAAACAAAATTTCGAGAAACGGGTTTTGTGGAAGATCTTTCCAGAATAGGCCGTCCAGCTATTCCGGATGATAAGAAATTAAATATTTTATTGGCAATAGAAGAAGATCCCCATAACAGCGTCCGCCGGATTGGCATAGATCATGAGGCGGCTGCTATGACCGTTCATAACCTATTAACGGTAGAAAAATGGCACCCGTTTAAAATCCGACTGGTTCATAAGTTGAATGAAGATGATGGAGTTTTGTCAAATATTAATGGAAAGATGTGACACAGATCCTTTGTTTGTTGAAAATATCCTATTTTCGGATGAATCTACTTTTAAATTAAATGGTGAAGTAAACCAGCAAAACTGTAGATATTGGGCACAAGAAGATCCCAGGTGAATGCGTGAGCATCATACTCAATATCCTCAAAAAATTAATGTTTGGGCGGGTTACGCTAGTTAACTTATATCCGAGTAGAAATAATTCTGCAATTCTAGATAAAAATTTGTGGTACCAACAAGACGGATGACCTCCACATTATGCAGCAGTAGTGCGCCATTATGTCAATCAAGTTTTTCCGAACCGGTGGATTGGAAGACGTCGGCCTATTGAATGGCCGCCTAGGTCTCCAGACGTTACACCACTGGACTTCTTCTTGTGGGGTCACCTGAAAAATGTTGTTTATAAAATAAGACCTGCCAATACTGACGATTTAAAAAATCGAATAACAACAGAATGCAGGAATATTTCAAAAGAAACCATAATACACCAGAAGAAACCATAATAAACCAGAAGAGACCATAATAAACCAGAAGAAACCATTTTTGAAATCAGCTCTTCTTGGAGGTTACAGATCTGAACTAAAATACAGGGTCGTTGGTATGTATGGAAACGGTCGATTATTTCTTAAAGTAAAACAGCTAGGAAAAAATATTTAAGACAAAAGTTTTAGGGTTCTCTAAAGTCTATTAGAACTAAAAAATAATAAGTATACACGATGAGTCAAAATGCTGTAGAGAAACAAAATTCCTTTTTTTTTTAATGGAACAACCTATATCTTAAAATATTTTTGGATTCTACATAAGATAACAATTACTTTTTAATAGATATATTATAAGTCTAAACTTAATAGTTTCTGAGATATCGACTTTTGAAAAATTACATTTTTGAACTTTTGACAGCTTCTAGCTTTCTAATGGTATACAATAGTGCAAAATGGCTTCCATGCCCCTATCTTACTTTTCTATTATCTTCCCAAAAATATCAACTTCCGGTTAAACCGGAAGTACTATATTTACTGTTTTTGAGTTACATCCGGTTTAACCAGAAGTTGACACCAATAGGAAGATAATAAAAAACTAAGATAGGGATATGTATTATGTAAGCCGTTTTACTCTAAGACGTACCGTTAGAAAGCTAGAAGCTGTCAAAGTTGAAAAATGTAATTTTTCAAAAGTCGATATCTCGGAAACTATTAGGTTTAGACTTATAATGCATTCATTAAAAAATAATTGCAAATTTATGTTAAATCGAAAAATATTCTAACAGGTAACTTTGTTTTTCTACGGCTTTCTGCCTCATCCTGTATACTTGTTTTTTCAAAATTCTGATAGATTTTAAAAAACCCTAAAACTTTTGTCTTGAATATTTTTTGCTAGCTGTTTTACTTTAAGAAATAATCGACTGTTTCCATATATACCAACGACCCTGTATATGGGTTTCAATTTAAAAAAAAAATCGTCGATAATACCATATCTACTACATGAGTTACCCTGTATAATAAATTTATAAGTCAAAATATGCGCAATTAAAAATTATTACATAGGTGTCCTAGGATTTTTACGAGATGTTTTTAGATTATTAAATAATGAATTTGTTCCTTACTTTATGTACACACTGTATATCTGATCTGTATGAAAAATAAACTATGGTTTTTTAAACAACAAATGCTCATACTAAATACCATTAAATTAGCTGAATTTTGTCTAATACAAAAAATCGTTTATTGTGAAAAAACCCTACGTAATGGAATTTTTTTCTCCATTATTCCTGTAATCAACACCCAAAAAGTTATAAAACTCAGCTATTGGATTTAAGACAATTTTACCATCGCAGGCCTGTGTAATTTAAAGTGTAAATAATCATGAAGTTGCAGTTAACGTGTATATTGTAACAAACAGTAGATATAATTTTTCTCGATTTAGTAAAGTAAGATACGAATACAAATTTATGTAAATACCATATTAAGATGTTAAAAAATTAAAAGTATCCTTAGGCATATATGTTTTTGAGTAAATGTTGATTATCGACCGGTAGACGACAAAAGAGAGTCGGCTCCAGTTATCGACGTCTGATAGTTTAATTAGATTATGATTTTGACAATTAAATGATTTTAACCTTTGGTACAAAAGCAATTCATACTCGTTATCACGTAGGTGTAGTAGGATAAACAAATAATAAATTTAACTAGTTAATCATGTTGATTACTGTGAAACATTTATGTCGATCATTGGAACACCGTTTAGGGCTTTAGGATCACATTCTCATTATTGAACAATATATTATAGATATTTTTTTAAAAGACGCGATCGACAGAGTATTTTCCATATCTTTCTGCAATGCATGGAGTTAAAACTGCAGTAATGAGATAATGAGAAACTATTAGCTTAACCCGTGGATCACTGGAACATTTACCTTAGCTGGGCGAAAAGTCGCCTCAATTTAATCGAAAATGCTATTAATCAAGGACCAGGTCTTAAGTAAAACACACCTGACCAAGTAAGTGTATTCCGACTAAACCATTACTATCATCCGCCACTGCCTACCCAGATCCCAGATTAGGCATCTGACTCTCCGTTGCATTGCCGATGCCGTACACCTGCCGCCTTGCCGCCGACCCAACAAATTCCTTCTCAGCGGGACTGCTGTTAACTCTCACACTTGTCCAGACAGCTGGCGCCAGCATTTCCCCCCGTCCACCACCACGCCCCCGGCACTGCTGCTTTACAACAAAAACAATCATGTCAACCCGGACTTTAGTCGGCAAGGTTTGCCCGATGTTGTTGCATGTCGCATTTGACTGTCTGTTTTGGGCCGTAAGCGCGTGTGGTCGGGTCTTACGTGCTATTTGCTTGTTGTTGAAGTTGAAGTGTGGATAGTTTGGAGGGAGCAGTCGAAAAATTGGATTGCTGGGTGAATTTTATTTCTTGTTTGAAATAATTGAAATCCGGAAAATACAACGAATATTTTGGAACAATCGCTACTAGCAAAGCCGTTGATGAAAAACTTTTAAAAGAAGAAGCAATTTTGGAAACTGAGATGCTGCTGAAGAAGAAATTTTTAAGAAATTTGGGTGATACACTTTAATTTCGAAGATATACAGTTTTTAATTGTCAACTTTGAGTTCCATCAATAAAGTTCAAGTGAAATTTGTTTCAAAAACAGTTTAGGGGATAAACAAACAATAATTGTGCTGTGATTTCTGATGAAAAACTGCAAGTGAAACAGTATTTTAATGTTCCATGATATTATGACGAATGGAAATAATAAACGGAGTCTAAAAGGTAAATTCTTTATTAAATTTTATTTTTTATTTTGTAGGTTTACAATTTTTACATGGGGTAAGAGGCAATCAAATTTGTAACACTTGCCACCTAAATTAAATGTTGGCATATCTTAATTATCAGAACAGTATACTTCCTTACTTCCTTGTATTTACATATTCACATAAACTTCGTCAAGAAGTATTAAAACTTTACAAGTTTTTCTTCTCTAAGAAATAAAGGTGTTATTAATAATTAACTCGTTTTAGACTTTTAACACTTTTGTACCTACATTTTTCGCAAATTAGAAAACTAATCAAAACCATATTTGATTTGGACTAATTAATTAAGACAATTACGACCATAAAACGTGTATAAGTACGTTTTTAGAAAACTAATAATTAAATTAGGTATAACAGACTTAATTTATTTTTTTATTCGATTTGTTTAGATTCTCTTTTTTTTTATTGCCTCCCGAGCTATTTGAAATTTATATTTAAAAAATACAAAATGCATTATTTACGAGATTATTTATTTTTACCGTCTATTAAGTTTTTCTCGAGGCATTACTTAAAAATATCGAATATTAATTAAGTATCCCCCCGCTAACTAAAACATATAGACACAGAATACATTCTGTGATATAGGTAGTAATTTAAACATCCTACAACAGAATATTTACGAATATTCCTGAAAATTCGGGAATTTATTTTTTAATACAGGGACAGGGTGACCGCCGAGGTATCCGAGATACTTCGTATATGAATTTTATGACCAATTTTAAGCAAAAATAATTATATTCACTTTTCCCGAATTCCTAGCGGTTCTTGAAATATCGGGGTTTGAAATTGAATTAAATTACTAGAGGGCTTAGGAAAAAATGTGGTTTATTTTTATAAAAGCGTAATGGCATTGCAATTATCAGAGTGACCACCGCCTTGTGCAATGCATAACTCAATCCGAGACTCAATCCTCCGTCGGAGTTCTCGTTCCTAGTTGTAATCCATATTTTTATTCACTTAGGATAGCTGCCGCCCGTGTACGAGAATAATTTTGCCCCCTCCCCCTCAATTGATTAATTGCAATTTCTCTGAAATATTTTTACCTTAAATGAAACAACGACTTACAGAAAATATAATAAATTCAGTTTATTTTTTAATTTTACAACCTAACATAATAATTATTAATATATTGATATAGTAACCGAATGAAACCCTTTTCTATTAATACATACAGGGTGGCCCATCGAAAACGTACCGCAAGGCATTACAGGCTGAGAAAGGACTTTTCGACAAAAGCCAAAACCACGTCAAGTTTGTTTGTCAGGGGGACAAGTTTTGACGCAAAAATCATAGCAAAACCTTCAACCCCCTAAGTGGGGGCGTCATCCCCCAAATTTTTTAAAATGAGAATGCGGGTCAAGTGACACCTCATTCAAAATTCTTCAGTCTTAATTCCCTATATATCGCTGCTTACCTACATTTTGAAAATCGACTAGTTTAGAAAATATGGACCGTTAAAATACCAACAATACGTTTGACGCAAAATGCAAAAATCGATTTAAAACTTACCGTATTATTGAAAATTCAAAAAGAATTCGCTGTTTTTTGGTCATTTCCAGATTATTTAGGCTCGTGTTAGTGAGATAACAGTTATCGGGTTTTTACTTCGCATTGGGCTAAGTATAGTTGCTAGATCTAAGATATATATTAAGAATTTTTCAAAAAACCTAGAAAATTCACTGAGAATTGAAAATTTTTCTAACTTGCTTTTTAATTTTGAGTAAATCATGTCATTAATAAATGGATGAAGGTTTGAGATTTTCTATTAAAAAGTTATACCCAATTGTGATTTCCTATGATAATCATGACTAAAGAATTTTTGGGTCCGGAACGAAATATTGTAAGGGACAGCATACCATAAAAATTGAAAACTTCGATTTTGCCAAGGGGGTCGGACCCAAACCCCCTGTGGATCCGCCACTGAATGCGGAAATCGGGTCGCGGAGCTGTTTAACCAACGGCATCATGACAAACATGTTTCTGGAAAAATTGTTCGGGAATTGGTGGCCAAATTTCGCGAAACAGGTTCCGTTCATAACAAAAGGAGGCAGCTTAAAAATTTGGTACTAAATGAACCTACGGAGATAGCAGTATTGGGGCAAGTTGCAATGGATAGTACGCTAAGTATAAGACAATTGGCCGTTGCGACGGGCGTGAGTCGTACAAGTGTCCAACAAGTTCCATCCTTATAAGATTCGGTTAGTGCAAGAACTAAATGAAGACGACTTTGATCGTCGCTCTCAATTTTGCGGAATTATGACTGAACGAGCGATTAATAATGGTAATTTCCTATTTAATATGTGTTTTTCGGACGAGTGTACCTTCTTCTTCAATGGTTTATTGAATCGCCACAATTGTCGTTAGTACACACAACACCCCCAGAAGTTGAATGTTTGAGCTGGTATTTTTGGAAATTCCATTATAGGCCTTTTTCCCTCCAGCAATTTAAGAGGCGATATGTACCTGGACTAGAAAATGCCATCGACCCAGCTCTAACAAATATGATAGAGAACGGCCTTGCACACAATGAACAGGAACTGATTTTCCAACAAGACGGAGCTCCTCCGCATTACTCGCTACATGTGCGCAATTATTTAAATGATACGTTTCCAGGACGCTGGATAGGCCGAAGGGGTGCAATTGAGTGGCCCCCTCGGTCACCCGACTTAAGTCCTTTAGATTTTTTTTTGTGGGGGCACATAAAAAGCAAAGTTTACAGCACTCCACCTGACACATTGGAAGATCTGCGAGGACGAATCATTGACGTATGTCCCGAAGTGACACCACAAGTGCTCCAGAATGTACGGCAACGGTTTAAAGATAACCTGTATCACTGTATACACGTTGGCGGACAACAGTTTGAGCATTTACTTGGCAAATACGGTAAGTTTTTAAGTAAAATTAAATCGATTTTCTAAACGAGTCGATCGATTTTCAAAAAGTAAGCAGCAATGTATAGGGAATTAAGAACCCTTCTGAATGAGGTGTCACTTAACCCCCATTCTCATTTGGAAAAATTTGAGGGATGACACCCGCACTTAGGGGGTTGAAGGTTTTGCTATGATTTTTGCGTCAAAAGTTGTCCCCCTGACAAACAAACTTGACGTAGTTTTGTCTTTTGTCGAAAAGTCCTTTCCCAGCCTGTAATGCTTTGCGGTATGTTTTCGATGGGCCACCCTGTATACCTAATAAGTCAGTCAAAATGCTTAAATAATCTGTGCTTTTCTTGCCTTTTTTAATGCAAATGCTGTTATAATATCTGATACATCTATATCTTCTGAAATATCCTTTTCGATACTAATATTAGATAAGTCTGAAAGCCTTTCGTATCCCATTGTTGATCTGAAATAATTTATTATTATTTTAAGTTTTGAAAACCTTCTTTCCCCGCTAGCCAGAGTCACAGGTAATGTTAAAATAATTCGTATGGCAATCACTAAATTTGGAAACAAATAGATGAGGTCATTTGTAAATAGGTATGGAATCACATTATATAGGGTGCAACGTTGTCAATTTCATCTATTTCTTCTATTTTTGAAAATGCATTGTCCAATATTACAAAGTTAAATTGAATTGGTTTTCTGGATTTTGTGGAGCCTCATCTTTACATTCGTAGTCAAGTAAACGTTTTTTTGTTCGGAGTCTAACAATATTAACCGGAGGAAATGAAGGGTCGCAATCGATATCTTCTGCAATATTTTTTGCCTCTTCTAAAATATCACTAAAAGCTTTATCTGACCTAATATTATATAAATATGTTTTAGTGCCCTAACATTAAAATAATAGGGGAAAGGGGTAAGAAAGTCAAAAAGTCTTTCTCCACTAATTTAATAGTGAGCTATCAAAGGCTCAATTTTAAAATTAAAACGTCTCTGCATGTTTCGAAGGTAGTAACCGTCATCTTCAGGAGACAAAAGTAGTGCTGCAGTTATTATTAGCAGTAGAGAGAAAACTGTTGGTGGAAAGTGACGCTGATGGAGCTTTTTTAAAAAATATTTTGGCAAGATATTAAAAAATTGAATGCAATCAGCATACTGAAATTGTAAATGAATTGTGGTCGGATTTAAAAAGGGAAGATATTCGTCATTTGATAGTCATAAGTTAGGATATATAAAAAGAATCTTTTGGACATTCTAGGTCATGTTATAAAAGTTTTTTTATTTTATTTTGTAGAAGAAAAGAGAAAAAATTTTTGTTAGCGGTTTATGAGAAATTATAATGTTGAAATTTCATTTGTAAAATTTAATTACTGGAGACCTAAGGTCCCGTCAACTTGCGTTATGTTCGTCCCATTATAAAGGGAAAATAATAGAATTAAATTTAAAATAAAATTAGTAAAAAAACACACAGATCTTATATTTTATATACCCTCAAAGACTAAATAGGGAGACGGACACAGTTAAAATGAGAGAAGAGAGTAGAAACATGTAGAGACGTTTTAATTTTAAAATTGAGCCTTTGATAGCTCACTATTAAATTAGTGGAGAAAGACTTTTTGACTTTCTTTCCAATTTCCCCTATATTTCCATTCCACTTCGAGAATGGACTATTTCTTTAAATTAAAATAATATTTGGTAGTGTAGCATCCGATTCCTGCATAGCTTTACTTACGATATTAATTTTTGTTAACACATTATACCATGTAATAATAGAACAAATACACTTTTCAAAAGTAGAGAATTTGCCATGTTTCTAATTTCAGAGTCTCTAGTATTATCAGAATCGAGCGTACTTATAATATAAAGCATCATATAAGTATTTTTGAACTTTTAGCGCATCTATCCTGCTTTCCCATCTAGTATCTGAAAGGGGTTTAAGTGTTAAAGTTGAGATTTCATTTTTAAGACCTTCCAACGCAGTGGCGGCTCGTGGGTGTATAATGGGGTGAGGCTAGAAAATAGCGCCGCAGACGAAAATTTTTCGCGATTTCAAGGTCATTGGCTTAAAATGAGTAGTTAGGAATTCAACCAGCAATATAATTATTTTGAAATACTAGGTTTCACGAGAAAAATGTGTCTCCATTTTGCTTTACTCTCGTAAGCGCCACAGAATTCTTAATATGTTCTTTGGAACTTTTGTGTGATTTTACCGCCCGTGAACATTTTTTTAAATCAGGATACCCACCCCCTGAACTCCAATTGTTTTTTACGCTGCCTAATAAAATACACGGCCAGCAATACAAACTTTGTTTATATGAACTCCCGCAAAGCCATTTGTAACTATCATATTATGAAGTTTGAAATGATCGCGAACTTTCCCGACCCACCCTCTTTTCGCTAAAAACTGCCGTTATTTTTGGTGTTGGTCGACTCTCCAAAATTTGCCGTTTTTCTATCTCAGGTCGTCGCGAGAAAGGGGTTTGAAGCAAAGACAAAACAATATCGTGAGAGGGATTCATAATTTAAATTAAAATAGGCACAAAGCACAAAAAAAATAATTTTATGTAACGAAACCTTGGACCTTGGCAATGGGAATACTGTATTAATTATTAAAATAAAAGGCAAATCGGCTTACTCACCTGATGTAAAGGGCTCTTGCCTTACCTTACCTCCTATCACCAACCACAACCGACTCTAGGAGTCGGTATGTGCACCAACACAACAAGAAAACAAATTAATTAGGTGTCAGTATTTTAACCCGCAGACCTGCCTCGAAAATCTAAAATCACGATAGGTTAACAATCATAAACGAATGGCACTAATTAAATCTAATAACCCGACACCTGATCCTACGAGAAGAAAAGATATATGAGCCTGTTAACAATAAAACATTGCCAAGTTTCAAATAGGCACTAGGCACCCACCTATAATCTTTAATTTTTATCTGTTTTTTGTTATTGGGATTTAATTGCATATTTATTAATAATATCTTATAGAACAATGAAAACATTTATCAATCATTTCTAACTTATTTTTTTATGTTTTTAAAAATAAAACATTTAAATAATAAGTAAATAAGTCAATAAGTGTCCTTGTTCAATAAACATTTGGCAACATGCAAGCCATTGCAAGCTACTGTAAAAATAATACGATATATAGGCCCAAATAAGTGGGCCTCACTCGCCTACAAAATTTGCCTATTCTTCCTGTTCTACGCAATTAATGCGGTGGAGGTGCCGGGTTGGAGAGCATAGCGTTTGTGACGTAAAGGAAGCTCAAGTTTTTGGGATTACATTTTTCTTTTTATGCGGTCAGGCAACGATTTCAGTTTTTAAAATTATTGTTGGATGGGGTGCGCGCTAAATTTAAAAGATAATATGTTGAACTTTGATGGTAATTCAATGTTCTATTGTTTTAATACTTTTAATGATTGGACATTAGTTAAAAAACGTTTTATATTTAAATAAATAATTTATTAATTTTACATGTAAGGCCCGGCCTCAGTTGCTTTATACGACGAGCCGCCACTGTTCCAACGTTTAGTCCATGCCGAGAAGAAAACGTATAGCTCCTGCATAATTACAATAAAGCTCGTAATTTGTAAAGACCCTTTTGCAGCGTCATTAACAACTAAATTAAAAACTATGGGCCGCACAAAGCACATAAAAAGCTCTAGGGTTTAAGTCAAGAACCTTTTTTTGTAAACCATTATTGCGACCATTCATATTCACCCCATTATCGTAACTCTGCCCCCTTAAATCCCCCAAACAAATGTTGTGAGTCTCCAAAAAATCTAATAAACATTAGTTAAACCTTGTCCTGTCGAATCTGATATTGAAATAAATTCCAAAAAATGCTCCCTAATTTCTATTTGCTCGGATTTATTATTAACTAGAACAAAACTTACTACAACAGTAAGTTGGTCTTGGTGACTTAGATTAGGGGTGGAATCTAAAATAATAGAATAATATTTACTTACTAACTTTTAAGAGCGATATTATTTCATGTCTTATTTTTGTCTCAAAATGGAAATAAGTTAGTTTTGGATATGAACACCTAAATATTGAGGCATATTTGATGGATTTCTGCTAATTATAGTGAGTTGGTCTGATATCGTATCATTAAACGTTGCAATTGTTTCAATTAATTTTAAAAAGTTTCCATTTTGTTGCTCGTATAACTTATTATTTTTGCCTCTAAAACTCAAGTTTTGACCGGCTAAGAATTCAATGGCATAAATTATAATTTTTGACACGGAAACCCAGCTATCTTTTTTCATATTTATTAATTTTACATTTAGAGAATCAGTAGTTGTTTTAGAAGAAATTGATTTATTTAAATAAATCCAAGATTTTGTATTGCAAATGTGAATTTTTAATTTCTCATAATGTTCTTTAATCTGAGCTAAATGTCTCCAATCGTTATATCCCTCAACAAAGGCACTAGAAAAAGTTTTAAAAAATTTGTAAGGAAAACAAAATACATAATCTTTTAGCCAAACTCTTGGAGTTATTTCCCCGTTACTTATTTTTTCTCTATACTAAATAGATGAGAAACCTCTGTTATCTTTATTTAAATGAAAATTTCCATCCGCTTCTGTAAGCTGGGTAGGGCCTAACCTCGGGCCTAACTATTTTTAACTAAAAGTTAACTTAATTTTGTCCGATAGTACGGAAGGCCAACAGCTAGGATCCTTATATTATAAACATCACATTTATAAGAAACATGAAGAATATCTTCACAACTTACTTCTTTGAGCCAACCCCGATCTTCTGAGACGTCTTTGGTCACGGTTTGACTGGTTTCAGAACTTGGTTCTGCAAAAAAAACATCTTCCTTGGGGTTTGTGATTTCGGTCTCCGTCACATTTGTATCTCGGGAACTTGATGGCGCCTCATGCGATCTTGCTGCGATTAAAAATGTTTTTAGTGAACCACAAGCCTTTTAATTCTTCTTTTTCAAATTGTTCTTGTTCTGTATTGGGCCCGAGAAAGCTTTAGTCGATTATCAGACATCTGCAAACATATTAGGCTATGATATAACGATGCGTCGATATTTGACATACTTTTCGTAAAGAACTTATAAATAGGCGCAATGTAGGTTAAGCTGTTTCTCGATAAAAATTAACTATTGCAAGGAAACGTTCCAAATCGACCTTATTTTAATTTTGTTCATATTTTAAAAACAATTCCCCTTACGTTTACTTTAATAATAAAAATCGTGTTTTCCCGATTTCGATAAAAAAATTTCACGCATCTGTTAAAAAGTAAAGTGATGTAGTTCAAATATCCAAGTTTACACTTGTTCCTGTAGTACTTACCTATATGTTTTATGTTTTACATTTGGAAAATTAAAACATTTAAAATAGAACTAAGTAATGAATCCTCGCTTTTTTTTGCAAAACAAATATCAAAACACCATAACTATATCATTTCAATTTTTAACCGTGTAAAAGAAAAAAATATCATCAAGCTTACTTACCTGTGAAATATTTTTATTGGCCAGCCAGCAATCACAATATCGAGCACAAAAATTAGAGGCCAAAATCTTTGTTTTTCAGTTAAGATTGACACGTTCAAAATTATTATTATAGTGCAAATTATCCCGGTTCGTGTATTTATAGGCTTAGGGCGATACTAAGTAAATTTTCAAAGTACCTATACGTAGACTCTAATCCGAAACATTAATTACGTTATTAGATAGCTGTTAACAATCAATAGTTTTTGTTTAAATTAACTCTGAATCCTTTGTTTATAATGATTATATTTCAGTAATGGTTTGTATCTTTTATGGTATGTTTGTTTTTCTTTCTCATACTACTTGTGGACAGCTTTTATTTTAGATCCTTGTTTCCAATAACTATGAATTAAGCTTTCCAGGTAATTAAGAAGAATAACTTCTTAATTTGTATTTAGGAAGTAGGTCAAAATTTTCACCGGTTTGAAATCAGCTGTTTTCAATCGATAATTTGTTAGAGAGGTCATTGTCATTGAGATAGGACTATCAGTTTTGGGGATTTTCTCGTGCATTATCATTAAAACGTCCCAAGAGTCTCTGTAGTCCATGGCGTCTGATAGTTTGTTACAGCTAAATATTAAGCGATTAATATGTATGAAATAAAATATTTTTGCTTTCTGGCTAAAGGCCATTCGATTCTTCCTAATTTAATGCTTGTAGATAGATGTTCATACAATTTTGTATTACACTTTAATTGTGTTCAGTATTTTTTATCATCTTGTGGTAATTCCAAGGCTGGGGCTTGGGTAAGTTTTTATAATTTTTTACACCGCCCATGATGCCTACTGGTTTATGCGACCGGATTGCACAGTCGATATTTGTTGCCGTCTTGTGGAAGGCCCTGTGAAACAAAATTTGACTTTATTTTCTTCTAATTTTTTACAACATATCTACCTTGTAAATTTCAAAACTAAACCTTTAACCATAACCTAGTAGGTACTATCGTTCTTTATTAATTATTGTCAGTAGAGGATTAATACACTTTCATTGTCACCCCCCACTCCTCTGACGTCACATGACCTTGAACGCAGGTGTTCAATGATGTCACATGACCTTGACCTTGAACGCAGGTGTTGGGTGTTACTTTGACCTTGAATGACCTTGGCCGCATACGTATGCAGGCGTTAATTTGACCTTGAAATTACTTTTGTTGCGAACGTATGCAGGTGTTAATTTGACCTTGAATGACCTTGTCCACAAACGTATGTAGTTGTTAAATTTGACCTTGAAATGACTTTGGTTGCGAACGTATTTAGTTGTTAATTTGACCTTGAATGCCCTTGGCAGCAAACCTATGCAGTTGTTTAAATTGACTTTCAAATGATTTTGGGGTGCAAAGACGTGCTAGCCTCAATGTCAGGTCTTGAAAGCAGGTGTGCTAAACTCGACGTGTGACGTCAAAACCCGTAGCCTTTAATGCAGGTATGCTAACATTAGCTTGACTTTGACCTTGAATACCCTTGGTATCAAACCTATGCAAGTGTTAAATTGACTTTCAAATGATTTTGGGTGCGAGAACATGCTAGCCTCAACGCCAGGTCTTGCAAGCAGGTGTGCTAAACTCGTCGTGTGACGTCAAAAGCCATAGCCTTTAATGCAGGTGTGTTAACATTGACGTGACTTTTACCTTGAATGCCTTTGGTCTCAAACCTATGCAGGTGTTATTTTTGCTTTTTTTGTTGCAAACGTGCTAACCTCAAAAGATAAATAATGTATAGGAAGAAGAATGAGATTTACAATATTCTGCAAAATACGGCTTTAGAGTAATTATTACCAAGTAATTCAAAACATGGTTAAAATAAACATAAAAAATATCTTTATTTCCCAATGGCATAACAGAATGAATTGAAAACACCGGCAACACAAAGGATTACAAAAAAAAATACAGTAAATCGTAGTTAACATAATATAGATATACACAGGTCGCTTGGGTTCTTTTCAACTGGCACTCGACATTCTTGGAATCAAAAATGTATTTTTAAAGAAGGCACCCCGTGTCAGGTATTCATCTCGAATTCCCTTTGTGACGCCAAACTGTTGTATGCCCTTCTGACGTCACACGTCGAGGTAGCCTTCAATGCAGGTGTGCTAGCCTCGACATTGAATGTGCGACGACCGACGACCTACAATGACATTGAAATGTAATCTTAAGGTTGTTAGCATGTTCAAAACTTCACGATCATCTGGCAACACTGCAAGACTTTCACGTTGATCAAATCAGTAGAAAATCTTAAACCGTGCTAGCAGGATGCACCTTGCAACACACGCATCCGTTCGATCGCCTTGACGATGTTGCCGAATGTTTACGATTGTAGAAAATGGTCGGATTTTTTTGTTATGTCATCCGTATTACATAATTTATTGTAAAGTGGATATCTTGAGAAATGAGTATTAGATTCATGTTTTAAAGATTTCCAGCAACTTTAATTAAAAAAAAAATATGCTTAAAATAATAGTAGCATCGCGAATTGCCACACTTTTAAAATTTAGAAAATGTCAACATTAAACTACAAGAATTTCTATATGCATGCATGCGTACCTATAAAGCATAGTACCTACTCGCAAAAATCATGACAACATTTGAGAATGAAAGGGAGAGATATATTTTATAATTTTATCGGCATTCTCTATTGAAACGTTTCGCATATACCTGCTGTGTAGCCTACGGGTTCGCTCTGGCTTATCTCCGCGTACAATTCTTGATTAAAAAATATCGTTAATAAATAATAAACTTTTACTTTTAATACTTCAATTGCTATTCTATTGTCAACAAAGCAACATGCAGAGTAATAAAGTTAAATTTAGGCTCTTGCAAATGTCTGATGAAGATGTCTTTGGTTTTCGAAATGTTGGAAAAGGATGGTATATTGGGAACATTCCTATATCCTTTAGTGAAGATATTTTAATTATTGACAGCGAGCAGTATACATTAACAGATGGGCTGTTGGATTTATTAACCCTTCAGCGCCCGAAAAAATATTCGAGCCTGGAACTTATTAAATATAAACAAATTTTATTATTATCAAATTCACATAGACGTGGCTTTGAACGAAATTCACATATCCGCTCAAGTAAAGGCTTTAAATACGTCAATATCATACGCAAACTGTTTCCACCAAAAAGAAAAAAACACACAAAAAGTAGTACATGCCAAAAAATGCTGAAGCACAGCGGTTACAGCAGCTGGAGTCAAAGATAATTAAAGCCTATAAAAATTTTCTGTATTTCTTATAGATTTTAGGTGATAAATCTTTGTACTTAATAGATTTTATGTCTGTAATATAAATATCAGTTTAATTATCTTATTTTTGTTTTTTTAAATGCGCAAATAGACCAGTATTCTACGTTAAAATTTTAGCGAAACTCTTCAATATATTATGTGCAACCATGGAGAAATTCTTTTAGCTCGGAATTGAATAATATGCTTCTCGTTTGTTTCTCACTATAGTATTAGACTGTGTTAGGTTAAAAAATAAAAAAAAATAATAAAATAGGTCATAAGACATTCAACATAGACTTGTTTAAAGAAGTAGACATAAAAAATCGTTAGCTTAGGTGTATCGGCTCTGCATATCCATCAATAGTACTCTGCGATCAACTGAAAAAAATGTTGTTTTGCCGAGCAGACAGAACTTTTAGCTTGGAATTGAATAGTATATGCATCTTTTTCGTTTCTCAGTAATGTTGAAAACTAACGTCCGTAAAATATATTTTCGACAGAGAGTTCAAAATAAAAAAAACTCCCAAATCAAAATATTTTCCCCGGAGCGTCTGTTTCGGCCTTGCGCATCTCCATCCGGGGGGGGGGGGGGGGGTGTTCCTATCAGAGAAGAAAAATAAAAAAAAAAAATATGTACGGCCAAGATGACCTCTCAATCCATATAACTCTGCGACAACCTAAAAAAAAATGTTGTATTCCCTAGCAGATAGTTTTGGAACTTAGTTTATAACCATTTTTCTTTATCATTTAATATAACTAGATGAAAATTTAATAAATTAGTTTTTGTTTATCTTTATAGAAACACGTGTACATCAAATTTATGATTATCTTTGAGGTCAATTGAGTCAAACTCGCCTTATCCATATTTCGCGAAAATTGAGTTAAATATGGAATTTAATACAGTTTTGATTACCTACTATAAAAAAAACCGAACACTTGGCATGTCAATGTCAATTATAAAAGGTGTTTAACCAATACACGAAGGTAATTTACTTATCCCTCCATTTTAGGTTAAAAATGAAAAAAAGATCCTGTGTAGGTATAAATTTTTAGGTAGATACTACGATGCTGTCATAAACGACGGCGAATTTTCTCCACCATTTAATTATTCTAGGTACCTACGTTAAATCTATGTAGATCTTGAGGTTAGGAGCCCGAACGCAATTCATTGGTTTCGGCCCCAGTTTTGCCTCGGAGATTCAGCTTTACAAATTGACCGTAAGCAGCGCAGCGCTAGCCTAGAGCTTGAAAATGCATTGGCTCTTATGGGAGCGATACCTATTTTTATTAAAATTAGTTCTTTGGAGAACAAATAACGACTTTTATATGAATTTAGGGTCACTTTGACACACTTATTTTAAAATTCAGCCTCTATGTAGTTTCAACGACGCTTGGTTTTTAAAATACAGAGTATTAAAAATTCTACCATCCGGTTTTACAAAGCAAGTTCTACTTCTATAAGACCTACCGTTACTCATTAACAACAATATTAGGAAAAAAGTTAATAACAAAGTGATTTGGATTAATAAAACGAGAAAAACGCAATGCTTGTTTTAGAAAAATGAACGCTAACGAAGACAGGCCCTCTATCGCAACCCAGCGAACTAACCAAAAAAATAGTGATAGAAATTTTAAATACTGCCATTGCCGATCGGCCTCCTATCTCGAGATTTCCATAATTAAGATGTAGGTACGTCTCGCAGCCTTGATGCGAATTTACCAATTATTCCCTTTGTGACGCCAAACTGTTGTAGGCCCTTCTGACGTCACACGTCGAGGTAGCCTTCAATGCAGGTGTGCTAGCCTCGACATTGAATGTGCGACGACTGACGACCTACAATGACATTGAAATGTAAGGTTGTTAGCATGTTCAAAACTTCACAATCATCTGGCAACACTGCAAGACTTTCACGTTGACCAAATCAATACAAAATCTTAAACCGTGCTAGGAGGATGCACCTTGCAACACACGCATCCGTTCGAACGCTTTGTCGATGTTGCCGAATGTTTACGATTGTAGAAAATGGTCAGATTTTTTTGTTATGTCATCCGTATTACATAATTGGAGATTGAGAATATTATCAAATAAAAAACAAAATTGTAAAGGTGAGATTTGAGGGCGTATATAGGTTTAAATAAATTCTTTGCCAAGAAGTAATAAAAAATAAATGATTTTATGTTGTTTTTTGAACACAATTTATAACTTAAAAAGCACTTACCCCCACTACATTTATCTGCTTGCCTGCTTATTTTCCTTAATACAAATAACATGTATATCGAGGGAATCACACTTGCGCATTTTTTTTTAGCACTAAGTACACCAATTAAAACTTAAATGAGACAAAAGTTTTTGTGTATGGGAACTTTCCTAAAATAATTAGGGAAGCCAATAATGTATCACTTCAAAATTTACATGGCAATTCCTATGTCCTGCCTCACGGTGCAACACCCGGTATACCACAAAACATTGCTTTTTATCATTAAGGACTATAGATATTCACGACTCATTTTTTTAAGTTATAATATATTTAATGGCTCAGTTTAACCTATATGTACACAAACACGCTGAAAAATTATCGAATACTAAAGTGCAAGATGGTAACAGGTAGCAGGTAGTTCCTTCAAACGGTGTGATAAAACTAAACGATCGAACTCAGTAGACAGGTATATTCGTCAGTGCAGGCGTTACTCCAGTAAATATGTATAAAATTTAAAAATTCTGTTTAAATTTACTACATTTCTTTGCAACAAAATGAGATAAATATTGTATCATGTAGACCTCGATCATCTCTCTATAAAATCCCATGCCCCGTTTTTACCAAAAGTACACAAATCCTTGTATAATGGTGTGGTGAAATCAGGAATTTCAACCAAAGATTAACAAATCCGTGAACTATTAATTTTCGTCAATTTCAGCGTAATTTCTCTCAAACAGCAACAAATCCATGCAGAAAATACGAGCGCAGTGTTATAACCCATGCAAAAGTGAACAAATCCAGAGGTATTTCAGAACTTTCCCAAGTTGGATTACTGATAAAATAGGTTTTTGTTTATTTGTAATTTTTTCTGAGTTGATTTAATAAATATTATAGTATAGTATCAGTTTTCCATGTCTCTAAGTGTAGATACATTGTTAATAAATTATTGTCAGCAACCCTGTGATAAAAAATATCGTCGCACACCACTGTGAAGCCATAAGCTGAAAGCGTCAAAGTTTTATTTTTACCATTAACCAAGCTTTTGTATGTATCCATAAACATAAGATGAGTGTGACAGAGATGGTATGAAAATAAAGATATGTGCAAAAGAGATAAATTATTTCGCAGAAAAATAACAAGAAGGTAGGTAGAAGGTTTAACCCGAATTTTATTGTACGGTCTTGGGATATAGCAATCTTTTCTCTCGAAAATTATTTGTATTTACAGAAAAAATAATTGTTTAACCTATAGAATGAGATACCACAAACAAATATCAATCAAAGATTTTTAATTTAAGAGCCATGAAAATTACATAATTATTACTATTATTAAATATACATGGATGATTGGCTATGATATTTTATAGATTGAATTAATGGATTTTAAAAATTCATTGTAAAAGATACGTTTTATACTGGGTGTTGCACCGTAGGACGGGACATAGGAATTCCCGTGTAATTTTTGAAGTGGTCAATTATTGACTTCCCTAATTATTTTAACAATAAAATGTATTAGGGTTTATTGAAAAGCGCGAGAGTTGTACTCAAAGAATACACCTTAACCCTTTACGACCACCTAAGCATTCAATACCTTTCCCATCGCATATTTTTATTTTCATGTTATGTTTTTTCCTTGTCCCAGAGAATATGCGCACTTCTTTTACCTTGAGACCAGTTGTTGCTGTAGACGTTTTTTGATAGAATACCGCATTTTTACTGTTTAAGATTTAAGCCCTTTAATTTTTTTTTTCTAATTTCTTTTTCTTGTGGCAATTTGGCTTTAGACAGGGTGTTGAGAATTCCTCACAGCTTGAATAGCTATCACTTCGCAAACGTTTTTGTGCTTTATACCTTTGCTTACACATACCTGAAGTAGTAGATTTTCTCGCTGACGACGATAGTGTGATAATTCTTTTAGCTGGCCTATCTTTAATTTGCGAAGTAGTAGTTTTTGATGATTCTGACGACACAGCCTTTGATGTCTTTTTTAGGGGATCATTACCGATTTCTCGCTTAAGGCTTAACCGTGATACGGATGTTAGTCTCTTTCTATTAGGTTTACCAATTTCTGTTGTTGGCTTTGAGTCTCGCTCAATTTTTTCATTTTCTTCTGCACAAGATTTTGCTTGAACAGGTATTAAATTATGTTGTTCTGTTTGTTGTAAAGATGGTGGAATGAGTGTATCCTCGGCATACGGTTCAAAAGAACTGAAAAATTCGGCTATGCTCTGGATCGTAGAGACTGTGGCATTCTCATCATCGAAGGGGGTTGTATTTACTGGCACTGATTGTATTTCCATTACACCTGCTGTACTCTCCTCCTGGGGAATAGCTTCTACTATAGGACTTTCCAAAATGTCTGCCCCATCAGCTTCAATTTCAAGCAGGGACTCTGGTTCGATCATGACTAATTCTGGTTCGATCATGACTATTTCAGGGTCCGACTGAGAGGATGGGAGAGGTGAAACTAATTGTGGTAGAGTAACACATTCATACAAAATATCCTTTACATCGGGGGTATCTAAAGATGGAGTAGGACTTTCCAAAATGTCTGCCCCACCCGCTCCAATTTCAAGCGGGGAGTTTGGTTCGGTCATGACCATTTCAGGGTTCGACTGAGAGGATGGGAGAGGTGAAACTAATTGTGGAAGGGTAACACATTCATACAAAATATCCTTCACATCGGGGATATCTAAGGATGGAGTATGGAGACAAAAATCGTTTACCGTCGCGGCTGGGATAGTCTTATTTGTAGTCGAACTGGAACGCGCACTTAATATTTTTGATAAACGCATTGGCTTAGTTTTTATGCGTATACCTTGAAGCGTAAAAGCGGGCATACAGTGTAAGGAACAAATTGATTATTTAATAATCTAAAAACATTTCGTAAAAATCCTTGGACACATATACAGTGTGTCCGCGGATGGCGGTACCCAATAGGGAAGAATTCTTTATTATTCATTTTACGAACAGAAGTCATTCTTTATAAAAAGTTCTGCTTATTAAGAAAATAAATTTACGATTGAAGAAATTTAGATCACATGTACAGGGTGTTAATAAATTAGGAAAATATGAAAACGCTTCAAGAGAGAAGTACCATTATTTATTATTTTTAACAAAAATTTTATAAAACAAAGTTGTTTATAAACCAACGTAAAGTCTAATTACAAATTTTAAAATAAAAATTCAAATTTTTAAAAATTATTCAACATAGCTACCTCCCAACATGACGCACTTTTCCGCTAACTTAATAAATTTACCGTACACTTTACGAATGATTCGCGGCACATTTAGATCATGGATCGCTTCTTCTATTCGTTGTTTTAATATTTCCCTATCATGTGG
Source organism: Polydrusus tereticollis (assembly GCA_963920685.1). Classification (NCBI taxonomy): domain Eukaryota; kingdom Metazoa; phylum Arthropoda; class Insecta; order Coleoptera; family Curculionidae; genus Polydrusus; species Polydrusus tereticollis. The sequence goes on from OY987333.1 coordinate 94,104,475, forward strand.
AAGATTATCTGAATAAACCTTTTGTTTTAAGGCACCCCACAAAAAGAAATCTAGCAATGAAAGGTCAGGCGACCTAGCTGGATAATGGTTTGGGCCAAACCCCCCTATCCACCTTGCGCCAAAATGATCATTTAACCATTGTCTGACCAAGGCTGTGCAATGAGCAGGACAACCGTCTTGTTGCCAAAACATATTATTACGTACTTCTGGCTCTAACGTATTAAGAAATGGTAAGACGAAATGTTCCAAAATGTTCAAATACACGTTCTGGTTTAAATTTCCCTCTATAAAATATGGGCCAATGATCCGATCATAAAAAATTCCACACCATACATTAACTTTTAACGTTGACTTCCTTTGTTTATTACATAGTTAGGATTTTCGTAAGCCCAATGACGACTATTTTGTGAAGATACGTGCCCGTTTGTGTAAAATGTAGATTAATCGGTAAAAAAAAATAAATCTATGAAATCGTTGGTTCTCAAGGTGCTTTTCACCTATCCATAAACAAAACTCTAAACGTCTCTCTTCATCTCCAAGTTCAAGTGTATGCCGGATCTTTGGCTTAAACGGTATAATTTTGTTTTCCTTAAAAATTGTATGTAATTCACTTTTGCTTAAATCCACTGTTTGTGCACGCTTCCTTAAAGATTGCTTTTTTTTTGACACCGGCGTATTAGGAAATTTTTCATGAAAAACATCTATAGCGTATTGATAAGACAAATTTCCAATACCGTAACATTTTATTAAATAAATACGTTCTTCTTTGGCTAACATTTTCGAAAATGCCTTCACGAAAGCAGAATACTGACACATGTAAATAAGATGATGACGTAACATGAACGTATACAAAATCGGCTATCTTAATTTTGTTGTAAAATGCAAATAATTACATAAAACCCATTTTATTTTAAAAAATTTGAATTTTTATTTTAAAATTTGTAATTAGACTTTACGTTGGTTTATAAACAACTTTGTTTTATAAAATTTTTGTTAAAAATAATAAATAATGGTACTTCTCTCTTGAAGCGTTTTCATATTTTTCTAATTTATTAACACCCTGTACATGTGATCTAAATTTCTTCAATCGTAAATTTATTTTCTTAATAAGCAGAACTTTTTATAAAGAATGACTTTTGGTTGTAAAATGAATAATAAAGAATTCTTCCCTATTGGGTACGCCCATCCGCGGACACACTGTTCTGAAAGACGTCAATCCAATTTGGGTCACTTATGATGAAGGATCTATTTATATATGTCTTCGTATCAGGAATTTCGATGACGACCTTTTCTTGCAAAACATTACCATGGGAAATTTTCATCTTTACTAGTTCATCACTCCTGCATGCTCCCGAGACTCCAACAATAAGCGCAATCTTCATACACAAAAATTCTTGGTACTTTAACCTGCTTTAGCCAAAAAATCTCTGATGTTTTCTCTTCTGGCTTACGAACAGCAAGGTCTTTGTGTCGTCTCATAAAACTATAGAACCAATCTTCTCCTGCTGATCTATTTTTGTTGCAACTATCAGGCATTCTTAATTTTAATTTCTTAGCATAATCATATGCAAAGATTTTTAGTTGCACATTTTTGACGAATTAATTGCATATTCAACTAAGGCTGATTCTTGGTCCTTTGAGAAAATTTGCCGACTGGAATATTTTGAGTGAATTTTCTGACTGGAATATTTTGAGTGGAAATTATGCTTGACAGAAGAGGTCACAACTCCATCATCATTCACATTTATCTTTTTAAGGCGATAATGTAAACTTGTGTGAGACATGCCGTAAGTTGCTGCCGCTTCTCGCAAAGTCATTATTTGCTCCCTTATGGCCCTGATTGCAGTTTCCATATCTACCTCTGAGTAAACTTCCCTTTTTTTCTTTACATAGTTTCGAACCAAATTGAATCTAAAGAGACAAAACAGAAATTGTTTTATTTTCTTTAAGCTTAGGTAAAGGAAAAATATTTGAGTGTCAATTAAGAATTACTATTTTTCTAAATTTACTTAACTTGGGAAAGTAAGAGCTAAGATTAGTCTAATACTCAGAATTTCATATACAAGGTTATTTTACCACGTTCAAATGTACCCCATTTACTTAGTTCAAATGTGCCCTACATTAATTTTTTTTTGCTTAACCTAACATTTCCACATGTCCAAGAATGGATAATGTAGAAAGTAATATATCAATGACAAGCTAAAACTTACCTCTTTCGAATTATGTACGACAAATTTACTTAGACAAGATAAAACAGAAATTATAACCGAAATATAACGTTCAAAAATTTTACACTTGTGAGCATAAATCATTGACATGCTTTTGGCGCCATTAAAACACGTCTGAAGTCGATAGCAAGTATTGATTCATGTTCGTTTCGCAGTGTTGCCACTAGTATTAAATTATTTTCACTCTAGGTTTAAACAGGATTGACTAAAATTCAAAGTTCAAATCTGCCCTCTGTTCAAATGTACCCCAGTCTCCCCTAAACCGAAATACATTCACACGCTTTCTCCTAGAGATTTTGAATCCCGTTTCCTATTTTGCGCGTCGTTCCAAGGCGAGTGTGAAGTTGATCCTTTTTTTGCAAGAAAAATATTATTTACAGATGAAGCCATGTTTACTTCCAACGGCGTGGTATGCTCCCAAAATTGTCGGTGGTGGAGTGACAAGAATCCAAATTTTATAATCGAATGACGTAGTCAATATTCATTTAAAACCAATGTTTCGTGTGGCATTTTTAATGATCGGATCGTTGCGCGTTGGACCATACTTTTTCCAACAAAATATAAATGCTGCCATTTACCTGGACTTTTAAGGAACCAGTTGTCTCAATTTCTTGACGAGCTGCCACTAAATATAAGACGTACAATTTGGTATCAACATGATGGAGCCCCATGCCATAGTACTAACACAGTAACTGGGTATTTGAATGAAGTATTTCCGCACCGTTGGATAGGCAGACATTCAAATATTCCTTGGCCAGCCAGGTCGCCTGACATCACACCCCTGGACTTTTTTTTATGACGCCGATTTAAAGAAATGGACAAAGTTGTTTATAAACCAACGTAAAGTCTAATTACAAATTTTAAAATAAAAATTCAAATTTTTTAAAATAAAATGGGTTTTATGTAATTATTTGCATTTTACAACAAAATTAAGATAGCCGATTTTGTATACGTTCATGTTACGTCATCATCTTATTTACATGTGTCAGTATTCTGCTTTCGTGAAGGCATTTTCGAAAATGTTAGCCAAAGAAGAACGTATTTATTTAATAAAATGTTACGGTATTGGAAATTTGTCTTATCAATACGCTATAGATGTTTTTCATGAAAAATTTCCTAATACGCCGGTGTCAAAAAAAAAGCAATCTTTAAGGAAGCGTGCACAAACAGTGGATTTAAGCAAAAGTGAATTACATACAATTTTTAAGGAAAACAAAATTATACCGTTTAAGCCAAAGATCCGGCATACACTTGAACTTGGAGATGAAGAGAGACGTTTAGAGTTTTGTTTATGGATAGGTGAAAAGCACCTTGAGAACCAACGATTTCATAGATTTATTTTTTTTTTACCGATTAATCTACATTTTACACAAACGGGCACGTATCTTCACAAAATAGTCGTCATTGGGCTTACGAAAATCCTAACTATGTAATAAACAAAGGAAGTCAACGTTAAAAGTTAATGTATGGTGTGGAATTTTTTATGATCGGATCATTGGCCCATATTTTATAGAGGGAAATTTAAACCAGAACGTGTATTTGAACATTTTGGAACATTTCGTCTTACCATTTCTTAATACGTTAGAGCCAGAAGTACGTAATAATATGTTTTGGCAACAAGACGGTTGTCCTGCTCATTGCACAGCCTTGGTCAGACAATGGTTAAATGATCATTTTGGCGCAAGGTGGATAGGGGGGTTTGGCCCAAACCATTATCCAGCTAGGTCGCCTGACCTTTCATTGCTAGATTTCTTTTTGTGGGGTGCCTTAAAACAAAAGGTTTATTCAGATAATCTTCCACATGATAGGGAAATATTAAAACAACGAATAGAAGAAGCGATCCATGATCTAAATGTGCCGCGAATCATTCGTAAAGTGTACGGTAAATTTATTAAGTTAGCGGAAAAGTGCGTCATGTTGGGAGGTAGCTATGTTGAATAATTTTTAAAAATTTGAATTTTTATTTTAAAATTTGTAATTAGACTTTACGTTGGTTTATAAACAACTTTGTTTTATAAAATTTTTGTTAAAAATAATAAATAATGGTACTTCTCTCTTGAAGCGTTTTCATATTTTCCTAATTTATTAACACCCTGTACATGTGATCTAAATTTCTTCAATCGTAAATTTATTTTCTTAATAAGCAGAACTTTTTATAAAGAATGACTTCTGTTCGTAAAATGAATAATAAAGAATTCTTCCCTATTGGGTACCGCCATCCGCGGACACACTGTATATGTGTCCAAGGATTTTTACGAAATGTTTTTAGATTATTAAATAATCAATTTGTTCCTTACACTGTATGCCCGCTTTTACGCTTCAAGGTATACGCATAAAAACTAAGCCAATGCGTTTATCAAAAATATTAAGTGCGCGTTCCAGTTCGACTACAAATAAGACTATCCCAGCCGCGACGGTAAACGATTTTTGTCTCCAAACTCCATCCTTAGATATCCCCGATGTGAAGGATATTTTGTATGAATGTGTTACCCTTCCACAATTAGTTTCACCTCTCCCATCCTCTCAGTCGAACCCTGAAATGGTCATGACCGAACCAAACTCCCCGCTTGAAATTGGAGCGGGTGGGGCAGACATTTTGGAAAGTCCTACTCCATCTTTAGATACCCCCGATGTAAAGGATATTTTGTATGAATGTGTTACTCTACCACAATTAGTTTCACCTCTCCCATCCTCTCAGTCGGACCCTGAAATAGTCATGATCGAACCAGAATTAGTCATGATCGAACCAGAGTCCCTGCTTGAAATTGAAGCTGATGGGGCAGACATTTTGGAAAGTCCTATAGTAGAAGCTATTCCCCAGGAGGAGAGTACAGCAGGTGTAATGGAAATACAATCAGTGCCAGTAAATACAACCCCCTTCGATGATGAGAATGCCACAGTCTCTACGATCCAGAGCATAGCCGAATTTTTCAGTTCTTTTGAACCGTATGCCGAGGATACACTCATTCCACCATCTTTACAACAAACAGAACAACATAATTTAATACCTGTTCAAGCAAAATCTTGTGCAGAAGAAAATGAAAAAATTGAGCGAGACTCAAAGCCAACAACAGAAATTGGTAAACCTAATAGAAAGAGACTAACATCCGTATCACGGTTAAGCCTTAAGCGAGAAATCGGTAATGATCCCCTAAAAAAGACATCAAAGGCTGTGTCGTCAGAATCATCAAAAACTACTACTTCGCAAATTAAAGATAGGCCAGCTAAAAGAATTATCACACTATCGTCGTCAGCGAGAAAATCTACTACTTCAGGTATGTGTAAGCAAAGGTATAAAGCACAAAAACGTTTGCGAAGTGATAGCTATTCAAGCTGTGAGGAATTCTCAACACCCTGTCTAAAGCCAAATTGCCACAAGAAAAAGAAATTAGAAAAAAAAAATTAAAGGGCTTAAATCTTAAACAGTAAAAATGCGGTATTCTATCAAAAAACGTCTACAGCAACAACTGGTCTCAAGGTAAAAGAAGTGCGCATATTCTCTGGGACAAGGAAAAAACATAACATGAAAATAAAAATATGCGATGGGAAAGGTATTGAATGCTTAGGTGGTCGTAAAGGGTTAAGGTGTATTCTTTGAGTACAACTCTCGCGCTTTTCAATAAACCCTAATACATTTTATTGTTAAAATAATTAGGGAAGTCAATAATTGACCACTTCAAAAATTACACGGGAATTCCTATGTCCCGTCCTACGGTGCAACACCCAGTATAAAACGTATCTTTTACAATGAATTTTTAAAATCCATTAATTCAATCTATAAAATATCATAGCCAATCATCCATGTATATTTAATAATAGTAATAATTATGTAATTTTCATGGCTCTTAAATTAAAAATCTTTGATTGATATTTGTTTGTGGTATCTCATTCTATAGGTTAAACAATTATTTTTTCTGTAAATACAAATAATTTTCGAGAGAAAAGATTGCTATATCCCAAGACCGTACAATAAAATTCGGGTTAAACCTTCTACCTACCTTCTTGTTATTTTTCTGCGAAATAATTTATCTCTTTTGCACATATCTTTATTTTCATACCATCTCTGTCACACTCATCTTATGTTTATGGATACATACAAAAGCTTGGTTAATGGTAAAAATAAAACTTTGACGCTTTCAGCTTATGGCTTCACAGTGGTGTGCGACGATATTTTTTATCACAGGGTTGCTGACAATAATTTATTAACAATGTATCTACACTTAGAGACATGGAAAACTGATACTATACTATAATATTTATTAAATCAACTCAGAAAAAATTACAAATAAACAAAAACCTATTTTATCAGTAATCCAACTTGGGAAAGTTCTGAAATACCTCTGGATTTGTTCACTTTTGCATGGGTTATAACACTGCGCTCGTATTTTCTGCATGGATTTGTTGCTGTTTGAGAGAAATTACGCTGAAATTGACGAAAATTAATAGTTCACGGATTTGTTAATCTTTGGTTGAAATTCCTGATTTCACCACACCATTATACAAGGATTTGTGTACTTTTGGTAAAAACGGGGCATGGGATTTTATAGAGAGATGATCGAGGTCTACATGATACAATATTTATCTCATTTTGTTGCAAAGAAATGTAGTAAATTTAAACAGAATTTTTAAATTTTATACATATTTACTGGAGTAACGCCTGCACTGACGAATATACCTGTCTACTGAGTTCGATCGTTTAGTTTTATCACACCGTTTGAAGGAACTACCTGCTACCTGTTACCATCTTGCACTTTAGTATTCGATAATTTTTCAGCGTGTTTGTGTACATATAGGTTAAACTGAGCCATTAAATATATTATAACTTAAAAAAATGAGTCGTGAATATCTATAGTCCTTAATGATAAAAAGCAATGTTTTGTGGTATACCGGGTGTTGCACCGTGAGGCAGGACATAGGAATTGCCATGTAAATTTTGAAGTGATACATTATTGGCTTCCCTAATTATTTTAGGAAAGTTCCCATACACAAAAACTTTTGTCTCATTTAAGTTTTAATTGGTGTACTTAGTGCTAAAAAAAAATGCGCAAGTGTGATTCCCTCGATATACATGTTATTTGTATTAAGGAAAATAAGCAGGCAAGCAGATAAATGTAGTGGGGGTAAGTGCTTTTTAAGTTATAAATTGTGTTCAAAAAACAACATAAAATCATTTATTTTTTATTACTTCTTGGCAAAGAATTTATTTAAACCTATATACGCCCTCAAATCTCACCTTTACAATTTTGTTTTTTATTTGATAATATTCTCAATCTCCAATTATGTAATACGGATGACATAACAAAAAAATCTGACCATTTTCTACAATCGTAAACATTCGGCAACATCGACAAAGCGTTCGAACGGATGCGTGTGTTGCAAGGTGCATCCTCCTAGCACGGTTTAAGATTTTGTATTGATTTGGTCAACGTGAAAGTCTTGCAGTGTTGCCAGATGATTGTGAAGTTTTGAACATGCTAACAACCTTACATTTCAATGTCATTGTAGGTCGTCAGTCGTCGCACATTCAATGTCGAGGCTAGCACACCTGCATTGAAGGCTACCTCGACGTGTGACGTCAGAAGGGCCTACAACAGTTTGGCGTCACAAAGGGAATAATTGGTAAATTCGCATCAAGGCTGCGAGACGTACCTACATCTTAATTATGGAAATCTCGAGATAGGAGGCCGATCGGCAATGGCAGTATTTAAAATTTCTATCACTATTTTTTTGGTTAGTTCGCTGGGTTGCGATAGAGGGCCTGTCTTCGTTAGCGTTCATTTTTCTAAAACAAGCATTGCGTTTTTCTCGTTTTATTAATCCAAATCACTTTGTTATTAACTTTTTTCCTAATATTGTTGTTAATGAGTAACGGTAGGTCTTATAGAAGTAGAACTTGCTTTGTAAAACCGGATGGTAGAATTTTTAATACTCTGTATTTTAAAAACCAAGCGTCGTTGAAACTACATAGAGGCTGAATTTTAAAATAAGTGTGTCAAAGTGACCCTAAATTCATATAAAAGTCGTTATTTGTTCTCCAAAGAACTAATTTTAATAAAAATAGGTATCGCTCCCATAAGAGCCAATGCATTTTCAAGCTCTAGGCTAGCGCTGCGCTGCTTACGGTCAATTTGTAAAGCTGAATCTCCGAGGCAAAACTGGGGCCGAAACCAATGAATTGCGTTCGGGCTCCTAACCTCAAGATCTACATAGATTTAACGTAGGTACCTAGAATAATTAAATGGTGGAGAAAATTCGCCGTCGTTTATGACAGCATCGTAGTATCTACCTAAAAATTTATACCTACACAGGATCTTTTTTTCATTTTTAACCTAAAATGGAGGGATAAGTAAATTACCTTCGTGTATTGGTTAAACACCTTTTATAATTGACATTGACATGCCAAGTGTTCGGTTTTTTTTATAGTAGGTAATCAAAACTGTATTAAATTCCATATTTAACTCAATTTTCGCGAAATATGGATAAGGCGAGTTTGACTCAATTGACCTCAAAGATAATCATAAATTTGATGTACACGTGTTTCTATAAAGATAAACAAAAACTAATTTATTAAATTTTCATCTAGTTATATTAAATGATAAAGAAAAATGGTTATAAACTAAGTTCCAAAACTATCTGCTAGGGAATACAACATTTTTTTTTAGGTTGTCGCAGAGTTATATGGATTGAGAGGTCATCTTGGCCGTACATATTTTTTTTTTTTATTTTTCTTCTCTGATAGGAACACCCCCCCCCCCCCCCCCGGATGGAGATGCGCAAGGCCGAAACAGACGCTCCGGGGAAAATATTTTGATTTGGGAGTTTTTTTTATTTTGAACTCTCTGTCGAAAATATATTTTACGGACGTTAGTTTTCAACATTACTGAGAAACGAAAAAGATGCATATACTATTCAATTCCAAGCTAAAAGTTCTGTCTGCTCGGCAAAACAACATTTTTTTCAGTTGATCGCAGAGTACTATTGATGGATATGCAGAGCCGATACACCTAAGCTAACGATTTTTTATGTCTACTTCTTTAAACAAGTCTATGTTGAATGTCTTATGACCTATTTTATTATTTTTTTTTATTTTTTAACCTAACACAGTCTAATACTATAGTGAGAAACAAACGAGAAGCATATTATTCAATTCCGAGCTAAAAGAATTTCTCCATGGTTGCACATAATATATTGAAGAGTTTCGCTAAAATTTTAACGTAGAATACTGGTCTATTTGCGCATTTAAAAAAACAAAAATAAGATAATTAAACTGATATTTATATTACAGACATAAAATCTATTAAGTACAAAGATTTATCACCTAAAATCTATAAGAAATACAGAAAATTTTTATAGGCTTTAATTATCTTTGACTCCAGCTGCTGTAACCGCTGTGCTTCAGCATTTTTTGGCATGTACTACTTTTTGTGTGTTTTTTTCTTTTTGGTGGAAACAGTTTGCGTATGATATTGACGTATTTAAAGCCTTTACTTGAGCGGATATGTGAATTTCGTTCAAAGCCACGTCTATGTGAATTTGATAATAATAAAATTTGTTTATATTTAATAAGTTCCAGGCTCGAATATTTTTTCGGGCGCTGAAGGGTTAATAAATCCAACAGCCCATCTGTTAATGTATACTGCTCGCTGTCAATAATTAAAATATCTTCACTAAAGGATATAGGAATGTTCCCAATATACCATCCTTTTCCAACATTTCGAAAACCAAAGACATCTTCATCAGACATTTGCAAGAGCCTAAATTTAACTTTATTACTCTGCATGTTGCTTTGTTGACAATAGAATAGCAATTGAAGTATTAAAAGTAAAAGTTTATTATTTATTAACGATATTTTTTAATCAAGAATTGTACGCGGAGATAAGCCAGAGCGAACCCGTAGGCTACACAGCAGGTATATGCGAAACGTTTCAATAGAGAACGCCGATAAAATTATAAAATATATCTCTCCCTTTCATTCTCAAATGTTGTCATGATTTTTGCGAGTAGGTACTATGCTTTATAGGTACGCATGCATGCATATAGAAATTCTTGTAGTTTAATGTTGACATTTTCTAAATTTTAAAAGTGTGGCAATTCGCGATGCTACTATTATTTTAAGCATATTTTTTTTTTAATTAAAGTTGCTGGAAATCTTTAAAACATGAATCTAATACTCATTTCTCAAGATATCCACTTTACAATAAATTATGTAATACGGATGACATAACAAAAAAATCCGACCATTTTCTACAATCGTAAACATTCGGCAACATCGTCAAGGCGATCGAACGGATGCGTGTGTTGCAAGGTGCATCCTGCTAGCACGGTTTAAGATTTTCTACTGATTTGATCAACGTGAAAGTCTTGCAGTGTTGCCAGATGATCGTGAAGTTTTGAACATGCTAACAACCTTAAGATTACATTTCAATGTCATTGTAGGTCGTCGGTCGTCGCACATTCAATGTCGAGGCTAGCACACCTGCATTGAAGGCTACCTCGACGTGTGACGTCAGAAGGGCATACAACAGTTTGGCGTCACAAAGGGAATTCGAGATGAATACCTGACACGGGGTGCCTTCTTTAAAAATACATTTTTGATTCCAAGAATGTCGAGTGCCAGTTGAAAAGAACCCAAGCGACCTGTGTATATCTATATTATGTTAACTACGATTTACTGTATTTTTTTTTGTAATCCTTTGTGTTGCCGGTGTTTTCAATTCATTCTGTTATGCCATTGGGAAATAAAGATATTTTTTATGTTTATTTTAACCATGTTTTGAATTACTTGGTAATAATTACTCTAAAGCCGTATTTTGCAGAATATTGTAAATCTCATTCTTCTTCCTATACATTATTTATCTTTTGAGGTTAGCACGTTTGCAACAAAAAAAGCAAAAATAACACCTGCATAGGTTTGAGACCAAAGGCATTCAAGGTAAAAGTCACGTCAATGTTAACACACCTGCATTAAAGGCTATGGCTTTTGACGTCACACGACGAGTTTAGCACACCTGCTTGCAAGACCTGGCGTTGAGGCTAGCATGTTCTCGCACCCAAAATCATTTGAAAGTCAATTTAACACTTGCATAGGTTTGATACCAAGGGTATTCAAGGTCAAAGTCAAGCTAATGTTAGCATACCTGCATTAAAGGCTACGGGTTTTGACGTCACACGTCGAGTTTAGCACACCTGCTTTCAAGACCTGACATTGAGGCTAGCACGTCTTTGCACCCCAAAATCATTTGAAAGTCAATTTAAACAACTGCATAGGTTTGCTGCCAAGGGCATTCAAGGTCAAATTAACAACTAAATACGTTCGCAACCAAAGTCATTTCAAGGTCAAATTTAACAACTACATACGTTTGTGGACAAGGTCATTCAAGGTCAAATTAACACCTGCATACGTTCGCAACAAAAGTAATTTCAAGGTCAAATTAACGCCTGCATACGTATGCGGCCAAGGTCATTCAAGGTCAAAGTAACACCCAACACCTGCGTTCAAGGTCAAGGTCATGTGACATCATTGAACACCTGCGTTCAAGGTCATGTGACGTCAGAGGAGTGGGGGGTGACAATGAAAGTGTATTAATCCTCTACTATTGTCATATTTATAGCTCATAACATTAAGTGCCTTTAGGATTTGAATATTGCTTAAGAAATTGTAAACAAATCTTGCCAACTCAGAATAGGTGTTGGTATTACACACTGTTCGTCAAAAATATGGAATATAATATAGAACATTTTACTAAGTCCGATAGAATCAATACATTTATTTGACATTATGTTAATAAGACGAATGATATAATTAAGCAAGTTGGCATTGGTATTCCAGGAAAACGACTGATTTTAGAGATACCTACTAAATATTATATCAATCTAATAAAATAATTATTTACATGGTGTTCAATTTAGAAAAATTTGGGAAAATGTATGATTTGTATTTTCTTCAACGCCCTGTATAAAATTAAAACGTTTTTATTTGGCTGAGATGTTCCATTGCGGTAAATTTTATATATTACCGAATGGATCAAGTTTAATTTGAAAGTCTTAACGGTCGCGGAACACTGTTTTTCATCTAGGTATTTTATCAAAATTTGATTTAATAGTGAGCGAAAACATCATAATATTACAGCCCAGAAAAAAAAGGTATGTCTTAAATTAAAATAAGTGGGCACCCTGTTAATTTAGCAGGCATTCAATTTTTATGGCAAAATAACAGCAAAAGAAAACTGATTAAAAATAAATCATCATAGCAGATGCTTATGATTTCATTTACTTTCTGCCAATGACAGTTTGTGTTATATTTTATTTACCTCTTAAAATATTTATATGAACCTGTCGGCGTCAGATGGCGGCTTTACAGAAAACTAGGAAGCATAAAATGCTTTCAATCTGTTTAGTACGGTCTTTCATTTGCAATATGTTGTTTACGTCATGGTGAACTGGGCATATCGTGTTTATTGCTGATAAATGTATAATATGTTCTTAATTAGCCCAATGAAGACCAAATATGGAATACTTTTTAGTTTTACCGGAAAACTAGGAGTCGATTCACCAACCTGAAATATAATCCTATCTTTATTTTAGAATTGTATACAGGGTGTCCGACTTATAATGGACCGAGTAATAGACACAAGCTTTTATATTTATTCTTGCTCAATGATTGCTTTTTTTTTTATTTTGTCGCTTTTGCGTATTGCCTTAGGGCACACTTTCTTAACCCTTAACATTTTAGTTAACTAAAAACCGAGGGATCAGCCGCTAGTGGGAATCAATAAACATTTTTGTGGGAATCACATGGGAATCACCTAGGAATCCATAGGAATCACCTAGGAATCCATGGGAATCGGTAGAGAATCAGGTGGCAATCACTGGGAATCATCTGGAATTTAGTAGCCAATAATCTAATATTTTCTCACATTTTCATTGTGAACTTGTTTGTGTTAACCTCCAATAACACCTGCCCACTAAGATTTTTTGCTTTCGAGGATTTCTCATATAGTTTCTAGACAAGCTAGCTCGTGGACCCTTCCGGTAGATTAATAAATGACATAATTATAAGATTTATAAGTAATGGTAGATATAAATCTATAGGATAGTTGACTGTAGTGACAAAAAATAATTAACTTTGTGAATAGATAGATAAAGATGACAAAACCACACAAATAAATTCATAGATATTAAAAATAATCGTTGATAAATAATATTTTATAAAATTAAAATCGCTTGTTTTGATCTGTAGGTATGTCATGTGACCCTGAACGCCAATCACAATGTGTGACGTCATTTTACTCGACAACTTGTCAACAACGACGTACTGTCATAAAAAGCAGACATTATTTTCCTGTATCTAATTGTCAAATTGTCATTGGTCGTATTCATCAAAACGTATGTATAGCGCTCGAGTAGCGCTACTTCAAATCTTTATTACTACTAACTGAGCGATTACTGCCTGAACCATGCCTGATATAAAATAGTGCTACTGGAGCGCTCGATTCTGATGGAAATGTTGTTGGTGAAATTTTGTAATTCGCAAAGCGTATCAGCCGAGAAGATTTAGACATGACGAAAATTACATTCACAACAATACTAAGTATATTATTGTGTAGGTACAGGGTCTTCCAACGAGGACTGAACAGGGGCTCATTTTTGAGCTTCCTTGTATTTAAAGAAAAATCCAAAATAGCCAATCGATGTACTCTTTCCTGCAGAATTCAAAAATGAAACCTAAAATTTATTTGAACAAGAAACAAAAGAGTTACGCTATGGATCAGGTGTTTTTTAAATGGAACATAGTTTTTTTTATACGATTTTTGGAACGAGTGATTTTTTTTTTGTCCGTTCTGATTAAAATATTTAATATTGTGACAGCTATTTTTATTAAATTTTAATGTTTTATCCAGTATAATTTAACTTTAACCTGTTTGAAACATACACTAGGTAATAAAGGTATAATCACCTTTGAATCCTTCAAAGTCAAAAAATTTGACAAATTTACTATAATATTGCCGAAATGAAATATTCATTAGATGAGAGATTGCAGATTGTTATCTTGTTCTACAAATGCCAAGAAAATGCAAGAGAAGCAAGGAGAAGATTTATTGCAAATTTTCACAGAAATATATCCGTCAATACTATTCTAAGGATAAAGAACCTATTTGAGGAAAATAAAACATTACATGACAGAAAAAGAAATCCAGAAAGGAATAGAAATCGAGACCGTGCCATTGTGAATTATTTTCGACTGAATCCAATCCAATCATAAATTTAAGTCTTATCATATCCTTCCACTTCAACATCTAACACCGGCACAAAAAGAACTTCGCTTCCAATTTGTTTCCCAAATTGTGATTCGGAAAGAAAACGAAGACCCTAATTTATTCAGAAATATCATATGGACTGACGAAGCCACATTCACAACATCGGGGGTTTTCAATAGACATAATAATCATCACTGGGCCGTTGGAAATCCAAGAAAATTTCAGACAATTAAATTTCAAGGAAGGACTTCAATCCATGTTTGGTGTGGCATAAAAAATAATAGAATTTTGGGACCAATATTTTTTAACGGGACTTTAAATGGACAGAGATACTACGAGTTCTTAAAAACGAAATTGAGAACTTTTTGGAAGATTTACCATTGGAAGAATATCAAAATTTAATTTGGCAACATGATGGGGCCCCTCCGCATGCCGTGCGTGAGGTTACTCAATATTTAAACGGACGCCATGAAGAATGGATTGGTAGAAATGGAACCTATGCTTGGCCACCCAATAGTCCCGATTTGTCAATATTAGACACATTTCTTTGGAACCATTTAAAGAACGTGGTATACAAGCAGCGAAACCACGATATTGAAGAGATCATGCAGAAAATTGTGAATGAAATAAATCGCCTTAACCAGGAAAATCACAGTATAACAGCAAGTTCGGAAAGGCTACAAAGAGGTTATCGCACATGTTTCGAGAACAACGGAGGTCACATTGAACAATTAAATTATTAATGTTCTTTTTTTAAATTAGTATAGAGTTGGATTTCTTTTCTGTCATGTAATGTTTTATTTTCCTCAAATAGGTTCTTTATCCTTAGAATAGTATCTATTGACGGATATATTTCTGTGAAAATTTGCAATAAATCTTCTCCTTGCTTCTCTTGCATTTTCTTGGCATTTGTAGAACAAGATAACAATCTGCAATCTCTCATCTAATGAATATTTCATTTCGGCAATATTATAGTAAATTTGTCAAATTTTTTGACTTTGAAGGATTCAAAGGTGATTATACCTTTATTACCTAGTGTATGTTTCAAACAGGTTAAAGTTAAATTATACTGGATAAAACATTAAAATTTAATAAAAATAGCTGTCACAATATTAAATATTTTAATCAGAACGGACAAAAAAAAAATCACTCGTTCCAAAAATCGTATAAAAAAAGCTATGTTCCATTTAAAAAACACCTGATCCATAGCGTAACTCTTTTGTTTCTTGTTCAAATAAATTTTAGGTTTCATTTTTGAATTCTGAGGAAAAAGTACATCGATTGGCTATTTTGGATTTTTCTTTAAATACAAGGAAGCTCAAAAATGCGCCCCTGTTCAGTCCTCGTTGGAAGACCCTGTACAGTACTGATAATATGTCTTTAAACTGGTACTTAATCTAAAATTCATTCTTCTTCTTCCTTCAACTCATATTTTTTGAAAGACAATAGTTCAGGCTAGTTCTTAACTTTCATAACTTGGTTTGTTTGGTTGAAACTAATCTGACCTCTGATGGGCGCCAAATTTTAAAATCAAATAATTTTGTGTTTATAAATGGCCGCGTTTATCAGAGTATAGCGCTACATCATATTAGATGGTTCTTACTTCCACTCACAGTAATCGCTCAGCGAGTGAGAATGAGAACTACCCGATACGAAGTAGCGTTCTTAAGAACGTGACCATTGTTATGGTTTTATTTTTTGTAAAAAATTTCTTTTTCAGTGTTTATAATTAGATAATAAGTAAAACCACGTATATTTTTTCAAATTAATCAAATACCCCTATTGAAATGGCAAATAAAGATCTTTGTGAATTTTTAACAAAAATGAAGGACCTCATAACAATTTTTTTTAGACATTTCATATACATTTTTTGATCCCAATTTAGTAGCCCCAAACATAAAATAGCAAAAACTACTGATAAATCAGTACATAAACAGTTGGGAATCAGCTGGCAATCCCTGGGAATCAGTTGGCAATCCCTGGGAATTAGTTGGTAATCCTTGGGAATCGCATAGATATTTGACAATTACCTGGGAATCACTTGTGATATTTAGAAATCACTTGGGAATCATAGACAGTGGTTCCCACAGTGGCATCCAATGTACATTTTAGAGGGGGTGGTGGACCCCTCGCTTAAAACTATGACAGCAATCGATTTGGCATCCATCAACCTACTTTAATACAAAAATTGATAAAATTGACACAACCAGTGGCGTGCGTATGACCACGTGTGTTATTATGTTTTGTTAATTACGCACGATTCGAAAAACTTCGATTAATAATGCAGTTGACTATTAACCGGCTTCGTCTAAAAACTATGAAACTTTTAAGAAGCAGTGGCGTTCTGTCGTCTCTGCTATAAATTGAAACACATTAGAATCTCGCTATAGTGAACATACTATATAATGAACTATCCACTCCAGTGAACACACAAATATTAACATCAACCTCTGAATAGTGAACAAATAAAAAACGTAAAATCAATAACGTCGCACTCGAAAGAAACGATTCTGATGAGGGGAGAAGAAAACATCCCTTTAAGTATTTTAAAATTACGATTAAACGACGAAAATCCGAAATATGCAGAAGCTGAAATTGTGAACACCTTAAAGGTCATGAACACCAGTGTAATTTATAAAATAAAAAATCTATGTAGATAGATATGTATGTTCTTATATGGACAATTTATGAATTTATAGGTATGGCATCGGAATAATGTTGAGGTTTGAAATGAGGACCGCCGGCCAGAAAATGAGCAAAATGAAAAAATTGAACTTGTGGATGAAGACAGTGACGTTGCTGCAAATCCCATTGTAACAGACAAATTGATTTCCACTGGTGAAGCATTAAAATCTTTAAATTCTGTTATTCAGTGGGCTGAAGAAAATTTGAATAATTTGTAATATTCTAGTGTAGTTGCTCTTCACGACCTGAGAGCTATACTGATTCAAAAAGTTTACACTATAGCAAGAAAGCAAAGTAAATTAACATATTTTTCATACTACGAACTAATTTTATTTAACGTTTTTTTTTCTATTACATACTTACATATACATTTGTACATAATATGTACAATAACATACATATGTACATATTTCTGCTACATACATATACATACTATTTTTATTTTTATTAGGATACATATGTATCTTATTTGATTTTATTATTGAAATAGGTATGTACCTACTTTATAGCTTAAAATATTTAGTAATAAACACGTTGTAAGTATCCGTGTTGTATATTTTCATCCGCACTCTAAATAGTGAACGACCTTGGTGGAGTAATAAAGCCGTTCATTAATTAGTTCAAGATTTCATTTGATAGCAAAAAACTAAGTATGTACGCCACTGCTTTTTTAAAATTTTCATATTTTTTTTAGACGTTCATATGCACGCCACTGGTTGTGTCAATTTTATAAAAGATTCAACGGTTTGAGGAATAAGTTATATACCTTACTTTTCAATTATTCTTTGAAATCTCTATAAAACCGTACGTCATTGATTTAACTACAATCTTACGCCTCTGGAAAGTGCGCCCTAATACCTTTTCTTTATGATAAGGCACAGCACTGCAAGATTAATCCTTTCTCGCACTCTGTGAGCGGTGCGTGTACGCAGGAAACGATTCACGTTGGCTTTGAATCTTTGAAAATTATACTTGTTGGAGAACACGGCCTCATTGAGTTCGTTCCATAGTGGTGACGTTCACCAGATCAAAGAATTTTGAAACAGTGTCGTTCAAGGGACACTAAGCTGAACCACGTACGGGTGGACTGCAGTGGCTCGCCGTATATTTCTACCATGCACCGGCTCTGGGTGGAATCAAAGCGAGCAACCTCAGTTCAGCACTTGCCATGAAAATGTTTGTAACCAACGTGCCTTCGATGTTCGATAATATAGAAGCATTATAGGTACTGTAATAATTTTTCGTTCATAACCTTCTCCCAGTTCTCCCTAACTTTTGATATAACCGAAAGCAATGCGACTGGACGATTGTTACTTGACAAGGTCTTCTTGCCCTTTTTGGGTATGGGCTGGACTCGCGCAGTTTTCCAGCAAGAAGGAAATATTTCTTTTTTATAATCTAAGTTAAAAAGCCTACGAAATATCGGGGTCAATTTATCAATGCATATTATTATCTTAATTACGATGACTGGTATTTCGTCAGGACCAGAAGCTTTTTTGGTGTCAAGATTCCTCAAGAGTCGTTTAACAGGGCGCTGCTACCGACCAAAATTATCTTCATCCATTATAGGACATTAAATTCATTCTTTGATCCTATGGTTGTGTGCTTCCTTGCTTTGGTTTATCGCTCGGTTCATAGTTTGCTTGCATTTGTTTCAAGCGTTTACAAAGATGGTACGATTCTTGGCTGTAGGGTTTTGACGCTATTGTCGGTAGAAATAATTTAATAGCTCGTTCGCAATTTTTGGTAAACCAAGGCTTGCCGTTAGAAGGGCACTTTTTTGAGAAAGGGACGAAGGCTTCCATGTGAATAAGGATAACATCCGATACTTCTCTAGCACAGATGGATGGATCGTCAGAGGTAAAAAAAACATGCCGCCAAGGAAAGTTTCAAAAATGGTCCTATAGGTCATCCCACTTAGCTAATGTATAACGCCAGAGCTCGTAGTTTAGGAGGCTGTTCGGCACTAATTCGTAGTTTGTTCAGTGTAGGGTGACAAAACGTCCCCGGTTTCCGGGGACCGTCCCCTGATTAAAAGTTTGGTCCCCGATTGCTAAACGTCCCCGGAATGTCCCCGAAATTTCATAATCCCTCACGAACTATTTAACTATTTTAAAAAGGTGAAGACTTTAATTTGGCAATCCAAGAAGGTACATTTGCCTATCATACGGTTTTCCATAACCAAAGCGTTCGATCCATGGATTGTACAAGTAGTTTAGTGAAAACGTTTTACAACAAAAAATTCACATGTTTCAGAACGAAGTGTGAAGCAATTGTAACAAATGTTTTTGCCCCTTGGGCCCATTCAGAGTTGGTTAATGCTTTAACCCTTGTTAATTTTGTATCTTTGTCAAGCGATACGTCCAATCACGGTGACATCAAATTATTACCAGTAATTGTAAGATTCTTTAATCCTGCTGAAGAAGAAGTGAAAATAAAACTTCTAGATTTTATTGAAGTATTGGGAGAAACGTCGCTTAAAATTTCAACAGAAATCTTAAAAGTGGTAGAAAAATTTTAACTAGAAAATAAAGTTGTTGCCTTATCAGCAGACAACACCAATAGCAATTTTGGTGGACTTAAAAGAAAAGCGGGTGAAAATGTGTTTACTAAATTGAAATTAAATTTGGGAAAGTCAATTTTAGGCTTACGCTGTGTGTCACATAATTGTCCACAATAGTGTGCATACAGCAATAAATTATGTTCCGATAGACGTCGAGGGAATGATAACAAAAATATTTGGATATTTTCATATTTACACCGTCCGTGTAACAAAACTGAAAGAGTTCTGTGAATTTGTTGGTCAAAAATATTCTAGAATTTTGGGACATCTGTCTGTAAGATGCCTGTCTTTAATGCCCGCACTAAATAGAATTCTACAAATGTATGGCCCATTGAAATCGTTTTTCTTATCTGAAGAACACTGCCCTGTAATACCAAAGACACTGTTTGATGATCCAGCAACGGAATTATGCTTACTGCTCATTCATGGAACCCTATGTTTGTTTCACGACACAATAAAAATGTTGGAGGGGGATCAGAGAAATTTTAGAATCTGCCCAAATTATGTTAGGCCTTCGTCAGAAGCTGCAAGCGCGAAAAGACGAAGAATTTATTCCAGTCATCTTAAAACCATTGCTGACAAAACTTGAAGGACAAGGGCTTTTAACTCGGTCATAATTTTTTAATATAAGCGATGCTGTATATTCTAGAGCAGTCGACTATTTAAATTCGTGATGTGAGTACTCTGATGATCTTCAAATGCTAAAATGCTGGCTTTTAAAACAGATTCCACAAAGAGACGAGATTGAGAGGTAAATTGACTTTATTAAAAATAAATGTAGCAATTTTCATATAGAAGAGGATAGCCTGTTCGACGAGGTTACCTATTTGCGAGATTATCTTTTAAATAAACAAGAAGAAAATGAAAGTTTTTTGGTTGGTGAAAAATGGTGTAACGTCTTTGAGCATTTTAAAAACAACTCTATCCCATGTAGCAGTTTAAAAAATATAGCTTAATTTATAATGTGTCTTCCTGAAACAAACGCGTCTGTGGAAAGAATTTTTTCAAACATGAATCTTATCTGGACGGATGAAAAATCAAGGATGAAAGTCGAAACCGTGAAAGCTGAGCTACAGGTCAAAACGAATTTAGGAATGTCCTGTTAGGATTTTAAAGATCATTTGGCAAAAAATGAAAATAATTTAAAACGAATACATTCTTGTGAAAAATACATTCCACGGTTTTAGTTCTAGTATATCATATCATTAATAAAAGTTTACTATATTAATTTCAAACTTTTATTTATTATCCTTCACTTAACCAGGAATTTTGACTGAAAGGCTCAAAAAACACCCAGATTTGACAAAATGGTGAAATTCTTCTCTGCGGCGCATTTTTACCTCCAACTATGGAGGGCTTTAGGAAGGAGGCCGATCGAATATGGCCGAATTTTAAATTTACGTCCCTGTTTTTCGTTACTTCGCTGGTTGGCCGTCGAGGGCGCCACTGCACGCTTCCCATATATTTTTTGCAGGTTTTGATAGGCGAGTGCGGTATTTTTTTCGAATATCTTGAAAAATAAGCTTTGGAATCATTTTTTTGCGTTATTAATATAAACAATGAGTGGCGTACAATGTTTTACAAGTAGCGTTTGCTTCGTGCCGGGGTGTAAAACTGGTTATTCGTCTGATAGAAAGCTCAGAAAAAATCGTGGTGAGAAAAATCCTAGTCTCTTTCAAGCCTCTAAGGTAAGCAAAAACCACAAAAGGTTCACAATATTCTTTATTAATAGTGGTCTTTCGTTACTCGTCTGTCTGTGTCGTCTATCCTTGATTTTGTCATCATCTCAGACGGTCATCATAGATCTTAAAGATAGATTATCCGACAATGGACGTATTTCTATTAACCAAATTTTTGATAATGTTAATCAAAATTTAATTAAAATTTATTCATTGTTACGAACTGTTAAACTAACTTTAAAAAGGTATTAATAATTTAAGAAATAATATTTCTCCTTTAATTGGTATTTTATACAAATTAAGATATTATAATAGGTACCTACTTACGTCCCCTTAAAACTTTTAAGAAATATTTACTTTACAATATAGGTAGGTAGGTACTCAAAATTTCAATATTTAATATCAGTTTGCCAGTTCGTCGAATATTAATCCTTTAAAAAATTACAAAATAAAACCATAAAATGCATTCAAGGCGCCTAATTATATTATACCTACCTACAATTTTGGAAAACAATCAATTATAGATATCTACCTATTGTATATATTATTATATATGATAGAATAATAAAAGTTTATAGTTAGTTTGTTAGTATATAAACTGCTGGCCACTCGAACTTACCGATAGAGATTTTTAGGCAAAATTTAAAGTTTAATATTTTCAACAGGAATGTAAATTTTTCAACGCCGATTGCAGATTTTGAAAGCTGGTTTTTTTCGGATTAAGCTGCATGACGTATATTTATTGTAGGACCATAGGTTTATTATATACGGGGTGATCAATAATGTCATGCAAAAAATCAAAAAGTTTGTATGGGTGAAATTTCCAAAATAAATTTTTTTGGTCGTTGCAATAGGGTCCGTTACTTAGGTAACATCAATATCTCTAGACGTTTTTGTCAGTTTTTGGATTAAGGACGTTAGGTCTTGTACACACTACTAAACATAAAATGTGGGTAGCAAAATTTTTAAAATGCTATAACTTGACATTGGATGGACGGTTCTTGATGATTTTTGCGGATTTGGAATCCTTATTTCACGTAGATTTTCTACGATCTAAATATTTTATTTGAGGGTGGAAATTTACACATTATACCGGGTCGAAAATATGTACCCCGATGCCCATATTTATGATCGACTGTAATTTCTACGCGACGCGTCAATTTCAAAGTAGGCATTGCAAAAACAAATTTGTTGCTATGGAATTAAAAATAGTTAACATTATTTTAAAAATAACCTGACACATTTCAATGTTATAATTTTGTAAATTTTAATTAATATGAGGCGTTTAACCACGACAGAAAGAGAAAATTGCATTCGACTTCTCAACGAAGGAATGCTAAAAAAGCAAATTGCGCGCATTTACAATGTCAGCCAAAAGACAATTTATAATTTAAACCGTCGCGTCGAAACTACTGGTGATCATAATTATGGGCATGGGGGTGGACATACAAAAAAAATAAACCAAAGAACCCAAAGAATTTTAATTCGAGAAGCTATGGTGAATAGAACAAAGAACTCTAGGAAACTAAATGACTCTTTAAGGCAACAAACTGGGGTGAGAGTTTCGAACAGAACAGTAAGAAGAACATTGAATAAAAACAACTTAAGGTGAGAATTTATTTTTACAAAAACAACATAATGCCAAACATTTTAAATTTTAGAGCCCGTCGCAGAGCAAAATGTGTGTTGTTATTACGACACCATAGAGCGAATAGGCGGGCATGGGCAAATCGGCATGCGAATTGGGGTAATGCAGAGTGGAGCCATTGTTTATTTTCTGACGAAACAAGATTTAATTTGATTCACTCCGATGGCCGAATATTAGTTTGGAGAGGGCCAAATCAGCGGTATTTGGAGGAAAACATGGCCCCTCAAGAGGCATTTGGTGGCGGAGGTGTAACAGTATGGGGAGGTATCATAAGAAATGGTAAAACCGAGCTATTCATTACCAACCAAACTGTTAACGCTAATGTTTATCAGGAGGAAATTTTGCAACCTATTGTTGTTCCTTTTGCTCGAAATTACGGTCCAGAATTTCTATTGGTGGATGACAACGCTCCACCTCATAGAGCGCGAAGGATCACAGAGTTTTTGCAGGCACAGAACATCAATAGGATGGACTGGCCTGCAAAGTCTCCGGATCTTAATGTCATCGAACACGTTTGGTCTTATTTAAAACTTAAAGTAAGATCGCGTGATGTACCCCCTGCAACCTTTGCAACGCTTAATGAGGCCATTCGTGAAGAATGGGAGAATATTCCACAAGATTTTATAAATAATCTTGTGGATACTCTACCAAACAGATGTCGGGAAGTAATACGTCGAGCAGGAGGACCAACAAAATATTAGTTCCTTTTTTTTATAATGCACCTACTTAATTTCGGGTAAATTATTACCAAAGATTAGGTATTTAAAGATAGGACACTTGGCATTTTTCCATTGATATTTGCCGGTTGCTTTTAATGACCTCGTCCTTTTAACACGCTATTGCCAACAAATACCCAATTTCATTTTAAACTCCAAAAATGCAAGGTTGTAATTCCCATCTTTGACGCAGTGGGTTGAAAACAAAAATTAATGGACAAACAATTTATGTTTTTCAGGCCATTTTTTTTTATTAACTAAAAATTACCAATATCAATTATCACTAGGTATCCTTTTCCATACATACCTAATCTTTGTTATTACAGTATATCAGATTTTTTTAGGGATTGCAGTAACCTTTAAATTAGGCTTAGAATTAGAAATTTTGTAAGGATTGACTTTGGGCCGTTGTTAACCAATCTTGTATATTGTAGAATATAATGTAATAAACTTGTTCTTGTCGCTATGTTTTTGTCTATTATCGACCCGGTATAATGTGTAAATTTCCACCCTCAAATAAAATATTTAGATCGTAGAAAATCTACGTGAAATAAGCAGGCGCGGATCTAGGATTTTGTCCAGGGGGGGGGGGCAAAATGGAAAAGCGCCGAAGACGCTAAAAAAATAGCGCCGCAGGCGAAAATTTTTTGGGTGCCACGCCCTTTTTTGTATCATGGTGCTTGGTTCTCAAGTGGGAAAATAAAAAATACAACACAAAATCCTCAAGAAAATCACAAAAGCAACCCCGTGCGTTTAGGAGTGGGGGAGTTAATTTTTGCGATTTTACCTATCTTCCAGAGAATTCGTTGTAAACAAACAATTTCATAAAATTTTAATTTGTTATTTATGTAATAATGCATTTGATTTGAATAATGCTGTCTAAAAAAAAAAAGAAATACAAACAATTTAATTTGAAGTAATTAAGTATGCACTTAAATACTAAATTCCAATCTTGTCCTAGGGCCAGCTTTTGCAAATCTTGAAATTACTTTCTCAACATCAATGTGAACATGCCTAAGGATGTGCATTAGGGCAAGACCGAGGAGACGGTTTTCAGTTATGGTTGCTCTTAAATATGTTTTAAGGCGCCGCAACGACGAGAATGACCTCTCAGCAGATGCATTTGTCACCGGAAGGGTTGCAAGGATAAGTACAAATTCATGTATTATAGGAAATACATCCTTATCGCAACAAGCCAATATATCCAGAGCTCTTATGGAAAGCTCTTTTCTGAAGCTCTGTTCTTGAATCCATTTCTCTCTCCACAACAACAATTCATCTTTTAGCAGAAAAGAAGCAGCGCCCTTGTCAACTTCAAGAAGCAATCCAAAGCGGTCGAGGAGGGACTTTATACTTATGTCATTTTCACCAGCAGAATTTTTGACAATATTTTCTGGAATGAAAACTGATAGCTGAAAGATGTCCAAGGTTTTTGCTGAGAATCTTTCTCGCAGATCTGTGAGAACAAAGTCTAGCAATGGTGCATAGATTGATACTCTGTAGTATTCCTCCGCTGAATTCATTTGATGGTTGGCACGATAAATTTGGCGTCCACCATGGCGAGGGATCCGAGGAATATTCAGCTCGACACCCAGTTGATCGGCTAGATTTTCTGCACGCTGCCAGATCAGATACCCTATCCCTACACCCTCTTGGGAATTTGCGTTTGCGACAGTTTGCGTAGCTCTGGTCTGGGACCGCATCAATAAGTAATTAAAATTAACTTGCGGAACTGCGGAAGGATACCAATATTCTAGTGGTTAGCGCGTAGACTTTCAAGAGTTTAAAGTACAGAGTACAGAAGGTTTAAAAGTAGACTTTCAAGTCGTGAACCCAGGTGCAAAGCTAATGAAGGGAATTTTTTGTTTGTTTCTTAAAGTTTATGCAAAAAAAGGAAAAAGTCAAAAGGTGGATTTATTGCAAAAAGGTTAAAAGGTAGATCTATTCTGTAACAGGTTAGAGCTTGTTATTGGTTATTGCTTGTATACATCGTGTTACCTATGTGCTTTGGTCGGTCTCAGGGGGGGGCAATTGCCCCCATTGCCCCCCCCCTGTATCCGCGCCTGGAAATAAGGATTCCAAATCCGCAAAAATCATCAAGAACCGTCCATCCAATGTCAAGTTATAGCATTTTAAAAATTTTGCTACCCACATTTTATGTTTAGTAGTGTGTACAAGACCTAACGTCCTTAATCCAAAAACTGACAAAAACGTCTAGAGATATTGATGTTACCTAAGTAACGGACCCTATTGCAACGACCAAAAAAATTTATTTTGGAAATTTCACTCATACAAACTTTTTGATTTTTTGCATGACATTATTGATCACCCCGTATATAATAAACCTATGGTCCTACAATAAATATACGTCATGCAGCTTAATCCGAAAAAAAACAGCTTTCAAAATCTGCAATCGGCGTTGAAAAATTTACATTCCTGTTGAAAATATTAAACTTTAAATTTTGCCTAAAAATCTCTATCGGTAAGTTCGAGTGGCCAGCAGTTTATGTATACTATAATTTTTATTCCGTTTCTTTTCAATTTAATTTTAAAATCCCCATTTATAATCTTTTGTAAAGTTAGTTGGGAAATAAATAAGTTAAGAATCTTCTTCTTTTCAGGTCTGTTAAAAGGTGTACGTACTACCTATAATGAACATATGTTAATTTATTTTTAGTTTGAATTTAAATAAAAAATGTATATAGTAACGTGCAGATTGTGTAATTATTTCCTTTCCAAATAAAAAGTTGTTTGAGTGTCTATAAAGAGTAAAGACCGCCAGTATTTAAAAAAATTAATCCTCCTGGTAATAATAATACAGTGTCTTAAAATGCAATACACCCTTTTACATGCTAGAATTATGTATCTAGGGAGTATCCCGCACCCGCCTCTCACACATATCTCGGTCTGTAGACTGTTTAAATTAACTAGTTTCGATAAAACAGTTAATTCTCCCATAAGAACCCATGAAATTTGCTATGATAATGGAACAATGCGACCCTGGCGGCAGTTTTTGAAGCAATGCAAAAGTTGGACCGGAATCGATGTATTGCGATCGGTCTCCTTCCTAAAGCCCTCCATACCTCCAACACATAATCATCTCTTTTGTCCCCGAAATAAATCCTGGAAATCTGGTCACCCTAGTTTAGTGCCGAAATAAGGTTGTGGTTAGACGTTCCTAACGGAGGCTTTTCGTGACAGTGTACAGGTCGGGGTTTGAAGTTACGTGAAGGCACCAAAATTCAAAAAAATTAATTCAATAATAACAAGAATATAAACTTATGTCGATTGTAGGTGGTACACTCTGTAGATTAATAAAATGTCCGTTAATCTGTCATGCTAATTATAAGAACCGTAATATATGACAAAGTTATTTTAGGAAATCGACTTAATTTTGTACAAATTAAAAAAAAAAATTAATTTCAAAAATTCTGAAAATTTCGAATGTTCCAAATGATGCGTTTATGCTGGAGCTGTATTAAACAATAAGAGTGGCGATACTAGCGCCAATGCATGTAAGGTGGCTAGTCTCAATTTATAAGAAATAAGTATCGCCCCTCTTGTCGTTTATCACAGCTCTAGCATAATCACACCCTAATAGTTCAAGGAAACCGATATTCATTTTTTAATTTTATATCTATCTAACTTTTTACCAAGTACAGGATGTCTTCTTTTCGACACTTTCGACGGGGATCTCCGTTATTAGTACAGATAGAATGATGCGGTACTAACCTGAACTAACCTGAACCGTCCTGTTAAAACAAAGTGTCAACTATTATATGTTTTTGGAAAGCCCTCAGTAAGCAGAATGCAACTATGAATAAATATACACGGCGTTCCATTAAAAAAAACATAACTTTGATATATTTCTCACAAATGGGGGTACCTGGAAAAATACTAAGTACGCCACTAAATTCTACCTAAAAAACTGTATAACACCCTGTTTTTACATTTTCGATAGGGTATAAGATAACTGAAATACAAGGGGTGTCTGAAAATGCACCATTTTCAATTTCGCCCTGTATCTCAAAAACCAAGATGGCCATGATAAATCCGTTTAGGGCATAATAACGGAGATACCCGTCAAAAGTGTCGAAAAGAAGACACCCTGTACGCAAAAGAATTAATCATCCAGAAAAAAACTTTGTTATGAAAAAGTCATAAATAATTTGGGCAAAATAAATTTATTTTTAGTAGCTCAGCAAACTTACCAATGTTAACAAATTTATAAGCCTCTGGTATTCTCCTGCTTACTTATAAGTTCCCCTTTGAATAGTTTTGGTCGACAATATATAGAAAGAAACCGGCATATAGCCCTCCGAAAATACAGGTTCATCCTCTCTAAGCCAATGCTCGGTAACAAGAGAAGACTAAGGTTATGTAATGTGGTTTTTTGAATATTTTATGATAGACTTAGGTTAATTTTGTTTTTTGAGTAATAAGTTCTAATAGTGTTTGTATTTTTTAATTTTTTATTGTCGATAATGTAATAATTTTTAATATGTAATAAGTGTTCACGCAGTGTAGGAAACTATCAACTGCCAAAAATATAGGGGTTTTTGTACGTTTGTGTATTTTAATTTTTTCCATCAG
This sequence comes from Polydrusus tereticollis, assembly GCA_963920685.1. Classification (NCBI taxonomy): domain Eukaryota; kingdom Metazoa; phylum Arthropoda; class Insecta; order Coleoptera; family Curculionidae; genus Polydrusus; species Polydrusus tereticollis. The sequence goes on from OY987333.1 coordinate 94,132,844, forward strand.
AAACAAAATCAAAACAATACTATATGTGACACAAAAAACTGTGGTATGTATAATAAAATGCAATATTTCTATGTAGGTACTACTAAATATTATGTTTATATTACCTACTTCTCATGCATAAAACACAGGTAGAGCATTAAATTACTACAACAATTTTCTATTCTTCTTACTAAAATACATATTCATCAATTGTTGGCCTAAACTTAAAACATCTTGGTCAGCAATGTCATTAACTGTCCTTGGATTGTATCTTCATTTTCTGGCTCTTCCATTCCAATGTTTGCTCTTACGGGCATGTTATGCAGCACACAGACTGCATTTACAGTAGGTCCTACTTTTAAAGGATAATACTTTAAAACTCCTTCCTTTAGGATGCGAATATGTTCTTTACAACACCAACAATAAATTATATTTTAAAGGTACCTGTTGGGTCTTTCCTCACAGCATTTAATAATTAAAGGGTACCCAAGAAAGGTAACGGCTGCAAAAAATTACCGATATAATATTTTTCTTTACCTACTTATACACCTTTACACAGTTCCTAGCTCAGGTTAATCGGGCAAAATACCTTCATTCTGGATAATCTGCTGGGACACCTCTAATAGGAGTCAATAGCAATATTTCTGTCACCTCTTCCATAATTTTCCACTAATGGGTTTTTACTGCAATATTCCTCCAAATAAAAGAGTCATGAATGGCACCCCCATATCTTGCATCGACATTTAGAATGCTTAAGTTTGCTTCACACATTATTTGTACATTCTATGAGTAATATTGTTTACTATGGAAATAAAGATGCTCAACTTCTAAAGGTTCTGCAATTGCAATATAAATGCTATCGATACATCCAATGCACCCAGGAAAACCGAAGCGCGTGAAGAATAAGAATTGATGTTATAACAATGACATAGTAACCAAAACTTTAAAGTACAAAAATAAAACTCTCAACATCGATCGACTGATGTCAGTACGTAATTTTCTATATACGATTTTAGACGAAGCCCATAGGTGAGAACCATACAGAGTTGCCACAGTAATAGAAAGAAAATTTCTCTCTCTTGTGTTACGGAGTTCGTCAGCTGATAAATCTATCAGGCCCAAATTATCAATGTCCTGGTAGTGATAACAACCACATATCTTCCATAACAACAATTGTTCCAATAATGGTATCCTAAAGGTCGATCCGCACCTATGCAATTTTGAATCATGGTTGCATCAGCTGATGTTATGATTTTTAACTCATGCACATCAAAAGTTCTGATATGTCCACATTTATGATTTTCTTTATTTGAAATTTGTTCTTTGGTCATCCTTTGTTTTGATATTGGTGCAATTTAACATGGGGTAAACCGACAGCGAATTGACACTTGACAGTCAAGTGTTTGAATTTTTAAACCCAGTTCAGATTAACTGTAGGTATTGCTGATAAAAAAATAAGAATGCAGAAGACCAATAATTGATTTCTTGTTTATTTTGTTGTCAAATGAGAAGTTTTATTTATAAATCAATTCTACGAACAGAAATTTTGACAAAACTGCATGGGGTGTGCAAATAATTATAACTTGTTTTGTTTTAAGGGTGAAAAACGCTACAATTTTCACTCACGCTGACATGCATAAATGTGAATCCCAAATTGCATGCAATCTTAACCCAGGGTTAAAAATGCAAGATAAATATGCATAGGTGAGGATCGGCCCTATATACCCAAAAATAATATCCAAATAAAAATGTTGACATTTAAGATTCCTTGTTAATACAGACATTTATGTTGCCAAGAATGTCAAGGCGACGCGATGCATTGCAAAGCAAACTTTGCGCAAAGTCTATCGAAAATTTTCACGATTTTGGCAGCTTTCGGCCAATGTGATTGCGGAAGTGTTACGTAATAATGATACGTAATTGTTCTCACGCACAGCTTGGCTTCTAACAACATAGTATGGGTAATTAGAGTTTTACCGATAAAGTAGACAGTGCGTAAGTAGGTTATTACTAACATAGGAGTAGAAAAAATAATTTAAGCCATTTATTGCCCTTTCTTCGTTGCTGGGTAACGGAGTTGCCATCGACAGGTGAGAAAAAAAATAGATTTTAATAATCTCTCTTTCTTTTTTCTAAAATAGTGTTAAATAAGTTATCTTATAGTTAGAGTTACCAGGACATTAATAATATCCAATACAATACTTTATAATCTACATTTAAGAATACGGCTCCCAATAAACGTTATTTATCAGTTTTTGAAGTGGAACGGAATGTAAATTATGTATAGTGTGTGCACGATATTGTAAATATAAAGGATAGTCTTTAAGCGCAGTAACTGTATATTGCGATTGATGGATTGGATGCCAAACTAGGCAGAATAAATGGGACACATAAGCGAATATTGATAGTTATTGATTAATTATTATTATTTAGGCCGGAAATAAGCCCGACATGGAATTCTCAAAAACTGTTAATAGTCATGTCAAATTAAAGCCAACTCAACATTCGCGTTTGATTACATCTGATCTGCTTACTGTATTGTTAAAAGTAGATGATTAAAAATAACGGTTTTTGCAAGAAAATAACACAACGGAAAATTTTTGTTTCTCTCATTTACGCCTTTTTCATTATCTGAAGAAAAAGCGATATGTGAAAGCAGGCGATATCCTAAAGACCAGTAGAAGTCGATTATTGTGTCTTTCGAAAAAAGCATATTAAAATAAAAATACAACAGCATAACGAGCTAGACCCTGTTTCAGCCAAACATTTAATGGCCGCTGATAAGTGCCTTTAATATGAAGTTTGTTTGGATTGAGCAACATTCGTAGATGGAATTATATACTGATTTTTAGTTTTTAGTATATTATTATAATATAAGTAAACATTATAAGTTATGTAAAACTGGTGGTCTGGCGCAAAGGTTGACATTGTACGAGAACTAGATCTGAAAATGTGTATATATTAGAGAAAGTAGGAAATACATTTTTATTCGGGTTAAATGGTAAATTTAAAAGAATCGCAAGCAACAAAACGCCAAATATTCCAAATTCACCTATTTTTTACTTTAATTTCAAACATGCTTGTGTTTAAGCAACTGCCAAACAATAATCTAATATCAGAATTACTTGTAACTATAGATCATAGAGTTATCATTCAGAGGAAGGAAGCTTTGAAATCACATGTTATTATACAGATGTCGCTGTCGTCCCTTCTTAGTATGTGAACCAAGATACAGTAAAATCTCTCAATAACGACCACCCTCGGGGAATCAAATGTTAGTCGGTTAACAGGGGTGGTCGGTTAATAGAGAAAAATTAAAACAACTGGTCTGCATTTTAGAGTGTTTGTTTATTAATAATTTTAAATGTTTTTATTTGAATTTATCAGAACTAGAATTAAATGAGATGAAGCCAATTTACCAATATGTATATACTGCACGTGCATACTAACATAAATATTTTTTACTTTAAAATTCTTATTATTTAAAATAATCAGAAATTAATGATTGCTTCATATTTTCTATTTTATTTTTATAAAATTTAGATTCACATTTTAATAGCAATTGAGAAATATTTGTAGACTTGTCAAAATTATTAACATAATTAAAATAGTTTGCTAAGTCTCTTAAACTTGCGCAGGCTTCAGATAGGCTTAATATTTTTGGCACTGGAGCCAGTTTAGGTTCATTTTCCTCTGTCTCAGAGTTGGGAGTAGTTTCATCCGTTTCCTGGATCTCTTCAATATACACTCGATGATAGTCACTTCTGCACTGTATGTTGGTAAATCGTTACCAATAGAACCAAATTGTTCTAAGTTCACAAATGTGTCCTTAATGTTAGGAAACAGTTGTGCCAGCGGAATATTATCTTCTTCGAAGTCGTCAATATTATCTGTATTACACATAAATCCAGCTTTCATAAAGCATTTTTTTATTGTCACTGGGGACAAATTGTGGCAGGCCACCAAAACCCATATCAAGGCGTTGGTTATAGTAATATTATTTTCGATTTTTTAAAGAGGGCAACCACTGTCTATACATGTCAAAATCCTCTTAATAAGGTAGCTTCTGTAGAGCATTTTAAAGTTGAGAGTAATGCCTTGGTCCAAAGGTTGGCTACGTGAGGTAGTATTGGGTGGAAGAAAAATAAGTTTGACATTATCCAGTGTAATTTTGTCATAAGACGTTGCATTACAATACCACTCTTCTATTCTGCTTCTTCATCTTGGTATCAAATCTGTAAAGCCATGTTGTCATGATGTCTGCTGTCATCTACGCTTTTTTGTTCGAGACCCATTGGAGAGGTAACTTATCGATATGTGGGCCCTAAATACACCAAGGATTTTTACTTTTGCCTATTATAAGTGATTCTTCCTTCTCACCTTCCATATTTGCACAGGGGCCATCCATAAAGGACGTCACGACTTGAGGGGGAGGGGGGGCTAGCAAAATGTGACCATTTGTGACAGGGGGGGGGGGTCATAAAAATGTGACTGTGTAATTTTCGATTTTAATTTTGTGACGTGACATGGGGGGGGGTCTGAAAAAATGTGACCATTTATGACATGGTGGGGGGGGGGGGGTCAAGAATCTTCTGAAAAACCGTGACGTCCTTCATGGACGTCCCCACAAAACAGAATTGTAAATCGTTCTGCTGTTTTTCTTTTCAGTACACTTGTCATCTTTCAATGCATATGTTTTTGTTAGCAATGCACAATAGTAGAAACCTGTCTCATCTGCATTAAATACGTCCCTTGGAGCATAATCCTTTAAAATGGTCAACAGTCTTTCTTCCCAAGCTGGTACGTCTTCGATATTGATATCAGCTGATTCGCCACATATTTTCTTGAAGGTAATATCGTGCCGACGACGGAATTTTCCTAACCATCCATTTGATGCCTTGAAGTTATCTAGTCCTAGACATTGAGCAAATTCGAGGGCTTTTGCTTGAACTATGGGCCTGAAAATTGGTAAGTGCTTGTTTCGCGCCTTACAAAACCAGTTAAAGACAACTTGATCCACTGCGAGTCCTTCGGTTTTGGGAAATTTTGTTTTTTATTCACCGCTGCCACCTTCTTGAAACAAATTTCTAACTTCTGCTATATTTTGAAGCAACATAGTCACTTGGGTCTTACCCACTTTAAATTTTTCAGCCAGTTTCCTGGCACTTAAACCAGTTTTTTCACTTTTCTTGATTATTTCAATTTTTTCGCTTAAAGAAAGACACTTTCTTTTTCCCGCTGTCTTCAAATATTCACGTTAGTCCCAAAACACACAAAAACTGTTCAGATTGGCAAATTGAATGGATTCGCCTGCCCTAAAGTGTATGTACCTATATTTCTTAAAAATTGTCGGATCTGGTTGTACGGCCCCTAATGGAGGGTGTTTTTAGAATTAATGTTTACTAAAAATTCCGATGATGATTGCCCGCGGTTGTTTAACAGATGGGTCGGCAAAGAGGAGTATAAAATAATGGGATTTCCATTTTTAATTCATTACCGGTCGTTTACCGCAGGTGGTCACTTTAAAGAGGCGGTCGCAAACAGAGGTTTTACTGTACTTATCAAACCACTTTCATACCATTTAAAAGCAACTTATATTTTAATACTGTTTAGTGCATTTCATCGTATAAGTTTTGAAGTGGAGAAGATAAGGAAAAGTCAAAACATTTTTCTACCCACTTTAAAATATTGTGTTAGTAAATTATTTTCCTTTGTATAGGACATTGTAAGACTTTTGTACTCACAAAATACATGCTAGCCAGGTGTAATGATTAAGTAAAAAGATAATATGACACTATGAATAATAATATTTTAATCTTATGTATCGAATCTTTAAATATCCACCTAGGTGCAGTTGTACTAAAACTCACCATCGAAAAAAATATAAGAATATAAGGTACCTATCATTTTATTTCCACTTCAAATAAATAATTTTGAATTAGTACATGTACACTTAAATTGTACTAAAAAACATACTGATCGAGGACATATGACGCAAACGATGATCAACGGATTTAATCTTAAAGTTTGCCCTGTTATGAATTTATTAGTTTAAATAATTTTTTAGATTTTCACACGCATATTTCATATGAATTGGTTTTTGAGTTAATAACTGAGTTGCGGCAATAAAATAAAACATTTATATTTTGAGGTTTCGTCCACTCAATATATTAAAATAAAAGGCGATTTTCAAAATTCTCCGTGTCGAAACGTAGGCCATGACTGAGTTATTAAATATAGTCCAAAAAAGTTGGAAAGCGCCTTTTTAAATATCGCATTAAATTTTTTTTTTAGAAATTCTCTTTGAAAAATGAAATTACTCTATTTTGTCACTTTGTATCTTGTTTGATCAGAGAATTTCTTCACAAGGTCTTACTCTAATTGCTTAGTAAGTTTAAGTTAGGTGCAATATCAGCGGATTGGAGAACAACCACTTATTATGATTATTATACCGGGTGGCACAGAAAGCTGCCAATCCTGATGTTTTTCCCAATTTTTAAAATAAATATTAGAAACTTTCAGGATATAGCTCGATAAATTGTAATATTTCAACAAATTTATTGAATTACTAAATTCTACAAGAATATTGCAAGCCATTTAAAATCCAATTTTAAAAAAGTAATTGAATGTTTAAACTGGATTTATAAACTCGAAAAGTTGGCGAGGTCGAAGTTATGTCAAGTTGGTGAGGTTCGATATTCGACAATTCAGAATATAGTACCTATTTATAAAGTCAGTAGCGAAGTTCGAAAAGTTGTTTGATTGGTTGAAGTTTGTGTCCAATAGAATGAATTAAATTATTTCATAATTTTAAATAAAGTAACAACAAATTAGTGTCATCACTCTCCATACTATCCATTTTTTCTTTTCCAATTTTCCAGCACAAAACACAAGCTAACCTTACAACAGAAAGAAAATTCAAATGGCAGAATGGCGACGTAAACAACGAACCACATGACTTTGAAATAGCGTCTTCATTAGTCGGAACGAACTATCCGAACTCCAAACATAAAAATTGGTTATTTTGAACTACCCGGGAACTTTTCGAAACTCTCAAACTTTCCATGAACCGAGTTATAAATGGACTAGAGTGTTCCCTTTAGTTTAAATTAAACTCTTATTTCCAACACCAGCTGAACCTCAGCTTTGCGAACTCTTTGATTTTCTAAATCCAGCTTTATAAGTAGGTAGTACAGTTGACATTTTCAGTCAAAAATAATTTACAAAACGTTGTGTGATTTTGATGGTATATTAAAATAGATTAGGGCATTTTGTTCTAAAAACAAAATTAAAGCCATGACCTACGATTACACAATTTTAGGTATCCAAATTTTTCTGAAGTGTAACTTGTTTTTTTGTAAAAAAAAAGTTCCAATGTATAGAACTTTTTTGGGCAACTGGTAAATTATTAAGATATATCCCATTGAGGAAAATAGTTTTGAGTTATTCGCACACCAACAAAATTTATGAGAATAGGCAATGTGCAGTTAACATCTTTCAAGTTGACATTGGCTTTTCGAACTTGACATTGGAGTTGCCGCGAGACACGGAACGTCTCGTCTCGTCTAAAAGCCGTTTTATCTAGTCTCGAGAGCATTTTTTCTCGAATTTCACGACGAGGCGAGATAAAATTCTTTAGGACAAGCTCGACACGAGACGTGACACCTCGAAAAATTTTAGTGACTTAAACGAAGGATAATAGTAATATTTTAAATTTTAATTGATTTTTAACTTAGTATTAACGAATTCTTCCGAATTGACAAAAAAAAAAGTTTTTTTTTTTAACGCCCACACTAATAAATTGTTATTGCATTTATCCGATACTTTACTAATGCACTGTATATTGAAATTAATCGAATTGAGATAAACGAAAAAACCAAAACAACCTCGTCTCGTCTCGTCTCGTCTCGTGGCAACTCTACTTGACATGCAATAATTCAACTATCTTCTGACTAGAATACAAAGCCAGAGGTGCGATTTAAGGATTTATTTTTAATAAAAAATAACAGAAACTATACTAAACCGATATGGATCAAAATAAATTATCTGACGTACCATGTATGTAATAAGTGTTTTGATTGATTCATCTGTTATTGGTTATCACAGTTACCAATAAATATTTTAAAAACATCCTACAAGTAAAGTGCTCATTATCCTTATAGATTATAGATCCCCTAATGCGTGTACTGACGATATAATTTTAAGAATATATTCAGTGTGTCTCCGCATTCGCTACAGATGGTCTTTTTGTTTTCAGAATCCACCATGTCGACTTCAATCCACGATGACACCGGCTTTTGTTCCGGAGAAGACTACATTGAACACGAGCTGCATTCGCCGACTGATAGCAGCGAAGATAGTGTAGAAGTAAAAGTGTCCGCCATCACATTCAAACACAACAAAAGGAAACTGGTGGAAGATTCTAGAAAGGAAGCCACGTTTACGGGACCTTTAAAAAAAAGGATGTGTCTAAAATTAAAAGCTGAAGCCAATGACGGGATTTCTAGTCTTGGTAAAACACCTTTTCGTCCCTGGAGTCCACCATGCAGTAACACACCGCATCTTCCAAAGCCAACAGTGCCAATTGTGCCTAACTTTGCTGTGCCTTTTCCGATAAAAGCAGAAAGTTTTACTCCCGCCAAACCTGAAATCAGTGCGTTCTCGTATTTCAGGCCTCCATCCCCGGTAAATATTGCTCAACAGACTGAACCAGTCTCTCTTGTGATAAAACGCGAAAAAGACGATACTAGTTTAAGTACAAATTCAAGTAGTGATGTTCGTGTACCAATTCATCCACAAATAACGAAGCTTACGTCCGCAGAAACGGAGCGAATGATTCTAAATACGAATGGACAATTTCCAGGGCTACAATCAAATCTGCCGTGTCCGTCTGCATCTGCTTCTTATAGTCATAGTGACCATAGTTCCAATACGAGGAAGGCTGAACAAAAACGGGAACAGCGAAACTACAAGAACATGACTCGGGAGAGGCGAGTGGAGGCGAACGCTCGTGAACGAACCCGAGTTCATACGATTTCTGCTGCCTTTGATACTTTGAGGCAAGCGGTTCCCGCTTATTCGCATAATCAAAAGCTTTCCAAGCTCTCTGTGTTACGAATCGCTTGTTCGTATATAATGACATTGTCTAGTTTGGTTAACGAAGATAAAGAAGAGAAATCTACTGCAGAATGTGTTGATTTGGTCAGTAGAACAATTCAAAGAGAAGGAAAACTGAGGAAAAAAAAGGACGATAATGATTAATGTGCCAAAATATTTTTAGAATGTAGAAATTAGAGAATAGGTATGAAATTGCCTCAAAATGACAAATATGTTCCTAAATTATATTTTAAGGCGTCTAATAATAGAAATTTCCATTTTGATATTAAGGAATCTACACTTGCAGACAAAGGTAACATATAACTAAAAATAATAAATTCGAAATGAAACGTAAATGGTTATTATCAGTTAGGTGACTTTTACAAGATGGTGATACTCTAAATCGGTTTAGGTTTCAAATTACTGTTGCCGCTTCCACACAAAATCACAAATTACTAAACACTTTAGTTTATAGTGAATTAATATCTTTGGCTAACAAGAAGTATTCATTCACAGTATTGTCAAAAATGTTAAACATCCTTAATAATGTTAATATTATACTTATTTTATTAACATTTTAGAAAATCGCTCAAATAGGATTACTCTGTGAAGTGTAGCAGCTGCAATAGCTTTAATTTAAATCTAAAAAAATTACAGTTTTATCTTCTCTGCCTATTTTTAGATGACAATAAACAAGTTATTGAATGTTTCTTTAGTTCTGTGTTACTCATTTCATCATCAGTGTATTTTTTTAAATAGATATCCTTTTTTTATATTTTTTTTACAATAATATAGTAGACCCCATCGATATATCATTTGTTAACAACACATGAATCAAAACATTAAACAAATTTTAATAGTTTTGAGCGCGATTTTGAGGCATAATCGCGATAAAATCGGTTAAAATAAAATTAGTAAAGCCAACATTGGGGCCGAGGTAAAAACCTATTTTTTTTCAATAATTTACGTTAAAATTATACAATATGACGATTTTTATAAGTCTTACAATATATTAAAAGTAATATAAAAGCATGCTTATATTTCTTATTTCTGTATAGAATCCAATGCCACTTCTACCATCAGTAGAAATCAAAACTAATATACGTCCTCATAGATGTTCCACGACTTTTTCATTTTTCAATTTTTTTTTCAGATTTTTGTTTATTCCAATAAATTGACTGATTGGTCGTAGCTCACCTCGGTGCAAAGTTTCTATTTTAGTGTACTGTTTTTATAAAATTTTTTTTAAAGTATTTGAGGTAGGTACCTATTTGTGCTTCAATATACCAAGTTATTTTAGGTATAAAATAAGAACCATTAATCATTAATATTTAATTTTAGTTATATCTAATATGATCTAAATCTTGCCTTTTTTTGGTACTATATTATGTATGGAAAATGAAACGAAACAATAAAAATGAAATATCGATGGCGCCAACTGAACACAAAAAGGCTGCAAATTATTTTTATTCAAATAAAATTTTGTATTATCATAGTTTATATAATGTGTTCTATAAACTATGATATTGTCATTGTATCATATAAAAACTATTATTAATAAACCAAAACCCATTAATTTATAATTAAAAATAAAATGCTGATCCCACTTCTTACTTAAAAAATATTCCTAATTTCTGTCATTTGCAGATTTTCTCTCATTAAATATTTGTTGTTACTGTTAATTCTTTTTGTAGTTACGTGTATGATTTGTAAGTAGATATATTACAGACTGCTGAAAAGACTATATTTATTTGGTTATTTAATAAATAAACCATAAATTTTATTCCTTAAAATGTGTCTTTTATTTCAATGGCGTTTTTTAGGGCCGACAGGGTCGGCACTGCCACAGTGTCAAACAGACAACAGATAGACTGTTATACTATTTATCTACATTAATTTGCATTTTAGGGATTCTCAAGCTGCCAGCGAATAACCACTCCACTTTTTAAATCACCTTTGTAACCCCGGACGTAATGGAATACGATTAAATTCTACTTTTCAAATCTCTTTGCAACCTGGGCAGGGGTCGGCACATCTAGCAAGGATGACTACACATTTCAGGCTTTAAGATAGGCAACCAAATATACACCATTCACCATTTTTGTTCAGCATTTTCTATCTATCTAAAAACTCAGGGACGGCAAATTCGAGCCTGCCGCTTCTTCTTATACTAATCGAATGAAAATATTTTGTTTTCGTGTCGATGTGTTGTTTTGGAAGTTTTTCATGATTACTTTTAAAAGAAGATGACTGAATTAGTGTAAAATATAAAAAACACAACTTTCGATTTGATTTTTTAAGATTAGAACCTCTGGTAAGCGTTTTAAAATTTAAATAACATATCATTTCGAAAAAATTGAAGGTGATGCACGCAATGACATGTTAAATCTGAGGTAAAAAGTGATCTTATTTCATATATTTTAAGTTTAAAATGTAGATTTTCGTCATTGAATCATCAAATTGAATTAAAAAACTATGGTCGTCCGACCCCTAAAGTGTTGAATTTAATTAACAACACGGGAGAGAGACATGGGGAGTAAAAGGTTATTTTCAGAAAATTGGTATCAAAAATATGCATGGCTTACGGCGAGTGAAACCACAGATCTATGTAACTATAATCGATCTGTGGGAAACCAAAATAAACCGTTTTGTTGGCCAAGAATCTTATTTTCAAATTAAAAAGGAAAAAAATTAAAATCCGTAGAGCGAACTGTTTCGGGCCCTCCTAAAGCACGGAGCATACCTACAGTCAACTAAAATTTGATTGATTTTATTTGGTAAACAAAATATTTGCTTATTCGACTGGACCGATTGTCGACCACATCTGTGTCAAACGAGCGAGGATTTTCGTGTCTAAAACGCGTTAAAACTTATTCTCGCAATACAATTAACCAAGAACGACTGTCAAGTTTGTCACAATAATTATGGGTAAGTAAAAGTAAACAAAATTCTAAAAAAACATCTAAATTTTATATCGTAATTCACCATTTTGTCGCCATTTTGCAACATCTAAAACTCTCGGCGGTGTAAAGTTAATTTAACAGATTTGTAAAATTTCATTTTTTTTTTATTGCAGTTAATTTCTAGTTAGCGAGTAATTGAAAGAGAAAATATAGGTATATAAAAAAAAAAAAAAACTAAAAATGTGAAAAAAAAATCTGTGATGAATCAGATATCTCTATTTTTATTTATTAGTAGTTATGTTATCTCAAGATACAAAAATAACATACCAAACCAGGCGCGGATCCAGGGGAGGGGGGGGGATGCAGGGTGTCATGGTGGTCATGATAATACTACATACCATTATCATGAATAAAGAATAATATGTAAATGAAACAATACAGTCTTCCTCCACAGTTTAATAATTGTAAAAACAAATAAATAGTTCCCTACATGTTTCGAGCGCTTAAGCGTTCATCCTCAGGGGCTACTAAAAACGATAGCACAAAGTTAAGAACGACCAATAAATTTAAAATAAAGGTTTAAATGTGACTTATCTGACGTCGAGTTGAGCGAAGATGAGTACAACAGAATGAGGAATGTAAAAACTGATGACCTAGTGTAACAACTAGTCATATTAGCATATTAATTGTATGAGGATTCGAATATAAGTGAAGTTTTAATTATCAATGTGAAATTTTAATTAGTGGAGAAACATTATGGATAAAAGATAATAAATTGAGTTATAACATTATTGGAGGAGAAAGGTTTTTTCATTTATAATTTTTTTTTTTAATTTTATATGAAGATTAAGACATATTAGTATTTAATTTTTTTTTGATATTACCTACTGTTATTAACTAACATGTAGATATGGGGCTACGCCCCATATTTTTGGAAAAAAACAAAGTTTGCTCATTTTTAGGAAAATTTTTGTAAAAAAAGGGTGGTGGTTATAAAAAAATTAAATATAACCTGTGCTAACCACAACCTTGTTAACTACTGCCATGTGATTGTTGAAGTGAGGTTAATTTAAAGAGAATAATGACATTAAAGACGTATAACCAAAAATTAATATTAAAAATCAAAATTATTTGTTGCGATTTCGCAACTAGTAGCTGTTTTTCTTTTATACATTATTAATCATTATTAATAACTTTACCTACCCCAATGGATAAAATTCCAAAGTTTAATATCATATCAAGACAAAAATAAAGAATGCGTAGTAAAATATGCAGAAATATTTTCTTGTGGCAAACAACAAAACAAACAATCAGTCCATCTCGTTAAAGTTTTCAATATCTCTCTATCTTACTTATGCACCCAATAAAAATGTTAGGTTTTTAAACGCGAAGAAAGCATCAATCTCTCGCTGATTGTTAGTCACACCTCCCCTCTCACACCTACCCGCTGAAAAATACCCTTCTGGTCAAGCTATCGTACCTGGTACGGAACAAGAACAGTGTCATGGAAATCATACTCAAGAAAGCTCTGCACTGTTCTGTGTTAATGAGCACCCCTTAACGTCCAGTGACGTGTAAAATTCACAAATATAATTATCTCGAAAATTAGTTTTCCCTTGATAACTTGATTAAGTTTATTGTTTAATGACTCGTATGTCTAGTACTTTGCTCGATGTAAAGGGTTTTTGCATGTTTTGCTACTCTAAAGTGTCGGGAGCGTGTGTGTCCAAGTGGTGATGCGTCACTGAAATCAGCACCTCTCATTGCAGTTCGACTTCAAATAGACGTAAAAAGTTAATGGTTCTTGTAAGTTACCTCAGTAAGAAAAGGAATATAAAAGTTGCCTCAAGGTAGGTATTTGAAGCTGACAGATTCCCCAAAGATAATGAACGTTAACTTGCATCATCCCATGTAATTAAATAAAAAATTTGCTAAATAATGGACATTGTTTAAGTAAATCAAGTGTTGTTTGTCAAAGTGAACATTTTCCCCTAGTGCATATACACTTTTGAACTTTGAACATTATTTCTTGGTTCTTGAACTTTAAAATTTCTTTAGTCAGTAATTTCTGCTTTTTGATTACGAATAGTGTTGCTTTAAAGGCAGTAGGTACATGTAAACTTGTTGATATTTGAACTTATTTTAGTTTAACGGATTATTATATTTTCTTTTTTTTCTGTATTACAATGTTATATTTTGGGTAGACAGGTAGCATTAAATGTATTTGTATTTAATTTATGTGTTTTTGTCTACGCATTCTCATTTTCCTGGCTAGTACCAATGAGAATATTATCAGCCCTCATGTGGCAGTCTCGCTGATGAAACAATGTTTAATGTTAAGTCACCCTCGTGGGACTAGTTATTAAAATATTGGAATATATTTAATCAATATCGCTACACTATTGTTGAAATCAAATAGAAAAATTTAAGGAACTCGATATTAGGTTTATAAAATCCGTACAGAATCAATTGATCTTTAGCTGTCATCACTGGACGTTTAAAGTACTTGAGGATCGACAGAACACAGACATCTGTTAACGAATGACCAAATAACATGGTTTTGTTAACAGGGGAGTTATAAATATCTATCGGAGGGAGATTAAAAGCTGCACTAAAAAATATACTTGAAAGGGGTGTTGATGACACTGACACTAGATACCACAATAAATGTAGGAAATTTAAATTTTAAGACCATTTTTACAAAATTATTGAAAAATAATGAAAACGTTTTCAAACTTCGAACAGTGGTTGGATACAATGGAAATATCTAGAGGAGATAGAAAATATTGAGTAAAGATAGGAAGAGGTAAGTATTGTGCAAAAGAGACCGAGTTATAATTAAAATTTACGCAGATTTAAAGCATAGAAAAAATTAGTACCTACTGCTATGGATGATTTGGTCGTTAACACAATCTATATTTGGATTTTTAGTCATTTTACTTACTTCCAATATTTCATGAAGGTCTAATCTATTACATTTGGTCCGTTCACAAAGTTTTGTGTCGTCCAAGCTATTTTCTTTAAATCTTTATTTTAATTTTCTTTAATTTCAATTAGGTTTTATTACCTACTAATTCGCACATTAATACATTTTATCTTTTCATTCTATAGCTAACCACATTTCAAATTCATTTCAATTACTTAAATAAAACTTCAATACCCAATTTTAATTTATTTTCAATTTACACGCGTGTAAGTCCGCCTTTAGGGTACTCTACCGTTTGCACCAGCAGATTCCTGGTGAGACTGCAACGAAGAGAACGTGACCCGCAGTACCGAGGTTCGCGTCATTTTTCTTACAATCCGCAATTATTGTAATTACAAATTAAATTAAACGACCACCGCATTGTGTCAAAAGGTTATTAGTGTGGACCCATCTTCAGAAGCGATCGAGAGTGGCAGGCCTGCCAGAAGACCCTGGGCACGCAGAACTACCAGAAGGTAAGACACCTTAAAGGCCCGCTATTTTCTTTAATTTAAGTCAAAGGGAAATACTTCCAATCAGCTCTCTGAGTAGGTATCGAAGGTTTATTTATTTAGAGATCCTGGAGTCATTTTCTTATTTCTTTTAAATGCTTATTTTTACGCACATAAGTTCCAGGAGATTAGAACATTTGTTTCAAAAATGTAAGAATTTAGTGTTTATATCTGGGTTAAAATTATGTTTATTTGTAGATACATGTCTAGAAAAATTGAACTTGATTTTAGAAGGGGACAAGTAAGCTCTTACTTTACTCTTTTCAATGTTTATTGATACGGATTTTGAATTTTCTCCCTGTTTGTCCAACACAGGTCGGACAACTCACCTCATAAAAGTTTTAAAACTGATATTGAAATAAAAGGATTTAAAAATGTTTTTTTATTTATATAAATTAGGGCCCCAGAAAGAGAGGGAATAAAACTTCTCGTTTGTTGGTTTTTACATAAGTAAAGTTGTTTGTTTATGTGTTTATTTAGACGTTTGTAATAAATTTTATTAATTAATCTTTTGGGATAGCCATTATTAATACCAATCTGGTTTATTATGTTTAATTCTGTTTTGAAGTTAGTTTGGTTGAGTGGTGTGGAGAAGAGACGTGAAAATAATAAGTGGCTACCCAGAAGTCCGGAATAAAATTAATATAGCCTTAACCTGTAACTTTTGGGGAAAATGCTCGGACACGTCAATTTAGTTTTATATATGCTCACATTTTGACGTTATTCGTTTTTTTTTTATAGACATTTGTCAAAGATATGACGACATCGATGTTTTATTTGAATGGAAACATACAGCTTGTGATACATCATTTGAAAGCTAATATCACGTACAGTATGCTCATAAAATTACATTATTAAGAAATAAACAGTATTACTTAGATATTACTTTTTTAGTGTGTTGTTAATTTTTGCAATAAATCTGAAAACACTTAATATTTCCGAAACAGTTAAAGATAGGTATAGGATATTGTACATGAAATATGTCTAAAATTTTCTGAAAAATCCAAAAATTGAATAATATACAGGGTGTTGCATTTAAAATAAGAAAGTTAGTATTTGTCACTGTTACATGACACACCCTGTATAAAAAGTTTTTATTGAAAAAAAAATGTGCAACTAGAAATAGCAATCGACGTGTCCGAGCGTTTTTTCGGACACGCCCCCCTGTATTTATTATCGAATTTATTCCATTTGGCTGATACACACTGTATATGTCGCAGCCTTTTAGTGTAACCAGCCGTTTCATGAAAGTCTGGTCTTTTCGTGAAACGCTGCCAAACACTGAAACAAATAAGTATTACGCCAAAAGGTTATAAATTGTAGACGTTACATAAAACGTCAGCGTGTTTTGGCCTCTTGATGAAAACGAGCAAAATTACGTTAAGTGACTGACTTTACTGGACTTTTCATGCAACGCTCGGAATCTACTTTGCACTTACTGAATTAAGTGAATTAACAACGAAATAACTTACTACAAAAGAAAATAACATTTACTACAAAAGAAAATAACTTTATTACAAATAAGTTATCATAGCGGCTAGCTACAGTACAAAAGAAACAAAAATACGAACAAAAGTAAAATCCTGAATTATTTAAAAAAAATAAATACGATATGTTACTTATTAAAGCACGGCAAGCTATTATGGCAACGGCTATTACAAAGTACGCTCTTTTTTTTACATATGCGCTTATTCCTAGTACACTGTTATTTGCTAGGTTTACACGAACATTTAAGTATGCCTTGACCACCTCATTCCAATGACACAGCTTCTCTTAAGCTGAGTGATTTTTCCAAGGGGATTTCCTCTTTATTAAGAAATGCTGAACCCGCAACAGTAAGACTTTCAGCACCAAACCATCCCTTTATAGTACCGTGCTTACCAGCAACCTGAGTTACGCCATTTTTCTGATCTATTATTAAACAAACCATATTCCTGGAATCTCCTGGACCTCTGTCGACTTTGGGAATATTCAATAATACACAATCGCCTACATTAAAAGTCGGCATTTTTTTTGCCGAATTACTTAACATTTTTTTGACTGCTTCTTCAGTTTTATTTCTAGCTTCGTCGCGTTCTTCAGAAATGTTTTTACTGGCAGAACATAAATTGCACAGTACTGAAGATCCTTGTTGACAAACTTCTGCAATGTTAACAACACGTAAACAATTTTCGCACATTGATTCTTGAGATTTGTTTATATTTTTTTCCTCCGGCACAACATTGGTAATATCAGCATCTTCACCACCGAGACCTTCATGTGCATTAAATATTTCTACAACTGAATCTTCTTCATTCATAATTTTCATAGGCTCTTCTTCCGTAGTCAATGTTTTTGCAAGCGCTGAGGGAATGTTACTAGAAGATAGACCAATTTTAGGTTCACAACCTAAGAGTGCTTTATACGGGGACCGTCCTATTGTTCTGTGAAATGGGATATTTTTTTGCCATTGCACAAACTGAAGCCCTACCGACCATTTTTTGCAATTCGTGTCAGACATCCAAGCTCGTATCATGTTTTCAACATCTTGCTTGGACTCTGGGGGTGTCTAGGACGACCGTGTACTATGATACAGTCAGGCCATAAATCTTTCAGTTCCAGTATATCCTTATTTACGAACTCGCGGCCATTGTCGCTTTAAAGAATTTTAGGGGCTCCTATTAAAAGAAAAATATTTAGTAAGTTGGAAGTAACTTCCTCGACACGTTTGGTTTCCATTGGCATAAGAATAAGAATTTCGTGGCATGATCTTGATAATTTGTATTATTTGTCGGGAAGCGACTGGAAATCCATTAAGTCCACTTGCCCTCTTTCATTAAAATCCTTGCTTACAATGGGACGTCCTACAATTTCTTGTCTGCTTTGTTTCTTTTCATTGCAGCTTTTGCAGCATTGAACGAAATACTCTATGGCCGGACGTGGGATACTAAGTTTATTTCTCAGGACTACTTCCATTTTAACGCGACCACCGTGCCCCGTTTTGTTAATATGATAATCGTATAATTTATCATATAAATCTTCGTACGCTACTACAAATTCAATTTCACCTTCGCCTTCATGTTTCTTTATTAAATGTGATTGGTAAGTAATTGTCATAACATCATATGACCTATAGCAAAAAGTATTCGCGCCTTTCTTTTCTTCCCCTAAAACCGAGACCTATTTTAGAATAATTAATTAAATAAAAAAAAAATTTTAAAAACCACGTTTTTAAAACGAACTAAAGAGTATATAAAATAATATAAAAAAAATATATTTTTAAAAACAACCTTTTATTTCTGTGAACTAAAAGTAAAAAATAAGCAATTAGTTTGAAACAAAAATTATATTATGAAAGTAAAAGTTTGTCGCGTAGTAGTACAAGTAGTACAATATATATCAATCTTACTGTTGCCTAGCATATTCGCGACAAACTTTACTTTCATATAATTTTTGTTTCACACTAATTGCTTATTTTCCACAGCATGAATTAATGCATAGTTTACAAATCACGGGTCCACGAGAAACTCGGGGAATCCCGGGCATCACCTTACCTAAAAATTTATAATTGAGTTTAAAAAATCACTTACAGTTTTTGCTTAGCTACTACAATTTCCTGTATGACTGCTTCAATTTTCTGCTTTGTGTAAGGCCTTCACAGTGGTTTTTGGGAATAGAACTCTTCTAATTTCTTATAGAATTGCGCTTGTTGTATAACACTAGAACTGCCTGGCGTCGCCATTTTCAGGTTATACAATTTCATTTTATTACATCAAGTGCAAAGTAGATTCGGAGCGTTACATGAAAAGTCCAGTAAAGTCAGTCACTTAACGTAATTTTGCTCGTTTTCATCAAGAGGCCAAAACACGCTGACGTTTCATGTAAAGTCTACAATTTATAGCCTTTTGGCGTAATACTTATTTATTTCAGTGTTTGGCAGCGTTTCATGAAAAGACCAGACTTTTCATGAAACGGCTGATTACACTAACAGGCTGCGACATAATATATACTTTCATAGTTTTTTGTTGGACTAAAATCAAAACAAAATTCAAGAATAATGCCACATATTATTACATATTTAAATTAAACTCGCATTAATTTGTTTAGTCATAAATATGTAACTATAACTCACTAAGTATAATTAATTTATTTTTACTATAATATTATGTTAATAAAAACAAGTAACAGAAAAATTCGCAGCATTTAGGTAGGTACCTGCCTAATTAACTAAACAAAAACCCTATTTATTTGCAGAACCCCCTATCTTTAAAGAACAAACCTTTTTTCCATATTGAAAGTAGTAAGTAGTGCCGACCCATAGTACAAATATGTACCATGGTGCCGCCGACTATTTTCTCATATCGATGCATTCGCGTTCGTAACCATAAGATAATTAATAAGCGTCTGAGATAAGTACTAATCGTAATCGCGCCTCGCAACCCATCAAGCCAAATTCAAACAGCGGCCCTGGAAGAATATGTTACCGCCTACTCCTCAATGAGCAGCTTCGCCCCTGGCCGCGACCGTCCAAGCAAACCTACCAAGAGTCGTAGCCCTTAAGGGTATATTCAAAAAGAGAGAAAAATAAATTTGCCATGAGAATATAATTATAATAAGGTATAGAAAGATGCAAAAGATGATGGTAAAAGAAAAGATCAAACTACAGGAAGGAATTTAAAAACTGAAATGCTCCAAGCGAACA
This sequence comes from Polydrusus tereticollis, assembly GCA_963920685.1. Taxonomy (NCBI): domain Eukaryota; kingdom Metazoa; phylum Arthropoda; class Insecta; order Coleoptera; family Curculionidae; genus Polydrusus; species Polydrusus tereticollis. Next base: position 94,152,980 of record OY987333.1, read on the forward strand.
GAAAGTTCTTCTGATGATATTATTTATGAGCGGACTTTGGGTGTTTTTGGAGCTTTCCTCATATTGGTCTTTATTTTGGGCGATGCATGGAGACAGAGACACCATATCGAGTAATTCTTGATATGTTTCGAAATTCATTCTCAAATAATATTTATTTTATAAACCTCCGGTTTTACTTTCATGTAATTTAGAATATTTACATGAGGATATTTATCTCTTTGTAAGATCCAATCTTTCGCCCAACGCCTTTTTTTATTTTTGGTTTTGTTTAATTTTTTTGCAACTTGTGCCAGGATAATAGCAATACAATCTTTTTTATGACTTCTTGCGAAAATATACTAGAAAACTGATTATTGATAAAAATATTGCTCGTGTCAGACCTTTTTCAATATATTAATGGACTATTGACAATATTATTGATCGTGTGAGTGCCGCTTTAATGCTAAAACGTCTTTCACACAATACCAATAATATTGTCAATATTAGTGATATTGACAATAACTTGAACGCTCACCAAGGTCTCTTATTTAAATATTGTCAATAAATTGATGAACTTTCGAAATCCGGAAAATATTTTGGGCCGAGTAAATTAAATTGATCTCCCGCGGGCGATATTAAAAATATTTGTCTCAGGTAGTCAATAGCCGACTACTTTAACTTAAACTACACTCGATTTAGTTTCCCTGAGAATGACTATATATGTAGTCGAAACATGTAAGGGACAATCGCTAAATATATTATTTAAAATATATCATTTGCGGAGGAAGACAGACGTGTTGTTTTAACTTTTTAATAAGTTTTAATATTTGTAGATGCGCCACTTCACATAACCCACAATGACGACAACCGCAACAAGAGCACCGCACCAAAATATGCATTCAAGTGGGGGAAACAAGATAATAAAAAATGGAGCACGAATTGCAGTCCACAATGCAAGGCTTCCTTGCCCAGTTCACCAAATTAATGGAAGCTCAGTTAAAAAACATCGCGAGTACCTTTTTAAAAACAACTGTTTAAATGGCCGCACAACAGGAGCCGGCTTATTTCAAAATGGCTACTTTTAATGTCTGTAGCATTAAGCAACGGAAAATCGAACTTATCAATTTTGTAGAGAGAAATGAGATTGATGTGTTTCTTATCCAGGACACTTGGCTTAAGGGAGAAAGGTTTTCGTTTCCGAACTACACGGTGTTCCGGAACTATCACCTAAATAGACGCGGGGGTGGAACCATGATTCTGGTCAAAAAACACATATCTGCGCAAGTTGTGCCAGGTCCTAACAACTGTCCCCATATTGAGGGGACTTTCATTTCAATAAGATTCAAAAATAATCAACGCTTACACCTAGGGTCGATTTACTGTAGTCCGTCGGTGGATTTCTCAGGCAACTGTCTAGCAAAAATTTTTAACAATAATAATAGAACGATTATAGGAGGTGACATCAACGCCAAGCACACGGTTTGGGGTTGCAGGTATTCAAATCCGAGGGGTCGCACCCTATTTCATTTTTGCGAGGCTTTAAATTACCACATTCTACCGCCGGAGGAGCACACCCACATGCTTGGGCGTGGTCTTCCGGAAGTTCTGGACATTTTTGTGATTAAGAACTCAGTTCAGCTATCACAACCGGTAGCCGTTTGTGATCTTAGTTCAGACCATATACCAGTGATTATCGAAGTGGGCAATCCGCTGGAAAGAGGAAGAGGTTTCATCACCCACACCTCTACGAATTGGATGAGATACAACAACCTCTTAGCAAGTGTCGATCCGTTGCAACCGCCACGCAACGTGAGGGAGATTGATGACGCTGTAGCTAAGATTACAGATGATATCAACATGGCTCTTGCACAGTCATCACAAAAGTGTCCGAATTTTCTAAATACGGGGCTTTGACAGACGATATTAAAATCGCATCAGGTTTAAAAATCGACTAAAGAATAGGGCGTACCGTACTGGAGATCCTCGAATCAAGGCCGTGGCAAATCGGGAGGCCGCTGTCATCAGACAAATGCTCATCGAGCGCGAGTCCAATTTATGGAACGATAAAGTTCAGAGGCTTGCCATCGAAGATAATTCTGTCTTCAGAATGACCAAAACTTTGATCAGAGGTGTTAGAGCCCCGATGTCATACCTGAAATATCAGAAAACGGGTTAAGTTCTGACGGACGCAAAGGATAAAGCTGAATTGCTAGCAGACAAACTCTATGACCAGTTCAGGGAAAATCCAAGTAATGACGTGCCAAGAGATGCTAGGATCGACAGAACGGTGCAAATTTACAAGACAATCAACCACCCCGTTTTCCTCAGGTTACGCTGAACGAGGTAAAGTCCTTTGATAACTTTTTGAATAGGAAAAAAGCCCCGGGGTTCCATGGTTCAAAGAATGCGGTGTTGCGAAACTTACCCGACAGAGCTTTAGGAAATATAGTAAATTTATCCTAGGCGATAATCAAAGAAGGTCACAAACATGCAAGAGTTATCCTTATACACAATAAAGGTGAGGATCCCACGGCACCGACAAGTTACAGACCCATCAGTCTGCTGTCTAGCCTGGGTAAAATAATCGAGAGGACTAAGTCGCTTAAACGGCTTTGTTTTTGAGCGAAATGTGCTACCTGATAAACAGTTTGGATTCAGAGCCGAACTGAAATCACCAACTCACATACAAGGGCAAGACCAGACTCGGCTTACAAACTCCCAAAAGACTATTTACCTTTACCTATTATCGGTCAAATTCAATAGTAGAGATGCACTAAAATACAGTTGAGAGGCACTAGAATAGTGGAGAGGCACTGTACCTACGTTATGATTTAACGTATCTGAGGCGCCATGCTACTACATAACCAATACTTCCAGCCAGTTAACAAGACACACTCATCAAGGCAAGAAATGCTAATTTTACATTCTTCGCAAATGATCAGGTGTAAAAGCTAAACGAGGAATCAATGGATGTTAAAGGTTTTAGACCTGACGTAAAAAAACATTCAAGTATATAACGTTAATTAAGTTTTGTATTGTAAAATTAAATTAAACATATTTCAAATATATCCCGTTTTTCACTAACGGAAAAGCTCGTTATTAAATCAGCATTTTAAAAGTTAGGTAACGTCAAGATTTCTAATATAAAAAGACGCCATTTTTAGTTTGCATTGCGTGCATGGTCATCTTTGTCAAAATTTAAATTAAAAGTATTATAAAACTAAAAAAGAATATATTATTGGTTGGGTTGACTTTCCACCGCTTTCAAAATTCTTTTTATGTTTCGATATGCAAATCTGCACCACAACTAAATGTTAATATGCATACTAATTGTGACAGGGCATTTTCAATATATTGTATGACAGTGACAACCTTTTGTCATGGACAACAGGTTGTCACTCTCTGCGTACGGTAGCTCTTATAGTGGAGCCACTAGGTCGTGGTCCGTTACATATAGTTACGCCTTCCCTTCGTCGTTGGTCTGCCTTGGGTGACACCTGGTTTGATAGAAACCCAAACCAGGGAAAATATACCGAATGTTAGTACTTATTGGAAAACTACACAATACATAAAACTAAAGTTTTCCCACACAAACAATAACGTTTATAAATTAATTTAAAGAAAAAGGAGCTTAGGTTACTTTTATTATTATTGAAATGTTCTAATTTAATAGAGACTTTACATTATTTAAAATTATGAATGATTAAAAAAAGCCTTTCCGGGCGCAAGGGTTTACGATAAAAAATAGGGTATAACCTACTAAGATTCTAGAACCTTTTTATCTTCCATGATGTACTGGGTTATAAAAAGTGTCACTTCTTGCCAAGATAGCTTTACATTAAAGTTAAACTTTAAATTAGATAAATAAAGAAGGGTAAAATTGGTTTGAATATATTTAAATGGCAATAAAAACTGAAGACAAGTTAATTAAATTATGAAAAAAGTAGGTTCAGATGACTTAATACTGGCCAGTAAGTAATTTTTTCACGCTTCAGGCTGCGGCAGCTCCTTCACTAGACCTCCTGACGTGGTATTTAGTTAAATGTAAAAAGCATGTGACTCCTCGTGCCTTGAAGGTCTACTGGCAGGTGGTTTCCCAACCTGATATATTATGGTAAAACGGTGAAAACCGTGAAAATCCAATAACAAACCAAGACCCTAAAAATAACCAAAAAGAAAATTACCCACTGAATCCCCACAAAGCAACAAACTTAAAAACAAATGGAATTAAAGGAGCTTACCTCTAAAAGAAGGTGAGACCTCGTGGTCTTTTGACAAAAAAAATGGCCTAACGGCGACTGGTTTGACCTTGTTGTCTGAAGGATTTTTAAGAAAGCGAGAGAAAAGGCCACTAGAACTCCGAAGAACCCCCTTCTCCTTCAACGACAAGCTGACTGACGTCTTGCCAACTTAACATAACCAAAAAAAAAAAAAGGAAAAGAACGAAAGACACACTACAAAAGATTATAACGATACGAGAGTCTGGGCTTTTACCAGAACATAAATTAAATAATTAAACAAAGAAACTAACCAAACAACTTTGTTATTATACAGAGTGGCAAGAAAGTCGCACATAATGCCTGTAACTTTTCAATTACCTCGTATACGAAAAAGTGACCTTTATGAAAGTTGTTCAGTAAATTATTCCCCACATTCAGAGCTGTGAGTAACATAAAAAAAAAGATACTTTTTAGTATCTAGATACTTAAAATAACTAGTTACTTAGTAACTAAGATACTTTTTTAATTATGCCAAAAGTAACTATAACTTCGTTACTTTTGAAAAGTATCTTGTATCTAGTTAGTTTTCATGAGTAACTATGAATTGTTGGTTTGGTGAACCATCCATTTCTGTGTTAAATCACTTTAAGGTCCCTTACTTTTTCGTCAGACCCGGAGCCTTGCTGAGGAGCCGTAAACGGCGAAACGCGTCCAAGGATTGGGTCTGACGAAAAGGATAAGGGACAACTCTCTACACGAACTTCTTGGATCATGTTTGTTCTTTAAGAGAGACATACGTCTATTACTTCTATTTTTCTAAGTACTACATCTTAAGCAGATCTTCTTTAGAAGGGTTTGATTTGGAAATAATTCCTAATTAACTACTGAAGAAGTTCGTGAAAAGTAGCTACTTTTAATTATTGAATTAAGTTTGATTGTATCTAATCATTAAGGTCGAGGTAGTAGCCAGTCCCTAGTTAGTTTATATGGTCTATTCGGAATAGAATGTATTATGTGATTATGTAATGAGTTCGTTCTGCGAGACGTCCGTCCGTCTGTAGTAATCTTTAATCAGTTTGTCAAAATGTTCTGTCAGAGCCGGCATTTGTAGATCGTTGTGTAAGACATGACTCATCCTGTGGTGCATCCGCGATAATTTTAAGTACTTTATTTTGAAATGTCTGTAGTTTCTTAAAGTATGTCTTGTTAAGAGTACACCAAGTAGGGATTCCGTAGGTCAGTACTGGTCGAACAATTGTATTGTATATGTTACTCTTTGTACGTAAGTCGATTCTGCTTCGTTTGTTGAGGATTGAGAAAATGGCACCGAGTTGACCATTTGCTTTTTGCAAGCGCTGATCAGCATTTTTATTCCTAGCCATCCGCTTGTCGAACCAGAGACCCAGATATTTAATATTTTACTCCAATTTATCCTAGAGTTTTTGACCAACCAACGTGGTTCAGGAAATTTAACTCTGGACCTTGAGAAGTAGATGGCTTGGGTTTTCGCATCGTTTAACCGAATTTTCTACCTATCCAACCATGACTCTAAAAGTTTTATATGTCGTTGCAACTTCGAGACTATTTCCCTGGGCTGTTTGGCGGTGGCAGTGATCGCGGTATCGTCAGAAAACAGGTATAACTGTGTTTGACCAAATTTTGGAATATCGCAGGTATAGATATTGTACAAGGCCGGCGCCAGGGCGGAGCCTTGCGGTACTCCGGCTCTAACGTGTATCACTGTCGATATCGCATTTTCTGACGAAACCGCGAAAATTCTGTCCTCCAAGAAAGAGTGAATAACCTTTATCAGGTAATTTGGCAAGCCCAACCTTAATAACTTTAGAATAAGTCCGTCGTGTCAGACCTTGTCAAATGCTTTGCTAACGTCGAAAAGCACTGCTCCCATGCTAAAGCGGCCACTAAAGCCTTTAAGAACATTGGACGCCAGTCTAGTCGATTGGCGCACCGTGCAATGAGCAGATCGAAAACCAAAGTGCTCTGGTGGTAAAATGTTGTCGAATACAAAATCGTTAATACGATTTAGTATACGTTTTTCAGCAATCTTGCACGACACGACAGCAGGCTGATTGGTCTGTAACTGACAGCCAATGTTAAGTCCTGTCCTGGCTTAGGTATTAAAACAACCTTTGCTTTTTTCCACACTTTTGAGAAGCGGCCTTTTTTGATTAGGTATAGCCTAGGCTATGTTTGCTACGTCCATAATTACATTATCAGGCAATTTCTTTAGTGCTTTGACTTTAATGCCGTCAAAACCCGGCGCCTTTTTTGCTTTGGTAAAACTCAGAGTATTTTTAACTTCGTCAATGTCGACATTTCGCAAATTTTGGATAGGATTTTCAATGGTTTTGTAAATTTGTACCGTTCTGGTTACTCGCGCATCTCTCTGCGGATTCGTCGTTGGGTTCTCGCTAAATTGTTCATGAAGACTGTCTGCGAAAAATTTAACTTTAACCCTAGGACCTAAAACTAAAATGTTTGTATTCACGTCCCTGACAAAGGACATATGTTTTCTGCTTCTGCTACCGCTCGTCAGAGCCCGCGTCATCTTGTAGATGCTGTTATCATCAATATTTAGATTTCTGATTCTGTTTTCCCAGGGAGGACTCTTGTTCATGTAAAAGTCTACGAACTAGCAGAGTTGCCCTGTTCGCTTCTACTTTTATGCGAGGGTCCCCAGTTCTATACGTCCGATTTAAAAGTATGTTCTTTATTCTAATCTGAGTTTTAATTTCATTGGTAAAGGCTCCGTACTTCGAAAACCTGGTCACTTTTGTAGTAGACGCCCCTGCCATAGCCGTATTGATAGCTTCAGTGATGCTGATTACAGCTGTTTCAATATCTGGTTCCGTCTGAATAGGCGGCAGTGGTTCGTTATTTTCCAATGTTCGTCTAAATAAAAGCCAGTTTACAGTGGTAGTGGAGATGAACCCATGCCCCTTCTCTTGCGGATTGCCGTATACAACAATGACCAGAATATGGTCTGAGGTCAGGTCATAGAGCGCCACTAGTTGAGAAAGTAAATTTGAATTTTTTACTACAAACACGAACTTATTTTAAAGAAAACAAGGTCTGTCTATACCACCAAACTAAAATTTTTATTTGTCCCTTTTTAAGTTTGTGTTTTTCAATATACATGCTTTCGATAGGCTGAACCGATACACTGGCTTCCAGCGACACCCAACGTAGTTTGCCCGCAATGGGCCGCCTTGCCACCGTTTGAACCTATATTGATTCTCGCTGTCCTGGTTGGGTTGATACGGGTGGTTGCCACGAGATGTAGCCACGTGCTACAACTCTCATTCGTAAACTTGCATTTCTGTGTTAAATAACTTTGAGGTCCCTTACCTTTCCGCCTTGCTAAGGAGCCGTAAACGGCGAAATGCGTCCAATGATTGGGTCTGACGGAAAGGATAAGGGACAACTCTGTACACCAACTTATTTTAAGTTTGTGTTTTTCAATATCTAGATACATTTGTGCAAAAGTATCTATAAAGTAACTGGTTACATTTCTAAAGTATCTTCACGTACAATATAAGTATCTTAGATAAAACTATCTCCTTTCAAAGTAACTAGTTACTTTTTAAGTAAGTAGTTACTTTTTAAGTAACTAGTTACTTTTTAAGTGTATAGTTACTCATAAAAAGTAACTAGATACAAGATACTTTTTAAAAGTAACAAAGATATAGTTACTTTTGGCATAACTATTAAAAAAGTATCTTAGTTACTAAGTAACTAGTTACTTTAAGTATCTAGATACTAAAAAGTATCTTTTTTTTAAGTTACTCACAGCTCTGTTTTTATTTATTTAAAATTGTAACTAACTTTATAATAACAAAATAAATAGCCTAGAAAATTGAACAACTTATCATCGGAATAATAAACAAGTGAAACCTTTTTAGTGAATTAGGTGTTCAAAATGACCACCATTTTCTGCTAAGCAGAGCGCCAGTCGATCCGTAAACCCGTCTACAACGTTTAAAAGGAAGTCCTCTGGAATGTCCCGAATTTCGAAAAATCGAGCGGTGTTAAGTCCGGCGATTGCGCTGACCAGTCAATAGCACCTCTTCTGCCTATCCAACTTCTCCTGCTTAAACAAATTTTTCACTGACTGAGGAGACACATTAAAATCCATTGCCATTGGCCTGGATGATTGTTTTGCATTTTCAAGTATTGAGAGCATGATATCCAAAGCTTCGTCTCCCCCTGTTGCTGTTTTAAGTAGACCTGATCTAGCGGCTTCCCTAACAGTAACACTGCCTGTTTCTCGACATTTCTTTACCACTCGACATACCGTTGACTAATTTATTGGAGGCCTATTTGGATATAATTCATTGAAAAGTTGACAAAACTGATCTTGCGATTGCTCATTATTAAAATTTCAACTCGTTGTTTCTCATTCAGATGAACCATAGTGTGAACAAGTTAGAAATCAGACAAAACAGAAAATTAAACAGGAACTCAAAATCAAAACCTCTTAGGTCGCTGTCATGAAAACACCTTGACTCAACTGGTGGGTATTAGGTAGGAGAATAATTATAATTAGGAAGTTTTTCATTTTTGAGCTGTCATTATCTCCGAACTGCTTGCAGATAGGTGAATATTTGAAATATAAAAAGTTCAGAGTTTTCCTAGTAGAATCCAAATATGTAATCATATGCAGGGTGTTCCATTTAAAAAAAGTAAGTTAGTTTCTATGGCAACCAAACCAGAAATGACAGAAAAAATTCATGCAGGTGGAAATATGGGGAATAATTTACTGAACAACTTTCATTAAAGTCACTTTCTCGTATACGAGGTAATTCAAAGTTACAAGCCTTATGCGTTATGCGCAACTCTTTTGCCACTCTGCGATTTGACGGAGACCGAAACGAAAATACTGGTCAACCTACTTGCAGCGCCTTGTGCATTAATTAACAGAAAAGCGAACGCACTACTTCTAACTCCACCGATTTTGACTAATTTTCTGTAAACAAAGATGACACAATTTAATAAACAAATTTTGAACTAAATAACTATACATTCGGTATTTGTATAAGATGCACTCTGTGGAAATATGACTGTAAGAATCAAAGGTAAGTCTAGGATTCCCCACAAAGTCAAAAGTGACAATTTTAAAATTGCTACAATTGATGACATATTGATAACTAATGTACGATATTTATACGGCAGAAGAAAGAATATTTTTAAAACGTCAGTTCAGGCCTCTAAATCTGAACGACTTTTCAATCCCATCTTTTTACCCATCGGTTTTGGCCGATTTAAAAAATACACATTAACGACAGGTGTGTGGAGAAAAATGAGTTCTGAATTTAATCTCAGAGAATTCGGCCACTACAACTGATTTAATAGGATAGCCAGGTAGATATTCAGTCTAAAATTACAGTGCATCAGGTGCAAATGACCAGCTGTCCTTTAGGAAATGTAGAAAGCACATTTTATATAACATTAATCACACTCAGTTGATATAAATATTTTTCTAATTTTGACATATAAAGTGACACTTTTTAAAACTGATTGACATTATGAAATGTCTTACTTTTTGTAACTAGTTGCATAAAGTAAAATTTTATGCAATTGGTGACGAAAAATTTATTTCAAAATTAGTGACAAAAAGAATAATTATTCTATTTATTAAACTGTTATAATACAAGTTAAAAACATAAATTATAAATTAATTAATTATTATAAATATTGATAACACAATTATTGCAATTATTCAAATTAATTCCCGACGACATATTTTTTTCATTGCTCGAACTTGCTGTTATTTGGGAAGCGACGCACATTGCATTAGATGTTTCACCAAATATTTCTTGCGCTATAAGTTTTTTATTATTCATGGAATTTTCAACATATCCCTCCGCAACAGAGCTAGATTTCCAACCTCCGTGCCTCTTTAATTTTAAAAGATCAGCGCCACTGTCTGCTAGGAAAGTGGCAGAGCTTCTTCTGAAGCAGTGGCCAGTATATAGAACAGGATTTGAAAGACCAAGAAATTGTGCAATAACTTTTGGCAGACTGCTAAATGTGTTAATTCCCACAGGATTTCTGGTACATTTTCCATTCGCATATTTTACAAAAAATCTGTTGTGTTTAAGAATCTGGGGACGCAACTTAATATATTTTCTTAATATTTCAACAAGATTCGTATTTTCAATGTCTCCAGTGGTAATTGCACACTGCCGTATAACTTTTGTTTTTGAAGGTGGGATATCAACACGAAAATGGCTTCCTTGGTCTATAACATTTTCAACTGGAAGAAATGTTAATTCTGCTTTTCTGCATGCTCCTGCCATTGCAATTATCATTGCAACCTTAGCCATTAAGTATTCTTTGTCATCAGCTTCCAATAAAAATTTGGCAAAATCTTTTTTAATAAAAACTTTTGACTTTTTAGCACTGTACCCCTCCGCTTGCCTTTTAATATATGCTACCAAATTTGTATATTTTTTAATATCAATGTTCCTTTTCAGATTTAGTTTAGACCTTAACATTGAGTAAAGTGTCCATAATGTGGAAACTTTTAGATCTTTCTTACCCTGAAAATATGCAAGTAAAACTTTCTCATTAACATGTTTAATTTTCTTCTCATCACACCACGTAACGAATTTTTCGTATGCCAGATCATAAACTGCCTTTGACTTTTTGGGAATTACTGATAATAGAGCATTACCTGCTGCCTCTTCAATATCGCTTGGTAGCTCTTCAGAACTTGAATGGCTCATTTTTTAAAAATAAAACTAAAAATACAGGGTGTTATGGAAATGACTTATTATATTTTAAGGGGCCACTCCTGAGGTGGTCTAGAGTTACACTTGATAGTTTTTTTTTCTAAAATCGGAAGTATTTTGAATTTTGTAAAATACCTTAAAACCGGACTATGTGCGCCTTCCATGATAGTTCAATGCCCCTGAACACATGTGTTTTTGACAAGACAAACTGCTGGAATGGTAATTGTTTAGTTTAGTGCAATTAATGTTGAATTTTGTGCTAAAATTTTGTATATAGACTAATTGAGGGTAGCTGATCACAATTTTCCTTTTACGTTTTTACGGCAAATGCACTGGTTTTGAGAAAAAAATGTTAAAGTTTTTACTTACAGGTTAGGGTATTCTTTCCTTTCAATTTCCTAGATTTTATGGTTTTCCCTTCAAAATATGTGATAAAACTTTCACCAAACTATCTGTTCATAAAATAAGAGCAACATTTTAGCAAAAAAACAATGGAAAAGGCACAAATTTAATTAAATTCGTTGTTAATACGCCGACAAAGTAGAACCGTCTCTTTTCAGATTCATTGCACTCACGTTGCCAGATTGTTCTTCTTTTTCTTGTAATTATTAATGGATTCCATCCAGGAGAATGATATGCTAGCTCGAGCCAATAGGATTCATTCAATTAATAAAAATGAATTGACAAGTATAGGCAATTTATAATACACTAACAATCTGACAACATGGGTGCGCAGTTTGCTTCTGATTTTTTGGCCAGCTGTCAGTGAGCCCCCGTCTTTTTCCAGATAACGTAGAGTTTTCTGTTCGCTTACAAGTTATCCCGTTTTTCAGAGTTTCCTTGTGGCATATTTCGTTTATTTCAACTCAGAAGTGTATACTATGACTCCGACAAGTAATATTTTATTGGAAATAAGCAACATTTTAGGATTACATGCAAAATAACATACCGGTGAGTTAGAAAAACTTTAACATTTTTTTTCTCAAAACCAGTGCATTTGCCGCCTAAACGCAAAAGGAAAATTGTGATCAGCTACCCTTAATTAGCCTATATACGAAATTTTAGCGAAAAATTCAACATTTCCACTAAAGTAAACAATTACCCAAATCAGCTGTTTGGGTCATTGGCGTGTAGGTGTTTTGGACCTAAATTTTTGAAGGCATTTTTCTCGAATTTCTAGCTTCGAGCGCCATTTATAGCAATTTTTCCCCAATTCGTCTCGACCTATATATTTACGGGTTAAAAAATAATAAGTCATTTCCATAACACCCTGTATATCAATCTCGATAAAAACCTTCCGTCTAGACTTTTTTACAAAATGTCAAACTGACAACTAACATGAAGTAACAGCAACAATAGCTATTTATGCCATCAGTTATATGTCAAAATTAGAAAAACTAAATTTATGTTTTCCAAATTTTTATCAATTATATTAAATTTTATTTTTTTATTACTTTCTTCAAAATTAGAAAAGATCTTGTATGCAATACGTTACGAAATGAAATTTGGTGTAACTTGTGAGTTTTTGCGACACTCACTTCGTTCGTTCCGCAAAAATCTCACGCGTTACACAAAATTAGGCATTTCGTAACTGATGGCATAAATAGCTATAATTTCACGTCTATTTCTTTTTATGTCTACGCAAAAAGGTAGGTTTGAGAAAATGTAAATCACATATTCCCACACAGCACACTTCCTCTCAGAAATATCTCTAATATATTTCGAATGCTTCAAAAACATAACCTTTCACATCAATACTTCTGAAATATTTCAGATTCGTTACACCTAAAATGACAGTTGACACACCCTACCTTTGACACTTGACGGACCAGATGCAGAAAAATCAGCCTTCACAGGTTCTCCTTATTTTATGTTTTGTTTGTGTAATGCTCAGTTAACAATAATTATTATAAGGCATTGTTATTCGTGGGTGAACTATGCTACTACCGAATAATTATATTATGAATAATAAAACTGAGGTAAAGTCTCTATTTTATTAATAGGTAGATTAATAATTTTAGGTTAGGTTCATTTTATGATCTTTCCCGCTTTATAAAACTTGAGTTTTTACTGTTGTGAATTAGAATATTAAACAGTAAAGGGACAGAAGAGAAATGAAGCATATTTAAATTACAAAAATATTAATAGAATAATAAAAGATGCAGTAAGGCAGTATCTCCCTCCCAGTGGCGGCTCGTGAGTTTAGAGCCAAGGGGGGCGCAGGGGCAAAAAAAAAGCGCCGCAGGCGAAAATTTTTGCACATTTCAAGGTCAAACGCCCGAGATGAAAAGTAGTAAATTAGCTAGGTAAAAAAAACTCGTCAAGAGAAAATTTGTCGATTTGTTGTAAAATAAAAAAATTTCCATGTTTTGTCAATAAAACTAAAAGTAAAATTGCCAGAAAAATCTCCGTATCTTTGCCTTATTTTTACATTGTAATTGCACTTGTACAATGTTTAACATTGGTACTGGCCGCCCTGTATTTTTTAAATTAAGTTTCTCACTTAAGCTCAGAGAGCTAAACACAAGCTGCTGCAACTCACTGACTTTCATTTTAAAATTTTAATTTATTAAACGACAAACGACAACATAAATAATCAAGTCAAAACAAATCGACAGATCGCCTCGAAACAAAACGCGAATGACGGAATGCCGAATGAACAGCTGTCGGGCGGAAAATTTGGGAGTCCATCCGAGGCACTCGAACTGCGATATGTAGGTGACGTCACGCCTCCGTAGTCATGGCAACCGACTTAGTATTCGCGTTGGATAGTCGGGCGAATAATCGGCCGTCCGGCTGAATAGATAGGTCTAGATATCTTGCCCAGGCAAATAGAAAATGCTAATTCGTTATAATTTGCTCGTTGGAATATCGCTACATTTGGTTTAAATTATTTTAATTGGTTGCTTACATTGCGTTATGGGTTTTTTATATAAAGTATTTTTGGAATTCCGTTTGAAGCAGGGAGGGCGGCGCCCCAGAGCCCTTCATGTACGAGCCGCCACTGCTCCCTCCGGGACAGAACTAGAGGTACAATAAGTTGTTGCGCTGTGGCTGTCGCAGTGTAAACTTCGTTTGTCCCGTGAATTACAAGAACTTTGAATACCTGTATAAGTTGAAAACAAATTTTGGCTAAACTTTCCTGTCTTTATAATGGAATATGTAGTTTTAATAGTGTTTATGTATCGAACATTGATATACGCAGCGTCCTTGGTATATGAGAGATTGGTATTTTTCTACCAGGGACCTATAATATAAAGGTCGATTTGTAAATCTTTTCGCCACCGCTTCTGCTCGTAGTGCTCGTTGTCACCGTTCTCGCTCGTTGCCACCGTTCTTAGGGTTTATGAAACACGAACCGTTGTAAATTCGCGAGAGGAGTAACGTATTTTGAGGTTAGAATATTAATTTTCTTTGAAAAAGTGGATATAATGTGAACAGTATTTACCTTTAGGTCAAGTTGCGGCGGGAACGGTGGCGACGAGCGGGAGCGGTGACGAAGTTTTATAAATGGACCTTTACACCCACATAATATTATTACGATTCATACTTAAAATTATTAATTTTTAAATTTCTTCTTTCAGGGCCCCATAGAAAGAGGACTTTCAGAGATAAATAAGCATCCTATTTTATATATGCATATGTATTACTTAATAATAGTTTATATGTTTTTTAAATAAATATGTTCTTCAAGGGCGGTTTTACGGGGGGTAATAGGGTAATTACCCCCCCCCCCCCCATGAATTTAGAATTTTAAACAAGCGAAAAGCAAAAAGATTAAAAAAACAGAAAAACTGTGTTTTTTTTAATTTTCTTACTTGAAAACCAAGCATCATCATTGAAAAAAGGGCGTGGCACCCAAAAATTTTTCGCCATTTTTTTTTTTAGCCCCCCCCCACACACTTATTTTCTGGTTACTTCAGGTTAGTAAGAGCTTTTCTATTTATTACTGCATGCCTGTTTAAAAAAAAAACTATCTATCTAAATGCATAGGTTATTGATACCATTTAAAAAAAAAAATGGGATTTGAGAATACCCCCCCCCATGTTGAAAAGCTAAAACCGCCCTTGATGTTCTTGATATTAAATGTTTCCATTTATATACTTTCAGAAATATTACAAGACATTTTTTTAAATATTATGGGACATTTTTGGGTTTCTGAAAGATTTCATCAATATACCATAAATGTTTTGAAATATTTGAAATATTTCGGAAAAACTAATATGAAATATTTCTGAAACCTGATTGCGCTTTGTGGGTTCTTTATTCACGATAATGATATTATGTAGCATCACATTTTTTTGGTCATTCATGACCCCAATGACGTTTGGCTTACTTTCGGCAATTTTCTTTCAGATATTTTAGTAAGAATATGCGTACGTCTTGGGGACATAGAAAAAAATGAAGCAAATCCACTTAAATTAGCGAAAAAAATTCGGCATTCCTTAATATTTTTACGGGTGTCTATCTTGCAATACTAAATTCATTCTGTGTGCGTGACAGGGGTAAATAATGCCTGAGGGGTAATGGTTTTTATTTTCGTTTGTAAGCTGTTTAATTCGCCCGCCATAACTATTAACTACAGCAGCGTCCTAAGTTTGACAAATTAATTGATTCGCTAGACCGAATTGAGTTCATTTTTCTTATACAATATTAAAAATATACTCGGCTTAGTGGCTCTTACTAACATGAATAAACCCTAAAAATCTCCCAAAAACCTTTCCATTTAACGCGTAACTTGTAATGATAGATCGACACGAAATATCTGTGGTTTCATCAATCTCGCGCTCCTTATTTCCATTTCTATGAATGTGCCTAAAATGTAACTAATACTTTCGGTTATTTCATTTTGAACAGTTTTTGACACCCCGCTAAAAGTTTTTGAATCTAATAATAATTCACTAAATTCACGGCAATATTTTTTGGATAGCTTAATTACTTACTTACTTGCTTACTTCATTTCTTTATTTCAGATCGTGTTACATAATTTACAAAAAATATAAACACAAAATGGAATGACGTCATATAAATATAGCATATTGCTCGGAAACGGAACCAGATAGGAAAAAAGGTTCAGGAACAAAAATGTAAGGGAGCATCTAGGAAGGGTAATTTTAGATATACAGGGTGTTTTAAAAATAG
This sequence comes from Polydrusus tereticollis, assembly GCA_963920685.1. Lineage (NCBI taxonomy): Eukaryota > Metazoa > Arthropoda > Insecta > Coleoptera > Curculionidae > Polydrusus > Polydrusus tereticollis. The sequence continues at coordinate 94,169,076 of OY987333.1, forward strand.
TAATATTGCTGCCAAGTCAATTTTTTTAAATGGAACACCCTGTATATTGTTAGTTTTTCGAAAGCTTGTTTCAAGAGAAATTCAGCCATACCATTCTTGTTACGTTTCTAATTTAAAATGACTGAAATATGAGCGATTTATAACACTTTATTAAATTATGTAACAATCAATCGAAAATAAGAAGAAAACTAAACAAAATTAATTACGACTTCTTCTCAAAATATGTTCAAATTGGTTACCACTCTCACTAATACAATATTCAAATCTGTTTATAAGATTTCTGGTACACGCTGCTGTAATCATAGCTGGAGTAACAGTTCGACAAGCTGTTATGATTTTGTTTTGCAAATCTTCGACATCTCTAGGTTGGTTTACATACACAATTTCGTTTAAGATATCCCCAAAAAAAAAAATCTAAAGGGGTCAAATCCGGTGACCGTGGTGGCCACCGGATCACACCCATTCGGCCAATCCAGCGCGCAGGAAACGTGGTATCTAAATAATTTGTAACTTGCCTGAAAAAGTGAGGGGAGCTCCATCTTGCTGCCACCACATAGAGGCTCTCATTGATTGGGATATTTTCAAGTAATAAGGGAAGTTCGTTTTAAAGAAAATTTAAAAATTGTTCTCCATTTAGTGTCCCTTGGTAAAAGTAAGGACCTATAAGATAGCCATTAATCCATTAAATAAACCGCACCAAACGTTAACCCCCCAAACTACCTGAAAATTAGTCTCCTTCATCCAGTGAGGATTTACAGATGACCAGTAGTGGCAATTGTGGCGATTTACTATGCCGTTGTTGTGGAACCTACTTTCATCGCTCCATAAAATTTTGTTGAAAAAAAGACGGTCTTGTTTAAATTTCATTGACATCTCAGCAATGAAATTTAGGCGGCGTTCAGGATCTTCAGGTGTTAAGCCCTGCACCAGATGAATTTTGTAGGGGTGGTATTTATAATCTTTTAGTGTCCTTTCAACTGTACTTTTTCCAATACCTAATTCTTCCCCGAGGAGTCGAGTTGAGACAAGTGGATACACTTGAACATAGGCCAAGATGTTAATATTGTTGTCTTCTGTTCCGACTCGTTTTCTTCTTGGTGTTTGCGCCCTACCACTGGGAAAGGAACCACTTCTTAATTTTTGTTCAACATTACGAAACGTTCTATAGCTTGGTATTTCACGATTCGGGTATCGTTGACTATACAGATTTTGAGCACGTCTTCCATTCTTGTGACATTCTCCGTATATCAGGAGCATGTCGACATACTCGTCATATGTAAAAAGCGAAGGCATTTCTCACTACTTAAAATAATTAACAATGAAACTACTTCTGACTCGTGACATGACAGCCCCCGTCATACTCTTCAATATTTCGCTGGTGGTTATTGTTAATATTGCATATCTGTTCATGCTTACGTAATTGATTATTAAATCGCTTATATCTCAGTCATTTTAAATTAGAAATGTAACAAGTATGGTATGGTTGAATTTCTCTTGAAACAAGCTTTTCGAAAAACTGACTATATATAGGGTGTTCCATTTAAAAAAATTGACTTGGCAGCAATATTACTATTTTTAAAACACCCTGTATATCTAAAATTACCCTTCCTAGATGCTCCCTTACAAGCCCTTAATTTTTGTCCCTGAACTTTTTTTCTATCTGGTTCCGTTTCCGAGCAATATGTTGGGAAAATCGTCGTGGGACACCCTGTATAATAGCTGATAGTTATTATTAACAATAAACGCACAAATCGAAACATTTAGAAAATTAGGGTAGTTTAGGCCATGAAACCATTGAAACAAACAAAAGAATATATGTCTGGCATGTCTATTTGTTAAAATGTATAGGCAAAAATACCGTTTTGTTAAAATGCATGTCATCATTTTTTTTGTTATATATTTGCCAATAAAAGTCGATTTATTATTATTATTATTATTATTATTATAAAGTTTAAAAAAATGACGAAAATGTAGTAGTATGAAAATTTCGAAAATTACGACATGTTAGTTTGCTTTATAGATTGCCATGAAAATAGGAAGTTGAAAATTTTGTAATTTAAATATCTAATTTAGTTCTTACATAAAGAGAGAAGGCAGCCCAAACATGTAACATTTCCAAGTTTAAAAATTAATTTAATTAGGAATCGATCATTTATAAAGCCAAGACCTAATTCATATACAATAAAAAGAATCGCGAAAGGGACTAAATGAACGTTATGACTTTTGTAGAAGCACTAGAAGTTCGTGCAAGGTTATAGAAAAAAATCTCGGAGTAATAAAATCTTGCCTAAAAAATTATTCAATAAATACCATTTGAAACCCTATGAACTGAAGATTGTGCACTCCTTACGTACTGGGAATGATTTGCGGTATTTTTAGCAGTAATGACATATTCTTTTGTTTGTTTCAATGGTTTTATAGCCTACTACCCTAATTTTCTAAATTTTTCGATTTGTGCGTTTATTGTTAATAATATCCATCAACTATTATATATTTTTGAAAAGCTTAACAATAGCCCAATCAAATACGAAAAGAATATATACAGGGTGTCCCGTTTACAAAATCATATTATTCTGTTTGTTTCAAATCTCAAAAAGTAAGACTTTTAGAAAATAAGTAAGCACGCCACTGAATTCTACATAAAAAACCCTCTTAGAAACAGCTTTCAATTTTTTAATAAGTTAAAGTGTAACCAAAATACAGGGGGTGGTCAAAATAAAAACATTTTCAAAAACACCCTGTAGCTTAAAACCTACGAAAGCTATGTCAATTCTGTTTGCGGCATCTTTTGTTTTGCGAAAAAGTAGCGAAGTAATGAAAAACCCGCAAGTCTCTACCGAGATACCCTGGAATTACATTGAAAAATATATATTATACAATATTTCCAATTTTTTTTAAAACAGAGCGACATGTTACATTGAAATCTAATTTTTCAACTATTAACTAACCTGAACTAATCGCTTCTGAATTACAAATATACTTTGAATTTGACTATTCCTTCACCAGAATATTATCCCATATTACAAGCAGGATTCGAAATAAGCAAAATATCTTTATTACTGGGCGAAATAGAATACAGTAAACCAGTGGGATGTTCGGTGTGATCAAGTATAGCGAAGGTGCGAAGATATTGTAACTTAACCGACTTACTGTTTTAAAAGCGATAACATCCCTTGGTGATTTAATCCGATATCGGACTTCTTAAAACGCACAGACTTTTAATTTCCACTGCAGTGGTGGAATGTTTTCTTCGCGCAAAAGTACCAAAGTACCTATTTTGGGTACTCTATCTGGAGAAGTCCACTTACTTCTCTGTTGCAAAGAACTTAAATATTCCATGTGCCACCTTTTCCAATAACTCTGTACACAACGTTGCACCAATTGCCAACGAGAAAGTCTATTTGTCGGAACGTTGGTAACGTCTGGTTCTGGGGGAGCACATAGAATGTCAAATGTAAGGAAATGACTTGGACATAATACTGTGAAGTCATTTGGATTTGTGCTCATACTACACAATGGTCTAGAATTTAACAGTCCCTCTATTTGTACCAATAACGTATTAAATTCTTCCAAAGTCAAAATTTGATCACCCACTACACGTTTCAAGTGGGTTTTCATCGACTTCACTCCAGCTTCCCATAGTCCCCCAAAATGAGGGCTAGCTGGAGGAATAAAATGCCATTTTAATAAAAGATCCCTTTCACAATCTTCGGCATAAGCCTTTAAAATATTATAACCACCAACAAAGTTAGTGCCATTATCACTGTACATATCTGTACACTTACCACGTCTAGCTATAAATCGTCGGAAAGCAGCTAGGAATGCCTCAGCAGACAAATTAGACACAAGCTCTAAATGTACAGCCTTGGTTGTTGCACAAACAAATACACAAACATAGGATTTCACTGCCCGAACACCTCTATATCTGGACAACACAATATTGAACGGCCCAGCGAAATCAACACCACTCTTAGAAAAAGTCTACCAGGGGAAACCCGAAACGAGGGAAGATCACCCATCACTGGAGTTAAAGGTTTAGGGTTGACCTTAAAACACTGAAGGCACTTCGACAAAACATGATTTCTAGCACGTTTACTAGAAAAAATCCAATATTGCTGCGACAACAAGTAAGCCAAAGTATTAGGACCAGGGTGCAAGTGTTTTTTATGAAAATAAAAAATAATTAAATCAGTCAATTTGTGACTTCTAGGTAGAAGTATTGGACGCTTAGCACGGGAATCAATAAAAGGGGCAAGTTTCCTAATCTGCTTTAAGCATGGAATATTATTCTGAAGGTTTGTAATCTCCTTTTGAAATACATCCTGCTGTACTGCCTTTACAATCACTATCATAGCTTCTTGAAGCTCCAAAGCAGTTAAATTACCCATAGAACAAGTTTCGTTAAATAATTTACTTTTTACAAACCGATTACAATAGGCTACGATGCCCTGGATTTTCCTCAATGAAGAAAATTTCTCAATAAGTTTAATTATCCAGTTTGGTTGCGGTAGTGCAACCACCAGAATATTTGTTCGTTCCTCACTACTGGCACCCATGTTGCACACCACGCCTTCTTTATGTACCCACGACTCTGATGGCAAACGCAGCCAATGTGGACCATTCCACCATAACGCATGCTCACCAAGATCTCGAGGATGTAAACCCCGTGATGCACAATCAGCAGGATTCTCAATTCCAGGCACATGATGCCACGCAGTTGGGGGCACTTTTTCCTGTATACGGCTAACTCGATTAGCAACAAATGTTTTCCATCGAAACGGAGATGATTTTATCCATGACAAAACCACCTGTGAGTTAGACCAAGCATACACCTTCTCAGCATGAATCGCTTTCTCAAAAGTTGTCTGAATAAACGCTAAAGCGTCAGCAAGTAGCACAGCAGCACACAATTCCAGCCTTGGAATTGAAGTTACTTTTAATGGTGACACCTTCGAACGAGCGTAAACCATTGACACACGAATTTCATTCTTGCTTGTAATCTGACGTAAGTATAGTACGGTTCCATAACCAATTAGAGAAGCATCACAAAAGGCATGCCACTCAGAAGATACCACTTCATCAAAACAAATTTTACGAGCTATACTTAAAGTAGATATTAGAGGAAGTTCAGTCTTATATCTTTCCCATTTGTCACGTAAAGTCGGCGGCAACTCTTCATCCCAGCCTAATCCCAATTTCCAAGTACATTGCATCAAATGCTTAACTAATACCGTAAATGGAGACAGAAAACCTAGCGGATCATAAATTCTAGCTAGTTCAGATAACACATTTCTTTTCGTATTAGTACGATCCAGAAGTTCAACTTTGTATGAGAAACAATCACTGCTGGGAATCCACTGCAATCCTAGGATCTTGACACCTATAGGATCAGTATTATCAAACACATGTGATGGCTCATGAAGGGTCGAAACAGACGACAACAATTCCTCATGACTACTCGACCACTTTTTTAATTCAAATCCACCCTTTGCACACAAATTAACAAGCTCCTGTTGGCAATTCAATGCTTCCTGCACGGAATTAGCCCCACTAACCACATCATCAACATACACAGACGATCTTAAAACTTCAGCTGCGGAAGGATAATCCTTTCCTTCATCCTCAGCAAGTTTACGCAACGATCTCATTGCCAGAAAAGGACTTGAATTCAAGCCATATGTGACGGTGTTCAGACGATATTCTGAAATGTCATCATCTAAAGAAAATCTCCATAATATTCTTTGAAAGTCTCTATGATCATCAAACACCAAAATTTGACGATACTTCTGTTTAATATCTGCTGTAAAAACAACATTATATGTTCTAAACAACAATAAAATAACAACAATGTCATGCTGCAATGCTGGACCAACTAACAATTGATCATTTAATGATTCTCCAGTGCTTGTCTTTGCAGATCCATCAAAAACTACTCTGAGTTTAGTCGAGGTACTTTCCGGCTTTAATACACAGTGGTGGGGAATGTAATATTTCTCACCAGAAATTTTGTCTTTGTCATTCACACATGACATATGCCCTTGTCGCACATAATCCTCCATAAATTCAGAATAAGTAACATACAAATCTGGATTTCGAACCAATCGAGCCTCTAAATTTTGATACCTTTTCATTGCTTGACTTAAAGAATCACCTAATATGGAACGATCTTTTCGAAAAGGTAACTGAACAATAAAACGTCCTTCCTCCTTCCTTCGAACAGTCTCACAAAAATGTTCTTCACATTCAATATCTTCCTTAGAAGAGGCCTCTCCTGTAGGTATCTCCTCCAATTCCCAAAATCTTTTTACTGCATGTTCTAAAGAAACATCTACACTCGTACAAAAACTATTACGTACCACTTCTTGTGAGCCTTGCTCACCTGCAGCACCAATCAATACCCAACCGAACACAGAATTTAGTGCACTTGGAGTGTTTGGCTCACCAACCCTAACACCCTCTCTCAAAATAAGACCAAAAATGTCTGCACCCAGAAGCACATCCACTGGACCTGGTACCCCTAAATGAGAATGAGCCAATTGCAGACCATCAAGATGCTCCCACTTTAATCTACATGTCATACTAGGAGTGACACCACAAATTTCCTTTACTACAATCATTTCAATAGAAAACTTGGGGTTTTTATTGTCTCGAGGACACACAGTAGTAACCAAAGTTCCTAGATTAGTTGACACCATTTGATTCACCCCTTGAATAGGAATCTTAACTTTTGACCTACTAATGCCCAAAGTATTTGCCAACTTATCAGTAACAAAGCTTGCCTGACTTGCACTATCGATGACAGCCCTACAACAATGAAAGTTCCCAGTTCCCATGCACATCCTGAACATTCACCATAGCTGTTGAAAATAACACAATTTTGTCACTAGGCAAAGACGTATTAAGAACACCCAGTTTCTTATCATGCATACCAAACTTACTCTCATGCTCATTTTTCTCCACTTCCCTTGAAGCGCCCCTCGAATTATCACTCCTTGCCAAGTGTAAAAGTACATGGTGCTCCCTTTTACATACACCACAAATAATATCCGAGGTACAATTTTTTACATAATGATCAGAGGACAAACACCTAAAACAAATACTTTTGCTTTTTGCAAAATCATGTCGCTCTTTGGGACTTAACTCGAGAAATTTGTTACATCTAACTAATAAATGAGTTTGCTGACACATGGAACATTCATTTTTTTGGTTATAGATCCTACTATTTGTAGCATAGGACCTTACCCCACCTCTAAGAGTAATTCTATTCAAAACGGGTTTAATTCCACGCCCACTATCTCTCCTAACATTTATATTTGCAGACGAAGTTAACAAACTATTTTCCAAAGCTCTACTTTGCTTTAAAAGAAATTTATATAGATTATCGAATGAAGGAATAGTAGACTCATCTTGAGTCATTTCAAACCGCTTTCGAGTTGCGGAATCGACTTTTTCTAAAAGCAGATTACATTTTGTGAAATCCCACATATCAGTTTTAAACTGATTTAACGCTTCCAAATTTTCCGAAAATATATCTAATAACGCTTGTAATGAACTAGAATCATTACTTGCTGATGGTGCGCGGACTATAGCTTGCCAATAGTATGTTAACAGAATACGTTCATTTTGATATCTCGCAACCAATTTTTTATATGCTATTTCGTACGTATGCGCAGTCATCGGAATGTTTTTTACTATTGTTAACGCATCTCCCGACAAAGACGAAACCAGATACTGAAACTTCTCTATGTCCGATAGAGAGTCATTGTCATGAACTAATGCCTTAAACATATCAAAGAATATTGGCCACTGTCTTACATCACCATCAAACGAAGGAATTACAAGGCGCTGTAATTTAATATTCTTATTTGCTTTACTATGATCAGTAGACCTGGATTTATCTGAACAACTATCAGAATCAATATTTTTTTCTATCTTATGTCGTACTGTCGTTACCACCGACCCATCATTATTGACCGTGATGGTTTTATATAACTTGTTATGAATTACCTTTATTGCATAATGCATGGCCTGTATTTCATCTTGCTCTTGTAAATCTTCGTCCGATGTTTTGAAACACATTATGTCTAAATGTACGGAATCAAAATTATTTACTAATTCGCGTACCGATTCGAATCTTCCTTGAAATTCTTCCGCATATTCCTCACTTTCTCGTGCCCTTTCGGCCAAATTAAGGAGGACTTTAACTCTGTTAATAATTATACTTATTTTGATTTAAAATTTAAATCTCGTTTTTAATGTCAAAACTATTCACAATTCCCGTCAAACAAACCCACTGATAGGCAACCTATTTTACACCGATGTGTCTCCAGATTCAAACCTCTAACTTTTAAGAAATCTTCTAATGCGCTTAGAATCAAACTACCCGCGCTCGTTGCTACGCAACGAACAACAATCAATTTTTTCAAAGAAACTTCGGAATTTTGATATTTTTCCAAATAAAAAATACCAAAATTAAACAAATAAACTGTATTACCACGAGCTGTTTCTTTTCGGCTATCGTAGGACCAAAAATGTTACTCATTGCCGCCAAATACGGCCAATTGTAGCGCCAAATACGGTATAATCGAAGGACCAGGAATAAATCCAATTTACTCCAAAAAAATCAAAATTTTAAAATCGCTTGCCAACCAAACTAAAGTTTCCACCTACCTTGTGGGTTTTTTTGTGGTATCTACTGCTTTGGATCCAAATAATACCAAATGTATCACAAATTCCGGGATCGGTTTTTAAAACTACGATTCGAACTCGCCGGATCTCTATTTCTCCCTCTCCGGAAGTCGTTCTTCTTGTTTCCTAGCCACCTATTATGTGGAATAGCAAGGTTGGCAATTCCGCGGCAAATTCAAATAATAACGCGGGAAATTTGAAACGAAACCAATGCGTAACAATACCGATAAACGGAAGCAAAGAAGGACACAACCAGAGGATTAAAATCAAACTTCTTGCAAGTCCTGTTCTTCCAGCAAATAAATTACACCAGTGCAGTGTATCCAAATTATTTGTCGTTTATGTTTGAAAGTAAAAAGGTTTTGTCGTTTTGTCTATGTAAGAAAATGTGAACCAGAATGTTTAACTCGTTATGCAGGCACAAAATACCGCATGTATACCTTGGTGAGACCCATTTACCTTGAAACTTAGTGACCAATTCACCTGGTAACCCGTATCCACCTATTTTAAGACCAATTTTTATTGCTATATCATTTTAAAAATATATTAAATCACCCATATTTATGCATATGGGTAACTAGTCGCTACAAGGTAATTATAGTAGCAAGACCTACTTTTATGTTTAACGAAACGTCAATTAGTTTTGTTAAGATTTTTTTGATTCCCAACTGACAAGTTTAATAAAAAAATTGATTTACAATATTATGAATAATTAGTATATTATAGGTATTATACCACTGTGTGTTATGCCACTCAATAATTTTTTTTTATGAAACTTCTTGTGAAATTTGTAAAAGAAACCTAAGTTAGGACCACACTAGAATCAAATCCAAAAATCCTGATCAAAGAAGGTATTGGTTGAACACTATAAAGTGGCTGATTCCGAATCTGAATCAAAACTCTTAGAAACTATTTCACCGCTATTTTTCAAAAAAGTGATTGGATAAAAACAAAATCCGATACTGCATGGGCTGAGATATTAGATGTTGCTGATTTGATTACAAATCTGAAACTAAAACCCTCAAAACTAAAATAGCTGAACCGATATGGTAAATTTAATAATATTTTCAAAGTGAGGTAGATTTAAACAAAATCCAGTCCCGTAAGGGTTTTGAAGTCAGTGATGATCATGCTACACAATCGACTTTTTCGTAATCAGAGCTGTGAGTAACTTAACAAAAGAGATACTTTTGTAGTATCAGTTATATACTTAGAGTAGCTAGTACTTAGTAGCTAAGATATTTTTTTAATTATGCCAAAAGTAAATCTAGCTTAGTGACCTTTGAAAAGTATCTAGGATCTTGTTACTTTTTAGGAGTAACTATATACATACTTACAAAAGTAACTAAGATACTTTAAGAGGTCTAATGAACCAATAACACAATGTTCTTTTTTTCCTTATAAAAGTTTGTTACTTTATTTATGATTATTTAATAGATTTAGTTTAACAGTTTTTAAATAGAATGAGATTTTAGGTTCATTTTGTTTTTAATCAAAATTTTTTGTAAGGAAAATAAAATGTTTATAAAATGTTTTTGTATTGTTTAAACCCAGCCATAGTTACTATAATAATATGTTCTTTATACAGAGTGTTTATTAAACATACGGCAAAAATTAAAGGGGTTACTTCCTGGACTATTCTAAGAATATTTTGTCCTTTGATGATTTTTGAAAAGCCGCTTTGTTTCGAAGATACAGGGCGAGGAAAATTTTCGACAATAAGAAGATTTTGTTACCAAAAATTACATGTAAAAATTCTTAATCTACAAGAACTGTTGAATAACTACCTCCAGCTAGATTGCAAGAATCCAATCTTTTCCTCATTGACTGCCGAACTCTTTCAAAAACATCAGGGTTATTTCTTATTGAGTTACATCCAGCAATTATCCGATTTCTTAAATATTTCACGCTCTTCACTAGAGTAGTATAACCTAATGACTTTAGATGGCCCCACAGGAAATAATCCGGGGGGGGGGGGGGGGGTTAGGTCCGAGGATCGAGCAGGCCATACTTTACTTAGTTTTGAACTTCCTTTATTGTTCTAAAAAATATATTTACAGTGCCATCCTTAACTACTGACCCTAAAATGAATACCTATCTCTAACTTAACTGACTATCCTAACTAAACTAGAAGAAGATGGAGACCTTCTCGTTTATGTTACTCACGTTCGAAACAACGAAATAGAACATCATGGGGAGTCCCGGGCGGTAGCACTGGACATTTCCAAGGCCTTTGACCGAGTATGATATGAGGGGCTCCTAAAAGAAGTGAGAGCATACGGAATGCCGGTTCAACTTTGTTCATGACCGTCAAGCTTTCTTCAAGACTTTCTTTCAGATACATTTAACATCAACGCCGGAGTCCCTCAAGGTTCTATTTTGTCGCCCGATATTTTGGACAAAACAAACAATCCTATATATAGCTTCGCTGATGACAGCACACTTGTTTCATCTCTTACTTTGGATGATCGAACATCAACTGCCAATGCACATCTCTATAGGCAGTGAGAGGTCTCACATCTCAACAAAGACCTGGATTCATTAATTCATTTATTAGACGTCAATTTGGATCTGGGCACAGTCACGTTGCGGCTATTGCTAAGGCAGCCTCGCAGAAGCTTGGAATTCTTTTCCGAACTAAGAACCTCTATACACTCCAACAACTTTTGATGCTCTATAAAGTCTAAATTCGACCATCGGTGGAGTACTGTTCGCATATTTGGGGCTTTGCCCCTAAAAATACCCTGAGATTGCTAGATTCCATTTAAAGAAGAGCTATTCGCTTGATCGGTGACCATGATCTGACAAATAACCAGGAAAGCTATGAACATCGAAGGCCGGTTGGCGACTTAAGTCTATTTTACAAATATTTTCATGGCAACTGCTGAACTGAGGCTGCCCGCTTGATTCCACCCAGAGCGGTACATGGTAGAAATACACGACGAGCCACTGCAGCCCATCCGTATGTGGTTCAGCTTAGTGTCCCTCGAACGACCCTGTTTAAGAATTCTTTCATCTGGAGAACGTCATCACTCTGGAACGACCTTCCTGAGGCCGTGTTCCGCAACGAGTATAATCTCCAAAGATTCAAAACCAACGTAAATCGTTTCCTGCGCACACGCACCGCTCGTAGAGCGCCCTAAAGGATTATTCCTGCAGTGATGTGCCTTACTAACTAACTAAACTAACTCAGCCCAGCGGACACACAGTTAAGCTGTCGCTAGAGCCGCAGGTCCGGGGACCTTGGTGACATTTGGCCCTATGGTTCCGAACGCACACTTCTTAGTTTCGCGCACAGTCACTTCCTTTCCAGCAGAGCTTTTTAGGGTTTTTATGAATGAGCATTTGTCTTGCCACTTAAAATGATTTAGTATATAGTTAAGTCATAAACTGGAATACGGCTAGGCATTTGGGGAGAAGCTGCAAAAAAACCCCAATATGAGCAGGCCATAAGTGAGGTCCACCTCGACCAATTCAGCATAGTACCAGTCCAATTAGCCACTCACCCACAATTGCAACCCAAACGTTCAAGGAAAACAGGTGTTAAAAACGACCTTCAAGTACCTCATGTAGATTTTTTTTTAGCCCACACATGGTTGTTGTGATAATTCCTTATTGCATTTCTTGAGAGATTCGATTCATCGGTCTAAAGAATCAGCGTCAGAAGTCTCAACAAATCAGTCACATAAAAAGTGATCAATTGCGAGACGTATACCGGGTGTTGCATCGTCGAGCGGGACATAGGAAATCCCATGTAATTTTAAATGGGGTCAATTATTGGCTTCCCTAATTATTTTAGAGAAAAATTCTATTTAGGTTTATTAAAGAGCACTAAAACCTACATTCAAAAGAATAACTTTAGATATTTTTGATGAGCCCGTTTACGGGTTATCGCCGATTTCTTTTTAACTATTTCTCCTTTTTATGGCCCCCGTATTTGCGGGCACCAGTCAAGGTAAAAGATGACTGTCAAATAAAGTTGTCATTTTGAGGAATATTTGAACATCTTCTTAAATCCTAAAGTTCTAACAATTTAATAGTACCTACCTATTAATTAGTAAAATATTGAAACATGTAAAATGTCATAATTAACCTTGTAATTGGATACTTTATTTTAGTTTTATTCAGATTAATTTGTACTCATAAATACACCTTTAATATTTTCGATGTACGAGTTTTTATAACAATAAAGCACATATTTAGTATGACAACTTTATTTGACAGTCATCTTTTACCTTGACTGGTGCCCGCAAATACGGGGCCATAAAAAGGAGAAATAGTTAAAAAGAAATCGGCGATAACCCGTAAACGGGCTCATCGAAAATATCTAAAGTTATTTTTTTGAATGTGGGTTTTAGTGCTCTTTAATAAACCTAAATAGAATTTATCTCTAAAATAATTAGGGAAGCCAATAATTGACCCCATTTAAAATTACATGGGATTTCCTATGTCCCGCTCGACGATGCAACACCCGGTATTAATGCAATGTTAAATAGGAATTATTTCCAAATCAAACCCTTCTAAAGAAGATCTGCTTAAGATGTAGTACTTAGACAAATAGAAGTAATAGACGTATGTCTCACTTAAAGAACAAACATGATCCAAGTAATGAAATCACGTTTAAGATAATTTGCTTAAAAGATAATAACGCGTTTTAAAAAACATTATGCTCGGTAAGTGTAGTACGCCATAATTTTATTTCGGCTACACTAATAATTTGAAAAATATCAAAATTCGTTTATCGAACATTTTTCTCGCTCTGCACCTTCACAACAAGAGGCTTTTCAAAAATCATCAAAGTAAAAGATATTCTTAGAATAATCCAGGAAATAACCCCTTCAATTTTTATCCGTATACAAACAATGTTAATTAAATTTAATATTTTAGTGGTCGTTGAACAGGACCATTGTTTTTTTATTTTACTTTGTTCGTCAAACGAAAGGGAAGACAAAAATACAATGAATAGGATCCTTTTTCACCTCAGTTTCAACTTGGTTCTTCGTGCCATTGTGTGGTGCGTGTGTCCTGTCAGCATAACTGAAGTTCTGTGATCAAATGATAAACTTGGCAAGCCAGCCGTTTACCATTAGGATTCTTGATACGCACCTCTAAGCTGTCGAACTGTCAAACCTGCCTTGTCACTCTGGTCGTTTTTTACGTTTTATAGAAATATGAGCATCATGTTTTTGCAACTGTGAGTTATGTTGTTTTACCATATTTAAAGTATAAATATAATCTAGTTGTGATTATAAAACTCCGTGTTGTAATCTAAGATTGGTTATGGGCTCAGGTCGGCAAGTGAAACGTATGTTTTAAAAATCTGTGTGAAGAGACAAGTTCAAGGCAAAGAAATGTCAAGATTAAAAAAATGGATATCTCTGTAGGAAATAAACACGGAATCACTGCAGTGATGTACTGAAGGCAGTGCCCGATAATCAGAGAAATGACAAGTGGAAAAAGAAGAACAATAAAGCATGTATGGCATGGTTATTATTTAAAATGTAGCAGATTCACATTTGGAATATGTTAAAGAGATAGAAAATGCTCATGAAATGATTGTTAAACTGGAAGGAATATTTAGCAAGAAAGGTACTTGTTCAAAATTTTACTTGTTAAAGGAGCTTATAAGTTTGAAATATTTATGTAAAGAGGATATAAAGAACCACTTTGCTAAGTGTGAATATTCAGAGAGTTAAAAATTTGGGTAGCAGTTTTGACGAGTCTGATATGTCCTGTCTTCTATTACTAACCATGCTTGCAGAAGTTGAGAATGTATTAATAGCAAAAAGAACCCTATAAGAAAAAGATCTTAAACTAGAATTTGTAAAGAATAGATTACTGGAATATAATTTAAATAGGAACCCGAATCGAGTAACAAAGGGAGATGTGGAATCATCCTTTGAGGTCACACAAAAATCAGCAATCAAATGTTTTAAATGTGAGAAACTTGGACATGTAAAAAGTGTTTGTGGCATAAAACGTTATGTTTGTAAAAGATATGGACATAAATCAACAAATTATAACTCAAATAAAACAAATGAGTACAGAGGTGATAATAAAAATAGAACTAACCTGAACTATGCTGATGGTCAAAATACTCAAAATAATGTGTCAAATGATGTAGGAGAGTCTGTTGCTTTTTGTGCCATATCAGGATTTGAGTATTTTCCAAATGAAGCTATATGGTATGCTGATTCAGGTGCTACACATCATTACATCAATAGTGAAAATGTTTTGTTGAATAAGCACATATTTTCACACCCGAGGGGAATTCAGCTTGCAGAAGAAGGCAAGGTTATGAAGGCAATATGTGAGGGTGATGTAGAGGTAGTTAGCAAGATAGGAAATAGACAGGTAACAGTTACTTTAAAAAATATATTGTGTGTGCCAGGATTAAGAATAAATTTGTTATCAATTTCTACAATAGAAAAAGTAGGTTTTGAAGTAATATTTTCACAAGGGAAAATGATTGTAAGGAGAGGTAACAATATTTATGTTAAAGGCATGCGTATTGGTAGTCTTTATAAAATATGTTTCGTTAATAAATATGAAGGTGCTAATTTAGCAGCAAATGATAATATAGAGTTATGGCATAAAAGATATGGTCATTTAAATTACATGTGTCTGTCAAGAATGAAGAATATGAAGTTAGTTAATGGTTTGAATATTGTAAACAAACCAAAGGATACAAGTTGTGAGATTTGTGTCCAGAGTAAACAAAAGTGTTTTCCCTACTGCTCAAAAAGGTCAAGGTCAGACAGAGTTTTAGAATTAATTCATACAGACGTATGTGGTTCTACAACACCTGTATCACGCAATGAAAATAGGTATTTTGTAACCTTTGTGGATGATATTCCCAGATTTGTAACGGTCTATGTAATTAAAAACAAAAATAAGGTTTTTGAGGGTCTGAAGGATTATGTAGCTAAAATGACATCACTGTTTTGTGATAAAAAGGCGTCTAAAATTAAGTGTGATAATGGTGGGGAGTATTGCTCAAACACTTTGGTAGATTTTTGTTCAAAAAAAAGGTATTCAAATATTTTATCCCCACCGTATACTCCGCAACTCAATGGGGTTGCAGAGAGGATGCATAAAACATTAATGGACAAGGCGAGATCGATGATAATGCAAGCAGGAATTAATAAAAGTTTGAGGGAAGATGCTGTACTTATGGCTGCCTATATAACAAATAGAACTCAATCATACTTAGAGAAAAATAAAACACCTTATAAGTTATGGTCTGGAACAAACCAAATGTTTCAAACATGCGTGTTTTTGGTTGCATAGCTTATGCTAGAGTGCCAGATTCTTTGAGAACGAAGTTGGACAATAAAATATTGAAATGTAGATTTATTGACTATACAGAAGATGGTTACTGATTATGAATAGAGAAAGAAAACAAACTTATATACTGTAAAAATGTTGTATTTCATGAAAATAATTTTATCAACAGTAAAGAACATGAAAAAATATTAAGTGTTCAACAATATGACACAGATGAAGACATTCTAAATAAAGACGAACATGTAGCAGAAAATATAGAGGGTGTACAAGAAGAAGAAAGCTGTGAAACAAATGAGAATATAAATGTAAGGCCTAGAAGAGAGATAAAATTGCCAAAAAGATTTGATGATTATAATGTTGAGATAAGTTGTTTGGCATTGTTAGGTGAATTTTCTAATACTGTAAAGTCATATTTAGAAGCAAAGAAAAGTGTGAAGTGGGATAATTGGAAGAAATCAATTGAAGAAGAGTTAAATGCATATTCACAAATACATGCTCCTGTTGCTCGTCTTTCAACATTGAGAGTTCAGTGTCAATTTGTAATAATTATGACTTGATTTTGGAACAGTTTGATGTAAAGAATGCTTCTTTAAATAGTAATTTAGAAGAAACAGTTTTTATGAAAATACCTGAAGGTCTTAATGTTCCAAGTAACGATAAAGTTAAGGTTTGCTTACTAAAACAAGCAATACCTATATGGACTTATAAACAAGCAACAAAAGCTTGGAATGACAAGTTCAATGATTTTATGTTGAACTTAAATCTTAAACGTTCAAAGTCTGATTACTGTTTATATTCCTTTCTTGATCAAAACGTGAGATGTTACTTATGTTGAAGACATATTAATACCGTGTAATGATAATAAGTTTTTGGATTACCTGAAATTACAGTTAAATTAAAGAAGTCAGGTTTGAGGGAGGGTGTTAGCATAACTGAAGTTTTGTGGTCAAATGCCAAACTTGGCAAGCCAGCCGTTTACCATTAGGATTCTTGATACGCACTTCTAACCTATTTTTATTCTATCGAAAAGTCAACTGTCAAACCTGTCTTGTCGCTCTGGTCGTTTTTTTACGTTTTATAGAAATATGAGCATCATGTTTTTGAAACTTTGAGTTATGTTGTTTTGCCATATTTAAAGTATAAATATAATCCAGTTGTGATTATAAACCTTCGTGTTTTAATCTAACTGGTCCAAACAAGATATTTTCTTCAAATGATAAAACACTTACCTGAGGTAGTAATCTTAAACAAACCTATAATAAGCCAAACCGAAAGTTTTGTTTTTCAACAGACCACACCACAGTCACTCTGACTTATCTTACGCTAATTCAGTCCTTTTTTTTCAAGAATAATAACGAACAACCGATAATTAATGAGTATAAAAACCAACGAATAATAACAATAACCACAAAACAGATAAGAGGTTAGACATGCGAACTACGTAGAAAACCAGAGAAACAAAGATTCAAGTTGGCCACCAGTCCACCCCGAGCGCTACGATAGAAAATCTATTGCGGATGGCGGGTAGTTCAAATAACTCGTTCTCAAATTGCTGGTTTACTGTTTAAACAATATTTGAGATTTTCAAAGACGTTTTATCGCTTTTTGAGTTAATTCACTCTAAAATACCATGTATTCACTAAATTTTAGAATTTAATGAATGTATGTATTTTACTTATATAAAATTATACCAAAAAAGCAATAGATGTCACTAA
Organism: Polydrusus tereticollis; assembly: GCA_963920685.1. NCBI lineage: Eukaryota > Metazoa > Arthropoda > Insecta > Coleoptera > Curculionidae > Polydrusus > Polydrusus tereticollis. The sequence goes on from OY987333.1 coordinate 94,186,766, forward strand.
AAACCAAATATTGTTGTTATTTATGAATGCCGATGTAAATAACAAACAATGATTTTGAAAAAAAAAATTAAAATTTACTTAAATTTTACCATAAAAAATAATATGAACAAATTCTGACAAAAATTGGTATCGAAACAATAGAAATACTTTATAGCTACAAATAAGAAATGTTCTGTATAAAATAAACCAAAAATATAACTAATAACAGTGACGTGACTAAATGGTTCCAAGTGTTTCATGAACCCGGGCTTGCTCGAGGCAAGTAGGTGAATTCTTGATATTTAGGCGTTGCTTCAAAAAAAAAATGTTTGCGACACCGGCCATCATAGATACTGATAGAGGCAAATAAGGAGAATACACTTAAAGTATTAAATGGCCAAGAACAAAATGAAAAACTTGCACGAGGTTGGACATTAAAGTCCTTCGGAATAACTTATCATACAGTTCTATTTGCATTCGCTTGGGCTGTGGATATGGACCTCTTCTTTAAACTACGGTTGGTAGATCTTTTAGAAGAGTATGCTAAAAATATACGAAAAGATCCAATTTCTATTTTAAAATTCGGCAAATCTAACCTTTAAAGCGCAAATTTTACATTTAGGTTACATACCTGTGATATAAAGTCGCATAACCATCCCAAAATTCTTCAAAACGTGTAAAGGATTAAAACGGTAAATTATGATAAAGATTAAAAAATAATCAAGTTCTTACCAACAATTCGTTCCGGGGTTCACATTTCACAAAATTGACAGATCTTTTCTTTTTCTTTTTTATCCACAAAACGGATAATAAAATAATCCAGGGAGTTTGCGCAATATATATATTGTGTTTTTAACAATGTCTATCTCTTTTTATATAGATTAATATTATGAGAGAGGGATAGTCGAGACACTAATATGCAAGGCTGATGTGTTAAAGAGCTCATGGTAGTGACTGTTCAAAGAGCCCTCTGGTGGACTGGTGACCTAACTATTAAAAATAGGTTTTGTAACGGTTTTCTTGTTGCAAAGTCACCCATATTAGTTTTACCCATGTGACAATAACTAACTAACCAACGAAGACTAAGGTAATAACTAACTAACCTTACTTTCCACAGAAATTAAAACTTAAGAAGAGCGGCTCCCATGTAAAAAGAGATACAACATAAAAACATTTCAAACCACAGTTTTAATCCGCCATTTGCTGGTGTCCACAGAACAATAATATGGGATAGCTGGTGGCCGTCGAATTAAATTTTTGACGGCGGAAGCGGGGGAGTAGAGTAAAAGCAAAGCGGAAAATTTGAAATTCCTTAATTTTACGGATTACAGTTACTTTTACCAGAAAAAAGCATTAAATTACATTTTTGTTGATTGTATCAAGAAAATAAATAAATATAAATGCACCCAATAAAATGTACCCAAAGTAATAAAGTAAGTGTATTTTAATAATAATTTCTGTGGTAAGGGCTTTAGTTTAAGCGCCGAGTAAGCCAAGGGTTGTGCAAATAACAGCAAGATGTGCGTCTTGACTTGCATTAAGTGTATTTTTTTATTATTGTCAGTATCACGATAGTGTATATGAGTTTGATCATTGTGCACTCTTCGTATATGAACAAACAAACAAACATATTACAAAATTATGCATTTCTAGTCAGCTGTACGTCATTTTAGGTAGCTGTCGCCGAGTTTCAGTCTGCTAGGCATACGCAGATTGGTCAATACCAGTTTCCTGAAATGAGGAAAAAAAATAATTACTATATAATACTCTTTACATAATATATAGTCTTATAGGTACAATATATGAGTTAATTACATCTTCCGTTAAGAAACAATGATCCACAATAAATAACCAGAATTTTTATTAAAGTTGACACTAAGATTGGCAGTGTGCACTGGAGCCTATCCCACAGAGAGCTGGTTTTCCTTGCCTGATAAAAGTCTAGATAACAAAAATAATTAATATCATAGGTACCTTCTAAATAACAACTGCTGAAGTACTATTTTATTTTAAACAAGATGTAGTCTAAAGTGTTGTTTCGAATAAAACAAAATTCAAGAACTTAGGAGAGAGAATCAAATGCACAGCCTTCCCTCTGACCACCAATAAAAACGTATAAAATGAAACCATAATTAAGTAAAGTACAAAAAAATTCACACAAAGAATTGCACTGCACTTGACCGAGATCTTCATATCCACATGCTTTCTGCTTATACCTTTCATAGTAAAGACCAGAACTTTTCATCAAACATTAAGGCACAACAACGGTCATGATCATCAATTTTATCAAATTGTATCTTCAAAGTCTCTTAAATAAAAGTGATAAGTTGACTCTCAACAGGAATTGAGGAGAATATATGTTGAAGTGTACGGATAAAAGGTAATTGAAAGAATGCTCTTAAATATCTATACAATCGAGGACTTCTCCTATATATTGATAAAGCAAAGGCTTTATCTACGAGCGCTGGGGCCAACATTTACATTTCTTAAGAGCACAAAGGTCTGCATTTTGATTTTTAAACTTTTTTCTTCATCGTGACAATTTAGATGTAGTGTTTCTGTGTACTTAATACATAATTTCTTGCTCAGGTGTTAAATCAGCTTTAGTAAGAACGCCTGAGCGTTTGTCCAATAAAAATGAATAATCATCAAAATAATTAGGGTCTATATTAGAGCAACTTGAAGTATTCTTTGAGGTCTCATTAGTTTTATAACAAGAGGGTTCAACAGTAAGAATATTTTATGTCGATGGACTTGCAACAGCTTCATCTTGGATAATATTAATGGGTGGGTCAGAAATTATAGGTTCAGTTACATTCTCAACTGCATTTGGAGTTATAACACAGATATTAGATGTGTCAGGAACTTGAGCAGGAAATAACATGCGAGGTTTGTTAATACCTGCATAGTTGTGCTCCGTCTCAAGTTGTCATTTAAAGGGTGACTTAGGATAACAACCAAATTTTAATGAGGAAGGTCAAAAAACTTAATACAAATTTTGTCATCCGGAAATTCCTGCCCTTGTTACTTACTTACTTGGTAAGAAATGAAATACTAAAAATCACAGGCTACAGGACTCCTAAAAATTGCAACAATTTTAGTAAAAATAAAATATTAAAAAAGTCAGGAAATTTTTTTCGGAACCAATATGATGACAACTGACAAGAGTGACAAGTGACAAATATAAAATCGTATCGGAAAATTCGCTAAACTCGTTTAACCCAGTGCTAGTTAAAATCAGGATCTTGGAGTAGTAAAGATAAGCACCATTGAGCCACGCTTATCAATAGATAGAGATAGCAGCACTCAAGTTGGATTTTGTCTGGTACGACGTCATCAATCAACACTTTACCTCGCCGGCGGAACCGGGTATAAATTTCCTCTTGCCTAAAGTTGGCGGGCGCCTAATCAAAAGCTTCATACTCCTGTTACTTTCTTTACCCGAACGATCATTTTCAGCCAGTCAATTAAACTTGGCAGTCGACTGTTGCAGTGGTAATTTGCGACCGTAGTGTATGTTTGGTTGCCTATCCTAAAGCTTGGAATTTTAAAGTTCTTTCCTATGGTAGGGTCGGCTTGCCGGACCTAGATCTAGTTACAAAGGCGTCTTGAAAGGTATAAAACAAGTAATTTGATAGTAGCGTGTTTACGAGTAATCCACTATGACGTCCTGTGTTACAAGTTACAAGGTCGATTTAAAAAGTGGAACGGTTATTCGCTGGCAGTTTGCGGTTCATTAAAAATGCAAATTGATGTAGATAGTAATACATACTGTCTGTTGTCTGTTTAACACTGCCACTCCTGAAAAGCTGCCACTGAATGGGTGGTTATTTGTTACTGCGATTTACAATAATAATTAAGGAATAGTATTTAAAACTTTAAAATGTACCAAGTAAAATCAAATATTTTTTATTCATTGGGATGGCGTATATAAATAAACTACCCAAGAACATACAAGTTTATTATAAAGTCGTAATTAGAAATGATGAAATATTGTATGTACAGATTAAATTAATCATGGTTTCTAATTTACCTAAAGCTTCAAATTTATGTTTTGACATTGGCACATTCAAAACCTGATTATTTTAATCGTCTATCAAATGAGCTAATCAGTGCTAAAAGTACCGGCACTTACAGTATCTAATAACAAGTTACTTTAACCAAGTAACTAAGTTACCTTTTGTTAAGAAGTAAGTATTCCTTTTAAGTATCTAGATGTATTTATGCAAAAGCATCTATAAAGTACCTAATTAGTTACTTTTCTAAGTATCTTATACAACTCTGCAATAATTAGTGTATTTACCATAGCAGTAGATATCGCTGGTTGAATTTCGCTCTGATACTAAACTATTAATTTTAAAAACACGATTGATGAGGCCTTTACTTGATGAAAATCCATGTTCAAAACACTTAAGGAAAACAATAATTTTCGATTTTCACTATATTTTAATAAATAAACACATAACAGCTGTTTCGGTACACTGTACCTTCTTCAGATGTGAGTACTTTATATATTATTTATAGTACAGTATTAAAGTACTCACATCTGAAGAAGGTACAGTGTACCGAAACAGCTGTTATGTGTTTATTTATTAGATATAGTGAAAATCGAAAATTATTGTTTTCCTTAAGTGTTATTAATTTTAATTTTATTGCTGCATTATCTTAACCAAACATATCGAGAATTAATTCATAAGAGCAAGTCAGAGATTCGGACGCAAGTAATGACGTTCAAATTAATTAAGAGTAAAACTAGGTTATTGGTATAGGTTGATTATTTCAGAGTGTAGCGGACATACATGGAAATATAATGTGACAAACAAATTATTTTGTATGTATTAGCTGGTCAAGGTGGCGTACCTTCCCGAGAAATGGCATTAAAACATGTGCATCTCATTTTGACCATCCGTTACGGCTTCAACCCTCCGACCAGGGATCGGGAGTAATAAACTTAATAAACAGTACAGGCAATAAAGCAGGCCTCTAACGGTAGTTCCAGGGCATCTCTTAAAAGTTTATTGTCGACGCCTTTTGGGTACCTTTTTCCAAAAGGCAAAACAAAATATAGACAGTTCATCTCAGCTAGCCTTTTCAATACGTTTGGCACTCTGAGACCGCGAACGATACTACGTTTAGTCATTTTGTATATATTGTAATGTTAATGTAAATACAGTTTAAGTGTACATATAACATCGGCTTCTTATTTCACAAAACACTCTATTCACGAGCTACGCACCCCCAAATTGGTGACCCCGATACAAAAAAGGCGGAGTGTTTCTAGTTTTCTTTATTTAAGTGTTAAGTGTTATAAGTTATAAAATGACGGACAACGGAAAAAAAAGCAACGGGGAAAACGAGCCAGAACGGGAGGAAATATGTGTTACGACACGCGTAAAATTACCGAAGTTTTGGCCACAAAAAATAAACTTATGGTTTCATCGAGTGGAAGCTCAGTTCCAGTTAAGTAAAATTGTGAAGGACGATACGAAATTCACACACATAATCTGTGAGTTAGACGACAAGTACTTGGAAGAAATCGAAGACATTGTGGAAAACCCTCCCGAAACAAGCAAGTATGATACGAAACAATAAAAAATGCGCTAATCAAAAGGCTGACCGATTCCGACGCAACGCGTACACGGAAGTTGCTAGAAGCGGAAGAGATCGGCGATCGCACACCTTCACAGTATTGGCGACATCTTAAGCAACTCGCAGGCAGTTCTGTTACAGAACAATTTTTAATAGATTTATGGAAAAGTCGACTTCCTATAAAAACTCAAGAAATCTTATCTGTAACGGAAGAGAAGAAATGCGAGAAGTTGACGGCAATAGCAGATCGCATTCCCGACGTTTCCATAGAAAAGCCGAGGATTGCGGCGGTGACAGAGCCACAGGCAGACCAATGGAAAGCACTTCACGAGAAAATGGAGAGCCTGCAACAGCAGATTAGTGCTATCGCGAAAACCACACATTCGCGGTCGCGAGACAGGTCTCGTTCACGTGCACATAGCGATACACGCGACGCTAGCCAAACCAAAAAACAATATGACTTGTGCTGGTATCACTTTAAATTCGGTGAAAAAGCGACGCAGTGCAGGCAACCGTGCAATCATAAAAAGCCAAAAAACTAAGTGACCCGTCGGTATGCGCGGCTGAATACGACGGTGACAGAGTTTCAAAAGGCCGCATTTTTGTGACTGACAAAATAACAAAAGTGCAATTTTTAATAGACACAGGTGCAGATTTATGTGTGTATCCGCGAAGCAAAGTGCGCGGAAAGTGGAAAAAGTGCGAGTACGAACTTTTCGCTGCCAACGAAACTCGTATCGCTACGTACGGCACCATTGCATTAAAGCTTGACTTTTCGATGCGGCGTGATTTAACCTGGCGTTTCGTCATTGCTGATGTTGATATGCCGATTATAGGGATGGATTTTTTATCATATTTCAACCTACTCGTCGATCCGCGCAATAAACGAATCGTCGACCTTACCACAAAACTCAGTGCCAGTGGCCGTTTAGTGAACGACGACATTTCATCAATAAAAACAATTGTTGGTGAAACCAAATACCATAAATTACTCGCGGAGTATCCCGATTTGACAAGGCCTGCGGTTTTTAAAAAAGAATCGGTTAAACATACCACAGAACACCATATTAAAACGACCCCCGGGACTCCAGTGTATTGTCGACCGCGCAGACTCGCGCCCGACCGGCTGAAGGTTGCCAGAACGGAATTTGACTTGCTACTCCGGCAAGGAATTATCCGACCATCGAAGAGCCCATGGGCGTCACCTCTACACATCGTGCCAAAGAAGGACGGAAGTTTACGACCCTGCGGAGATTACCGGGCCCTTAACGCTCGGACTATTCCTGACAGGTATACACCGCCACACATCGAGGACTTTACACAGCAACTGCATGGTAAAAAGGTTTTTTCTAAATTAGATTTAGTACACGCGTATAACCAAATTCCTGTTGCGCACGACTCGATCGAAAAAACTGCTATAATTACCCCGTTTGGTTTATTCGAATTCCTTTTCACCCCTTTTGGTTTACGAAATGCATCTCAAACATGCCAAAGATTTATTGATAGCATAACGCGAGATTTAGATTTTGCATACAATTTTATCGATGACATTTTTATTGCGTCCGATGATGAAGAACAGCATTATCGGCACCTAAAAATGTTTTTTGAACGATTAAGCCAATACGGAGTGGTTATAAATCCGGCCAAATGCGTTTTTGGCGTAAGCGAAATCGAATTTTTAGGTTATCAGGTCGATTGTAATGGCATTAGGCCGTTGACCCATCGTGTCGAGGCCATAAAAAATTTTGCAAAGCCACTTACTATTAAACAACTGCGACGTTTTCTGGGCATGATAAATTTTTATCGGCGTTTTATTTCTAATGCCGCGACACTCATGCAACCTCTCCACGACCTGCTCAAAGGCGCGAAAAGCGGAAATACTCCGGTACCGTGGACTGACGCAAGTGAAAAAGCTTTTCATGATATTAAAATTAATTTGTCAAATGCTACCTTATTAGCTCATCCAGCTGCCGGCGCGCAAATAAATATTACAGTAGATGCTTCCGATTTTGCATGTGGCGCCGTCTTACAGCAACGGGTTGATAATAGTTGGCAACCATTGGCATTTTTCACAAAAGCTTTTTCAACTGCCCAGCAAAAATACAGTGCATACGATCGCGAATTATTAGCCATATATCTTGCGGTCAAGCGTTTTAGGCACTCAGTCGAAGCTCGCGAATTTTTTATATATACCGACCATAAACCAATTACATTCGCTTTTAATCAAAAGCTGGAAAAATGCTCACCGCGGCAGTTTCGGTATCTCGATTATATCGGTCAATTCACTACAGATATCCGACACATTAAAGGCGTCGATAATCATGTAGCTGACGCACTTTCAAGAATTGAAACAATTACGCGAGCGCCCGATTATAAAACTATTGAGTGTGAACAAAATAAAGACGCAGAATTAAGAGATATTTTAAATTCAAATTCGACTTCTCTTAAACTAAAAAAAATGAATTTTCCGGAATTTCAGATAAATCTATATTGCGACACGACGAACGATATTGTACGACCATAATATATTTCTACGACGTTGCGTAAAACTATTTTTAATTCACTGCACGGATTGTCTCACCCCGGAGTTCGCGCAAGTCAAAAATTAGTTGTAAAACGTTTTATTTGGCCCTCTATCAACAAAGATTGTCGCGAATGGGCGCGACATTGCATCGCATGCCAAAAATCAAAAGTCACGAGACACGTTTTAAGCCCTGTAAAAGATTTTATAAGCCCAAGCGGTAGATTTGAGCACGTGCATATAGACCTCGTAGGACCTTTGCCGATATCTCAAGGCTACAAATACTGTTTGACGTGCATTGACAGATTTTCGCGATGGCCAGAAGTCATGCCGCTGGCGGAAATCGATGCAGAAACGGTCGCGACAGCATTTTTAAACATTTGGATTTCTCGATATGGCGTACCTTTGCGCGTAACTACCGACCAAGGCCGCCAATTCGAATCTAAATTATTCAGCGAATTCACGCGTTTAATAGGAATTTCGCATTTAAGAACGACGGCGTATCATCCGCAGGCAAATGGTATGGTGGAGAGATTGCATCGACAACTTAAAGGCGCTATAAAGTGTCATGATAATGACAATTGGGTCGCTATGCTCCCAATTATTTTATTAGGCATTCGCACATCCTTAAAAGAGGATCTAGACGCAACCGCGGCGGAGATGGTGTTTGGCTCTCCTTTGCGTTTACCTGGCGAATTTTTCGGCGAAGCAAGCAAAACAGTTAATACTTCCGAATTCGCTAAACAACTTCGTCAGCACATGCAAGAATTAAAACCGACTCCCGGTACGCGACATGGTTTTCATAAAACTTTTATTTTTAAAGAATTGAGTACTGCCAAATTTATATTTTTACGCCACGACGCCGCGAAAGGTTGTCTAGAACCTCCGTACGATGGACCCTTCAAAGTCATTGAGCGCGGCGACAAAAACTTCATTATAGACATGTATGGCAAGAGTGTAAAAGTGTCAATCGATCGATTGAAACCAGCTTTCGTTCTTCGCGATGCAGATAACCAACCATCGATTGAAACTTCCCTTAATCGTAATGTTGAACCAAATAATGTCAATGGCCTACCGATGGTAGACAATAATAATAAATTTCAATCGCGAACAGGTAGAAAGGTGAAATTTCCAGACCGTTTGCAGGCTGGATTTGCATAATTAGGTACTCATACCATATAATAGTGCACATACACTAAAAATTGTTTTTAGGTATTGCCTTTACAAACAGTGTATATTTGTTATAGGTATTTTTGTATATTTTTCGAACATTATTGTTTCTTGTATAACTCATAGGTACAATTACTTTTAGGTTTAGGTATTAAATGTTAATTTTAAGCATAATAAATAAACTAGATGTAAGAATCACGTAATGCGCTCTGTTAAGAAATAGCCCTGGAATTAGGTGTGACATATATTTTTATTTGCTCTCTCGTTGCATATCCCTTGCGTTATCACTGGTAAGGGGGTAATGTAGCGGACATACATGGAAATATAATGTGACAAACAAATTATTTTGTATGTATTAGCTGGTCAAGGTGGCGTACCTTCCCGAGAAATGGCATTAAAACATGTGCATCTCATTTTGACCATCCGTTACGGCTTCAACCCTCCGATCAGGGATCGGGAGTAATAAACTTAATAAACAGTACAGGCAATAAAGCAGGCCTCTAACGGTAGTTCCAGGGCATCTCTTAAAAGTTTATTGTCGACGCCTTTTGGGTACCTTTTTCCAAAAGGCAAAACAAAATATAGACAGTTCATCTCAGCTAGCCTTTTCAATACGTTTGGCACTCTGAGACCGCGAACGATACCACGTTTAGTCATTTTGTATATATTGTAATGTTAATGTAAATACAGTTTAAGTGTACATATAACATCGGCTTCTTATTTCACAAAACACTCTATTCACGAGCTACGCACCCCCAAACAGAGTATAAAAAATATACAAACTCGGATCATGGGATGTTGCATGCTTTCTTAGTTCAGGGTTCTTAAATTAAGTCAGCTCAATACCTAAAGTAAAATATCTACAGATCACTGAAAAATTATTGAAGATGAATTATGGTTTTTAATAGAAACACATATTATATATACAGCGTGTAACAGAAGTATGGAAGTTATGGAACGCTTTAAATATCTTTAATACCTTTTGTCCGATATAGCTAAAACTCGGTATCCGTATATAAGAGATTATCGCGGAGCTGCTAGTGACATTTGCAATGTTGCCAAATTTACAGCTTTTTAGCAATTTAAAATGGAACACCATATATTATTCATAAAAATGATTCCGCAACAAATTCTAAATATCTTTTATATAAGTTACCTAATGTCTAAATATAGCCATTTTTTTGATATTGGTGTTTAAATATCATAAGCACTTCTTATCCAAGAAAACTGATAGAGATATAAGTAGGTCCTGGAAATTTGTGACACAGTTAAATTCTGACAGCGACATTGACAAAGTTTTCTGAAGGTATTTGTGCTTCATAATTTATCAGTTTTAATAGTTCTTAAAATGGATTTACTAACGGAAACACTGCGAATAGAAATATTAATGATATTGGGTTACGGGGATCGAATGCGAACATAGCAGGAGGTTGCTGAGATTTTTAATGATAAGTATTCCAACCGAAATCCAATAGCACGGTCCACAGTAAGCAAAACTTCAAAGAAATATAACGAGACTGACCATGTAAAAGACATTTCAAAATCCGGGCGTCCAAGAACTGCGACAAGCGGCGATAAAGCTTTAGATATTTTGCTTAGCATAGAGGAAAATCCACACCTCTCTACTCGAATTATTGGCCTCGATTGCAACACATCGCACATATCGGTAGATCGTGTATTAAAGTGTGAGAAGTTCCACCCATACAAAATTCAACTCGTTCAAGAGGATGACTTTGACAGGCGTTTAGAATTCAGTGAGCAAATGATGGATTTGTGTAATGCTAATCCAAATTTTATTAATAAAATAATGTTTTTCGATGAGTCGACGTTCTGTCTTAACGGAAATGTTAACCGGCATAATATTCGTTATTGGTCCAAAGAAAATCCCCATTGGATTCGAGAACAGCACACCCAATTTCCGCAAAAAATTAATGTTTGGGCAGGCATTATAGGACAAAGGATAATTGGTCCATTGTTTATGGATTATAATTTAAATGGCGATAGATATTTGAAAGCTCTTAAGAAATGAAATTGTTCCTGCTCTTGCGTTCCTATTTCCAAATCCTCGTAAGTTAGTTTCATTAAAGTAAATTAAAACTGATTATCAATAAACAAAATTTTAGACAACGTTACGGGATTAAATAACGAAGTATGACTCCAACAAGACGGTGCACCACCACATTACGCCAGACAAGTACGGGAGTATCTAAATGAAGTATTTTTTGAAAGATGGATAGAGAGACGGGGTACAATTGAGTGGCCAGCTCGGTCACCAGATCTGACTCCATTCGATTATTTCTTCTGGGGACATTTAAAAAATGTGGTCTACAAGACAAAGCCACATGATATAGAAGACCTAAAACAAAGAATTGAAGTTGAGTGCCGACGAATCGAAGAAACAGATATTCTTTCTAATGTTTTAAATACTTTTCCGCAATATTTAGCATATTGTCAAGAAGTAAATGGAAGGCACTTTAAACATCTAATTTAATTTCTTTATTCTGTAATAAGTAAGTTTAAACAATAATGTCCTTACAATAATGTTTCAATAAATTCTCAATTTTCGAGCTCGAATATTAAAAAAATTACTAGATTTAGACATTAAGTAACTTTTATAAAAGTTATTTAGAATTTGTTGCGGAATCATTTTTTTGAATATAATATAGGGTGTTCCTTTTAAAAAAAAAATATTTTAAATTGCTAAAAAACTGTAAATTTGGCAAAATTACAAATGTCACTAGCAGCTCCGCGATAACTTCTTGTATACAGGGTGTTAGTGAATAAGTGCGACAAAGTTCAGAGGGTGATTCTACATGAAAAAATAATGATAGTTTGCTAAATACCTTTTGTCCGCAAATGCTTTAATTTCCAATATACAGGGTGTTAAAGTTTTTATTAAAAAGTGACGATTTATTTATTGCTCTGAAACCCATCGAGATATGCAAATGAAATTTGGTAGGTTTTAAGAGGTAGTTATTGCGCATTTTCTGATATGCAATTAAGAATTTTATGTTTATCAGTGGCGCGCATAAGGGTAATAATCTCAATTTTTTTCAAAGAAAAAAATGATACGCCACTAAGATATATCAAACTAAAAACAATTTTTGAATTTCTCATTTAATTTGTGACAAAAAATCTCTCTTGCCTTTTTTTCGTATTGGGCGCCGTTTTTATGCAAAAAAATAAAACATCTTAACGCGTATTTTTCATTTCTTTACCTAATACATTATTAAAAACTATCTAATACAATAACATTAAACCAGAACAATAACAGAAAATAACACTAATAAATAAATAGGCGCAAAGCTACAACAAATGTTGAAAATGACCTCCCTCAGACGTGATACAAGATTCAACTCTTCGCCTCATTGATTGTCGTATTCGCGCAAATATTCCTGGTATATTTCTTATTATCTCACAGCCGGCTATAATTCGATTTCTCAGGTCTTCAACATTTTCGACGGGAGTGGAATAAACTAACGACTTAAGAAAACCCCAAATGCAAAAATCTAGAGAAATTAAATCCGGCGATCGAGCAGGCCAATTTTCCGTACCTCCCCTACCTATCCAACGATTTGGATATACTATATCTAAGTGATTACGTACATTAATGCTAAAATGAGTTAGTGCGCCATCATGCATGAACCAGAAGTGTTGTCTCAGCTGTAGAGGGATTTCTTCTAAAAGAGCAGGTCGCTCTTCCTGTAGGAAATTAAGGTAAGAGTCGCCTGTTAGTCGTTGTGGGAGGAAATATGGACCGACTAAATGATCATCAATTACCCCAAGCCATACATTTACTGAAAACTGATACTGAAAGTGAGCTTCACAGATTCCATGTGGATTTTCCTCAGCCCATAAGCGATTGTTATGGAAATTTCGTATACACTGTCGTCCAAAATTAGCCTCGTCAGTAAACAAAACGCCATTTAAAAAATTAGGAATTTGAGCGATTTGATGAAGAATCCAATGGCAAAAAACTAGGCGCGGAAAAAAGTCTCTAGGTAGTAGAGCTTGCACACGTTGAATGTGAAACGGATACAATTGCTGTTCTTTAAGAATTTTAAATACAGTGAAGTTGCTTACATTCAATATGTTGGCAATTTTTCGAGTACTTGTTTCAGGTGACTCCGCAATTAACTCGAGAACTGCTTCCTCTACTTGCACAGTTCGTACTTCTCGAGGGCGTCCGCAGTCAGCCGTTTGTTTCTTAAATGTACCATTTTCGCACAAACGTTGGTGCAGACGAGCAAATATTGTGTGATGGGGTACTCTACGTCCTGGATACAACTCAGCATACAATCGTCGAGCTTGCCGACCATTTCCATTACTTCGACCATAGACAAAATGCATGTCTGACAATTCCGCATTTGTATAATTTTCCATTCTTTTCGATAAAAGAAAAATTAATTACTTATTAACATTAATGCTATACCAAACTAAAAGCTTAAAAATGAAGAAACTCTAATAATTTGACATTTCGTTGAAATATTCGTATTTAACAGAATGTTGACAGTAGCCTACTAGATAAACTATTAAAGAAATGAAAAATACGCGTTAAGATGTTTTATTTCTTTACATAAAACGGCGCCCAATACGAAAAAAAGGCAAGAGAGATTTTTTCTCACAAACTGAATGAGAAATTCAAAAATTGTTTTTAGTTTGATATATCTTAGTGGCGTATCATTTTTTCCTTTAAAAAAATTGAGATTAGTATTTTACTTATGCGCGCCAATGATAAACATAAAATTCTTAATTGCATGTCAGAAATGCGCAATAACTACCTCTTAAAACCTACCAAATTTCATTTGCATATCTCGATGGGTGTCAGAGCAATAAATAAATCATCACTTTTTAATAAAAACTTTAACACCCTGTATCTCGGAAATCAAAGCATTTGCGGACAAAAGTTATATAACAAACTATCATTATTTTTTCATTTAGAATCACCCCCTGAAGTTTGTCGCACTTATTCACTAACACCCTGTATACGGATACCGAATTTTAGCTAAATCGGACAAACGGTATTAAAGATATTTAAAGCGTTCCAAACTTCTGTTACACAGTGTATATACGGGGTGTCCGGTAAGTATCTCCTAATTTCTCGGAAGGATACAGAGGAGGGCAAAATAGCCCTGACTTGTAATAATCCTAAAGTGCCCATTAACGTAGATACAGAGCCCCAACGGGGTACCTAGCGATTTACTTTTTTGACTCTAACTTTTGACTCGACTTGTAATTGAAATTTTATTATTTTATTGAGGTCATAAAGAGTCATTAAACCATACTGCAGTAGATGCTTTACATCGTCAGGAGAGTCAAGAACAGAGTTGTCAACACACTCGTATGTGCAGAATTTTGACCGGTGTCATTTGACGGAGCTAAAAACTGATTTTTTGGTCATTGCTCAGAAAAGGTACTCTTAATTTATTTGGTTAAAACTTAGTACAGCCAATCTGTAAAATTTGCGAGAAAAAAATACCATAAGCGATTTTATTTCATAAATGGTTAGGGAGGCATGTGATTAGCTTAAGACCAAATTGTCGGGCCCCTCCCCCTTGGGCGCTTGTGGGAAACTCAAAAAGAATTTTGACTTGATTTTCCGCAAAAACGGTAAGTCGCAGAGAAATATTTTGTAAACAAATATTGTAGAAAACAATATTCTCCACAGTTTATCTCATGGAGTCACTGCGCTACGACTAAAATTGCAGAAAGCAGAGGGCGCCAAAGTTGCCAAAAATCACTTTTTCCTTATTTTCGACGCGAAAAATATTCTTTTGCTCAATCGCATAAATAATACAAAAGTTGTGGAGCCCAAAAAATCCTATAAATTGAGTCCGCGCTTTTTTTTTTATAATGCACGGTTACAGAGATATAGCGCCTGGAAGTACCAACGGAATGCAGTCTTAGCATTCTATTATTATTGACCCTTATCTGGCACACTAATCACAGGAAACTGTTACGAAATAAAACAAATGAATATGGCAAATTAGTTTAACATGCAACCTTGGGTAACTTTAAGTAGAACATCCAGTATATTTTAGAAACATGTAATGCATTTTCTTTTTTAATATTAAAAATATAATAATATTATGTTGATATTTGCTCCAGCCGTTTTCGAGATATTTCAATTTGAAAATGCTGATTAAGTATACCACTGTTATATCAAATCACAGTTGCCATGAATGAACATACGACACGAATATTAACAATTGTCCGGCTGTCATTTATTGTTTGATTTTTTACTGATTATTGTATTGTTTTACCAAATCGCTTTAAAAATATCAACAAATTTTAATCAAAATATTACTGATAATGTATGGTCATGAAATCAATTTAGTACATTTAACTCTACAAATATACTATTGTTCTAGAGTAATAAAATTGCAAAAACAGCATATTTGATAACATCGGTAACTACAGATTATTGACGTCACAGAAAGGCAGGCGTTTTGACCCACATTCAAAATGTTAATGGTAATTTTACTATAATCTCACAATTCGAATTAATTATTAACAATACTTGTATAAGGCCATTATACTGATATTCTAACGTCGATTTGAAAATATTACTCCATTCTACGAGTTCTTATTACTCCATATCAAGATATATTGTTTTAAAATATCAAGGGCATTTAACATTTTTTTGAATTTACACTCTCCTATCAATAATTTCTGTTCACTGTTTAGGTTGATTTGAAGCTAAGTAAATAAATCGCCCATAGTGGATGATTTACAGGGAACCGTTTTGTCAATTCGCCTTAATGTAGGTATATTGATTATTCTATTCTATAACTATAATAAACTTGTGGAAAAAGACTTCGACTTTCCTTTCCCCTATAAAGCATTTTTACTTGTGGCGTAGTGGTCATATTAGACGTGAGGATCTGTAACAATAGAATGCTACGATCACAGGACATAAAACAAATGACGCTGCTGCATTCGGTTGGTACTTCCAGGCGCTATATCTCCTTAACCGTGCATTGTAAAAAAAAAGCGTGTACTCAATTTATTGGATTTTTTGGGCTCTACAACTTTTGTATTTATGCGATTGAGCAAAAATAGTAGTTTTCCTATTCAGTGCGCAAAGTTATGTTTTCCCGCACGCGAAAGCACTTAGACGAACGACGCGAAGCGGAGTTCGGATAAGCTTTAAGTGCGGGAAAACTACTTTGCGCACGTGTTAGGAACAATATTTTTTCTACGAGTGAAATAACTATATATTTTTTTAATTTTAAATTTTTATTGACATCAAAAACAACTATTTTTTTAATTTTAAATTTTTATTGACATCAAAAACAACTTATAACTACTTATACCTAAATTGCCTATTTATTATTATTAATTACATTAATATGGAATGTGCAGTTGGTCGCTTTTTCTACATTTATTGCAGATCTAGCAACTAGAGGTGAAAATGTTGTAGTAGATGTCATTTCCTGGTTCATCAGTACTGTCGTGTTGCAAAAGGAATAAATGGATCCATTCTTTGAAGTACTTGGAACTGCTTCACATTTTTTAGGGCTGCAGCTTAAAATTTTGTTGCTTAGCCCTTTTTTATAAGTTGTGGACTCATCGATGTATCCCTCAGCTACCGCAGTAGATTTCCAACCCCCCAAACGTTTTATGTCAGTGATTCCTTCTCCAGAATTGGCCAGTAACGTTGCTGATGACCTTCTGAAACTGTGCCCTGTATAGAGTTCCGGATTTGGCAGTTTCAAAAAGGCAGCTATTTCAGAAGGCATCTTTCCGAAACTATTTACTCCAACACATTGTGAAACGCATTTATCTTTTTTGTAGACTAAGAAAAAACGGTTGTTTGACGTTATCGGGCGTAAGCTTTTGTATTTTCTGTACAGTTGCAGGTAGGCTCCGTTATAAATTTCTTCCGATATTATAAAGTTTCTTGCTGTATGATTTTTTGAATTCCTAATTTTGACAATTATGAGGTTTTCTTTATCTTCAATATCGGCAGTGGTTAAATTTGCTAGCTCTTCCCTTCGGCATGCGCCGGCAAGTCCAAAAATAGTGGCAACTTTAATTAAAAGGTAAATTTCATCTGGTGCCGAATTAATAAAACTGAATATTTCTTCCTTCGTAAATATTTTTGCTTTTTTTGGTTTAAACCCAATATTCTGCTTTTTCAGAAATGCAGTGAGCTTATAAAATTCACCAATATCGATGTCTCTTTTTATTTTTATTACATTTTTGAGCATTGAATATTTTGACCACATTGTGTTAGGTTTAAATTCTTTGCTTAACTTAAGAAAGTAGGCTAAAAGTACCTCTTCCTTTAACGTTTTTATCCCCCTTTGTTCGCACCATTTGGAAAACAACTCGTACTGTTTCTCGTATTTTTCTCGCGATTTGGCAGGCAGCAATTGCAAACTAGCCATGTTGGCGGCTTCTAGGACATCTTCTGGAAGTTCTTCTTCAGTGATATCCATTTTTAAAACAGTTTTTTTAATTTTAAATAGGTGAAAATGCTAGTGAAAATTTTGAAGACCTCTAAACTGACATGAAAGCGTTGTATGACAATGTATTTTGGTTGCTAAGGGAACAAACCGCATTTGACACAAAAATACTTGATTTTTTTTAACTTGAACAAAATTAGAGGAAAATATAATAATGCAGATTTCAAAAAAATTTTGAGCCGCACGGCACAATACTTCGGTATAGTTTATAAGGCAACACATAAACCACCTGTCAACTTTGTCTTGTTACAATATTTTTGTATAAATATCTAAAAAAATTATAAAATATAAGAAAAAAACGCGTCTATAATATGGTAATTTTGCTTTAAAATAAGTGTGCGGGAAAAAAAATTTCCCGCACAGTGTGCGGGAAAGTGCTACTTTGCGTATGCAAAAGTGTGCGCAAAGTAGCTTCTTTGCGGTCACTCGTAGAAAATAGTAGTTTTCCTATTCAGTGCGCAAAGTTATGTTTTCCCGCACGCGAAAGCAGGTAGACGAACGACGCGAAGCGGAGTTCGGATAAGCTTTAAGTGCGGGAAAACTACTTTGCGCACGTGTTAGGAACAATATTTTTTCTACGAGTGAAATAACTATATATTTTTTTAATTTTAAATTTTTATTGACATCAAAAACAACTATATCCCCCTTTGTTCGCACCATTTGGAAAACAACTCGTACTGTTTCTCGTATTTTTCTCGCGATTTGGCAGGCAGCAATTGCAAACTAGCCATGTTGGCGGCTTCTAGGACATCTTCTGGAAGTTCTTCTTCAGTGATATCCATTTTTAAAACAGTTTTTTTTATTTTAAATAGGTGAAAATGCTAGTGAAAATTTTGAAGAAGACCTCTAAACTGACATGAAACCGTTGTATGACAATGTATTTTGGTTGCTAAGGGAACAAACCGCATTTGACACAAAAATACTTGATTTTTTTTAACTTGAACAAAATTAGAGGAAAATATAATAATGCAGATTTCAAAAAAATTTTGAGCCGCACGGCACAATACTTCGGTATAGTTTATAAGGCAACACATAAACCACCTGTCAACTTTGTCTTGTTACAATATTTTTGTATAAATATCTAAAAAAATTATAAAATATAAGAAAAAAACGCGTCTATAATATGGTAATTTTGCTTTAAAATAAGTGTGCGGGAAAGTGCTACTTTGCGTATGCAAAAGTGTGCGCAAAGTAGCTTCTTTGCGGTCACTCGTAGAAAAAATATTTTTCGCGTCGAAAATAAGAAAAAAGTGATTTTTGGCGACCTTGGCGCCCTCTGCTTTCTGCACTTTTAGTCGTAGCGCAGTGACTTCATGAGATAAATTGTGGAGAATATTGTTTTCAACAATAGGTATTTGTTTACAAAATATTTCTCTGCTACTTTCTGTTTTTGCGGAAAATCAAGTTAAAATTCTTTTTGAGTTTCCCACAAGCGTCTAAGGGGGAGGATCCCGACAATTTGGTTTTAAGCTAATCACATGCCCTCCTAACCATTTATGAAATAAAATCGCTTATGGTATTTTTTTCCCGTAAACCCGCTTTTCCATAACAGATTGATTGTACTAACTGGCGGTTTTTACTATTGGCGGAGCTTGTCAAAATTGCCTTCAAGTAAAAATAATTTTAAAAAAATGGAAGAATATTCTTACGCAGAATATGCGACGGGGGGGTGAGGGACCTCCCAGGAGAGTACGAAACCCTCACGTAGAGGAACAAATTTTGCAAGATATTGCTGACAACCAGGGGCGTGTCACTAAAATACGAGAGTAGGGAACAAGCAATTTGTGGGCCAGTTCATATCAAGGGGCGGGAGGGTTTCACATATCTGCTAGTAACTTTTGGTATTCTTATTTCGAGTTAAGATTTCATTACCAATCTCCGCTAATCGGATATTTTTAATAGGTTTTAATAATTTAATTGGATATGTAATTAACTTAAGTTCGTACTATCATCATTTTCGGTTAAAATCTTACAAAAACATTAAAAAGCTAGTGTTTTTTTTGCAACATTGATTTATATTATGACAGTAATGACAGTTTACTTCTCGTCTAGTCTTCTGATGCGTTTGTGACTTTTTTCTATATAAAATGGGCTTAATTTGATCTTGGAATCAATTAGTGGTACTTTTTGGTAAGTTTATAGTGATATCTAAGTTTTTAATATATTTTTTCATGAGCATGTAAGTTCCTCCTTGGAGTATTTTTTAGCTGAAACTTCGCTGTCGACAATGCTTTGGGATTGATGATTTTTGGAATAATATTTATTGCAAGTAAGTATTATACTAAACTAGATATTTCATAAGTGTATTTTTAGATTCACAACTTTTTAATAATGATGTTTTACATGTGTCTGGGTAAAAATGTTATTAATTAGTTCCTTCCTTATTTTTCAAAACTAGTGAGTTACTTCTGTTTATCTACCTTGCTTGCAGTTAAATTATTCATATTTTTACATACACCTATACCATCCCCATGTGTAACAGCTTGTAGTTTCTAATAACTGTTTGAATGTATCAAAATACTGATATCACTTGCATAATATAGTGGCCACTAACTGAAATAAATACTTATAGGTACGTATCTCACTTAAGTACTTACTGCATTGCCTTCTATAGAACCCAAATTTAGAAAATGTTTTTGGTATAAATACTATTAAATTAGTCTGTGTCTAGGTACAGGACAAACGGTATATTATTTGTAGTTAAACATTGGATAGGTATATGTATACTGTTATTGATATTCTTTAGTGTACTTATGATTAGGTTAGTTCGGTTTACTTTCAAAAATACAGTTTAACCTGAGGATGAACTGGAGAATGAAGTTAACTATAACCTATAGACTTGGGCACTAATGAGTTAATAAAAAAATGACATTTAATAAATAAAAATTTAATATAGGAAGAATAACATAGGTATTATATTTTTTCCATGGATTTGTTTGCAAGTTTAGTGATAGGAATAAAGAGTATTTACTGGAATATGTTCCTTTAATTGGGTTTTACTTGTTTTCTTACAGTATAGGGTTATACAGTAGAATATACATGTCCTCGAATGTAGTCCTTGGGAGTGTAAGCCTTTACATTTATGTGTCTCGGGTAGGGTACAGCTGATACCAGCATTACTACATTGCACCTGCTATGCAATTCAACTGGCCAATGTTTCTCTCCTCACCTTAATTAGGCAAAATATAAAAGTTTTCGCACCTATTGTAATTGCATATTATATTCTAATTGAAAAGAATTTTTTTTTTGTTTCAGTTTAACCACACTCCTTACTATCAGTGAAAAAATCTTATTTCTTAAAAATATCATAACTTTAGTGTTGTATATTCTGCCGTCAATAATGAAAACGCCGTAACCAACAATTTTATGATTTTTCGTTTACGGCATTTTTCTATAAAATACTGCATTCTGTACCTATTTCCCTGTTCCAGAACGCCGTATCCAACTTAAAATCAGAATTATAACGTTTCTCTTTATGCCGTAAATGCATTTATATTCATTTCAACTAAGAATCTTGCCGTAAATAACAATTTTTAATATGAATTGCCGTATATCTTCATATACGGCAAAATGACCTAAAAATATTAAACATTGAATAGCATTCAAATTCAAAAATGGCACGTAATTTTGCCGTAAGTGACAAATCAGCTGTTTTAACGGTTTTTTTGGGCAGTCTGGACGAATAAAATTGGCGCAATTTTATTTTCCTATCAGGTTGTAACTTGTCTATACCGAGGTCTAAACATTATATTTAAACCGTGCCTTTGTTTGAAGAGACCTGTGAGTGGTGTTTTAAAAGTGTTTTTAAAGTTGGGTAAGTAATTAAGTTATTTCATGCCCATTATATACATATAATATTACTATTATTATGGTAGGTATAATTAGGAGTTATTTTATATGATTTAAATTCTAAAATTCCAATAATTATTCTTCTTTAAAACAAATTGTTTTGAAGCGACGTTACATTTTGCTATGTACTTAATATTTATTATTATATGTATTGCATATTATGTATCTTTAATTAGATTAAACATAATATTTTTTATTAGGTAATTATTTAAGTCATCTGGAGTTCTTTTAATATTAAGTTAAAATTTTTCATCTTTTACTGTGCAATGGCTTTTTTGGTGTCTCTGAATAATTGCACATCCTGGTCGACTAATAAATTAATCATAAGTAGTATACTACCGAGTATACTACCTATAAATGGTTTTTAAATAAAAAGTAGATAATAACTTAGATTGTTTTCTTGTTGTTTAGTTTCAATATGGAAAATCTATCAAGAGGCAAAAAGATGTTGGCTATGTTAAATAAAGACCTAAGAGACCGCTTTACCAACGAAAACAAGCAAAAACGAAAAAAAAATTATGATGATTTTGACAGTGATTACCAACCTGAATCAGAGAGTGATTCAGATTCATCACCTAACAAAAAAACTACTCAAGCAGTAGAGGTTGAAGTTCATTCTTATTCTAAAAGTCTAAGCTTGCCTTTACAGGCAAAGAATGGACTTCTAGTCGCTTCCCAATTAAAAAAGAAAGGTAAAGTGTATGACTTCCAAGACTTTGTTGACTGTGTTCAAAACGCAAGTTGTGGGAAAAAACCTATCGTTGCCGTTATGGAACTTCAGAATTTTTACCAATGATGGACCGATTTTACGTCACAGTATAAATTAGGTAAAACATCTCCTCGACCATATCTGCAATCGATGGTTCAGGTCACCTTCACGAGAGGTGAACGCACGTTGAAATATAGGAACAACTTCAACAGTGACTTGATAATACTAAATTTTCTAACGGCGAAAGCTTATAAAAGGGCGGCATACCTTCTCCAATGCCCGTTCAGACACCACGTGGCGTATTAAAAGAAAGAAAGGAAAACATTTTAAGTACACTAGCGGAGATAATTCCAGCAAATAGATTACAATTTTGTAGGGATTTACCTGTTTCCCAGACTACAGTTACTACAAGTTCGGATTATTCCGACAATGAGTAGTGTTTTGTTTTTATGTTATCATCATATTTGTCTTAAAATGTAACTTTTTTCCTTTGCATAAAATATTATTTATATGCATCACTCTTTTTTTTTATCCTAAAAGATTGTATTTTCCCTATACCTAATTAATTTTTTAATATGCGGCATTAAACAAGTTAGTAAATATAGTAATATTGTTAGATGAAAATACCGTATTTACCGATACGGTATATTTATCTAATAAAAATCACTAAAATATTAACTTGATTTGCCGTATATACAAATTCACGTTTATAATAAAAAGGTTATTATCTTACACAAAGACTAACATATTTCGTTTCTTTTACTTAACTCATATTGAAAAAACGGAAATAAAATCATTTAAAATGTCGATGGCGTATCATAAAATACAAAATATCAAATTTCTCGAAATGTCATTTCTGTAGATACGGCGTTTTCATTATTGACGGTAGTATTGTATTTTTGAATCATAGGTATCTTTTTAATTCAAATATTCTAAATAAATATATTTTGATCATATTTTCTTTTATTATGATAACTCACTAGATATTGTTTCATAATTAAAGAAACTGTAATAAAAACAATTAATGTGGAATACATTTTATTTACTCTGTTACGACTTCTCTTGTGTTCAAACGAATATAGTCTCTAAATATTTACGACCAACTTGAAACGCTTGCTTCACACATGCGCCCCCAGAGGAGTGTGTTTTTTGATCTCCGTCCCCTTAATACGTACAACTAGGGGTAGGTTAAAGTATGCTATGACCTAGTCGCTGCTTAAAATAATTCCTGATTTGAAAAGTGTATTTATAGAAAATTTTATAAATTTATACTGAACGGTATAACCCATCGCACACCGCAATAGCCGAACAACTAGGTTCTTTATAATGCGCATAAATACCTACATACAAAATTAAATTAGAGGAAGACAGACAAACGTAATCCAAAAAGCCGTAGAATTTGTTCAAGCATCTGCTTTCCTATAGAAATGGTCCTCCAGGGTCACCTGTTTTTATTTAATTTACAGCCCAAACAAAACTGCGGGTTGTTTCTTTAAGGATCGCCTTCGGGCAGCCCCAAATGGTAGCAGGAATAATGGGCAATTTTTTAACAGCTGCGTCTGGTCAGCCATCTGGTCTTATTACCAAGTGAAGACAAATTTTGTTTTTGGCAGGTATCTGTATTGCTTAATTTTCACTGATAGCGCATGTAACTCGCCGAGTGGTTGAACATTGGAATTGGTGAATTTACAATAAAGGTATAATCTAAAATTAAAAATAAAAATCTTACATATGCCAGGGGCGGATCAAGAAGTTGGGGGGGGGGGGGCAATGAATGGGAACAAATTGCTCCTCCCTCAAGCTTTTTTAGTTCCATTTACCCTTTTCAATGTTTATTTTTGTAAGTATGTGTTTATTTTTAAGCTTACCAATAAATTAAAATGTATTTCTTGTAATTTATGTTTCTCTCAGTGCAGTGACGAATCCCAGTTGGAGTCTGGGTCCGAACCCCTTCCCTATCTCCATTTTAGAAAAAAATCGCCCCCGTAGTCTGCCCTCCAAGTGGCATTTATAGAAGTGCCCCTACTTAAACCCTACCTGATTGCCCCCTCCTTGAAAGCATTCTGAATCCGTCCCTGATCTACCGTTTATCAAAATATTACTCCGAAACAGACGCAGTTGCCCCCAGGGGTGACGAAACACCTGGCGTATGTGCGATGAGAACTGACCACAAGATTTCAGGTCTTCAAACATTTTTTAATACATATATGCGTTAGAAAACTTGATTTTGAATTATTTCCTACTGGATTAATTCATTTCACGAAATACAAAAGGGAGTGCAGTCTTCGCAAAGAACATATATTTCTCGTGCTGTGCTCATCACACGATTCGGACCTGTTTCACCGCCCTTGGATGTCTTGGATTTTCGAACGAATGCCCCGGAGCCCTTCCGTGCAGCGTGCAGCAAGATCAGCAGGGGCGGATTTGCACGCCACTGAAAGTAGGTTCCTCTATTTTTTATACTGAAACCGAAATTCACAAGAAGGATAAAATTTCAATTATTTTCTATCCCAAAAACCCCCAGCGGGAACCAAGTTTCCTTCAAAAACGTTTGTGTTATCCAGAGGTCCCTCCTATTTAGGATTTCAAAAAGAACTTTTTGGACTAAGGTTGGTTATCTAAATAGTAAATACTAATAGTAATATCAGAGAATATAATTATATTCTCTGGTAGGTAATATGCCCTGACTGTCTAATTCAACATCGCCCAGCTGAACCCGCTGAATCTAAAAATCTATAAATATGAAATTTTGTCTGTGGGTTTATTTCATAATATGGATAAAAGGAAGTCTGCTTTATGGCGGGCTGGATGCTGAATTTCAGTAAGAGGCTATTGCAGCCCAGTAGAATACAATGGGTCTCCAAAATTCAACCCCTAAAGTGGTGATAATGGGGTTCAAAGTTTGTATTACAGTGTGGCACAGCGAGCGAAGCCGCGGGGGGTAGAAGTTAGCTTTTTATATGAGGAATCTGTAATTCTGCTGTATAGCATTCATTACCGATACCTTGTAGATATTTAGTAGGTAGGGGGGCGATGGGTAATACCGTACACCTAAGGCTGAAAATTAATTAATCCCACACCGTAAACATTACAGATACAAGGTATTATATCCCTATGATTAGTGTATAGTATGTGTTAATTAAAACCCACATTGTCATAACCACACACAATTATACAAGTTGGTAATAGATAATGTTTTGAAGGGCTACATGTACGGAATTTGCACGAAACCTCTGTGAGAGATCTTTTGCAACCATGCGACGTATCAAAACATGGTTACGAGTTAGATAGGTTTAGTATTTATAGCCTTTGACTGCTTAATATTAATAGTGATATGGTAAAAAATATTAAATATCAAGAAGTAACAGCTTTAGTGATATGTAATGACATGTGACGTGTCTAGTAAGGAGTTATTCATTTTTTAGCGATAAATATTCGTATGTTTCGAACAATTTTTATTCAAATATTGAAAACTAAATACTGTTTTGTTTTTCTTTATCCAAAAACTGAAGTCACACCTAATATGTTTCCAAGGTCCTGAGGCTTCAGCCCAGTGGCGTGGCCACAGGGGGGCGATCTCCCCCCACCCCCCTTGGCCTCTCGCCCCTTTACTACTTAAATAATAATTCTTAAAAAACCAGATCAGTTTTATTTTATTTTTAGTAAAGAAGAGCGATAGGAATAAACTTAATAAAACCGGTTTCGAAAGCGTTCCCCATCACATTATATTAATTTTTTTGTATATAGCGGATTTTAACTTCATTTAGGGCCAAACCCCCGTTCTCTAAGGAGCATATAGAGGGTAATGTCCTACGAAATTTGGGCGTGGTCCCAAATATTCCTTCCCATAGTTCGCCCCCCCCCTCCGCCCAAAAATGCTGGCTACGCTACTGCTTGACCGCCCTAAAATTGAAAGGCTAACTTCACCACTGCATGGTCGCCCATCTATACGTGACTTAGTTCTGAAGCGACATTCCCAAGGTCTTCCCAAAAAAGATTCAAACTAACATGATTCGCGATTCACGTCTTTCGCATCCTCACCGCTTGTAATGCTTGTGCGTTCATGGCCATAAAAAAATAATTTTTACATGCTGTATCTTATTAACGAAAATTTTTTTTAAATAGGGCAAGCTATTTGGCTAAAACGCCTTATTTTCATGCCTACTTACTCCATGTACCTACCATCCTGTATAACTGACCACTTAGACATGCGCGTTGATTCGCATTTCAAATTTTTTTTTTAAATACAGATGTCCACAAACAAAATTACAATTAATTTAGGTGCCTTCTGTTCTTTCTTCCGCCAGAAGTTCGTTCTTTATAAAATTTTCTTGACACCTGTGCAGGCAGTGGGTATTCTGTCACACGTGGCCAGTCATATCTCGGATGTATAGATAAAATTTAACGTAATAACGATAACAACAGCGGTAAAACGGTTATGGGTAATTTCGGGCAGGTTGCTTTTAGCATCGGCACAGGCCCCGGTATAAAACAATGGGCCAATAAGTGGTTAGATAATCGAGACAATATTAAATGGAGAGGGTTCGAGAAAATCCATAAGTTGCACTTACCACCTTATTTTATACTAAACAAGCCGCAAGGGCTTCATTGATTGCGCCACGGTTTTTTTTTTAGGGAAACTCTATAAAAGTTTACATAAGAAATGTAGTTTGACTGCAGAAAATGAAAGAGTACCTACTACGAGAATTATGTTGCACCTACATATCCATGATAATTCGGTTGTCAACTCAACAGGGGGAACACGATTGTATCTAGCCAGTTAAAAGAACCTTCGATCTTAGGCCCAATTGTATAGGTTGGGATTAACTGAAATATGGAAGATTACTCCAGGAGTTAGTAGTAAAATATATTGTATAATCAGAGGTTACCTCCGACCCTAGGATTAACCCTTAACTTGTGGATTTGGTATGAGTTAACTCGGAATCTTAGGATAAAAGAGATAAAAATGGCGAACCTATTTTACCATTTTTATCTATTAAAACTTAACTACTGCATAATTATATAGTAACCCTAGATGTATGTTTTCGATGTTGTAAATTATGTTCTCTCAGATGACGAAGAAGATTTGTAAATTATGGCGTACCTAGTTGAGAATGTGCGAAGACCTCGAGTTTTGAGAATATGGACCATTGGATAGATCCAGAATTCATTTCAAGGTTTAGAATACCAAAAGCTTCTGTAGAAATTCTAACTCAAACGATTGGCCAACACCTGCAAAGAAAAACGTACCAAATCCAATTCTGACAAGTGCTAAAGGCCATTATGAAACTTTTGTTTAATAGCCTGAATAAGTCTAGGCCTACTAGTAGATGTTTTTGTTTATTCCATTAAATATACAAGAAAAAATTCCTGTTTACTATTGTAAGTATTAGAAAACTTAAAAAGTTTGAAATTAAACTATAAGGTAATATTCATGGTGTATTGTATCGTCAATAAATTATTTTTATTAAAACAGAATCCAAGGCCTACTGCCAATTTAAAGTTTGTTATTCAAAAAATATAAATTTGAACCGTCCTGTTAAAACAAAGTGTCAACTATTATATGTTTTTGAAAAGCTCTCAGTAAGCAGAAAGCAACTATGAATAAATATACAGGGCGTTCCCTTTAAAAAAAAACATAACTTTGGTATATTTCTCACAAATGGGGGTACCTAGAAAAATACGAAGTACGCCACTGAATTCTACGTAAAAAACTATATAACAACCTGTTTTTACATTTTCGATAGGATATAAGATAACTGAAATACAAGGGGTGTGTGAAAATGCACCATTCTCAATTTCGCCCTGTATCTCAAAAACCAAGATGGCCATGATAAATCCGTTCAGGGCATCGTTTGTTTAACAAAAAAGTGACACAGGTTTGCGAAAACCGCATCATTCTATCTGTACTAATAACGGAGATACCCGTCGAAAGTGTCGAAAAGAAGACACCCTGTACAGTGTTACATATCACATCTAAAAGCAAAATCTTTATTTCTTTAAATAAAATACTCTGTATATTAGAAGTATTGGATAGTCCCTTTTCTTTTGACTTCAAAAATAAAACACGTATATGCTTGCTTATCTTAGTTCCATCAAATATTGGCAAAAATATTTTAAAATAATATTGTTAAAAAGTATCAAGCTATCTAACAGTTTTGTTGCTATGGATTTATCTTAATGTTATATCTCAGTCGGTCATTCTCATTGTTCTTAGTCGTTTCGTTAGGAAACAAAACTGTTGCATAGCTATCTTGATGCTTTTAACAATATTATTTTTACATATTTTTGTCAATGTTTCAATGCGTCAATGGAATTGAAAGAAGAATGCATATGTGTGTTATATTTTTGAAATCGAAAGAACAAGAACTATATAATGCGCATTGAAAAAAATAAAACTATTGCTTTTAAATGTGACATGTGACACCTACTGTCATTTTTGACAAAACCCATGAAAACTTGGCTAACGATTTAACATCCTGTTTTTTGAATAAACCCGCTCAAAAAACAAAAAAGTTAAAAGCTCTTAAAAGTGGGACAAACTAAAATAATAACACTGTACTTATAGATATTTATTTGATTTTGTTTGCCGTAACTCATATATAGTGTTTCTAGATTTTGGTAAAAGGACAAAAGGTGGTCTCTAAATCCCCCCCCCCCCCCATTAAAAAGCTTTAAAATACGTCCCTAACACCGAGCTTTGATTTTTTTTCCGTTTCAGTCTCCGTAGTTTATTGTCATGATCAAGAATTTGAAAGGCTTCCCCGTTAAGGTGGTTATCTAAATTGGCGCACAACCTGAAGCTCCCCATATATATGCTAGTGATAAGTCACTGACAGACATTTTGGACCTGGAGTTATATAGATAGCCGTATTGATATTTTGCTAGTTTACAGGTCATGGATTACATGAGATTAATATATTTAATAATGTTTTTTTTTTATGTTTTTAGGCTTACTATCCCTGTACAATTTCTCTGTTTTCTTCGGTTTCACCTTTATCAATTTCTTTGGTGCCAACTTACGCTCATTAGGGTGAAAGATGTTTTCCATTAATATTACACAGGTAGATAACCTATTTTAGAATAAAATAATCATTATCTTTAATATATAATAATTATTATCTTGACATAAGTCCAGTTCAACTATTTTATTCTTTAACCAGCATAAGAGCCAAGGTTTTATTAACATTATTTTATTAATGTGTGGGCATAAAATCATTGACAAACTGTTTAAAAAAGCCTATTTTACTTAACAAGTTATCCACACTAAAACCAACGCAAAAAAGTGAATTTTGCGCACGCTTGTAAAAAATTACTATTATTAACACAATATATTTTTTGTAAACTCTGTTTTATAAGTAAAACTGGATCCCAACGAAACCAACTCGATGGATTTCGGCTGTTGTCGCTTGCACAGGTGGACAAGGTCTTCTTCGCGGCTTTGTCCCGACACTGCACAGGTGCGGGGCATCTGCCCTGGAGTGCACCGATGATAGGCATACCCCACGCTATAAACACCTGCTTCCGAAAAAGTCACCTGTATTTTGGGATATTTTACCGCGAAAGGGTCCCCTGTTATTATCAGGCCAAATTGTTACAGCATAAAGAAATATAAAGCCCTAAAATTAAAAACTAGAGGCATGCAGGCGCGGGTCCAGGATTTTCTTAAGTTAAAGAGCGCTGAAGATGCAAAAAATGAGTGCCGCAGGCGATTTTGGATCACGCCCAAATTTCGCCAGATCAATAGTTCAAAAAACGAAAAAAACAAAAAAATCTCTAAATATAGATTTATTATAAAATAAAGTTCAGTTCTCATTTCTTCTCGCAAACTTACCTATATATTATTATATTTTGTAAGATAAAATTAATTTATATTTATACCATTGATCGAAGGAGTTAATCTTTTAATCAACGCTTATAAAATATACATATAAAAGTACTAGACCATTCAGTTTGTCTTGAGCGATGTTAGACCCGAGGTACGTTTTTAAAATTCTCAACGTCGAGAAATTTCGCTCAGCAGTAGCTACAGAGACCGAAAGCGTAGAACCAATTTTTAAGGCAATATACTGCTGATTGAATTGAATGACAGTCTTTCAATCAACGATTATACACTGACCGGCACGAAAAACAGGCATCTTGTTGTTTTAACGAATTGTAAACCTCCATAACTTTTTTGTTTTTAAACCGATTATAATAGTATTTTAGGAATATTATAGGTCTAATATTTTTAGCCTATTCTTCAAAAAGATCCAGCTACCATAGTTTATAGAAGAAGAACATATATGTACCCACAACCCAAGCGGATGCTAATAGAACTGCATGATTAGTCAATGATAGTCATGCCGAAGGAGTGAAGGAGTTTCAATGTTCAGACTCTCGTAAGTTTTTCATTTCGTCCTTTGCTATTTAATACCATATGTGTTATACTTAGGTGTATGCTCCTTATTTGCCTATATTAGTATCTAAGATAGCCTATGTCATCCATTCAATAATCAAAATCAAGTATTACTGTAAATATCTTAGTTGCAATAGTGCATTTACGCCTTCATCTGACCTAACCCTAATTGTGTCAATAAGCATTTCTATACATTTCGCCTTACCGATGTGATGAAAGACTAAAAGGGTGGAAGAATAATTGTAATATTAATCCTGACAGTGCAAAAACTTTAGGATTTGTGAAGATCGTTTCGATTAATGTAAATTTAAGAAGCCAATTTTAAAAAGGCTTAATCGGAATGCCGTTCAAAGCTGTAACTGAGCTTTTGCCTTCTGATGTTTTAGGATCACTTCATCCGCATTCCGTAGAGCCTGGCAATTCAAATTTTTTTACCAGTAGTTCAAAACATTCCGTTTAGTACTCTAAACTTATCCACTATAAACGCAGTTTGATCAGTTCTTGTGCACTTCCTCCAAATTTTGACATTACTGATCCCGATATTCCAGAATTTCTTAATTCAAGTACCTCCCAGCCCGCAGGAGCACGTCAAAATGACGTCATATTCTGGTGACTTATTACCATTTATGACGTGACTATATGACGATAATATGACGTGAAAATGACCTCCTAATGTCACAGACCGATGACGTCAATATCTCACGTCATTTTCACGTTTTTAAATGACGTGACTTTCGCGTCTTAAAATATTTTGTATTTACCAGTAATCCACTTATGTTAGTGGAGTTTTAGAGACGAAATCTCTAATTTTTAGTGTATTTGTGCTTAATTTTCTAGTAAAATTTATCTTTTGTTTATTTTTACATATCCTTATCGCCATGCTGGATTTATGAACTACGTTAAACTTTATCACTTTATGCACTTTAATGCTATTTTTGAGGGTAAACTTTATTGGCAATTGAACTGAATATTGAAATTTTAAGAAGTTGGCCAAGAACTTCTTAAAGTCATCTAAAATGTGCCGTTATTATGGGTACTCTTAGGTGGTAAATCCACCTAAAATACCCATCAAGTTAACCTAAAAATGGTCTTTAAAGTGAATAAAGTGAATAAAGTGATAAAGTTTAAAATAATTTATAAATCCAGCATGGCGATAAGGACATGCAAAAATAAACAAAAGAAGAGTAAAATTTTTACTAGAAGATTAAGCACAAATACACTAAAAATTAGAGATTTCGTCTATAAAACTACACTAACATAAGTACAATACTAGTAATCAAGAAATCCTTTGTCATGCAGCAGCAATACCCTGCAATTAATAGTAGGTCCTTACCTTTGCTTTGGCTTCGTTGGTTGAAGTATGTACTGCTT
Source organism: Polydrusus tereticollis (assembly GCA_963920685.1). Lineage (NCBI taxonomy): Eukaryota > Metazoa > Arthropoda > Insecta > Coleoptera > Curculionidae > Polydrusus > Polydrusus tereticollis. Next base: position 94,218,823 of record OY987333.1, read on the forward strand.
TGGTCTCGTTGGTTGAAGTATGTACTACACTACCACTATTCAACGTACAAGCACAACACTACCCAGACCTTCTTATGAAAAAAATGGCGTCACCGTCATAGAAAAAAGCTTAAATACGGATTTGCCGTTTACTGCTCGAGCCGCGAGCCTACGTTCGTCCGCAAGGTTGCCGTCAGATTTTAACACAAAATTACTGGTAAAACTTTTCTGTATTCCTGGCAAACATAAAATAGCATTTTTACTACACTAATAACAAAGTCAGCACAGTGTAAATTTATTATTGTTTTTGCTTTTACCTTACCGACTGATTATTATTATTAAAAAAAAAAAAACTATGAGACATGATCCATGACGTGGATAGGAGTTCCGGGAGTTAATAAACTGGCAACCCTGCTCATCCTCGTTGCAGATGGCAAGATGGGCTGCGCGCGCAGGCACTTGACGGTTATGAGGCGATTATTCTTTTTTTTTGCGTCAGCAGAGAGAATGTCGTGTAAGTTATTATAGTTTTTGGGTAGAAATAATAAAAAATATATCACACCAGATATCACCAAGTAAAGTCGACAATATAACGTCAATTAAATGACGTCAGAAATTCCGCAATTAACTGACGTCAAAATGTCGTCGATTCTTGGTCGACTGGCGTCTATTGACCAATAGTCACCAGATACTGACGTCATCTTGACGTGCTTCTGCGGACTGGGCTACTGGAGTAGGCAGTTATAGTCAATTTGGAAAATATTATTTTCGCCTCGAACAAGGCAGGCCCAGGTTTTTAGGTAAATGTGGGGTTAGTAAAAAAGACAACAACCAAACAATGTTTTAAGATCAGTAGTCTCGTCTCGCCATTCTATATTTTATTGACTTTTTTTCACTGTTTTAAGTTTTTCAGTATTTAATTTAAATATTATGTTTTGTTCAGTCTGTTAGTCATTTCGGTACTAATCATAAACGTTCTTTTCTGTTGCATAAACCAAAATACTGTGTGATAATTTTTGAGAGGCAATATATTTGACCTGTACCTGCCTAATACATTTTGCACCTAGCTGCGATATATTATACCTGAAGGCAACATTTTACATCTGACCAAGATATTTTTCACTTGTATTGACTCTTTTAAGTAGGTACCTGGACAGTTAAATCTGTGTTTGTGTCAATTTTTTTTAGTTTATCTTCTTTAATGAAGCTTAACTCTGGTTTACTGGAAGAAGGAAATATTTAATGTCGCAATGGAAAGGAGTGGGCGACTTAGGTCACACTAGGATAGCTCCGAAGGTGGAAAGGCAAATCCCAATACTTTCCTTTAGAGCAATGCTAGTTTAGAGAGTGCTGAGGCTGAACAAGAAGTTCACTCTCATGATCCCTAGTAGGGAGCCGTGGGAGGAAGAGCATGATGATGCTCTGTCATGCTACAGCAATGGGTCGCGCATGGCTGGAACTGAATCATCACGGGCAGGAGTATACTTGGAAAACATCAATATAAGAAGAAGCTACCCACTGGGAAGGTTCGCGACGGTTTTCCAAGCAGAGGTATATACCATCCTCTCGGTGGCAAGTATGAGGGAGGTCATGGACCGTCAAAAGCGGACTATATATATATCTGCTCTGATAGCTAGGCGGCCCTAAAGGCAGTCTGTCAGCCCAGGAACAGTTCGATCTTGGTTCGCTCGCAAAACAGAAACACGTATTTTTGGTCTGGGTCCCTGGGCATTGCGGAGTGCATGGCAACGAGAAGGTCGACGAATTCGCCAGACTTGGAGCCGGAGTTCCCTATCTAGGACCCGAACCGTCAATAGGTATATCAAAACAGCAGGTAGGGATGGGGGAATGGGCCTCCAACCTCTCCAAGGAGAAGTGGCGGCAGACGCCAGGCTGTAGACAAGCCAAAGATTTCATAACTTGGCCTGATAGAATGGATTCTTAACAGGAGTAGGCGTGCCCTGAATCCTCTGGTAGTACTTCTAACAGAACAATGCGAGTTGAGGAAGCACATTCATACGATGGGTGTGGAGGAGGACTACTACTACTACTACTACTACTACTACTACTACTACTACTACTACTACTACTACTACTACTACTACTACTACTACTACTTTTTACCCCTAAAAAAAAAAAAAAAAAAAAAAACTACTACTACTACTACTACTACTACTACTACTACTACTAATGTCGCAATAGTTTTCTATTTGTCAATTTATATTATTTTTCTTCTACCAACTAACCTGAACTAAGCTCAAGAGAAGAGCAAGGGAGAAGGTAAGATTCTTATGTAAATGGGTCAAAACTGACGAGCAATTTTGATAGTAGTATATTATAGTGATCGTCGCCACCCAACCCAATGAGAGTGTGGCCACACTCTCACATAGTTACCTAGTCCTACACGATTGAGAGTGCCGCCACACAAACCTGTATAAATTTAATTACTTCATTTACATCTTCCTACACGATTGAGAGTGCCGCCACACAAACCTGTATAAATTTAATTACTTCATTTACATCTTCCTACACGATTGAGAGTGCCGCCACACAAACTTGTATAGATCTAATTTTTTCATTTACATCTTCCTACACGATTGAGAGTGCCGCCACACAAACCAAGGGGCTTCCTAACACCACATTAACAGTAAAAAAACAGTAAAAAGCAGTAAAAATACAGTATCTAAAGAAATACAGTGGGAAAACAGAGAGAAGTATACGCATAAAGTGTGGAAGGGATTTTGTAATAAAACAAGACTTGTCCAACGGTAACATTTAGTTCTTTCTAATAATGAATTCTTCTAGTATCACAAGTAGTGAGTTAAACCAACATGTTAAGAAATTACACAAGTCATTTTGTGAGAAGGTTAGTGAGCAACAGTATTTTGCTATGAATAGTAGACCACGATGGTGTCACTTTTATCAAGAGCAAGCGGAATATTATGGAAGAGGTGCGGAAGCATGTGTACAATATTTTGAAACGTTCAACTTGTTGGATCTGGTATGCAAGCTCAACAGCCATGGTTTCTTCACGGAACTAATAAGCTTGAAGGACTATGTTACTGATCCTTCAGTATTGAATACGGTCCTAATGATTGAGGAAGAACTTACAGAGGAGCCTCTAAACATGTCGTCTTAATACATTAATTGTAATGTAGGTAGATTTAAAAAAAAAATAAAACAATTAATAAACTCAATGTTCTTTTATTTACTTACAATTTTTTCTAAGCTTAATGCAAATAGGATTAAAAAATAAAACAGTAACGATACTCAATGTTCTTTTATTTACTTATAATTTCTTCTAAGCTTAATGCAAATAGGATTGAAAAAATAAAACAGTAACGATACTCAATGTTTTTTTTATTTAAAACCAAAACTTCCTTTCACTTCTTGTTAGTTCTCTTCAGTAATGTCAGCTTCCAGTATCGACATAGAGATCGTCAATAGGGAATTAAGTAGTCATGTTCAACAATTACATGCTGACTTTCGCAAGAAGGTTCTGGCTGAATATAAGTCTGCTTTGTATAGTAAACCACAATGGATGGGTTCCCATCAAGATTTAGCTAAATATTATGGAAGTGGTGCAGAGGCATGCGTACAGTATCTTAAAACTTTTGACATAATGGAGCTGGTGAACAAATTTAACAACAGTTCGTTTTATGAAGAACTACTTAGCTTAAAAGACTATGTTATCGATCCAATCGTATTAAAGGCGATCAAAGAGATTCATGAAAAGAGGATTGGACATATGTTTCTTTAATAACTTGTAATAATAACTATAATTAAGAAATAAACAAGTAAATAAAATTAATGTTCTTTTATTCATTCATAAAAAACATAGCATACAGATAAAATACATTTGATAAGGCACAAACACAAGGTGACCTTGAATGATAAATACACTTTGGTGTTGATTGAGGCAAGGCTGGTTCTTCATCTAGTTCAATAAGTGGTTTTGACACATATTTTCTTAGAAACTCGGCCTTTTCTGTTCCTTTAACGTAAACAAATTGAACGTTTTCAGTAATTTTCTTAACTATCTCGTCAAAACAATGGATAGGGGTAGATCCTAGGTTCCAGTTTATACAATGATGATTTTTCATTAACCAGTTCGCTTGCTTGTATCGTTTTTGGGAAAGTGAATTTAGTTCAAAAGGTTGTTTGAAAATATAGTGACTTGTCTTCTCTCCATCAAAAGTGGCTAATTCCTTGGGTATAAATTTATTATTGTTGTCCACAAACCCTTGCACATCCATCACAACTCTTGAACACATATTATCTAATTTTTAAAACACTGAATTTTTTAAACATGGAACACTTTTTGGAATACTCTTCAATTTGCTTTTTAAGAACGCTCAACTTGTAAATAAAAGTGTGTAGTCGTTCAGAATACTCTTCTAGTGACATGTTCACAACTGTAGAATTTATAAGGATGGTAATTAAATATATTCTTACGTGTTACTAAGTATGGTGGGAGGCTTAAAGTTGTTTTACTATTTTTGTTAGTGGATTGTAGCTAAATATTTTATCATGAATAATGAGACAATAGGCAGCCGTTTTAGCGGCAATTTTTTCTTTGGTTTCAAATTCAATCCTCATAGTAACTGGACCACTTTGTAACAGATCTCTTTGATGTGAACAATTAATGTACGTAATAGGGGCATTGCTCTTAAATTCGGCAGGAGAAAAAATTGGTTCAACTGGGGAGTTATAATATACATGACGAAAATCCGAAAACATTTCATACAGGGTCGCGAATTTGTTGTTTGTGAAATCAAGTTGAAGGTCGTTATAAGGATATCTTTCAGAGTTTAAAAAAACGTTGATATTTCTCAACTCGCAGTGATCAAATTTACTCATATCCATTTTAATATTACCACGTCTATTCTTTTGGAAAGCGATTAAAACATGACGTGGTGTTTCAACCTTGGTAGAAGTTTTTACGGGCCAATTATGTCGCGTAGCTTCTATTAATTCAGGATATTCAACTAATTCCCAACTTCTGAAAGAAATTAGAATGTCACTGTTCCTATCGATAAGTTTCGTTAATGCTAATTATTGTGGAATAGCCACCGTAAGATGAGGAACTCGCCAGCAAAGTCTAGTTATTACAATTTTTGACGTTTCATTTTCCTCCCTAGTGCACAGTAACGCATTAACAGGATCATTACTTCTAACGAGTATTAGCTCTTGTTGAGAATTCAAGATAATTTTATTATAATCCTCGAAGAATCCTGAATACATCTTTAACGGAATACATAAAGATACGTTCCCTCTGGCATCAGTCATAATTTTGTCTGTGGGTTTTGCTTTGGGATACCAACCGGCATTTTCCAATTTAGCACTCTCGTTCTGATTAAACGATGTATAACCTTTTAGTGTAGAAGTGATGCCGAGATCTCTAACAGAGTCAATAGTAACGCCGTTCAAAAGATAACGCATTTCTTTAAACAAAAATGCAGGCGCATTGTTGATTAATACAGTGTTTGCTAACGGAGTACCATCCTCTTTAGTAACTTGTAATTCTAAATAAATTTCACTTTTGCAGGGTAATGGATATTTTCCTGTTTGTTGTAAAGCAATTCTAATTTCATCGTTCGGTCCTAGTTTTGTTGGATTAAAAGGTTCAAAGGAAAATACCTCCCAACTTAATATTGAATCATCGACAAGAACATTTTCCTTGACGTTCAGATACTCCATATTTTATTTAATTTTAAAACCTAAACTTATAAGAAACTGACGATTTAAGGATGTTAGTCTTTGAGAGTTTGGTTTATTACTGACAAAAGTACGATTGTTTTCTTTCTTATTAAGCTTTCCACTAAAGTGTTGTGGTTTTCTGTTATAAAGAATTACCATCGTTCATCTAGTTTTTTGAGATGTAGTCTTAGCGTTATGGTTTCTTCTCTAAAATTAACACTGTTCCCTTCTTGGTCCAATATTTTAATAACTATTTTATCTATAACCTTAGCAGTAACTGGGAAATATATAACGTTTTGGGGTGATTCTATAATTTTAAAACCAGGAGCCACGCTGGGGAAAAATTGATGTATTATGTGAACTGGATTACCATTTAAGTATGAACCTTCGGCGATACTACAGTCGATATTTATTGAGTTTACTTTAATTATTTCTGCAGGTCGTTCAGAAATATAAATTTGTCCCGAATCTAGTATTTGATGTTTAAATCCCAACAATGTACCTATAGAGCCGTCTCCAAAATTAATAGTTTCGGAGCATTTAATTACTGAACGCAACGTATTATTATTAGCATGAAGATAAAACGAAATTTTTTTTTCTTCTAATTTCTCTTGCAGTAATTTGTTGATATTATCAATTTCCTAACTTCCGGGTGGGATAGTAATAAATTCACCAGTTTCACCGTAGAAGAAACGATTATTACTCTCATCAATGTTGGGAATTGCATTAAATGTTTCAAAATTTACAAGTCCAATAACATAGTCGATATTTTCTTCTAGATATATGGGAGGGTGAAATTCAGTAGTTAAGATGGCCGAATTACCACTAATAACAAAGCTATAGGACATGTTCCTTTAATATTTCACAAATGAATAAATCTTTATTGGATTTCATGTGTTCTTATAAAGAAATATTAAACACAACTGTCCACAATTTGTAGTGTTAAAATCTTGAAACCTGTTATAATTATAATTTATAACATTTTTATTTTTATCGCTGAAGATATATGTAATTAATTCAGCGGGTGGTCGTAGATTACCATAGCTATCAAAGTAGGTTATTTGTTTTTCTTTTTTTATGTAGGCTGTCCAATGAGTCCCCTCACCGTTATAATCATCTAGATTAATAATACCACTTTCATTGTCTTTTATTTTTTTAGGAAGTTTATTTCTCATAAATATACCTCTAAACTTAGGAATTTGTAAAAATTTGATGTATTTAAGTAAATCATAATTAGTAAGAGTGTTTAGGGGTATATGTTTTAACAGTTTTTTGAATATGGCTTCAAATACAAACCGCATCCTGTTTTATATGGTTTTAAATACAGTCCGCTTCCTTTTTGTCCTATTGCTATAGACTCCATCGTTTGATTATGTCTTTTATCTTCTTCTAATTTTTGTTTGGCTGCTTTTGCGTCGTTGATGGCTTGTGCTACTCCTGCGGCGCCCCCTCCTAGAGCACCTAAAGCTGACAGGCCCGCAAATAATGGTATAAGTGGTAAAAATCCACCACTCTTTGGAATAGGTATTACTCTTCTTTTAGGTACTTGAACCTTACCACTTTTTTTAACTGATTTCATAGCTGCTTTAATACCCTCATGTAAACTTTTAAACTGTTTTCCTTTAATTCCCTTTCTCGCTTGAGCAATGGCTTGAGATAATGTTATTCCTCGCCCTTTTGTCTTTTTTCGCTTTAATCCCATACCAAACTTTCTTTTCACTTTCATAGCACCGCTAATACCTAACGCGGCCGCTTTTTCTCCAAAACCAGCGTCCTTAGCTCTGAACCGTGCTAAAGCTTTCTCAGAAAGAATTTTATCAGCAGTATGTCTGCTGCTTATATCTTTCGATTGTGAATATGCAATGTCGTGCTCTTTGCAAGCCTCGTCTAACAAGTTTATTCCCTTGTCACCTCTTGATAATCTCTTTTCTAATTTTGTCCCAGGTCCACAAAAATTATAACCAGGAAGGTGTAATTCAAAGGGTAATTTATTGATAAGAGTGTTTAGCAGACCAGATTCTCTTTGTTTGTCGTTCGACTTGTAAGTAACAGGTTTGTTGTATGATTGAAACATTATATAGTTAAAGTCTTAACATAGAATGATTAGTTTTACTTTGACAGTGAACTTAAGTACTTTTATATAATATGAGAGTTGAAAAACAACCATACTCTGTAATAATTAAGAATCATGATACATCAACAAATAAATTTAGAAAACACGGAAGACTGTTTGAAGGAAGTAGCAAAAGATGTTTAGTTATTGGTCCGTCAGGTTGTGGTAAAACAAACGTCGTAATTGGCTTAATTGACGATCCCAACGGTTTACGATTTGAAAATTTATATATTTATTCAAAATATTTGTATCAGCCCAAGTATGAATATTTAAGAACACTTTTTAAGCCAATGAAGGAAATTGGTTATTACGAATCCGAGGACGAAGAGAATATAATTGCACCCCAGGAAGTAATGCCAAACGCAATAATAATTTTTGACGACATAGTTTGTTGTAATCAGACAATTGTAAAGGATTACTTTTGTTTTGGAAGGCATAGAAATACTGATTGTTTCTACTTGTGTCAAACATATTCTTCTATTCCTAAGCAGCTAATTCGTGACAATGCAAATTTAATTGTTATTTTTCAACAAGACAATACAAATTTAAAACATGTTTATAATGATCACGTAAACGTTGATATGACCTTTAATCAGTTTAAAGAAATGTGCTTACTGTGTTGGCGAGAGAAATTTGGATTCATGGTAATAGATAAAGATTCCAGTATAAATTCAGGTAGATATCGAAAAGGTTTCTATTCCTACATTTACTTATAAAAACAGCATCACTAAACAAAAACAACTATTTCAAAATATACAGTCATGAATGAACAATTAGCAAGACAACTTGTTAAATCAAGGAAGGCAGTTAAAAAAAAATATCAAGCTTTAAAAAATGCGGAATTTGAGTCTCAGTCGAGGCTGGAAGAAACTTATAAACCAATAACACAACCTTTGCAAGAATTAATTTCAACCATTGGTTAAATTGAACCTGTTGTCATAAAAGACGAGGAACCGTCATTTACAAGATTTTATAAAACATCAACCCCCCAAAGGACAAAAAACGTAAGAAAAACTGGGAAAACGCCAGTTCTGCCAACAGAAATACCCTCCTTTTTTGATACTAGCGTCGCTTCAGTGAGTCATATCCCAACCATACAAGAAACGAGCGTTATAGCTGAAACAGAGCCATTATCTTCATCATCCGATTCAACGATAGGGAATCTTTCAGATCTATTGGAACAAACTAGACAAACAATCCAGACTTATGTTGGTACACCTGGGTATCAAGATTGGCTAAACGACTTTCACAACTTACCTCGTAAATACATTGATGAAGGTGTCAAGGATTTGGAACATACGTTTGATCACCATTATGGTATAGTTCATGATTTGGAAACTGAAAATTTTTTTTTGGGACTAACACAAGAACCTGTAGAAATTATCGGGAAAGATATAAAAGTAAAAGAGATTACCTATCAAGGCACCCCCGGTTTATATGAATTAATATTTAAAAAAGATCCAAAAGGTTACACTGCTAAAGACTTGGATAACTACATGGATATTCTAACCCGAACTAACGCTTATCGCAGAAATAATTTAAGCACCGAGCAAGTACAAGGGAATGGGTCGCGTAAATATGTAACAATAATTGGGCCATACTTACAAAAAAAAGGAATAACAAAAACAAGAGCTCTTAATCCTGCAGCCGAAAGGTTTATCTCAACATTCACAAGACGTAAGGCTCCATATAGAGTTCAAAGAACAACTACAGAAGGATCAGGTTTAACTCTAAAAGTTAATAAAAATAATACTGATTATGTATATTGGGATAATGTTAACGAGCTTGTTGACAGACTTCGTTTATTGGTGGCCTCAACGAATGCTGGCCATACCGGTCATAATAATGAAGCAATCTCAATCATTGAGGAGCTCAAGGAGGCAAACGTCATCATATAAGGGAATGTTACACCTGTTTCAGTACACTTACAAAATGACTATCGACAAATTTGGTCGCCACATTTCAAAACAGTTCAAAACAAATAGTATAGAAATTAAAGATCTCGTTAAAAAAGTTGAAAATGAAGTATCCAATAATATTTCAAAAAATTTAAATTATATTGAAAACAAGGTAGTTGAACACTTTAAATATGAATTGCAACAAAATCACTTGGGTACAGATTTGAATATGAATGTAAATCTTAATAAAATTATTCAAGATATTAAATTATTGGAAGAACTCGTTACAAGTGAAAATATCACTTTAAAAGCGGATATTGAACGAATTAATCGGGTAATGAACACACAAATTAAGGAAGTAGTATTTTTCAATGCAAAGGAAAAAATTAAAAGCTTTAGAGCAAATGTTGAAAATTTAAATACAACTAAAGCAGAAATAGTGGATAGTTTTCTTAATGGTCGACAAATTTATGAGGTGCCTTTATCAGAAAGGCGGATTGTAATTAGTATTAATTCTTTATTACAAAGCATTGTTAAGAAATTACATGAAGAAATAAATAAGATAGATGAAGGCATGGGTCAACTAGACCCTATACTTAATGCTACATCACTAAAATATTTAAACACTAAAATTAAAGATAATCTTGATGATGTAAGCAAAAATATTGACAAGATTGGGGAATATTTTAAAGAAGAGGATAAAGTAATTTTAAGTGAAAAGCTTAAAGAATGGGATAACACGTATAAAAGCTATTGGGATAGTTATTTTCTTAAAACATAATGTCTCTCGCTAAGGAAACAGTTGTCGACGAATTACATAAACCTGCTAGGAAAAATTACAAAAGGAGAAGAGTGGTCATTAGGGGCTTGACAGACTTGTGGCAGGCTGATTTGGTAGAAATGCTTCCCTATGCTAAATTAAACAGAGGATATCGATATATTTTGATAGTAATAAACACATTTTCAAAATATGTCTGGGCTCAGCCCCTTAAAAGTAAGCAAGGAAAAGAGGTTACTCGAGCTATGAAAACAATATTAGACCAAACCAGTAAGCCCACAAATTTACAAACTGATTTAGGCAAGGAGTTTTACAATAAAGATTTTCAACAGCTTATGAACGAGTTTAAAATCAATCATTACAGCAGTTTTTCTAACCTGAAAGCGAGTATAGTTGAACGTGTTAATCGAACTCTTAAAAATAGTATGTGGAAATATTTTAGTAATCAGGGCAGTTATAAATGGTATACCGCATTGTCAAGTATTATCGAAAAATATAATAATACCACTCATAGCACTACAGGTTATAAACCGGTTGAGGTTAGCCCAAGAAATGAAAAAACTATATTACTAAATTCTTTCACTTTTAAAAAAATAATCGATTTAAATAGAAAGTTTAATGTGAATGACTTTGTTAGAATTTCCAAGCAAAGAAAAGCGTTTGATAAGGGATATACCCCAAATTGGTCGACTGAAATTTTTCAAATAAGAAAAGTAAACCTGACAAACCCCACCACATATCTTCTGAAGGATCAGAAAAATCAAAATATCGAAGGAGGATTTTACCACGAGGAGCTACAGAAAGTGAAACATCCTGACGTGTACTTAGTTGAAAAAATATTGAGAAAGAAAGGAAGTATGGTGTTTGTTAAATGGCTAGGATTTGACAAATCACACAACTCATGGATTCCAAAAAAAGATATTTTGTAATAAATAGATTGAGAAATAAAACAATATTATTAATTAAATGTATTTTATTACTAATTAAATTTGAATCTATTAACATATATTAACATTCTATGTTTTACATTTAAAACATTAGCAAGTATAATTTCACATTGTTGAATTCGTCTTTTGAATCGCAGTTGGTCTAAATATTGTCTTTCAAAGTTATTTTTTCGAGCATTCCTATAGGCAAATAACCATACAACTAGCATATGAACTCTATTTCGATCTTCACAGAAACTCACTGTTTTCTTCATACTTTCTTTTTTGTCCATTTCTTGACAGCATCTTTTCCAACTCGTTCGGATACATTGTCGCAAATTCTAGCATGGTACATACATTTTCACTGTTTGGATTTTGAGTTGGATTTAAAACAGTATAAATATTTGTAAGCAAGCCGCCTGCATTTTTTATATTAGTTTTAAACACATTAAAATATTGTAAAAAGTCCTGTCTTTTAACGATTTCAATCCTGTAATTAATTATATCCATTAGTGTCCACAATTGATCCAGGGATTCACAAGCAAGACTCACATAGTATCCATTACTTTTTTTGATTTTGATTACTGGACGTTGCTGATACATTTCAAAGTAAATTGTAAAATCGCCAAATTTCAACGGAGTGGTATTATCACTAAACGAGTAAAAATAGCTGGTTAGAACGCCTTGATAGCTAAGCAAATTTTTCCACTCTTCTTCAGTCAGGAATATTTTGAACCCATTATGGCCCCCAATAACCACTTTCGGGGAAAAGTTCTCCAAGTTTAATCCAACACTTATAAATTTAGTTAAGGACTTGTTTAAGTAATACATTTTAGCATTTAAAATGTTTTCATTATATTTATTTTCGCCACTAACCTCACTTTTCTTGGTGACATATTCGTAACCCTGATTTAAATTAAATGTAGAATACATCTTATTTACTAAATTGTAATACCAGAATTACTTGTTATATATCGCTTCCCCACCAAGTTTTATTTAAAAGGTCAACAAATGTAAACTTTAGTAATAAGTAATTAAAACACTATACGATTGTTTTTTTTTCTTTAAAACATTTATTATATAGAAAAATAACTTGATATAAGATTATATAGTAAAAATAATAGAAAAGTTAAAACAATTGGTCTTAATATATTACAATCATTTTGTTGCATTGGTAACATTTTTGGTATTTTGTCTTTCATTTTCTGTTGCCACAAACACTCGATTAGATCACAATGTTTATTCAATTTATAATGTTCCTTAATAGGACAGTCTTCATATCTCCAATCAAATATTTCTACACCACAATAAAAACATTTGCAAACATCTTCAATCATTAAATAATAAAATCCACAGACTGCTAATATTTCAGGTGATAATTTTCCATTCCATTTTTTAAACGAAATTATTCGTTGGTCATAGCTGCTATAAAAATAGTTGTCAAAAGATTCTAAGCACATTATTAATTAAAACTGAAATATTTCACAGTCCCGTAAGCTCTTAATATACCTTCATAATTAATATACCTAAAGTGGAGGGGATTACCAATCTTCATGATCCCTAGACCATTCATACAAAGGAATATCCTGGTGACCCCATGCAAGACTATCAAAAGAGTTTGGCACCTTAAATCGTTTTGTGTCAGTTGAGCTTAGAGCCAATTTGTTTACCAGCTCTGTAAAAATATTATGTGACCGAGATCTAAACAAATACATGCTATAAAAAATCTTGGAGTTATTTTCAACAACATCCTTGTAATGTGTCAAATTTAACTGTTTATTAATGCTACTTTTTTTAATTCCTTTTGCTTTTTTAAGCAAAGTATTTTTAGTCTGAACGCAGTAAGCTTTCGCTCCTGTACCATAAAAGCTTTCAATGGGTTCACCAGCATATTCGTCTTTAAATTTACCTACTACAGATTTTGTTATGGGCATACCATGTATATTATTAGGTTTATAATTTGAAGTGTCAAATTTATCTATATGATTTTTAATATCCTCGTAAACATTTGCGGTTTCTATTTCTAAGATGAACGAGTCTGTATCTGTGTACAGCAATTTAACTTTCTCTTGATATAAAGGTTTTAAAAAGTCGTAAAAGAAACTATACATTATTGTTTTAGATATGTCCAAAATGGAGAATCCCGCGTACACGGGTTTATCATAGTTAATCATTATTTTTTGCATTTGAATAGCCGCTAAGTTTTCATTATATACGAACGAATCTTTAAAATATGGTTTTGCAATGAGATTCTCCGCCCCATCTTTTCTTTTATTTTTTGACCACTCTGTGACCAACCTAATGTCAGTTCTTTTTTCAACATTTTCCATTGTTTTTCCGTATATACTATTGTTAGCTAATTTATAAGTATTTCTTTCAAACTCGTTTTTAGATTCGTTTCTTAATTTTGTGTTCAAATCTATATATGTTTTTAGCCAAGGTGATTGTGTAAACTCTAAGACTCTGTGAATTTTAGTTAATTTTAATCCATTTTGAAGACATTGCTTTAATAACATGTAATGAACCACATATTTTTCCTTGTTTTCTAAATTTGGAGTTAGTTTTGCATATTTTGAATCTGGTGGTTTGTAACTTTCAGGACAAAAAGGAAACTCATTATGAAGATCGTGGAAGTCACCTGGATAAGTGAGGTCCACTTCTAAAACATATCCTTTATCAGATGTATCGGAAACGTTTACGACATTAAAGGTCTCAATTTGTTCTGGTGATAACCAAACAAAATATTTTTGTGGTAGGTATTGAGACATTGCATAACCATATAAATTTGTTGCATCGACATATAAGATATACTTATCGGGTTTAGATTGATCATAGTTTGAAATAAATTTATTATTTGCCTCGGATTTCCTACAAACACAGGTACTAACCCCTCCCCTTACACTATTTTTGAAAAAATTTAACATGTCAACATTTGTCAATAATTCTAATTCCGTCCCTGAGTGTAATAAAAAAGCAGAAAAACTGAAACTTGGAAAACTTACAAACCCCACAGGATCTAGCTTGTAGGTTTTAAGACATGTTTTTCTAAAATTTTGAAATATATCGGCCAAAAGTAATACATCAGATTTTAAATAGATATCGGAATATTCCCCTATGGACTTACATTGAAACAAGTTCCATACATCCTTTGCCCGAGCATACTCTTGATCGCTAATATGTGAATCAATTAAGTTATTATAAAACTGTTCTTTTTCGGGTAAGGTATCCTCGTCTAATTTTGCAAAATTATCGATGTAGTTATAAGGAAACACACCTTTTTGACGAATAAAATCAAATTTTTCCTTCTCCTTAAAATAGGTTGAAATTTCTAAGCACTGATCATCTTTTAAAGTTTCAGCTAGTTTTGATAAAGAATATGGTAGAAATTGAAAGGAGTCTATAAACCGAATGGCTAAAAATTTATTTTTTCTTTTACCACTTCGATTATCGATATATGAACCTATGTTAAGAAACTTTTCAAACGTAATATACTTTTCCTTATTTTGTGCAATTACCTTCAATCGCTCTTTGTTTTGACAGAGGTTTTTAATAAATAGGTGGGCATCGTAATTTTTTAGGTTATGTAAGATGACTGGAATAAAACTTGGTATCTTAAAATTTAAATTACACACAGAGTGTGCTGGTCCCCTATAAGTCCCTGTTAAATGACAATGATCAGCAACTTTTTCTTCAACCGATTGAATTTTTTTTTGACAAATGTGACACTTGTTTGTATAGTTATGTCGTAGTTTTTCCAATTCACTTAAAGGACGCATGGGTTTTTTATGTTGTAAATATTTGTTATAAATGTCACGAACATCTTTTTCTATCCAATTTATAAAAACGTTAGCAGAATCCTTACCCCGATAGAGTTGAAATTTTGAAGCCTTAGTATTAAAAGAACATTTAATATAGTAGGCGAAAGAGAAGGGAAAATGTTCAAATTGTTTCAGAGTGTAAGGTTGGTTGGCTTCTAGGTCATTGGGATTATTATTTAAAGGTTTAAGGATGCATTCGAAATCCGCGTAAATGACGAAGGGAAGTTCCATTTGCTTTTCAATATTTGTAAATTTTAAAACATTTCCAGGTACCATGTTCCCAAATGTATCTATTTTACTTTCTATGGTTGGTAAGTTAACTCGTATATGACCACAATCAGAAATATTATGTCTTGTTAATTCCTCATTAGTTTCGAAATATTGTAAACAACCGTCGCAAATATGCTTTTTCCCGTGATGTATTGATATTTGTTGAGAAACTAATCGAGACAAATCGGAAATTAAGCAGTAATGAAAATTCGCATCTTCATCACTGATTAACAATAAATTAATATGCGTATTTTGTTTAACCTTGGTATAATGTAAAGGTCCAACAACTTCGTGCTTAGACTTGAAATCAAATTTTAATTTCTCTAAACCATAAACATTAATCGATATATTATTTTGTAATTCAAATTTTGGGATGCTACTAATTTTTACTGGGGCTTCAATACCTGTGACGTCTAATACTGTTGTAAAGTGTGGATACGAACTTGTCTCAAACTCTAATCCTGTGGGGGGGTGTAAAGCTGCCACGATTGACCAGAAGAAACAAAAGTCGTCATTGTTCCTTAGGTTAATGACGGCTGCTTTCCTCTGAATATCTCTGGGTAGTTCAATATAGGCAGAAGCTCGGAGTGGATTATATTTGTTGATGTTAACTTCCAAATGTAAAATGTTTACCAAACTCCATCCTGTAAAAGAAAACTTTTGTAACTTTTTTTTTGAAAAATTTAACACGAACAAATAAATAAAGTTATATTAACAATATGTTAAATACCTGAATTTCTTTCGGCCATTTCATCAGCTTTGACATCTATTATTTTACTCATATCATCACTATAAAGGGTTAGGTCGGAAGTGTGACAGAGCACTTGAAATTTAGTGTTGAAAGACTTTACGCTATGAATTCCACTTATTGGACTTATACAGGGTGTTATGGAAATGACTTATTATTTTTTAACCCGTAAATATATAGGTCGAGACGAATTGGGGAAAAATTGCTATAAATGGCGCTCGAAGCTAGAAATTCGAGAAAAATGCCTTCAAAAATTTAGGTCCAAAACACCTACACGCCAATGACCCAAACAGCTGATTTGGGTAATTGTTTACTTTAGTGGAAATGTTGAATTTTTCGCTAAAATTTCGTATATAGGCTAATTAAGGGTAGCTGATCACAATTTTCCTTTTGCGTTTAGGCGGCAAATGCACTGGTTTTGAGAAAAAAAATGTTAAAGTTTTTCTAACTCACCGGTATGTTATTTTGCATGTAATCCTAAAATGTTGCTTATTTCCAATAAAATATTACTTGTCGGAGTCATAGTATACACTTCTGAGTTGAAATAAACGAAATATGCCACAAGGAAACTCTGAAAAACGGGATAACTTGTAAGCGAACAGAAAACTCTACGTTATCTGGAAAAAGACGGGGGCTCACTGACAGCTGGCCAAAAAAGCAGAAGCAAACTGCACCCATGTTGTCAGATTGTTAGTGTATTATAAATTGCCTATACTTGTCAATTCATTTTTATTAATTGAATGAATCCTATTGGCTCGAGCTAGCATATCATTCTCCTGGATGGAAGCCATTAATAATTACAAGAAAAAGAAGAACAATCTGGCAACGTGAGTGCAATGAATCTGAAAAGAGACGGTTCTACTTTGTCGGCGTATTAACAACGAATTTAATTAAATTTGTGCCTTTTTGCTAAAATGTTGCTCTTATTTTATGAACAGATGGTTTGGTGAAAGTTTTATCACATATTTTGAAGGGAAAACCATAAAATCTAGGAAATTGAAAGGAAAGAATACCCTAACCTGTAAGTGAAAAACTTTAACATTTTTTTCTCAAAACCAGTGCATTTGCCGTAAAAACGCAAAAGGAAAATTGTGATCAGCTACCCTCAATTAGTCTATATACGAAATTTTAGCACAAAATTCAACATTAATTGCACTAAACTAAACAATTACCATTCCAGCAGTTTGTCTTGTCAAAAACACATGTGTTCAGGGGCATTGAACTATCATGGAAGGCGCACATAGTCCGGTTTTAAGGTATTTTACAAAATTCAAAATACTTCCGATTTTAGAAAAAAAACTATCAAGTGTAACTCTAGACCACCTCAGGAGTGGCCCCTTAAAATATAATAAGTCATTTCCATAACACCCTGTATATAACCCAAATAGTTCCAAATTAGTTTTTATACAGTTATGTTTTTGAACCTCCAGTGCTAATAGATTACTTAGTTTTTGAAAAACATCTTCAAAAAACTGCTTGACGTTGATATGAACTCCCTCAGACTTGATTCTGTATGAGATTATTCTTTCTTTAAATGCTGATTTGATTTTTTCAATTCCATTTGAACCTATAGACACGATATTTTTATGTTCATTTGAGCGTAGATGACTTGTAAAGAACATTTTAGGAAACATCTTTTTACAATCGAAGCAGTATTTCGATGTTTGTTCTAGAAAAAAAAGGCACTGTGTTAAACAGAATTATCTCAGACATATTTAGTTTTTTTTTTATTATTAGTACAAATAAAATATTGGTCTTACCTGCTTTCTGTCTCTTTACATGTTTCATATCCATTAATTGCTGTTTGTTTCGGTTCATGCCACAGACCTGTCGCAAATGTCTTAGCAAACTATCTTTTCTGGTAAATGATTTGTTGCATGTTTTACACTCAAATGCCATTGTTTTTTCTTTTCTTACTTAAAGTTTGTGTTAAAAACCTGCTATACAATCTAGGAATAACCAGTGTTAATTAAGTGATATTTAACTAAAATTTACTTTTAATACTCAGAAAAATAGTGGGAGAAAAAAACTAGAATTATTATAGTATACAAATAATAAGCTCTTGAACGTTGTAATACTATGAAAAATTCTCTGCTATAATATTAACACATGTACCAAATACTTCATTAATTTTTACCCATTTCTGCTTCCCTCTAGTTGTTAAATTTTTTCCATGGTTTTCGTGAAAGTCATTTAAACAAAATTTTAAGCTCATTAAGGTAGCTTTGGTTCTGCGCTTGTTTCTTTGTTTGTATAATACAGATTTTTTAATGCCTAAATTAGTAAAACACTCTTCAGTTTGTGTTCCCACGTTCAAGAGTTTATTATTTGTTTGTGTTGAAATAGAATCGAATTGTTTAGGAAAATTATTCGGTACGATAGGAACTAATGATGCTTCCTTATCTATACCTTCTAGTTCTTGTATAATTTGATTAATTTTATGGGTGAAACTCAAGTCTTCCTTAAAAATATCTTCAGAGTCAAACAATGGAGATAAAGAACTAAAGTCTTTGTCTCTAGATTTATTATTATTATTATTACTAACCTCGCTTGCTGGAATTATTATATTGTCTAGTATATTAACAACTGGTTTAACTAAACTGCTACAGGAGGAACTCATTACACATACGTTTAAGTAAAGACATTCGAGCGAAACTGAGTATTTATAGTACCTCGCATAACTCTAAGCCTGCATAATTCGAAAAAAGTAAAAAAGTTGTGGTTAAAAGTGCATGATGAAACACATCCTAAACTAATTACATCAGCTCACGTTTTCTCACAACAAAGCCAAGCCTGCATAATTCGAAAAGTAAAAGTTGTCGTTAAAATTATGCATGATAAAACATTTAACCCTTTCAGTATATTTGTCCCTACAGGGGGCCAAGACTTTTAGGTACTCTGAAGTATCACAATATTTTTATTTAAAAAAGGACGTCGGGCGGTCCAATATCAAAAATTATAGATTAGTCATAATACAGGGGGGTACAAAGTTAACAACACAATATTTTATTTAAAAAAGGACGTCGGGCGGTCCAATATCAAAAATTAGAGATTAGTCGTAATACAGGGGGGTACAAAATTAACAAAATTATTTTATCATTAAGGTTAAAGCCTTACAATTTAAGGATGTTAAAAATTTTAAACTGAAGTTTTAAAAAAGTTGTTCAAGTAAGTTAAACGTCATTATCGTGCGCCCCCGAGGAAGAACATATTTACTTAATGTCTAATTTTTTTTCTCCGCCCGGGTTACTGAGAGAATAACAATAAGATAAAGTGATAAGTGATAAATAGACATAAGGGTATACTAGATAATGTTATATATTATATACCGTATAGAGCTATCACCTCACCGGACAAGCAAACGCTTTGGTGAATTGATAAAGCTTCTTCTCTAGAAATTCTACTCCAAAAGAATACATAGACATTACTACATTATATTTATTTACCATTTTTTTTTAAACACGATATTTTTTTTTTTAATTTTGTAAAGATTGTGGAAATAAATATTTTTGAATTTGAATTTGAATTTGAATTTGAATAACTTACATCATCTCACGTGTTCTCAAGGTAAAAGTTGGTGTTGAACTTCTAGGTTTACTATATTCGACATGACTGATGCAATATAAAATTTACTAACGTAAGAATAATAAGAAAACCGTTTGAAGCAAAATTTGTTTTTATTCGAGTTGTTATTATTAGCGAGCATATAAAAAGCTCCGTTTTCAATGTTAAAAGCAGTTCAAGAATTTGATCTAACAATGAGCTCTGTCCTGCCATCAACTGCTCCTATGGACCTGTTTTGGGACCCGCCAACAGCCTCGGTTCCTGTGGATTTGTCCTGGGACGACCCGCCAACAGCATCTGTTCCTGTGGATCTGTCCTGGGACGACCCGCCAACAGCCTCTGTTCCTGTGGATCTCTCCTGGGACGACCCGCCAACAGCCTCGGTTCCTGTGGCTCTGTCCTGGGACGACCCGCCAACACCCTCTGTTCCTGTGGACCCGCCATCAGTCTCTGTTCTTGTGGACCTGTCCTGGGACGACCCGCCATCAGCCTCGGTTCCTGTGGACCTGTACTGGGACCCACCAGTTATTAACGACGTTCCTGTGGACCTGTCCTGGGATCTGGAGCCAGGAAACACCTATAATGCGTTAAATTATGTGTTAACACATAATATTCTAAGGCAGGTCCCGCCAAAACAGTCAAAGTCAGCCAGGAAGGCCTTTCGAAAAGCTGAAAGATATCGGTTGGCCTTCTTGGTTGAACGAAAATAATTTGAGCTGTTCCTGTTGATGTGTTAACATATAATATAATGAGGCAGGTTCACCAAAGATGTTAAAAGATCTTTTAGAATTCACAAAAAAAAAACTTTATTTTTTCATTCAATTGTTTTATTTTTCCACTAGGTATGATGTAATATAGATTACTCTTTCTTAGGCATATGATTTCTAATTAATGAAATATTATCTTTTAAGCCTAAGATCCTAAATTCTAACAATAACTTATACAAATTTTTAGATTTTAAAAATTCTTTACAAGCTTCGGCTCCTTTTTGACACAAATCAGCATGCTCTGTTTGTTCGATATACAATATACAAGTCCATATCTTGGGCTTCGGTATCGTTACCCGTTCTGGCATAGAAACGGGAATATGCTTCGGATATGAGAAAATCTTCACACATCTCAGTAATTAAGGTCTTCATACTTAGGTATAAGCGTTGTCTAGGTTTGTTGTCTTGCATTAACATTCAAATCTAGGCTCTCTTATAGTTATCCTACTTTACTTAAGTGGGGTTAAAGTTAGGAAGAAATAATCTCGTAAAATTATATAATTAGATTTATTTATACAAGTTTGTGTGGCGGCACTCTCAATCGTGTAGGAAGATGTAAATGAAAAAATTAGATCTATACAAGTTTGTGTGGCGGCACTCTCAATCGTGTAGGAAGATGTAAATGAAGTAATTAAATTTATACAGGTTTGTGTGGCGGCACTCTCAATCGTGTAGGAAGATGTGAATGAAGTAATTAAATTTATGCAAGTTTGTGTGGCGGCACTCTCAATCGTGTAGGACTAGGTAACTATGTGAGAGTGTGGCCACACTCTCATTGGGTTGGGTGGCGACGATCACTATAATATACTACTTTTGATTAAATTTCTTGATTGAATTTACTTGAACCTGAACTAAGAAAGTATGCAAAACGTTAACAGCCAATTGCTATTTTGTATTAATAGTCGGTAGCGTAACTAGGTTTGAGATGAAGTGCTGGAGGCAAACGCTTTTTTTGGAGCAACGCCCAAATGTCAAGAATCCACCTATTTGCCGCTTTCTTAGGCCTCAAGCAAGCCCGGGTCCATGAAACACTTGGTATTTAACCATTGTAGTTACGTCACTGTTATTAGTTACAGTTTTGGTTTATTTTATAGAGAACATTTTTTATTTGTAGCTATAAAATATTTCTATTGTTTTGATATCAATTTTTGTCAGCTGTTCTTTAAACAAATATAACATACTAATTAGGAAAATAATTCCTAGCCATCTGATTTAAAACCTTATACTATAAGGCCGTATTTGTATTTTAGCGCTAACTGTGTTAGCCAAATACGGCCTTATAGTATAAGGTTTTAAATCAGATGGCTAGGAATTATTTTCCTAATTAGTATGTTATATTTATCTACTCCATCTGACAAGTAAAGGATTTTTTAAAGATTTTTAGTTTAAACAAATATTTTTTTTTTCATAAGCGTTGTTTGTTATTTACATCGGCATTCATAAATAAGAACAACATTTGGTATTTAATGACATTTATTGCTTTTTTTGGTATAATTTCATATAAAATACATTCATGTATTCATTACCTTCTGGAATTTAGTGAATACATGGTATTTTACAGTGAATTAACTCAAAAAGCAATAAAACGTCTTTTAAAAACTCAAATATTGTTTCAATAGTAAACCAGTAGTTTAAAAACGAGCCTTTTGAACTAGCCGCCATAAATTTACTACCGCAGCGCCCGGGGTGGCCTAATGGCCAACTTCGATCTTCGTTTCGCTGGTTTTCTACGTAGTTTGCATTTCTAACCTCTTATCTGTTTTTTATTTTTATGACTATGACATGGATCATAACTCATAACCTTAAGTCTTCGTTGATGGCTCAGTCGTCGACTCGAGCCTCAAGGGTCGCAGGGTTTGTCCAGCTTGTCGCAATAAAATTATTTAACAGTAAACGTCAAAAAAGTTAACAAATGAAAATTAAAATATGAGCTGTCCCAACTACTTTTTATTCAATTTTCTTACTTTGATAACACTTGGTTTGCATCGACGGCTATTTCCGCCAATAACTAGAAGACGACAGATACGATAAAAATATTGGAGATTAGAAAGAATGAGAAAAGAAAGGGGAGCCAAAATATGATATCAGAGTATGTATACAGGGTATCCCAAAAAAAAGTTCAGGAGAGTGTTGTAGCGCAAAAAATGTTACACTCTGTATACTGCCTCTGAAAATTTAGGCATTTATTGTAAATATTCCGAAAACTAATATGTCGTGTACCAAATTTGAAATAATTATCTCGGGAAATATGGGAGAAAAACTAAGAAATTTAAAGTTTTGACACCCTGTTGTAGCAATTTTAAAATTGCCACTATATATTTTGTGGGGAAGGTAGACTGCCTTGGATTTATATAGATATGTTTCCACAAAGTGCATTCCTTTTTATTTACTGTTAAAAATTGTTCATTAGGTTGTATTATCTTTGGTTGCATAACGTTAGCCAAAATATGGGTCGAACGAAATACTTTTGCTGTTCTGTGGGTTGATGGCGCTAGCCACCGCCGCGTAAAGTTGAATCACGTATCTGCGTTTCTGGTTCCCGTAAAAGCGCAGAACGCCCATTTGTACTTTTGGCAACTTTGTGTGTAAACAAAGTTGTTTGGAATTATTTGATTTATTTCCTTATGTAATTTAGGTTCTGGTAAAAGCCCAGACTCTTGTTCGTTCTGATCGTTTGGATCCTTTATGGCGTGTCTCTGTTCTCTTCTTCTTCTTATTTTCCTTTGTTGGGGTTTATGTTCAGTTGGCAACATTAAGTCAGCCGATTTTGTTGGAAGAGAAGGGGAGGGTCTTCAGAGTTCTCGTGGCCTTTAATTTCACTTTCTGAAAATCCTTCAGCCAAGAAGGTACAGCCAGCCGCCATTAGGCCATTTATTTCTGGCAAAAGGCCACGAGGTCCCAACCCCCTTTTAGAGGTAAGCTATTTTCTTTTCTTTTGTTTCTCGATCATCGTTTTGTGGGTATTTAGTGGGTAATTTTCCTTTTTATTATTTTTAGGGGTTTTGTTGGTTTTCGGCCGATTTAGCCGTTTTGCTGCCGTTCGGCATTTACGTAGCTTCAACCGAAACCACATGGAATTTTAAGGCCCACATAGCAGTCTAACAGCTTTGGTTTTAGTCGTCCTGCGATAGATCGATTCCGCCTGGCCAATGTGGGCCTCCTGATTGATTGACGTAGCTGCATAGCAGTATTCATCGTGGACTCTCAGGACAGTATGAAGTGACCTGGATAAGTCGTTATAATTAAATTAATTTTTATCATTCGCAAAGGTTCAGCACATTTAAGCATTTCACTTTCATTACCTTTTTATTGACGCTAACAAAAATTAAACTAATCATGTAAAGCTATCTAGGCAAGAGATAACACTTTTTAACCATACACTAGTAAAAGATTTCCAAGGTTCTAGAATCTTCCCTGAGGTTATACCTAATGTTTAATTTGAATCCTTGCGCCCGGAAAGGCTGTTTTTTCTTTTTTAATAATAACTCTGTAATTAGAATAGTACAGGTCAATGCAAAATTTTAATTTTCCTTTAAGATTTAAAACTATCAACCCCTTTTGTTACCGAGTAACCTTTTAGTATTTAATAGAAAAAAAAAACTTTATTATTTGTGTGGGAAAACTTTGGTTTTATGTATTGCATTTCCAATAGAACTGATATACGGTATGTTTTTCCTGATTTGGACTTTTGTCAAACCAGGTGGCGCTCAAGGCAACCAAAGACGAAGGGAAGGTGTAAGTATATGGACCACGACCTAGTGCCTCCACAAAAAGAGCTACCGTGCAAATAGTGACAGCCTGTTGTCCATGACAAAAGGTTGCCATTGTCATACTGTATATCAAAAATGAACCTTTTTTTGACCGCATGTTTAGGAGTATTTTTTCCATTTTGACGAGCACTATCACTCCCTTAAATATCTACGTAACATTTATTAACACCCTGTATACATTGAAAGGTCGTAAATTGAAGCAGGTATTTTTGAATGAGCTGTAAATAGGGTACTTATATTTTCAGTAATTGTATAAAATACTCGTTTAGTGGGTTTTGTCTCCGGAATTGTGACTAACAAGTTTCCTTTGTCTTGAATATAATTTATAGGCATTTCGCTCAGCTCACTTCGCCTACAAGAACCAGCCAATCCAATTATCAAACACACCTATAGAAAGATCACAGTATAATTAATATTAAAACAATTACCGAACTCTCAAAATATTACGATTTATCACCTACCTTTCACATCAAATATGTCATTTGAAGCTTATATACTTACAACATCCCTCATAGTATTCTTTTTCTAAAAGCAATTAGTTTTAAACGCTGATATCGATGTTATTTTTGAACATATAATTGATGTGCATTTTGACATTGAGTAGATAACCTAGTTTAGGACCATAACGTTGATGGATTAAAATTATCGCCTTTTCTAAAAAAAATGCAAGAGATACTTTCCCTTTCTTAAATTTTTATTCTTATTGCATGATTCCATAAATATATCATAGTGTTTCAAAGGCCCGCCTGGATTTTTCTGAAATATGTCGCTGCATTTGCGACTTCTTAAATTTCAATTGGATTTAGCAACAGCAAGAGCTTCGTCTTTTGTTTTATGGGTAAATAACTCAAAAACGCAAATTAAAACTCTGTCACTCCAGTAGGCTGCATGAATCTCTCTACAAAAGCGGCCGTGAAGTTAAAAAATTGTTTAGACTTCATTGTTATGATTATGTCAGTCGCCTAAAGCAATATTTTCCCCCTTTTAAGGGAAGGTTTAGTTTTGGTTGATTATAGGAGCGAAACTTAGGGGGGGGGGGGGAGGCGCCTAAATAAACTTGGTTGAAATTTAATACCCCATGCAAAAATTAAAAAAAAAGCCTGAAGTGTTGCGACAGGGCCGCAAGACCTTTTCTAACCCGTGTTCAAGGGCCCTAAATATCCCTAAATATAAATGTCACCTTTTTTCGATTTGTCTGTGCAAGCTGGCCGGGTCAAGTGTCCCTTTGACTAAGGGAGGCTAACCTCCGGGGATTTAAACAGCCCTACGCAAAAGATTTGCGAATGCGCTGCAACATTTACGGAGAACTCAATGCCAAATTAGAATCCCTACCCTTCTCAAACTACCTACTACTTGAAAAACCACCCCTTTTTTGTGCGGGTCTCATGGCCACGCTGTTAAGGCGGCCATTTCGGACCCACCAGGACTAGTGTAGTACGGGTTCGATCCCCGGGCCTGGCGATGCAGTCCGACGCTATGCAAAATAAGGGAAGCGTGAAAAATGTAGCAGTTCCTCCTCACTTCCCAGCGGGTTGCGGGATATCAAAACATTATCTTTAAATTGGATCAATGTTCTTAACTTTTATTTATAATTGTGTTGCTTTTAAGCTGTCTTGACTCGGATTTTAATTTTTACTTCTAAAATGATTATTTTGATTTTTTCTGTTTTATTTTTCATATGAGCTCTGAATTGTTATAACATTGTTTCTTGAATTTTGAATATAAATGGTGAAATGTGCAGTCCGTGGAATTTAGTAGTTCATCTTTGATCATTACGGACAGGCCCGTATCCAGAAATTCGTTTGGGGGGGGGGGGGGCTCAAGGTCGAAAATCATTCAAAAATGTGAACTTATTTTAATTAATTCAGAGCAAAGTGAACCAAGCATTTATTATTTTCAAATTTCGGGATTTCGGGAAGGGCCCGGGCCCCCTGCCCCCCCCCCCCCTGGATACGTGCTTGATTACGGAGGCTGCCAATTACGAGGATCTGAATAACAGCGTTGAAAATTCTATTCTCTGATGAGACTACCATTTTATTCAAATGGAATGATTAATAGACTTAACTATCGATTCTGGACATCAGTGGTGCAACCAGAAAATAAGTTCGGGGGGGGGGGATAGCGCCTCCGACGAAAAATTTTTGGGTGCCACGCCCTTTTTTCAATGATGGTGCTTGGTTTTTAAAGAAGAAAAATAAAAAACACAACAGAGAATCATAAAAACAGCCAGGCTCGTTTCAATTTTTGTGCAACTTCACCTATCTTAGATTGATGAGTTAACATTTCTTGTAAACAGGTAGTTAGACGACCCGAGCTACACTCGCTTTACATATATTACAGGACCATATTTCTTTGACCAAAATCTTACTGCTGCATGAGCGTTACTTAGATTTCCCCTCATTTTATTTAATACCTGCATTAGCAGTTATTTTTCCTAACGAGGATGATCCAGATATTCCCCATAAAAGAATATGAGTAGAGGATTAATACACTTTCATTGTCACCCCCCACTCCTCTGACGTCACATGACCTTGAACGCAGGTGTTCAATGATGTCACATGACCTTGACCTTGAACGCAGGTGTTGGTATCACCTTGACCTTGACCTTGAACGCAGGTGTTGGTATCACCTTGACCTTGAAAATTTACGTTATATGACCTTGACCTTGAACGCAGGTGTTGGTATCACCTTGACCTTGAAAATGTACCTTGAAGTTTTATGACCTTGATGTTGCATGACCTTGAAAGACCTGTTGTCAATGTTAATTTTTAATGGTGTGACCTTGGCCGCTAGGTATATATGTGGGTAGGAGGTGTCACATTTTAGTATTGAACAGAATATTCAGCAAGACTTTTTCAAAATAATTAGTTAAACGGACATGGAGTATGTGTGTGAAGATTGTAGTGAGACATTTAGTCGTAGTTACAGTATGTTACGACACAGAAGAGAGTCTTGCATGTTTCGATTTGTTAACGCAGAGTCTGCAAAGCGACGGAGAGTCGATGTGGCTACACCAACACCCCAGATGCGAACATGTGTAACTTGTAATATAGCTGTTCCACATAATCAATTGGGTGCTCATCAAAGAACGCTCCAACATCGAAATAATTCCTGTTTGCCATTGTCACAAGGTGTTCAAATTGTGCAAACGGCTTTTAAGAAGAGGATTGCAACATATCGAGTAAGCAGTGAAAATTTCCATATAGACTTCACCATATTTTTTGAAGAAATTAAAGCTCAAGTGCTTAGTTTAATAAGTGAAGTAGTAGCAGTTCGTGGTGCACTAAAAATAAACATGGTTGTGGTGGGATTGTACATTCTTCCCGCACAGGATTCTTACAGTGAAAAATCTTTTAACACGTGTAATGAAATTGTTACTGTTGCAAGTGACTTGGAAGAAGTGTACCGATCATTTGTTGAGGCAATGAAGGTTCAATCAACGGAATTTCAGGAAAAGGATTCAGGTATGTTATAGGTCAATAATTGAAAGCATATTTAATTATTAAATATATATTTTATCTTACAGGTTGGGCATTAGAAAAAATTTTGTACTTGGAGGTAAACATCAATGAATATAAACCATTTGGGGGATCATCATATATCAAGTTACCGAAATTCATTGATCTGAAGAATGCTGTTGTTAATGTTTACAATCAAGATGAGTGCTGCTTCGCTTGGGCCGTCACGTCAGCATTGTTCCCTGCCAGTAACATGTCATCACAAATGACGTCATACCCCCATTACTCTAGAGTGCTAAATTTTACAGGTATGAATTTTCCAATTAAATTGCGTGATATTTCTAAATTTGAAGAAATGAATAATATTTCAGTAAACGTGTATGGTTTACAATCGGTATTTGAACATAATAAATTAAAATATGAAGTTGTGGGCCCATTAAGATATTCTGGTAAAAAGCTGGGTATACATGTAAATTTATTGTTAGTAACCAAGGATTGTAATGTCAGAGATAATGATGATGATGATGCACACATTTGCGATACAAATTGTATGAAAAGTCATTACTGCTGGATAAAAGACTTATCAAGATTATGTTCAAGTCAGATATCATCAAGTTGTGATAAGCTTTATTTTTGTGATGGGTGCCTTATATATTTTAAATCATCATTCGCTTTGACATTACATCAAGAAAATGATTGTAAACTTAAATACTCAGTTATACCATCAGTTAATTTAAAAGTGGATAAATTTGGGAAAAGTGTAGCGGAAAACATTTTAAAATTTGAAAATATCGAAAAACAAATGCGTGTACCATTCGTTGTATATGCAGACTTTGAATCAGTGCTTAAACCATTAGATTCAACTGAACCAAACCCCGAACATTCTTACAGTACGACAAACGTTAAACATGAGCCGTTTTCTTTTGCATACCTAATAAAGTGCTCCTTTGATGATTCTATTTCAAAATTTGAGTTATATCGCGGAGATGATGCAGCCCAAGTATTTGTATCCCGCATTGAGACAGATCTAAGAAATTTATACAATACGTATTTAAAAGATATTAGACCAATGAACCGTTTAACATCTGATGAAATAAAAGATTTCGATAATGCCACAGAGTGCAACATCTGTGAAGGTCCGATTAACAATAATGATAAGGTAAAGGATCATTGTCACATAACGGGAAACAAAAGACCTGGTGCTGCTCATTCGATTTGTAATTTAAATTATAAAGTACCTACATTTATACCAATTGTATTTCATAATTTGAGTGGTTATGATAGTCACATGTTTATCAAAGAATTGTGTCGTCATGGTGATAAAATTGATGTGATAGCTCAAAGCAAAGAAAAGTACATTTCATTTACCAAAAGTATTTACGTTCATGATTATGTAGACTCAAAGACCATGACAATAAAAAAAAAATATTTAAAATTAAGATTTATTGATAGTTTCAAATTTTTATCAGCATCACTAGATACTTTGGGTAAAGGTTTAGACTTAAGTAGTTTAAAGGAAATGCGCAAGCATTATCCCGATGATAAGAAGTTTAGTTTAATGCGTGGCAAAGGTATTTTTCCATACAGTTTCATGGATTCTTTGGAAAAGATGAACTATCCAAATTTACCAACTAAAAATCAGTTTTACGATAATCTATCAGAGGAACACATTAGTGATGAAAGCTATGAAAAAGCTAAGGAAGTTTGGCGTTTATTTGATTGTAAGAATTTAGGGGAATATTCAGATTTATATTTAAAATCAGATGTGTTATTATTAACCGATGTTTTTGAACAATTTCGCGATATGTTTTTAAAATTTATAAATTAGACCCAGTGCAGTACTACACTCTTCCCAGTTTTTCATTTGATTGTATGTTGCGCATGACCAAGGTAGAGTTGGAACTACTTACTGATATTGACATGATTCACTTTTTTAAGAAAGGAATTCGTGGTGGTATAAGTCAGTGTTCGGAAAGGAAACATATTGCCAATAATATTTATTTACCAAATTATGATGCATCAAAACCTTCTTCATTCATTACTTATCTGGATGCCACAAATTTGTATGGTCATAGTATGTCACAAGCATTACCATTTGGTGGATTTAGATGGTTATCACAACGCGAAATTTTAGATTTGAATATTATGGATATTGACGACAACAGCCCAGAAGGCTACGTGTTGGAAGTCGATGTGCATTATCCACTGGATTTGCACGATGCACATTCTGACCTTCCATTTCTGGTTGAGAATATAATACCACCAACAGAAACAGCCAAATTGTCAAAGTTAATACCAAATTTAAATGATAAAAAAAAATATATTGTGCATTATCGAACCCTAAAGCAGGCGATTTCTAGTGGCTTAATGGTAATGCAAACTCATAGAATTTTAAAATTTAGTCAATCTAAGTGGCTAAAGACATACATTGATTTCAATACAGATTTGCGGAATAAGGCAACATCAAAATTCGGTAAGGATACATTTAAATTAATTATTAACGCCATTTTTGGCAAGACTATGGAAAATGTCGAAAATCGCAACGATATAAAGTTAATCACACAGTGGGAAAACATGCGGGGTAAAGTAGGGGCAAGGGCTTTAATATCGCGTCCGAATTACAAAAGTTCAACAATATTTACCGAAGATTTTGTTGCAATACATATGGATAAACTAAAAATTATATACAATAAACCAATTTATATCGGATTTTCCATATTGGATATGTCAAAGACAGTGATTTACGACTTTTTTTATAATTTCATTAAAGCAAAATTTGGTAGTAACGTTTCCTTATTGTACACTGACACCGATTCTCTTATTTTAAAAGTTTTTACCGACGACTTTTATCGAACAATTGCAGAGAACCCTGATAAGTTCGACACCTCTAATTATGTAGAAGGGAATATTTTTAATATCCGGAAAAGTCAATCAGTAGTAGGTCGGATGAAAGATGAATTTCCAGGTGATCCGATAATGTGTTTTTACGGCACCGGCGCTAAAGCTTATTACATCAGCTCGCTTCATAATGAAGTGAAGAAAGCAAAAGGTGTCAAAAAAGCAGTTATTGAGAAACAACTTCACCTGGAAGATTATCAAAATGTAGTAGAGCGTGGTGGTTTAATATTTCGCAAAATGAAAACGTTTCGTAGTTATAAACACGACGTTTACACGGAAATATTAAACAAGGTAGCATTATCTCACCACGACGACAAACGCTATATAATACCATCAACGACAAAAACTTTGCCTTGGGGACATAAGGATTTAGACTTTTATAGTGCAGACCCAGAAGAAAATTTGGTAAACTTGTTGAAAGTTATTCAATCATATCTTTAGTTTTTAAGTAATTTTATGTCATACCGATTTTAAACTTGTTAAAATAATTGGAAAATTCATATATAAACTGTTAATTTTAATATTTATCAACGTACTGGATTAGTGTTATGTAGAATTTTAAAAGAAAATGCACTACCTCAAGGATGGCAAGATACACCTTGACCTTGATAAAGCTAGTTTTAAAATTTCAAGAGAACGCGCAACCTTGAAAAGTGCCTGTAGTCAAGGGCACTAAGAAGAGTGGTGACAAGAACGAAGTGAAGGACGGCGAGACTCGAGGTGGGGTGAACTTATAGTGGGGGGAATAGGCATAAAAGCGAGCATCTTGTGTGGAGCTCTTCAGTCTGAAACTTTTAGTGACGACAATTATTCCTGTGTACGTAATGTGTTCAAACATGAGTGATATTTCTGATTTAATGAGTGTTTCAACCCAAGATCTTCTGGGCGTCGAAGATGATTTACATCTGATTACCGCAAACGCCTTTGTGGACGAGCCCGCAGCCCCCGGGAACGACTTGAGTATAGCAGACGATGGAATGGAGCAGATTATGGATAATGCATGTGGCCAGTTGTTGAGGGACATAGAGAAGCGGCAAGCAGCTGAGAACAAAAAAGTCAATGTTCTCAGTAATGTTGTGATTAAGGAAGCCCAGCCGACACATTCAAAATTAAAAAGATTACTGACGACTGGTGGACCCAAAAGCAAGGGTGAATTTTATTCGTCTGTGGCAAAGGATGTGCCGAAAAAGAAGAAATTCACATTTAGGCGCCTCCCCGTACCTTTTCCCGGTGGATTCGAGATGCCGTCTTCACCACCACCACCAGCAGCAGCAGCGATTCCAAACCACTTGGCTCCGGTGGTAGTTGTCGTGGATGGCCCAATCATGAGGACACCATCGCCACCACCACTATCACCGGAGCTGTGCCGGAAAGGACGAAAAGGTCGAAAAAAAAATATAGAGCGACCAATTAGTGCATCTAGTGCGTCCACATCATCATCAACGTTTGTGGCGTCTCAACCAGGTTGGCTAGATGAGTTTTCTAGCAGCCAAAGGAATGTCCTAAGAGACGCCTATAATGTGCGGGGTAAACTTTTGGGACAATTAAGGGCGCGAGAAAGTGATGTGGAAATTTACGAGAGACAGATTACGGAACTAAAAAAAAAGTTAGATTTAGCTAGGTGTGATGTGGGACAATTAAAAAAAAACTATTGTTATTAGACAATTTTAGTGTTAAGTTAGAGTAAGTTTTGTAATATTAGATGTATATAGATTTAGGTTTAAGAATTGTATAGGCATATAATTTTAGTGTTAATTTAGAGTAAGTTTTGTTATAGTAAATGTATATAGATTTAGGTTTAAGAATTGTATAGTAATGTAATATAAATGTATATATTTTATAAAAATATATTTAAATAAATATCATCCTAGTCAATTAAATTTTGTTTTATTTACAACATTTTGAATTAGTTAGGTTTATGAGAATCAATAAACCCATAGGCTATATATAAAAAAGTTTAAATCTTAATATTTAAATAATTTTTTAAGCAAACGAAGTTATAAGAAATTTTACTTTAGCGAATTCAAGAAATTATTAAATCGAATAGATTTGTCTAAAACTATATTTCCTTCGCTAACTACATCAGTCGATTGCAAGCCACGATGGGAGAATATCCTTCAGACATTTTTCTTGATATCCAAGGCTACCATTGTTCTTCTTTTGGATACTTTCCAAAAGAGTTAGCAATTTACGATGGGTTTCGTATCTCAAGTTATCTATTTAAAGCTCCTTTTGCGAAAAATATGTTGTCCCTTGCGGAGCTAAAACATGTCAAATGGGCCGAAAAGTATCATGGACTGAAGTGGGAGTCTGGAAACGTAGAACTCTGTGAAATTAACAATATATTTAAACATGTGTTGGAATTATACCAATCACCCAGGATATACGTAAAAGGAAGTATGAAGGCAAATTTCCTAAAGAGGTTTATAAGCGAAGAAATCATTACAGATATTCCCTGTAAGCTGGAACCGAAATTAAGTAAATTTAAGAAGATTCCAGAGTGTTTTTTCCACAAAACGATGCATCCATGGCATTGTGCAGCATCGAATGTAAAACTGTTATATAATTATAGAAATTGCTACTAATAAATATTATATTATTGTTTACTTTGTTTTTCTTTTAATCATTCGTCAGTACCTAATCTGCACACTTTTTCTCTTAGATTGGCTAGCTAGTATTGAACTTAAAATATTTGACTTAGTGTTTACAATAAATCACAACTTAAAATAAAATTTCTTGGTACTACCCGTTTCGTATTTAAATAATTTTTTAAGGCATTT
This sequence comes from Polydrusus tereticollis, assembly GCA_963920685.1. Taxonomy (NCBI): domain Eukaryota; kingdom Metazoa; phylum Arthropoda; class Insecta; order Coleoptera; family Curculionidae; genus Polydrusus; species Polydrusus tereticollis. The sequence continues at coordinate 94,252,290 of OY987333.1, forward strand.
GCAGTAATTTTACGCAGAAATGCAAAAGAGCTAAAATGTTTGCCTTCGCTTAAACCATAGATCCCCGGTTTTTAAATTGTATTTAGTGAAAAAATTTTTTGGTGGTACCTCCATAATATTTGTTATTAATTAATTTTTTTAGGCATTTGCTGTAATTTTACGCAGAAATGCAAAAGAGCTAAAATGTTTGCCTTCGTTCAAACCATAGATCCCCGTTTTTTAAATTGCATTTAGTTGAAAAATTTTTTTGGGCGGTACCGCCATTATATTTGTTATTAATTAATTTTTTAAGGCATTTGCTGTAATTTTACACAGAAATGCAAAAGAGCTAAAATGTTTGTCTTCGTTTAAACCATAGATCCCCGTTTTTTAAATTGCATTTAGTTGAAAAATTTTTTTGGTGGTACCTCCATTATATTTGTTATTAATTAATTTTTTTAGGCATTTGCTGTAATTTTACGCAGAAATGCAAAAGAGCTAAAATGTTTGCCTTCATTTAAGCCATAGATCCCCGTTTTTTAAATTGCATTTAGTTGAAAAATTTTTTTGGCCGTATCTCCATTATATTTGTTATTAATTAATTTTTTAAGGCATTTGCTGTAATTTTACGCAGAAATGCAAAAGAGCTAAAATGTTTGTCTTCGTTTAGACCATAGATCCCCGTTTTTTAAATTGCATTTAGTTGAAAAATTTTTTTTTTGGTGGTACCTCCATTATTTTTGTTATTAATTAATTTTTTTTAGGCATTTGCCGTAATTTTACGCAGAAATGCAAAAGAGCTAAAATGTTTGCCTTCGTTTAAACCATAGATCCCCGTTTTTTAAATTGCAATTATTTGAAAAAAAAATTTTTTTGGTAGTACCACCTTCATATTTGTTATTAATTAATTTTTTTTAGGCATTTGCTGTAATTTGACGCAGAAATGCAAAAGAGCTAAAATGTTTGCCTTCGTTTAAACCATAGATCCCCGTTTTTTAAATTGCATTTAGTTGAAAAATTTTTTTTATTTGTTATTAATTATTTTTTTTTAGGCATTTGCCATAATTTTAGAGAAAAAAGTATTGAAGTGAAAATGTGTGACTAGATGTAAACTATAAGCTCCCATTTTTTAAAATTGCATTTTCTTAAATTTTAAAAACCCCATGGTCATTTTTTTTAAATTATGTATATTAAGCGAGTTATTTAGATTTTTCTATTTTTTGACTTTTTGAGGTATTTCCATACTTTTTACATCAAAAGTTGCATAATAAATAAGATGCGGCCGGTTTCGAACTTAATTATGGTATTTTTTAAAATTTCTTAATACCGCTATTTTTTGTTATATAAGCAATTGAAATGTGAAATGCATGGGGTGCCCCACCTGGCTATTTTTTAGAAATGTTTAATTTTTAGGCTTTTCGCCCATCCTACATAAAAGTTGTATCTGACATAAAAGATTCGTCTACTCGTGAGCTAAATTATGGAATTTTTTAATTTTAAAAATTAACAATATGAAGCAAGTTTTACAACAATTTATAAAAAAATAGCATTTTTAGTGTCAAGTATCAGAACTTCCTTATTGTCAGTCCCATAAAAAAAAGCTTCGTATAAGAGATGGTCTAAATTATGTGGAGAATATTTACAAATTTTTTATTAAAGTAAAAAACCATAAATAAAAAAGTTCGCGGTGAAAAATCGTTTTATCTCAGCTATCCGTGGTCCGATCTTGACGGGACCCCCCGCAAACGATTTTGACGCCCGTCTACGGTGGGAGGGTAAGGGGCGGGTGGGCACTTATAAAAAAAAAAAAAAAAAACGTATAAACCGAACCTTGCCTACCATCTCCCAGTGTGTTTTGCACATTTCAATTACGCATAAGCGAGCTAGAACTATCTCTGACCTTGAAAAAATTGAACAAACTTCTTTATCCTTCATCCGATTTTAAATCTGTTTTCACGATAATTTTCCTTAAAAAATTTCAACAAACATTTACTCGAAAAGTTTTTCTCTACGACTTACCAATGAGGCACTGTGAAGCTTTAAAGTGCAGTTTAAGTTATTTCACCTATCTTTTTCATAACCCTCTATTGATTTTTGGAGATTTTAAATTTTTTTTTCAGCAATTTTATGTAGAAAAATATGCCAAAAAATATTTTATAATGACATTTCCTCATAAAATATCGCCAAGTGGCCGAAAAAATTCTTAAAGGTTGAAAATTTGCATATTTTATATTTTACAAAAATTAACGATTTCTTGATTAAAATGGGATCTTTAGAGGTAAATGAGTGTTTTTGTAGTATAACATTTTTTTCCCAAATGTTTGCATGTATTCGAAAAAAATTCTTAAATGTTGAAAATTTACATATTTTAAATTTTGCAAAATTAACGATTTCTTGATTAAAATGAAATCTTTAGAGGTAAATGAGTGTTTTTGTAGTATAACATTTTTTTCCCAAATGTTGGCATGTATTCGAAAAAAATTCTTAAAAGTTGAAAATTTAAATATTTTTTATTTTACAAAAATTAACGATTTTTTGATTAAAATGGAATCTTTAGAGGTAAATGAGTGTTTTTGTAGTATAACATTTTTTTCCCAAATGTTGGCATGTATTCGAAAAAAATTCTTAAAAGTTGAAAATTTAAATATTTTTTATTTTACAAAAATTAACAATTTGTCGAGAGAAATGGAATCTTTTGAGCTAAATAACTGGTTTTTCAGTAAAAGTTGTAAGAACTTTAAATTTCGTAGGTATGACGAAAGATCATTATTGCCTTAAAAAAATTTTGCCGTAAAACGTTGGGATAAAAATTGACATTTAACAACTAACTACGCTCAAGTCTTTATGTGGCCCTCCGAAGAGGACCTGGGGAAGGGGGTTAGGGTGGGTCAGGGTTCGGGCGGTCGCATAGTAAAGAGAATAGGACTTCTACGGAGTGGTTGAGTCCGCAGGACCGGCGTCCATATCATCTTCAAAATCCCACCAAGATGTGGAATCGGCTGGTCCGCTAAAGTCATCGCTGACTTCTACCGATCCCGCATTCGATGTGGAGTCCGCAGGTCCAGTGGCCTCAACATTTTCAACTCGCCTCGATGGTGGTGGTCTGTTGGGTCGAGGAACAATTTCAGTATCATCGCTAAACAGCGACGAGCCACGGCTTGCAGGTCCTTCTTGGGGTCGAGGAACATATTCAGTCTCATCGCTAAACAGCGACGAGCCACGGCTTGCAGGTCTTTCTTGGGCCATGTCCAAGATGTATATGAATTAATTGTGAAGCTGAACTAGTATTTATATGCTAACATTGTAGTGGGGGATAATAATATTTGAATGATCTGCCTTATAGCCATTTATAATAAACATTACTCGGTCTCTACCAACAGTAACACAATCAAACACAAGATTTTTATTTTTAACTAATTTGAGAGAAATGCGATGAATTATGTACTGCAGAAAATCCCTTGAAGTTTTTCTATTATGCGATGATAACAAATACCACATGTTGGTATTGTATCATCCCAAAAATGGGACTTCTGCCTAACTAACTAACTACGCTCAAAGTATAAGTGTGGTCCTGAAAAGGACCGTTTTTTGTAGGTTTAGGGAAACCAGCTAATTCGGCTGTTCCCCTCTGGCGATCTGGACAGATCGCGGTGCAATTATCCGACGCCAACGCCGACGAGGTGCTGGTGGTTCGGGCGCTCCAACCCTTTCTTCCTCGTCGTCGTCGTCGTCGTCAATCACCACCACGACAGGTGGTGGTGCTGCTTGTACTGTCGGCTTAACGACAGCGATCGGTTTCCCTTCAAATTTCTTCTTTGAGGCTGCCCAATACTCTTCGATTTTCCTCTTCCTGGTCGAGGTCAACATCAGTCTAGTAGCGTCCATGGCTGGATGAAGAGTGATACATTCTGCTATGCGCATACGTATTTATAGCCATATTTTAGGGGTGGGGTGTAAATTTTACTATATCCTTCAAAAATGTGTCTTGAATTAAAAAAATAATTTAGTTTGATCCCAGCTTTGATGAGATGAAGTTTGTTGTAGTCGACATTCAAGGATTCTGCGTTCCACAATTTCAACCTAAAGAGTTGGCTATTTATGATGGAAGGGAGATGAAAAGTTACTTCTTTAAACCAACAATACCGTTTCAAGAACTATCGTATGAATGTCAGAAGCAGGCGTTGTACTTATATGGAAACCGACATGGACTTTGCTATACTTATGGTGAAACGGATCTCGACCAACTTTTCTCGATTCTCTACGACGCTCTGCACGATGTCGACACTATTTATGTCAAGGGACAAGTTAAGAAGGATTTTTTAATAAACACTTTTTTCGATATGAACCTTAAAACTCCTTCTATTGTTAATTTAGAATTCACTACTGATTCTATTAATATACCAAAATTAACAATGGATACTACGTATTGCTCCAATCATAGTTTAAATATTTGTTCTTGTAGCGTAACAAATACTAGAATATTGTATGACTATATACATAATTGTTTACCTAAATAAATAATACAAAATGTCCAAAGTGTTTTATTAACAGTCACCTTACCATAGTAAAATTTTAATAATATGCTTACGGTGGTATGCGTTCAATAATAATAATAATAATAATAATACCGTAGCACAATCAAGTGATCCACTACGCTCAAGTCTTAATTTTCCCTTCAAAAAGGACCTGTGAGGTGTAATTATTCGGGTGGTCGCATAGGAGAGAGAAAGTGGGAATTATCGTAGTCCTTCTACGGAGTCGTTGAGTCCGCTGAACCGACTTCTACCGGTCCCGCATGTCTCTACCCATGGCAGCACAATCGAAAAATTATTTCTTGAAAAGTATTGTGCCACCCTGGGTATGTGACATTAAACAACTAACTACGCTCAAGTCTTTATGTGGCCCTCCGAAGAGGACCTGAGGAAGGGGGTTAGGGTGGGTCAGGGTTCGGGCGGTAGGTAGTAGTAGCTTTATTTGTAATAGAACTTACATTCTATTGCAAATAATGCAAGATTGTTGGTGAAAGACCGTAAACAATCTTTCACGACAATCACTACATCTCGAGTGATTTTGCATCGCCCTATTATATCCTAATGTAAAATGAGTTTGAATGAAATTAACATCATTCAAACCTCCAAATCTAGTTATGTAGCAATTCATACATAAATTGACGTGAAGGCCCCATTTTACATAGGATTGAACTATGCAAAATCTAGCTCTGAACCTACCTCCCCTACGTACCGCTCTATGTTGAACATTTGGTTCAACTGTTCGGTCTTCATCGGTTGAATATCCTGCATCTGAACTTGATGACATTTCGGGACAGTATGAGTTTCCATGTCAAAATCGGTCATTATATATACTTTATTTTGCCCCCACCTCTACCTCCCTCTCTCTCTCTGTCTCATACACTTCTATATATTCTTATCATTGAAGAATTCATGTCTTGTAACATATTAAAATATACCCTCGATCCTCGGTTACAAAAATTAAACCAACAGTAGTAGCTTTTACAATAACAGAAACACGGTAGATAATATTAAAATATTTATTTCTAAACTTATTTTCTATGTAATACAGTGCCTTCCTTAAACGGTATTACAAAATAAAACTGTTAAGATACTAAATATCTAAGGTTATTTTATTACAAAGAAAGATAAACTACAGAACTTAGATTAAAATATGGATTTGTTACTAACTGAACCATTCATGATATTGTAACTTAAAAATGAGTCGTGAATAACCAATGCATAAACTTTAGTGTCTTTGGGAAATTTACTGTTTCGTGTTTCAAACTCGATTTTGACATCAACTGTGGATGATTTGATAGCTTCTGGTTGATGACTGCAATCCACGATGAAAATGGGGTTGTCAGGATATTCGACGTAATTTAACATTGGGTCCACCATTTCTCGACCGTAGTAGCTACTCTGGAAGTTCTCATAGGTATAGTAAGCTGTCGCATATAATTTTTTCCCAAACTCTAAATTCCATCTTTCATATGGATAGACGGTGGAATTAAGGTATACTCGTATGTCACTTATATTGGCTGTAGTAAACTGGGTGGCATCTTTGGCCTTATTGTCGCAATTGTTACTATTCTGAAAACCAATAATCAAATATCTCGGTTTTTCAAGACTTGTGCTAGTCCTTAAAGCCCACACATCTGATGATGTTTGTCGCAAAGCAGGTAGTTCGTAAAGATCCCATTTACGATATGCCATTGGAATATTGGCGCTATTTACACCTTTATTCATGCGAGACATTATCTTTAGCTTTTGACGATCGTCGGGAATAATATGACGAACTCTCCATTCGATTTTATCAATATTAATGTCTGCTTCCACTTCACCAACATAACAATTGGTAAAATTGCGAGCGATAATTAAAATAAGCTCTTGCTTAACATTAAAAATTCCTTTCGTATAGTCCTCTGCAAAACCCATTAGATACTTTAGGGGGAGCTTTCCGGAGAATACATGACTTGTGGCATCAACAAGAGCTTGATTATTTTCATTTAGACCCCATCCACAAACCATTAGAGAATTATTTTGTAAGGCGCCGAAGGATGCCATCGTTTTCAGTGTTGTAGTAATTCCTGGTTTTCGGACAATTGCGACTTGTTCACCACCACCCATTTCATAGCGAATTTCGTCGAAAAGGAAGGCTATAGCATTATTCGATAAGTAACATTTCTTTGTTGCATCTTTAGGTTTGAAAGTACCTTCGATGTATATGTAACTTTCGGAAACATCCAAGATTATGTCTTGAAAGTGTACGGGAATACGAATTTCATCAGAGTTCTTAAATGTTGGGGAACCATATGGTTTATAAGTATGTTCCTGTAAACTTATTATGGAGTTCTCGAAGATAGGTTCGGTGAAAACCTCGATCTTTTCACTAGTAGCCGTCATTTTCTAGATTTTGGTATTTTCAAACCAATTGATCGTAAAAAACTGTAATCTTCACGAGAAAGCTGCTGCTGCTGCTGCTGCTGCCGATGAGGTCTTTTCGATCTTATGACTGGATTACGAATGAGCCTGGTTTGCCTACTTTGTTTACTTTTATTATGTTTAACTGAATCTTTCACAGTATGCAACAAACGTAGTTGAGTGTTAAAGCAGAAACCCATCCTTATGCTATTTTCTTTAATTCCAATTTAATAATTATCTTCTCGCCTCGAAAGTCAATCAGATCTCCGTCGTCATCCAAGATTCGCAGACTGATGTTGTCTATGAACTGACGTCCTTCCGGTATAATCGGCATATAAATAATATTCTGCGGCTCTTTCGTAATTTTATACCCTGCTTCAACGTCAATATCAAATTCAAATAGGATGTGGCATTTCGACGAGTTCAGGAATGCACCAGAGATTATATTACAATCAACCCGTATAATGCGTACTTTCATAATATCCACATTGTACACTGACTGATGCTTTTCATTTTTTTTTAACACTTTAGCGTCAAACCCCAACATTTTGGCAATACTTTTGTCACCACCCAAATCAATGTCATACTTCGATTTCATCTCACATTGTAATGTATTATTGTTGGCTGTTAACGAAAATATTTCATCACTATCGTCGCGGGTTGACTCTTTTAGGGCTGTCAACATAGCTTGACCAATTTCATCAATTTCATATGCTCCTGGTGGAATGGTCAGTAGATGTGATATTTTTTCATCATTCCTTATTTTACCAGATGAGCTGTTGTTTTCATCAATTATGTAACCAAATGAGTTGTTGTTTTCATCAATGTTAAAAATTGAATTATATGTGTAAAATCCCACAAGTGCAAGACCATATTTACTTGTCGTACTCAGTTCAATGGGTGGATAAAAGTCGGCGCTTAACACGCTCGAGGATCCTGTTAGCGTGAATGTATGCGACATGACTGCGTTAAGTAGCTATTTGTGATTGTTTTTATTATCATTTGCAGCAGTTCAATGGGTTTAATACACTAGCGCTTTTTTTTTTTTCTCATCTGATGTAGTGTTAATCGAATTTTCAGCTGTTATATTCACATCACTGATTTTGCAGTAACAACAAAATAATTTTCGAGGCAATGGCCCATCACCCACATCCTTGTTGGAATCGTCACTGTCGCTATTGTAATGTTCATAGCAAAACTGATATTTCATCATATCCTCGTCACTTTTCAGTTCATTTGACAGCTTATCCCAAACTAGAGCAATTTCATTGGGCGCCATCGAAATCATTACTTCCTTCGGCACGTTTTCTAATTCTTCGGCAGTCATTCTCAACAATCCACCCACTTGTTTAAACACTTTAAGTGAGTGCAAGATCTTTGTGTAGTTATCGCGTTCAACTTGTGACGTCAAAGACATAATTATTATTATTATTTTATATCGGAGAGAAACTTCAAACACAGATGGCCACACCAAACTGAATCGAATTCTTGCTGACGATCGTATGTATAGTAAATGTTTTTCGACGCGTTCGAACCTGTTTGCAGATATCTCACCAATTCGGTAGGTGGTGGCAAATCACCAAAGCTATCATAGTATGTTACTTCAAAGTTGACTTTTCGATATGCCACCCAATGCGTCCCTACCCCCGATGCGCTATCCAAATTAACAATGGCTGCTTCATACCGTCGGGGACCACGTGCAGGTAATGAATCTCGCATATAAACTCCCCTAAAGTGAGGTATCTTTAGTTTTAACACATACTTTTCCAGATCGACATTTGATAGCGGTCTATGGGGTAGGGATTCAATTAGTTTTTTGACATATTCCTATGGTTCATAAACAATCCCATACCTGAACGATATGGTTTCAGATATAATCCATTTCCTCTTAGTTTTAAAGTGGCGCCTGTTTTTTCTGCATTTGCCTTCTTCACTTCTTTGATGGTGCGAACAATGCCGGCGACGCCACCTGCTAACGAGCCTAAGGCTGACAGACCAGCAAATATTGGTATTAATGGTAATACTCCACCAGTTTTAGGAATAGGAATAATCCTAGGTGTGCGAACTTTTCGTTTACCACCTGCTTCTTTTACTGATTTGCGGGCTGCTGTAACGGCTATTTTCGATGCATTTAGAATATTCATTTTCTTTCCACCACCTCTTAGCAATTCTGCTCGAATCGGACGTCGAACAGCAGAACCAAAAGCTACTTTCTGCACACGCACCCGCTTTCCAGCACGTCGCTTACCAGCTCGCCGCTTCCTCTTGGTAATTTTTGATCTACGACCCTTCCTTTTGCTTGATGACACACCCATACCAAAACGTTGCTTTGTTTTCATAATGTTTGTTACCAACCACGCAGCACTCTTTTCACCAACGCTAGCGTCTGCAGATTTCACTCGTTTCCAAGCACTTTGTTCCAACTCGTAATCTGCTTGGTGCCGCTCACTTAAATTGTCTCTATTACGTAAGTAAGCTAAATCGTGCTTCTTACACGCCACGTCTAAAGGATTAATTCCTTGATCACCTCTTTTCACACGTTTAATCACTTTTGTTCCGGGACCACAATATTGATAACCTGGGATATGCAGCTCCACCGGCAGGTTATTAATTAAGGAGTTAACAAAGCCTCTTCCAGTCTTAGTCTGTAAACGAGACGATCTACTTCGTCCGGTGATCAGCATCTGAATGACCATTTAAGTGAAAAGTTTGCTATAAAGTATTGATTTTATTAATATGCGGATAGTACATTTGAAACAAAAATTCCCCATCGATAATCTCGATGAAAAAGTTGGGTGTGGACATGAACAGAAATTGTTAAGGAAACACGGTCCTTTGCTTCCATCATCCATTCGTGGAATAATAATTGGACCTTCGAATTGTGGCAAAACCAATGTTATGATTTCACTACTTACTCACCCCTTGGGTCTTCGTTTTGAAAATGTTTATATCTACTCCAAGTCCCTACATCAACCAAAATACGAATATTTGAGGAAAATTCTTACACCCATCAAGGGCCTTGGTTACTATGCATTCAGTGATGCTTGCAATATTGCGGAACCATCGGACGCAAAGCCTAATTCGATATTTATATTTGATGATGTTATGTGCGAAAAACAGGATGTCATAAGATCTTATTTTTGTATGGGACGTCACAAAAATGTGGATGCCTTTTATTTGGCTCAAACATATTCACGAGTTCCTAAACAGCTTGTGCGAGATAATGCCAACTTTATTATTATGTTTAAACAAGATGAAATGAATATGAGACACGTTTTTTCCGATCATGTATCACCCGACCTGAATTTTACACAATTTCAGGAAATGTGCTCGAAATGTTGGGATAATAAATATGGATTCTTGGTTATCGATAAAGATAGTGATGTAAATTCGGGAAGATATCGCAAGGGACTTGATAGCTATATATTTGTTTAACAGTGATGAATGCATTCATTTCATTGCTGTTCGGTAGTTTGTCAACACCATGAATGAAGAAATTGACTTAAAACGAAAACTAGTGGAAACGACCAATGCTGTTCGAAAAAAATTTAAGCAATTCAAGGCGGCGAAGAGACAAAGTGCGCTCGACTTGGATAAATTTTACGAACCAATCACTAAACCACTAACATCTATATCTAATGTAGTAAAGCAACGCCAGCAGCAGCAGCAACCCAAAACCCAAGGAAAGCAATATAGTCGTAGTACTAGCACAATGGAGGAGCCTGAGGAGATATCCGATCACATATCATCATTTCAATCGTCTACACCGCGGATAAGCCGAAAAGCTCACATCGATACAACACCGAAACGTGATACCAATGTTACATTGTTTGAGACACCTTCCCCTTCAAGTTATACAAGTTCACCACCGCTCGACAAGATTCAAGCGTACTTAAATGGCTTAAAAAATAAGCCATCTCAATACGATACCATTTATGGTGTACATTTTGGTAAAAAACCGAATCACCTTAAAAGATATATTGGTAACCTAGAAGTGCGTTTTCCAAATGGCAAAATTTCTTTATATAAAAACGGGAAAAATGTTGGTGTATTTGATGGAACGCCTCAACTTTACAATTTGCTTTTTTTAAAAAATCCACCATTTCTAACACAACACGATAAAATCGATGATGGTGTGCTACAGAAATACACGGATATTTTAGAACTAACTAGTGCAGCATATGAAAATTATGACAAAAATATGGGTCTACGAGAAACCAGATTAATGAAATATTTGCATATTATAAAACCACTACTGATGCCGGCGGGCACTAAATCAGGTGGTGCTGTTGTAAAAAATAACATCGCTGAAAAAATAAAAATACCCAACAAGAAACTACTTTCTTCCAAATCACCTCAATACATTTATTGGAATAAACCAAAGGAGTTGGTTGATCGCTTAAGATTGCTGTGGAGTTCAAAATTAGCTGGTAATACTGGGCATGACAATGAGATTATGTCAATTGTTGAGGAACTTCGTGAAGAACAAATAATATATTAAATTATGTACCTTGTTTCCTTTGCTCAGTGTCTAATGAGACGTGTTCGCTTCGCTACAAAATATGGAAGCAAGCAGGGGAAAAATTGAAATTGTTAATGAACTGCACCGGACTGCTAGAAAAAACTTTATTAGAAGGCGGACGATCATTAAAGGATACAAGGATTTATGGCAAATAGATTTAGCGGAAATGCAACAATATGCTGATGAAAACGATGGTTATCGCTACATCCTTGTATGCATCAATTGTTACTCCAAATTTGTGTACACCAGAGCAATCAAAAACAAGACCGGTGCTGAAGTGACCAATGCAATGAAGAGTATAATTGAAGAGGCATCGTATACACCAGACAATTTACAAAGTGATCAGGGAAAAGAATTCTATAATAGTCGCTTTCAAGCCCTTATGAAAAAATTTAATATAAATCATTATTCTACATTTAGCACGAAAAAGGCGGCAATTGTTGAACGTGTTATAAGAACTTTGAAGAGTGCATTATACAAACAATTTTCGACTAGAGGTTCCTACCGGTGGGTGGAACTATTACCATCAGTAACAAGCGTCTATAATAACACAATGCATCGCACCATCGGCATGAAGCCCAAAAATGTGTTAGAAGATACCCAAATTAGGGCATACGATTATTTAAAGGTTAGACCGAAGAAATATAAATTCCATCTGGGTGATATAGTTCGCATCAGTAAATACAAATCCATATTCGAAAAGGGGTATACACCTTCATGGTCAACAGAACTCTTCAAAATAGTAAAAAGCAACATCACAAATCCACCTACTTACATACTGGAATCATTAGAAGGTGAACCGATTAAAGGTTGTTTCTACGAAGCTGAACTACAAAAGACAACCAACCCAAACGTATATCTTGTTGAAAAAATTCTTAGAAAACGTCAGAAAAATCACATCGATCAATTGTTTGTAAAATGGTTGGGTTTCCCTAATCAATTTAATTCTTGGATAGATAAGTCTGATATTGTTTAAGTACTTAATGTAGTTTATAAAATATTTTTCCAGAAAATAGATAACACTTATTGTAAAATTAGCACATGTATCTTTTATTTTAATATTTCCCTTCCCAGATTGGTTTAAATAATAAGATAAATAAACAATCAAATCGGTTTATTATCATAAAAGCATTACAATAAAGACCTTAAGAACTAAACTTAGGTGATTGCTATAACAATACAATTACCAAAGTATTTTGTTACTTTTTCCTTCTATTTATCATGATAAAACCTTCTGTCTACTTTCCGAATGTAAATTCTGGATGAAAATTTCTATCAGCTTTTTCTTTAGTTTTCTGTACTTTCTCCTTTAAGTGATTTATTTCTTCATTCAATACAGCGAATCTCCGAGAAATATCTGTATTCAATCCTATGATTTTTCGCTCAAAAAATTGTATAACATTCTTACTAATTTCGTCAGCAACTTGTATGCTCAGATCTGATAATTTCTTAACAATTACAGCAGTTAGTTGTATACGCAGGAGATCACGTTGAGTGAGAACATATTCTTGAGTAGCAGCATCATTTGGTTTTTTAGGTGATGCAACATTCTCTAGGGATTTTCCTTGCATATCATACTGATCATCGAGAGTAAGCCTGAATCCATTTCCAGGTGGTCCACGTAAAAACCGACATTTTTCATTGGTTTTCTTACGTCCAAACTTATCAACTGTGCTGTTACTTCGACTCATCCTTAACTTAAACTAAACTAATTTGCTATTTTACCTTCTACTTATATAACTTCATAAGGTTTTCATCTTACAAACGCTTATATAGGGTTTGTTATGTTGGGAAAAATAAAACAATGCTTTTACTACAAACAATTTATTTCCTATCGGTTTTATTTATATATATTGAACCATAACATTTATTTTTAAACATGACCATTATTTATAATAATATATACATACATTTATATATATTATATATTATACTGGTTTATGGAAATACAGTTCAGAACATGTTTTTACAAACAAAAGTTGTTCCAATAAGTAATTTTACTTTTCTTGATCTTCTACTTTGTCCATTATTTCACAACCATTTGCACCATCGCTGCGGATGACTACACCATCTTTTACGATATAAGTAATATCGTCGGGATCCACATAATCAACCAAATTAAATTTTGTTACCAAATCACTTGCTAGATCTGGTATATGAATGACAAACTTGGCAAGATCATTATCAATCATTTCAGCACAAAATTCACTCAGGTTTATGGATCCGTAGAGATATTGTCCACATAGATGCGCACCAGCCATAAAATTGATTGCATCACGCACATACTTTCTGTACTGACAGCCAGTTGAATCCAAACAGGAACCATCAAACATAGAAAACTGTAGTATATCTTGAGCCATACGTCTTAATTTGCATGCTAACCAACTTATATACGTATCTTGTTTTTCAGCAACATTGTCATACATCTACAATAGAATAATGAGATTGTGATTGTGTTTTCTGATACTAGGTATTACACTTTTCTTACATTATCAATTAAAATTAAAAATACGATAAACTATATATTAAAATATTCTTTACACAACATTGTTTATTCTAAACACCCAAAATTTAATAATGCTCTAGTATTACCCCCAGAAAATACATGTGAGCTTTGCCCCAAATATGTTAGGGTAAATTTATCACATGATTTATTCATTATGTCAACAGTTGCCTCTGATAATGTTTCAGCAACACGCTTGGGTAAGAAACTTTCAAATGTTACATTATGTGTTTTATCATATAAAGTAACAACAATACTTTTACCAAAACGTGTTGAAACAAATATTATCTGTTTTATGATATAAATTTTTCCCACTGTTAGTGTTGAAATTTTTCGGTGCTCGAGAAATTCAACATCCTTGTTTATCATATTATTAATTTCAGCCAAAGTCTGCTGTGAAAGACTCATTATTGAAATATGTAATAAAATACCTTTAATAACTTTCACAAAACACACCACAAACACAATATTTCTATTCAACTTTCAAGGCAACAGTTATCAATGCCTGTGTGACTATGCGGCTCTGTAGGAAAGGGACCCTTTTATAGGATACATTTTCGAGGTAATGGAGGGGGAATAATACCACAAACAATGCACGCTCAAGGTCATGCAACATCAAGGTCATAAAACTTCAAGGTACATTTTCAAGGTCAAGGTGATACCAACACCTGCGTTCAAGGTCAAGGTCATATGACGTAAATTTTCAAGGTCAAGGTGATACCAACACCTGCGTTCAAGGTCAAGGTCAAGGTGATACCAACACCTGCGTTCAAGGTCAAGGTCATGTGACATCATTGAACACCTGCGTTCAAGGTCATGTGACGTCAGAGGAGTGGGGGGTGACAATGAAAGTGTATGAATCCTCTACTAATATGGTTTTACAAAATAGCGCACCGCCGCACTTTGTTGTAAATGTTCGAAGATACTTATTAGACGACAATTTTCCAAATCGCTGGATAGGTCGACGGGGTCCAATTGAATGGCCACCAAGATGTCCGGACCTTACGCCATTGGAATTTTTCTATGGGGGTATTTGAAGGAGAGCGTGTATCCAAATCGACCAGACAACATTAAGGACCTAAAAGATAGAATAAGGATGAAGATAAATAATTTACCGGCCGAAAGTGTTAGCCGTGCGGTAGATAGTACCTATGTATATAGTGCATGTTAAGTGGAAGGTTGAGGCCATTTTCAGCATTTGATAAAATAAGCCGAATCAGAGGCGAGTGCTAAATTTCGAATAGCTCATAAATTTAATTGTTCCTAAAAAAACGTTACTTGGGCTTGTTTTATAGGTGCGAAATGAGCAAACCCCTACTTTTTTGGTACTATAGGATTCAGGTTTTGAAGACCTTTTCATAGATTGGCCTAGTTTGCCATTAAAAAAAAAAGGAGTTGCGGTTGCTACAGGTTAAGGAGTTGAAGGGAGGGGGGGGGGGCAGAAAACATTACAAAAAGATGAAAAATAATTTAAATCAATTTCCGTCCTTCAGCGCTTTTCTTCATCTGTGAAAAATATGAATTTTAAGCAACACCTTTTAACAACCAAGTAGGTATATATTTTTTTTTATTGGTACCCTATTTTGCTTATTAAAAGTACGCCTCATCATGTTTAAATCTAACTTTTAAAAACGCGCGTGTTTTAAAGTTACCATGGCGACATCAACAACCCGAGGAGAAACTTGAAGTCTAAATGTCAATTTTTTAATTATTGATCTAACAGAAGTACCTTTTAACGTAAAATAAAATATTACTAACACAAAGCTTTAAGCTGGATTTATAAACTCGAAAAGTTGGCGACGTTGAAGGTACGTTCAAGGTGGTGAGGTTCGATATTCGACAGTCCAGAATATGGTATTTATAAAGTCAGTAGCGAAGTTCGAAAAGTTGTTGTTTGATTGGTTGAAATTTTTGTCCAATAGAATGATACAGAATACTGACATTAAATTTGACTTTGAAAATTTTGACAGATTGTAAATTATTATTTTCCTTGTTTATAATTTTGTTCCATTCCAAATAAAAATTAAATCGTTTTTGAGCTCCGTGCTGCGGTAAAAAATGTTATATTATTACACCCTGTTTGCGGCGACATTTTTGTTTTACGCGGCTTATAGGAGAAGGCATAGCAATCGCCGCTTTAAAACGCGACCAGTAAATGTGAGGAGAATAGGGGCAGGTCGATATGATTATTTTAAAAAGATCAGGTCTTGGGATACACCACAGTTTTTCAAATATACAAGAGTGACTGTTCCAGTTTTTGAAAAATGATATTATTTTTTTTTTTTTTTTTTTTATGATAAGGCACAGCACTACAGGATAAATCCTTTATGGCGCTCTAGGAGCGGTGCGTGTGCGCAGGAAACGATTCACGTTGGTCTTGAATCTTTGGAGACTATACTCGTTGGGGAAGACGATCTCAGGGAGGTCGTTCCAGAGTGATGACGTTCTCCAGATGAAAGAATTTTGAAACAGTGTCGTTCGAGGGACATTAAGCTGAACCACGTACTGGTGGGCTGCAGTGGCTCGTCGTGTACTTCTACCATGCACCGCTCTGGGTGGTATTAAGCGGGCAACCTCAGTTGAACACTTGCCATGAAAATATTTGTAAAATAGACTCAAGTCGCCAACCTGCCTTCGATGTTCAAGGCTTTCCAGGCTGCTTGTCAGACTATGGTCACCGATCAAGCGAATGGCTCTTCTTTGAATGGAATCCAGCAATCTCAGGGTATGTTTAGGAGCAGAGCCCCAAATATGCGAACAGTACTCCAGTGATGGGCGAATTTGGGCTTTATAGAGCATCAAAAGTTGTTGGGGTGTATAGAGGTTCTTTGTTCGGAAAAGTACTCCAAGCTTCTGCGAGGCTGCCTTAGCAATGGCCGCAACGTGGCCATGCCAAGACATATGACTATCCAGATTAACGCCCAATAAATGAATTGATGAAGCCAAGGGAATTGAGTGTCCCGCCATAACTATATCCGGTTCTTCAACATTAACTTTTTTAGAAAAAACTGCCGCCTGGGTTTTTTTAGCGTTAAATTCTACTTGGTTACTGTCACCCCAAGACAAAATTTCTTCCAGGTCTTTGTTAAGATGTGAGACCTCTTGCTGCCTATAAAGATGTGCATTAGCAGCCGATGTCCGAGCATCCAAAGTAAAAGTTGAAACAAGTGTGCTGTCATCAGCGAAGCTATATATAGGATTTTTAGTTTTTTCCAAAAGATCGTTAATGTATAGTAAGAAAAGGGTGGGCGACAATATAGAACCTTGAGGGACTCCGGCGTTGATGTTAAATATGTCTGAAAGAAATCCGTCTATCGCCACTCGCAGAGAACGGTCTTTAAGAAAGCTCGACAGCCATGAACAAAATTGAACCGGCATTCCGTATGCTCTCACTTTAGTTAGGAGCCCCTCATGCCATACTTGGTCAAAAGCCTTGGAAATGTCCAGTGCTACCGCCCGGGACTCCCCATAGTGTTCTATTGCGTTGTTCCAAACATGAGTAACATAAGCGAGAAGGTCTCCTGTTGATCTAGACTTACGGAATCCATACTGGCGGTCACTAATAATGTTGAAGCCTTCCAGGTATTTTAGTAATTTTTCGTTGATAGCCTTCTCCATAACTTTTGATATAACCAAGAGCAATGCGACTGGACGATAGTTGTTTGGCAAGGTCTTCTTGCCTTTTTTGGGTATGGGCTGGACTCTCGCAGTTTTCCAGCAAGAAGGAAATATTCCTTTTTTATAGGATAAGTTAAAAAGCCTACAAAATACCGGTGTCAGTTCGTCAGCGCATTTCTTAATTACAATGACTGGAATATCGTCAGGACCAGAAGCCTTTTTAGTGTCGAGACTCCCCAAGATTCGCTTAACATGGCGGTGGCGAAAGACAATCTCGGGCATTCTCGATTCTACAGGGGTAATGTTCGGTGGAGTACTTCCCTGAAAATTTACCGTTGAATGTGAAGAGAATAGTTCCGCCAGTAAGTTTGCTTTTTCCTGTGCTTTGGTCGCAATGGTGCCATCAGAACGTGTTAGAGGTGGAATGGTTGACTTGGTAAAGTTCTGACTGACGGCCTTAGCTACCGACCAAAATGATCTTGAGCCGCTAGGACATTCAAGAAGTTTGTCTCTGATCCTCTGGTTGTGTGCTTCTTTGCTTTGGTTTATCGTTTGCTTGCATTGGTTTCGAGCGTTAACAAAGATGGTACGATTTTCGGCGGTAGGATTTTTACGCCATTGTCGGTAGAAATAATTTTTTGATTTAACAGCTCGTTCGCAATTTTTGGTAAACCAAGGCTTGCCGTTAGAAGGGCACTTTTTTGAGAAAGGGATGAAGGAGTCCATACCAGTAAGGATAACCTCCGATATTTCTGTTGCACAGATGGATGGATCATCAGAGGTAAAACAAACGTCCCGCCAAGGAAAGGTTCGAAAATGGTCCCTTAGGTCCTCCCACTTAGCTGATGTATAATGCCATATCTTGCGTGGTTTAGGATGCTCTTCAGCACTAATTGGTAGTTTGTTCAGTGCCGAAATAAGGTTGTGGCCAGACGTTCCTAACGGCGGCTTCACGGTGACAGTGTACAAGTCGGGGTTTGAAGTTAAGAAAAGATCCAACAAACTAGCAAAATCACCATCTCGGTCTGGAATCCGAGTTGGTTCACCCACCAGCTGGGTGAGGCCAGAGCTGATGGCAAAGGATTCGGCTTCACGACCTTGTTCGTCAGTCATGTTTGAGTATTTGAGCCAGTTGACATTATGAATGTTGAAGTCGCCAAGGATGACAACTTCGGAATTGGGATGGTGGGTTTGCAAAAAGTCGATAGTATTAGCAAGAGAGGAGAACAAGTCTCTATAATGGGTATCGCTTGGCGGCCGGTAAAGGCAGCAGATGAATTTAGTAATTCTCTGCGTTGATATTTTAAACCACATTACATCAAAGTCGTTAGGCTCGAGTGTCTCCTCTCGTTGACAATAAATATCACTCCGGACAAAGAGACAAAGGCCAGAATTCCGCCTAAATCGGTGATGAAAGTCGTACCCAGGATATAAATAGCTGACCGTACTAATCGATGATCTGACTTTGGTTTCGGTTAGTGCAAGTACATGAGGTTTGGTAGATTGTAGATGTTGATGGACTGCATTGATGTTGGAGTTCAGTCCTCTTATATTGCAGAAGTCAATTTGGAAGTTGCTAATCTCGGGTCTTTTAACAACTCCAGTTTTCACACCATTTCCATTTAGAATATTGTTCGAAGGACCCGCATGGCTACTGGACATGGTGGATGATTGGATAATCTCGCTTGATAAGGCGCCAGGAGATCCGATCGGGGGGCGTTTTTAACTCCGGAATTTATTGATCTTGGAACCATCATCACAGCATTTTTTGTATATTATATTATATATATTACTTTTATAATCTCTATGGCCTAAGTTGTAGATAAATTCATAATTTTGGATTAACTCGAGTAACAATAAATTAGTGTCATCATTCTCTATACTATCCATTTCTGGTTTTCCAATTTCTGGGGCAAAACACAATACTAAGCTTACAACAAACAGAAAATACAAATACAAATGACGGAAGGGCGACGTAAACACCGAAGAGCCCAAACGCGACAAATTAAAGACATTTGACATTACGCTGTAACCACATGACTTTAAAATAGCATCTTTATTGGTCAAAACGAACCTCTCGAACTCCGAACATAAAAATTGGTTATATCGAACTTTTCGAAACTTACGAACTTTGCACGAACTGAGTTTATAAATTGAACTGAGTGTTCTCTTTAGTTTAAATTGAAACTCTAATTTCCAACGCCAACTGAACCTCAACCTCGCCAACTTTTCAAGTTTATAAATCCAGCTTAATTCGAATATTTAACAATCTGAATTTTTTATATAAATGTGAAAAGTGCAGTTGGTATTGTTTGAAATAATAATACTTAGGTTTTTTAAATCAGAGAAAATGCTGTTCAAATTAATACTGCTAATATTCTCGGAAGTCAATGAGGTTGCACTTCCATTAATGGCACTCCCAATAAAGTATTTATGATTTTAAAGTGTATGGTGTCCGGAAAATACGTGTACAACGTTTGACGACAGACTCCTGACACAGCTTATCTTATAAAGTATGAATGGTTTATAAGCTGTTCTCCTGACGTCAAAATAGGTCGATCTAAGCCGACTTAGTTATATCCAAAATTGTCTCGTTTAGCCGGTAAAGGGCGTCAAGAATTTGTAAAAATATGGGTTTTTCCTAAATTACGTGAAAACCTGCTAATCGATTTTAATGATTTTTAGTATGTAGACTAATACTATAAAATGACGTTTTCTAGTAGTATAGTCACCGGCTGTAAATAAGTGGAAGTGTTATAAAAGTGATATAACACGTCAATATTTCTCCTGATTTTTTATATCAACGGCGTTATGACAACCCAGATATTTTTTTCAAGTGACTGGACGTATTTGGAAGCTATTTTACCTCTTCATTATTTTTCGTTGGATGAGCTGCTTTGCCAGAAAAAAAAATATTTACAATTACCTGCATTCATCAATTATTAACATTAGTAATAAAATTAAAATCAATTTACCTGTAACAAGAATTTTTTTAGTGACCTTGTTGCTATGGCTTTTAATAATTTGACAGTTATTGACAAATTGTCACCAGTCCATGAAATTGACTAAAGTATACGATCAACATTCTTGAATTACAAGTTCATTTTACCATTAAACATGGACAATTATACGAATTCTGGGAAGGTTGGCATGCTCCTGGTACGGGTTTTGTCAACGAAATGAGCGTCAGAGTGTTAGGGTTTACATGGAGAGATTTCCTCACCGTCGAATAACAAACCACCAAACATTTGCCAATATCGAGCGTCATCTTCGGGAAACGGGCAGCTTTGAGAAAAAATTTGAAGGCAGGGGTCGTATGCGAACAACTCGAACTGTGGAAACAGAAGAGAACATTCTGGAAAGAGTTGAAGAAGAACCAAGTACCTGTACCCGTCACTTAGAACGTGAGTTACATGTTCCTAAAACGATTGTCAATGAGGTTTTAAAAGAACAGTTGTTACATCCATATCATGTGCAAAAAGTCCGTCAACTTTTACCTACTGACCCCCTATGCGGCTTACATTTTGTCAATTTATTAGAAACAAAAGAATCCGTGATCCAAATTTTTGTAGAAAACTATTGTTTACTGACGAGGCGTGCTTTACAAGATCTGGAGTAGCCAATCTGCACAACGAACATATTTATTCCGATGAAAATCCACATGCCATTAAAGTTGCACATCATTAGCACCAATTTAAAATAAATATTTGTGCAGGTATTATTGATCGCTACTTTATTGGTCCTATTGTTATTCCAGACAGGTTAGATGGAAATATTTATTTAAATTTTTTGCAAGACACATTACCAATTCTTCTGGTAAATTTGCCCCTTTTACTTCGGAGGGAAATGTGGTATATGCATGATGGTGCCCCGCCCCATTTTTCCGTTGCCGTTCGGCAATACTTACACCATCAATATCCCAACCGATGGAATGATGCACCAGTAAAATGACCACCACGTTCTCCGGAGTTAAATATGTGTGACTTCTTTTTGTGGGGCGCTATTAAAACAGAAGTTTACAAGACTCCGGTAAACACACGCCATGATTTATTGACGCGGATTTTAAATGCAGGCAACCATTTTAATAACCCCGAGACATTAAATAGGGTCCAATATCATTTTCTAAGGAGTGTTAATAAGTTTATTCAGCAAGATGGCGGTCATTTTACACATTTGCTTAAGTAATGTTTTCGTTTTACTTAGTTTCTTACAATATTTTTAGTACATACTTCCAACTTTGTTGTACTTTGTTTTATTATTACTGTTAATAATTGATGTATGCAGGTAATTGTTAATATTTTTTTTCTGGCAAAACAGCTCATCCAACAAAAAATATTGAAGAGGTAAAATAGCTTCCAAATACATCCAGTTACTCGACAAAAATATCTGGATTGTGATAACGCCGTTGATATAAAAAATCAGGAGAAATGTTGACGAATTATATCACTTTTATAACACTTCCACTTATTTAGAGACGGTGACTATACTACTAGAAAACGTAATTTTATAGTATTAGTCTACATACTAAAAATCATTAAAAATCGATTAGCAGGTTTTCACGTAATTTAGGAAAAACCAATATTTATACAAATTTTTGACGCCCTTTACCGGCTGACCGAGACAATTTTGGATATAACTAAGTAGGCTTAGATCGACCTATTTTGACGTCAGGAGTCTGTCGTCAAACGTTGTACACGTATTTTCCGGACACCCTGTATACATATACCAATAAAAAAATAATGTAAAATATTCGTGGATACCAGGTTTTTAAAACACTTGCTCTATTTCGAACATATCCACTTATACTTTAATAATATGCTATATCGCTATTGCTTAAAATTTTTTATATAATTTTATATAAAATGTCAAATAAAACAATACCAACAAAACATTTGTTACTCTGACAAAATTACGAAATCGCTTTAGTTTTATTTGACATTTCATGTCAAAGTAAATATATAAAAATTTGAATTTGAGAAATAATTTTATGGAATTTGATTTTATTGTCTAAAAGTAGCTAGCGAAAAATTTTATAATATATAGGTACATCGAGATATAGTACCTACCTATATATATTATTTAAGTATATATTATTTAAACAGATAAGCTAAGATCTATTGAGTTTCATACCCCCTGGTGGGATTACACACCCGTGTGTTCTCCTATAGACGTGAAACGATAAACCATACCACCCCTCATTATTTAGAAGTTAAGGACATTGGTCCACCTTAAAGAATATACATGTTGGATAATGTATAAAGATAGACCATTTTCTAATTATTGGCCACTTGGTCTTTTAAAATATAGTGCTTAAAAAAACAAAAGAAATGGCAAGGTTTAGGTACATGTTTTTTTGTCAGTTTTGATAATTTCTTTAAGATTAAAACCCATCAACACAATTTCTTGATCAATTTTTAGGGAATGACTCAAATAGGTAGGTACACTTTTTTTAATAGATTTTACTCACAAATCAGTGGCGGCCCGTGGCCTTTTCTACAGGAGGGCTACCGGAGGCTATTTTTGGGATGTCGATAAAATAGGCATATTAAATTTATCCAAGCATTTTTGTAATAATTAAGTATATTTAAACTTGATAATGAAAAATGTCATATTTGCGCATTAATTTCGGTTGTTTCTTTTTATAATTAATGTACCTAAGGTATTGTGTAATTCTTATTTTTAAATGGTTCAAATTAGCACAGTTTTTAAAATTATTGTGAGTACCTACCAAAGTAATCAAATCAAATAAAATATTTTTTTATTTATACTAACATAAAAAATACAAATTCTTATCTTAGTAAGTAGGTACCTATATAATTACGTAACTTAGGAGCACTTACTTATTTTTTATATGTAAAGTCCAGTCTTCCAATTTTTGCCGAAACGAAACGTTCAATGACCTTTTCGTCAAAGTTAACAATATTATGCACAAACGTTTTATTAATTCACATCATCGCTATTGCATTATACGTAAACAGCGCGAAACAAACGACCAACGCACGTAACCTCTATCTTTTCAAGCGTTTCGGCCGACTGCCGCGGCTGAAATTTCCGCAGCCTTAAAATTGCGTATAGCGAGCGTGACATATGCCGTGCGATCTGGCGCTTGTTAGGTGTAAACTCATGGCTGAAATAAGTTGAGCCCTCATCAGACTTCATTCCGTTGCAAGAATCGCCGACGTAGAGTGGTCGCCAGGAACAGACTAACGGACTTCCAAATTATGATTGTTATAAATATAAAACAACCTAGTTAAATCAAAATATGGACAATAACTAATATATTTATAAATATAGGGATGTACATTTTATTTTCCTTAATTGTTCATTGCGCTAGGGGGCTGCAGACCTGCAGCCCTTATTAGGAGAGCCGCCACTGTAACAAAATGACTTTCTGATTAAAAATCGTTGCATTCTAGGCTTGTTTTAACCAGCAATTCGGGACTAGTTTTTAATCAGAAATAGAGTCTACCAGATGAATATTGCATATAGGATGCTTTGTTAAGTCGTACAACTGGTTGATTGTATTTAACAGTTTAAAACTGTCAGGGACTGATGGTTGGAACAGACAATGAGTAGCTACACCAAGCTTATTTCACTTATTAAGGTTAAGACTAAACTAAGTTTAACTTCGAATATTGTCTTGTACCTATACTTTTTAAACTTAGTTTATTTCATTTAAACCTGGACGAAATTAAACCCACATAGTTGATGGTTTAACTTCAAACATCAGGGTTAAACCTTGTTTAACGTCCACAATCGGAGGGTTTTATACTTTTTTTTTTATTTTGCTTCTGCTTTACTCAATTAAAAATATTTAATATACAGTGACCGGCAGAAAGTGCGCAGGATATGGGAAATTTTTTATCTATGAATTTAATAAATTTATTTTATTTCAGAAAAGTTCTGCATATCTTCAAACCAAAATAACACCCATCAAATCCGGTAAAAGTCTTATGGTATACGAGGGAGAGTTAAGAATTGTAAATTTTGCTAAGAGTAAAGTACCTCCATTTTTAGACAAAATTTTTATTAAGAAATATTGTTTTGATTTCAAAGATATACTCCAATACCAAATTTCGCTTATTTCGGACAAAAAGTAGAATGTAACCGTTTTTTCTGAATAATTATCCTGTATGAAAGGTACATAATATCACAACCATACAGTACGGAAATTGTATTTTTTGTACACTTTGTTAGAAATAGCCGTGAATAGTATGTCAGATTAGTTAGTTTTACCAATAGTATAATCTTTTAAAACAAAAACATAAAAATATTAAATATTGTTGCTGCACACCGTATTTTATTTATTGTGGGAACAAAATAATTATTCAATCTAACTGATATTTTGTTATGCACCTTAACTTAAAGCACCTTAAAAATGGTATATTTATAAATCAATAGAAGCACTAGTTTTGTCTTTATTTAGATTTTATATGTGATCGTCATAAGAAAAAAATTAAAAATTGAAAATATTTTTTGTACGGATTTTATTTGTCACACCAAATAAGGATCAATATAATTTTAATTCATCAAATAAATTTTGAGGATAATCCAACTGATAATATAATAATATCTTTGAAACTCAAAAATAGAAAACAAAAAATATTAATAATTAAGACTGTTTACATTAACAATAATTATAACTTTATATTTCTACAAGTCCTTCTCCATTTTTTATACAGATGGTCCAAATTTCTAAAATGCCCATATTCAGGGTGATTTCTAAGGTGATACTTTTTTTTCAACTGTGTATACAACTACTTAAAAGAAACAACCTTTTTAAATAACTCAAAAATAAAGGAGATACGGTAATGTAAAAAGCTTACGATACGACTGCTGATAATTTTTAATGTTGGTGTTTTCAAGCAGTGAAGTCTCAATTTGTTGTCAGTTCATCGCGTGATAGATTTAAGCAAAGAAAATGATATTTTAGTTAGTTTGGGAGTGTTTAAAAATAAAAATGGCTCATGTGTATGAAAAAATATGTCCTTTTTTATTTTTGAGTTAGTTGAAAAAGTTGTTTCTTTTAAGTAGTTGTATACACAGTTGAAAAAAAGTATCACCTTAGAAATCACCCTGTATACAGGGTGTCTGTAAAAGGTCTTTACAAAAACCTACCACATACCTTCAGACCAAAATTAGCCGATTTAAGTAAACTTACCTTAGTACAAAGTTGGAGATCGTGGTGGCCAATTTACAGGGACATTACCTCTACCAATATATTTATTCGTGTACTGCTGATTCAAAAAGTTTCTAACATTTAATGCAAAATGTGGTGGAGCTCCATCGTGCATAAACCACATATCTCTCCAAAGTTGTAAAGGTAAATCTTCTAGCAAATCTGGCAGCGTATTTTGTAGATGTTGCAAATAAATTTCCCCGGTTAATCTTTGTGGAATAATGACAGGACCAACAATGTGATTACCAATTATTACAGCCCACACATTAATTCTAAACTTATTTTGAAAATGTTTTACCTTGATAGCATGTTGATTTTCATCCGCATAAACATGTTCATTATGAAAATTTGTAATCCCTCTTCTTGTGAAACATGCCTCATCGGTAAACAAAATATTGTTGGCAAAGTTGGGATTCTCCTCTCCCTGTCTATGAACAAGCCGTCTAAAAACCAGGCGCATTTCAGGATCATTAGGTAAAAGATCGTGAACTGGCATCTTATGGTATGGATATAGCAACTGTTCTTGAAGTAGGTACTTCATGAACAATATCTTTGGACACTCCTATTTCCCTAGGTACCTAGCCTCCTGATGCTTATTTCTGGATCTTCTGTAACACGTTCTAAAATGTCTTCCTCAACTTCAAGAACCCTTACAAAACGCTGTCTTCCATTATCAATGGCTTTAGGAGTAAACTGGTCGTTTTCCCGCAGGCGTCTTTCAACAGCAGCAAACGTCGGGTGGCTTGGTATATGACGATTTGGAAACCTTATTTCGGAGTAGACTCTGACACATTCTCGACCATTTCCTTGGCAATACCCAAATACCAATATCATATCGCTATATTCTGCATTAGTGTATTGCAACGCCATGATAATTCACGACAATTAAAGTTTTCTAATAATTACTGCAAGCAGATAAGATGATTGAACGTTAGCAACAATATTAAATGTTACAAATTTGACAATAATCTTATGTCGTCAGATAAAACTAATAATAATCAACAATAACAATGGTTTGTGAGGTGTAAGGTCGTGTTGTACATACCTGAAAAATACCGGGCGAACAAAAAGCAGATGATAAGAAAACTGTTCAAGAGGTTTTTTGTAGTAAATAAGTTGGTTTAATCTAAATTTTAAACTTAAACCTCTTATCTTCCATTGGCGTAGAAATTAATAACAGAAAAATTCTATAAAACCCAAGTTCTACGTGGTAAAAAAGTAAAAACTACTACGTATTAAGTAATAAAATGCAAATTTCTCGAAAACCGTCAGAGGAATCGAGTCTTATTAAGAGTACCTACCTTTTTTCTAACAAATCAGTTGGTTCATCTCAATTTTGTACCCAAACCCCTCTTGTTCCATTGGCATAGAAATCTCAAACAAGCAATTAGTAAAAAACCCAGGTTCTACGCTAATGGACTGATATTAGTCAGAATTGTGGCATGGGTTATTTTGCCCTATAAAGCTATGCCGATGGACTAAATTTCGGCAAAATACTATAAGCAGTTTTTGAATTCATCCAGAAAAACGATTTAAAAATTGTCACTTTAGCGCCGTCTAGCGCCCAAACTAAGCAACTTTGTACTAAGGTAAGTTTACTTAAATCGGCTAATTTTGGTCTGAAGAACATGTGGTAGGTTTTCGTAAAGACCTTTTACAGACACCCTGTATATATACGTAACCCTATGTCCGGTAATCCTGCAGGCCAGGGATATTTTGAAAACCGTACGTCCGATCCTTTTTGATAGGGGAACTGTTGATTTAGCCATTCCCTTACTATGAAGTGTCATAAAATTGTCACCATGAATTAAAACTATTTCTATTTTTTCATGTAAAGATTTTTCAACTTCTATTTTTTTACTAACTAAATGGCACTAATTTAATTTCAATGCTTGACTTGTTTCCATAGTTGCGTTGATCTTATTTTGTTTGATGAGAAGGAAAATTATTCGTATTATTAATTATTATTTAGGCTTCAAATTCGGATATAAAGAAATATTCCTTTGTATTTTAAATGGAATATATATACGAGTTTCAAATGTTTCGATTTAAAGAATACAACCATACAGTGGCGCAACCAAGGGGGGCTACCGGGCTGCTTAGTTCGGGTCGTCTAACTACCTTTTACAAGAAAAATAAACTCATCACTATTATATTATTATTATTATTATTATTATTATTATCACAGAGAGGTAAAATTACACAAAAATTGAAACGAGGCTGGCTGCTTTCGTGATTTTCTGTTGTTTTTTATTTTTCTTACTTGAAAGCCAAGCATCATCATTGAAAAAAGGGCGTGGCACCCAAAAATTTTTCGATTTTTTTTCCAATCTCCTCTAAACTTATTTTCTGGTTGCGCCACTGCAAACATATATTGGTCCTTATTATTATATTATTAATTATCGTGGTAAATAAAATCCGTACAAAAAATATTTTCAATTTTTACTTTTTTAATTTTTTTCTTATAACGATCACAATTAAAATCTAAGTACCTACAGAAAAAACTTTTTACTTTTATGTATAAATATAGAATTGGGAAGGTGCCTTTAATTAAAGTTGTATAACAATTAAAATTTCAAAACTAACTACTTACATAATATACTCCGGTACAAAAATAATTGGCAGTGACTCATTTTCTATATTCATATACCTAGGTAATCTAACATACTATTGTTAACGGTTATCTCTAACAAAGTATACAGAAAATAGAATTATTGGCGTACTGTATGGTTATGTAATGTACTTTTTATACAAGGTAGGTAATTCAGAAAAAAAAGATTTAATCATATTTATTGTCGAAATTTAGTACTTGAGTATTTATCTTTGGCATTGAAACAATATTTCTTAATAAAATTTTTTTCTTAATTGAAAAATGGAGGTTACTCTTAGCGGAATTTCCAATTTTTGATTCTCCCCCGTATACCATAAGGCTTTTATTTGATTAGTGTGCAGAACTTTCCTAAAATAAAATAAATTTACTAAATTTAAAGATAAAAATTGTGCACAACTTTCCTAAAATAAAGTAAATTTACTAAATTCATAGATAAAAAATTTTCCCATATGCTGCGCATTTTCTGCCGGTCACTGTATAATGAATATTGAATATGAAGATATATTCGACGATGATTTGGAAATCTTGGACGTTATTGAACACGTTTCCCCAGGCGCGTATTTCAAATTTCAACGTCAAAATCGTTTTAAACAAATGGATGTTTATAAAGTTATTTGCAAAATTTCGCTTATAATAAGAAACTGCATGTTTTAATGGTGCTGGAGAACATAGAATACATTTTTAGCCATTCTGTATTACTGGGACAGAAAGGGTCAGAACTGTTAAATTCTAAAGCGATATTTTCCCAGTATTCACATTTTTCTTATATTGGCATTAACATCATCTGTTATTTTCAATTACATGTTTGTAGGTACTTCGCCACAATATATTTATCAATTATATCAAAGCTTACAACTTATTGTTAGGTAGGTACTTGTAAAATTTGAAGATCTTTTTCTTTTATTTTCCGATTCCATATTATCAAATGACTTTATTTAAAAAGTGAAAAACGCGGCACCGGAACACCAAAAACGAAACTTAACCTTTAAAAGCCCAAAAACTAGTTACAATACGAAAATCCCTAAATTTTTTGGTTTAAATCACAGTATAACGGAATTATACAGTAGCGACACGAGGCGATTTAGACAGACCCAAATTTCTCTGCGCAATGCGCGTAGCGGCCATCTATTTAGTGACAAATAAGTCAGTCAGAAAGGTAAACAAAGCTTGTGTGGATTGTAGTTTGTTTAGTTTTTGTAATTTATTGTTTTTATCGGGCGTTTAAGTGTTTAAAGGTGCTTTGAAGTGTTTGTGCCGAACTTTTGCTGATTTTCGATGGATTCCCAAGAAAAAATAAGGAGCAGATGTGCTTTAAATTGACTTTTTTCAGTGTAAAAGCGATTTCAACATAAAATTTCATATGTTTTCTCAGTGTAATAGAGGACAATACCGTCATCCTTCTGTCACTGAAACTGACCCCTGGAGATCAAAGGGACCAACAGCTCGTGTCGCTACTGTATAGTTCCGTTATACTGTGGTTTAAATGATCTGCTGTTAATGCATGCGGTAGAACACAATCAAATTTAACTAACGTTTATGATTAAAACGATGTTTAGCTAAACTTCAGTTAGGACAAAGTTGGTGCAACTAGCCATTGAATGAAAGTAATCTTTCAATCAATTTAAAAAATCTTAAGTCGTTTGTAAAAACAAAACCGTCAAAAAATCATC
The DNA here is from genome assembly GCA_963920685.1 of Polydrusus tereticollis. Lineage (NCBI taxonomy): Eukaryota > Metazoa > Arthropoda > Insecta > Coleoptera > Curculionidae > Polydrusus > Polydrusus tereticollis. The sequence goes on from OY987333.1 coordinate 94,282,304, forward strand.
TGCATGCTGCATGACAGCTCTTCGCACTTTATAACTTCTGCCTTCTGCCGTCCCAACAAAAAAAATTTACCCACGCCTCCCTCTCTAGCTGAAATGATATTTTCATAGTCATGGTCCATACAAAGTTCCCCATCTATAGGACGCCAGGCGTATCACGACATTAATGTAGGCATAATACAAGAAACTTTATAGTTTCCTTGGTCGTCGTCACTATTGTATATAAAGTCCTTATAGTTCTCCGTTTGCAAGTGGGGTAAGTTCCTATAGATGGCACTGGGCTCGAGCTTTATGGCTTTATCACTTCATTTATCAACTGTTTGATTTTAATTGTCACTGTTGCCGTGTCGCCAAAACATCAAGCCCCATAAAAATATAATAATATTTTGTATATTATGATGTGTTTTTAGTACAAATTTTTATTTTTACATCACAAGGAGCAATGCCTACACGTTTTTAAGTAATATTTATTTATCATTTGTAAATAAAGCAAATAATGTATTTTGATAATACTGGGGTAAGTAGGTATCAAGAAACTTTATAGTTTCCTTGGTCGTCGTCACTATTGTATATAAAGTCCTTATAGTTCTCCGTTTGCAAGTGGGGTAAGTTCCTATAGATGGCACTGGGCTCGAGCTTTATGGCTTTATCACTTCATTTATCAGCTGTTTGATTTTAATTGTCACTGTTGCCGTGTCGCCAAAACATCAAGCCCCATAAAAATATAATAATATTTTGTATATTATGATGTGTTTTTAGTACAAATTTTTATTTTTACAGCACAAGGAGCAATGCCTACACGTTTTTAATTTGTAAATAAAGCAAATAATGTATTTTGATAATACTGGGGTAAGTAGGTATGCTTTTAGTCTTGGTTTTTAGGTTACTTGGTAAAAATATATGTTTATGTGGTATTTCTGGTGTAAATAGTTATTCTATGCATATATTTGTTCATATATATTTAACCATAATTAAAACATTCAAACAGTTCGATTTCACTAAACGCTATACATTTTTTTAGTTGAAGATTTCCAAATTTTCAGCCTGGTAATATATCAGTCATTGACCCAATTAAAATTATTATCCCGCGTAAAATTCAGAAGCTCCTTTATAATTTTAACTTGTAGAAAATTGTGATTTTGGCTGGGTGCTGTGGTGTGTGTTTTGTGGTAAACCCACCAGCTTCTCACATACCTTAGGATTATGCACCTTTTGAATTAGAAAATATTTAGGAAATGAAAAAAGATATTTACCTACGTATGCAAAGGATTTGCGTTTTGGATAAGTTTATGAAGATGGACAGTCTTAAAACTCTGTTTCCTAAGTAGCATATTGTTTGTGATGATTTAATAAAAACAAATCCTAATATAGGTATCTGGGTAATTTTTTGGAAAGCTGGATACAGCAAATTTTTAGCACACACTCTAATTTGAGGTCGCTGATCACGAATCCGATTTTTTCCCGAGTATCTACTGAATAGTTTTTGAGAAAAAAGATATTATAATTAGTTCACTTACAGGAATGATATTTTGCATGTAGGTAATCCTTTAAATTTACCATTTCCACAAAAATGTCACTTGTAGAACTCATAATATACCTCGTAATATACACTTCTTCATTAAATCAAATGAAAACTGTTACAACAAAACCCTGAAAAAATGTTGAAAAATGTAAGAATGTTTAAGAAAACAGAAAAATTTAGATTTTCCGACAAAAAACAGCTGACGGTTGAAGACGGTCATTCATTGCCTGCTTGGTGTCCTGTTAACAAGTTTATAGCAGAGGTATATCCTCCAGCCATCAATGAAGATGAACCAGTGATAGTTGTAGTAGGGAATGCTAATTAGGGGTCCAGTAAATTAAAGGTCTGACGGAATATACAATCTAAAAAATGTTAATTCCGTCATAGCTTCTGCGTTTATTCAAACCGTTAATTAGTAATTATTGGTCTTGCATGGTTTCTGCATGAAAAAAAAATGACCAACTCAACCTGCTCCGTTAAATAACTTTTAGAACTTTTTCCATCCTGGCAGAGAATGTCCCACCACCAGGTGATCTCTGCTGAACAACAACATTTTTAAAATGGCGAATTTTAAACAAAAAGACGAATCAGAAGCACACTTTTAACCCATGTACCTAAGTCTAGTGCAGAAATATTTCTTTTTGTTTTTGCTTTCAAGGACAAGTATGAAAGCACTCATCATTGTAGCGAACTTGGACAAGCAGTAGTAGGAATTGAACACTGCAAATTTTTATGTGTCACACGTCACATTAGTGCGATTTGATGTTTTTGTTACAATTATTGTTTAGATTTTAATTAAAATTGCAGTTTTCTCGTTATTTTTCTGATAAAATGTTATTATTTTGTGGAGAGAGAGCTTAGTGCAAGTTTCATCACTGATATTTAAAAGAAAACAACAAAACTGTCCGAATAATTACCCTTATTTATTGCTACCATATTATATTATGTATTGGTACCTATTATATGGTGCCTTGCTTTATGCATTGAAAGTATCAAGATTCAAGATGATATAAATACAATTTCTGTACATAACACACGACTAACTCTCATACTGTTTCCCTACATTGCCCCACTTTAACTCATAAAAAACTGTATACTTTTCGACAGTAAAAATATATTTGATCATTTCACCATGATCCTAAAGACAAATAAAATAAAAATAACAAATGGTTGTGAGAAATATTAGAATTTTTTGAAGAACACTTTAGTTAGGATCAGTTTACAAAGTTAATACCTTTTTTTAAATCTATTACGAATTTCGAATGGGGGAAGCCTTTAGGACATTAAAAAAAAACTGTCATTATGTCGTTATCCTTTAACGGATTTTCTTGAACTTGTACTTATTTAAAAGGGTATTCCTTTTAGTGTAAATAAATGATTCTCGGTATTTTTAAATCGGATGGTGTAACTTTTTTTGGTAGTATAGGAGACAATCTACATTGAACTGGACTCGTCCAAACCTCAAATCAATGTAACCAATGGTTTAAGAGTTATTTTGATTATTCTTAAAAAGATGATTGGGTTTTCATTTACCGGCAACCGGTAGGTATACCCACAATAACAAGATAACAACTAATTTCATGATCTACTGTGTAATAAACTATAAAAGGTATAATTAAAGTTGGGGGCCAAACAAGCGGATGCACAAATCTTAGAACTAGAAATAATTAGCAATTTAGCGAGAAAATATCACAAAAATGTTTTTCATCATTTTCTAAGCAATTTTGTTTCCCTGACTGGCTCGTTCACCGGATCTTACTTGTTTGAATTTTTACCTATGGGGTTGGCTAAAGAGAGACCAACAACCAGGGAAAACATGATGGAAAGGATAAGAAATGCCCGTAAAAGCGTATTCACGGCTGAAATTGAGGCAGTCGTATTTTCAGGAATAGCTAAGTGCCAAGTGCCTAGAAAACGATGGAAAACATTTTAAAATATTGTAATTTTTTTCTCGCTAAGTTGCTAATTATTTCTAGTTCTAAGATTTGTGCAAATTTTTATATTCATATTTTATTCAGTGATATTGATGTTTGTTTGGCCCCTTGGCCTTTTATTATACCTTTTATAGTTTATTACACAGTAGGCAGTAAATGAAAACTGAATGTGTTTTTAAGAAAAATCAAAATAACTCTGCACCGTTGGTGATATTGCTTTGCGGTTTGGACGAGTCGATTTCAATGCAAATTTCTCTTATACTACCAAAAAAAGTTATATCATCCAATTTAAAAATACCGAGAAAAATTAAGAAATAAGTTAGACTGAAGAACAGCGCCATCTTAACATTTATATAAACTCCAAGGAATATTTTCAAACAAGTCCAAATTCACAAAAATCCGTTGGAGGATAACGACATAATGACAGTTTTTTTATGTCCTAAAAATAAAATATAAAAAATTCTTATATTAAAAGTTGTAGTGAACGGTCAACTGATCTTAATTATTCCTAATTTGTTTTTCTACGTTTAAGTGGTATTTTTTGCCGTAAAATGACCTTTTAAAAATAAATGAGCCCTTACGCCCCCTTGCGGAAATGTCCAAAACTGGAAATTCTTTTTAATGAATTTCTCTTGGCACCTTTTATAATGATACTTTTTTTTCAAACCTGTGGGACCTACCTATCGTTTCCGAGATATGGCCGCTCCGTATCCTTATCCAGACACCCTGGTAGCTGCTACCCAGCAACTCGGTAATCCATCCGGAGCTGCATCCGTTTTTTTTAAGTGAAAATTTAACGTAAGAATTAACAACTGAACTGATCCAAGTGATCCTACTTTGTTTTAGTTAAAAATCAATGTTGAAGAAATTTTGCAATAAAACAAAAATCAGTTTAATTTGCTAAGGCCAGAAAATGTAAAAAAAGTATACCATAGAATTCGGTTCTAACTTATTCTTTTTCGTTCAAATAAACTATTTTTTATTTAATTATATGTAATTCAGCAATTACATAGCAAGTGCCTCTAATATCATAATACGCGAAGCGATGATTGATGGTTGGAAGCACTTAAGTAACACAAAAACGTTGTTCGCCTTATTCACAATGGTGATAATAATAATAATAATAATAATAATAATAATAATAAATGTCTTTATTTCTGATTATGTAGAAGAATACATGAAAGTATATCATACACAAAAAGCAAATCAATAAAAATAAACCTAATTATCTAATCTTACGAAATTTTGCAATTACTAACTTGTATTACTTTAAATAATCCTGTATAGAATAAAGTTCCATATCAACTAACATTTTTTTACTGTGATTTTAAAAAGTTTTAATTTGTAGATACCTACATTTTATGTGTCCTGGTAAGTTATTAAAGAATTTTAAACACATATATCGTGGATTTTTCTCTGTTAGGGTTAGTCTGTGAATAGGGTAGTTTACATTTAAGGTCTTTGTGTTATATTCATGAAATGTTTGTAGCTGAAACATATTTCAGTTCTTAAAGAAAAAGATGAAACATTCGTAAATATATATGTTACGGGTAATGACGTTAATCCGGCCAATAACGTGAATGGCCGGTCCATAACGTGAATGCCCATCCTTATTGGACATTCACGTCAATGACCGGCCAACAACGTAAATGCCCAGGTAATTTGGTCAATGTTGATAATTTATAATTCAAGCCCGCTGTTAACATCATTGTCCGGGCAATAACGTCATTGCCCACTACGCAGCGGCCAACGATGTGAATATGTAAAAACATTAAAAGTAACATAACCAAACTTTTAATTTATAAATAAATACCTACGTGAATTATTTGTTCTCAGTGTTGTGTTGTGTTTATTTAAATTTGGTGTTTGTGGGACAAATTATATAAATCTAGCTATGGATTATGATGAAATGCGACGTCGATTTACTGAGAATTTAGACATAATCATAAAATCCAAACGCGATGACAATAAATCGTTTTTAAATAATGACGAATATATCAAACGTCTAGCCGAGGTTAAAGAGGCGAAGACTTTTCTATCAACAGCGGGTTCAAAAAAATCAGTGAAACACTATAGACTAGTACGGAAATATGATGTAATGACAATAAACGAAAAAGGCCGCCTAATTAAACCTGTTACTGACAGTGCGAAATCTAAGGTGATATACTACGTAACGAATGGAGAATTGTTTAAAATTATCCATAATGCTCACTTGGCAATCGGACATGGTGGAAGAAATCAGTTGATTTCTGAAATAAATCAGCATTACTGTAACATCACCAAGGAAACAATAATGATATACCTACGGCTTTGCACTCAGTGTCAAGAAAAGGGTAGCACTCCAAAGAGAGGATTAGTTTCAAGACCCATTTTACATTCTCATTTTAATTCACGTGCCCAGGTTGATTTGATAGACATGCAATCTCAAAGTTACAACGACTATTGTTTTATTATGGTATATCAAGACCATTCAACAAAATTTGTGTTGCTGAAAGCTTTAAAATCCAAAAGGGCGGAAGAATTTTTTTTTTTTTCGAATAAAAAGAATCACAGATTTTATATTGCCTGATTTCAATTAATCATCACGATATTTATATAATTAACGACGTTGTCCGGCAGTTTTTGGTCATTCACGTTAATGACTGGCAAAGATGTTGATATGAAAAATATTAACAACATTGGCCGCTCACAACGGGCCATAACGTGAATGCCCGGTATATAACGTTATTGGCCTGGAAAAATGGACAATAACGTCAATGGCTGGCCATTAACGTGAATGCCCAATTATCGTCATTGACCGTAACATATACACCATACACAGTTAACGAGTCCACACGATTTGAAAACACTTCTGCAACTTTCGTTATAACCCATTCCTTTCACAATTCTTACTGTTCGTTTTTGAATCACACTATTAGACTATTGCTACCCCAGAAAATTATGCCGTACTTCATTATTGATTCAATATTCGCATAATACATTGTTTTTAGACTCTTTTCATTCAGGTACTACCACCCAACAACCCTAACACCATAGCAAATGGAATTCAATTTTTTTATCAACATGTTTATATGATATGACCAGTTTAAGAATTCGTCCAAGTAAATCCCCAAAAACTTAAATTGTTCAACAATTTCTACATCGGATTCCCCAAATGACATTATATTTGGCTTACTCGCTGGTGACATTTTGGTTCTAAAAAGTAGCACATTTGTTTTGTTGCTGTTTAGTGTTAATTTATTTTCTTTGAACCAGATCTAAGTCTTGTTAAGTAAGGATTTTCCCATAACTATTAATTCACCCATATTCTTCGCCTCAGTGATAACATTTGTGTCGTCTGCATAACATGTTACGTTTTTATTAAAATCTGCTATGGAGTACAAGTCGTTGAGGAATATCACAAACAATATTGATCCGGCAATACTGCCCTGAGCATATCCTAGTTTACTTTTAATCAAATCGGATGAGAAACTTTGTCCATTCCTTGTTATCTTTACTTTTTGATATCTCCCTGAAATATATGACTCAAATAATTTAAGCGCTTTGCCTCTTACACCATATATTTCTAATTTTTATAATAGTAATTTTAGATCAATACAGTCATATGCTTTGGTTAAGTCCAGGCATATTCCCATAGCCAGCTCTCCATTCTTTATAATATCTATTATGTTTTTTGTAAATTCAAAAATAGCGCTTTGTGTAGTTATAGCTAAGAAAGTTTGCAATACAGAAATTTACACCGTCTGCTCAGACAATGCAAGCAACATGAAAAAAATTGGTGCACAGATAAATTTGTGGTATACAAATTGCAACAGCCATATAGCCAATGTACTTGTAAAAGAACTGGTTTCCGAAAATATCGAGGGAAAAGTTTAATCAGTATTAAAAGAGTTTTCGACACCTGACCTTGAGAATAGTCTATTACAATTAGGTGGTAAAAGAGTGATTCCAGCTGGTGAAACACGTTGGTGTTCTGTTCGCGACTTATTTGTCAATTATTTGGAGAACTTGAAGCTAATGCGAAGAATAATTTCTGAAGCCCCCTTATTTAAACCCAATATAACAAAACTGGCATTTGACGAAAATCTAAAAAAGCAAATTGAAGACAGTGTTAAATTGTTTGACCCTGTTTACACAATTATTAACGCATTACAAAGAACTCGGGCAGATGCAGCTGAAGAATGGAAGAACTTGCAACTGCCAGAAAGTGTTGATAAATACATTCCATATGTAGAAAAACGCCAAAGAATATCTTTTCCGTAGCCACTAACTTCTCGCGTCCTGTTTATCGAGGCAGAATGTTAAGCGAAGATCAAATAAGAGGTGTCAATGATTTCTTAATAGATAATTTAGATGCCGAAGGCTTGGACAGTCTTCAAGATTTTAAGCATAATCGCAATTTATTTCACAACCTCAGCGACAAAAGAATTACAAAGTTCGAACTTTTGGGAATTAGCTGAAAAGATTTATCCTACATTGTCCCGTCTAGCGATTAGACTAAACACAATTCCGGCGTCATCAGCACAACTAGAAAGGCTATTTTCAAATTGGATGTTTATTCATTCCCCTATCCGTAACAAGTTCACTTCTGAAAATTTAAAGATGCTAACTTATATCTATTATCACTTGAATATTAGAGACCATAACAAATCCGACGAATACTAACTTTCTTTGTGCGTTCTTCATTCTTCTTAACATTCATTGGTCCAGAACCGGCACTCGGAGTCCCAAGGTGTATAGTACGAGATGTCATAAAACGATGGACAAGGAATCAACACAAAATCTACTGGAACAACAGGCAGGGATTAAACCATAGCAAATTTTTCATTGGGGACCCAGACCCGACCCTAACAAAACAGCTACTTCTGATGAGCAGAAATCAGCTGAGAATTACCACAGGAATTCTGACAGGACACATGGCCGTCAAGGAGCACCTGCACCATATGCAACTGTACAACGGAGACCTAAGCTGCAGGTTATTCGGGCGAGAAAGTGAACGGTACCGCATATTATTTGCCACTGCGAGTCATTGGATCGGAAAAGGCAACAAATACTCGGGCAACCAAGACTAGAACCAGAGGAATTTCCTACCTTCTCCCCAGTTGACCTACACAATCTAGTGCAAGGAACTGGAATCAGTGAGTGGGTGTAAGAACAAACAAGGGTGAGCACAATGGGCCAAACCTGGCCGAAGTGCATCCGGCACTTGGACGGACCCTCGGAAGAAAAAAAAACTTACTTTGTGCGTTCTTACTCTTTTTATTTTACTTAACAGTTAACAAAAAAAATTAAAGCATAATTTTGTTTGCTGTTACTAAATGAGTGTCTTCTTAATCGTTAATGAAGCAATGGTTTTATTTTTTCAGTTCAGGTTAGTTGATCTGTTTTATTATTTTAGACACTGTGTAAGGTGTAATGAGAATTAGTAGTTTATAATGATATATTTTCATTATTTTAATAAACATTTAAACAAAAATAGTAAATAATAAAAATAAATCATTTTCTACATCTCAAAATGTAGAAAATTGGTTAGTGTAGAAAAATAATTTTCTATGCGTACACTATACAGTAGAATATGTATAATTGTTTACCTACGCATCCCTGGCTAAGGCACGGTACGTTAACGTCCGAATATCTTTATTCTCAGAATAATTGCTATAGTCTCAATTCTGACAACTGGTTTCATAGATTTACAAGTTACATCCAAGAACATCCTGTAAGCCATTCTTTTCTCAGCTTGGAGTACCTACAGTTCCATCCCTCTACTTCAAATCTTTGGTTGTTTACATAAGGAGATATCCGCATTTTTTTCAAGCCAACGCAGACAATTACACCTCGGAAATGTTAATGACAACCAGGGGTAGAGGTGACCTTCGCATCCCATTGCATAGTTCGACTTTTTTTGAAAAAGGACCCTACTATAGGGCAATTAAAGCATATAACGGGTTACTTAATCATATTAAAGAAATAACCGATCTAACGAGGTTCAAATCCAGAGTGACAGAGTTCATTATGGAAAAATGTTTCTACACATTTAATTTTTAGACTTTTATTTTTAAAACCAGTCATACTTTATTACATTTTATTTTTTCTGTTTGTTTTAATTGTTTTTATACATTTTAGCCACTCATAAATGTTAAGTACCTGTTGTTAATGTTAATATTATTTATTTATTATGATTGTATGTTTCTTGTCCTATTTTAAAAATGTATACTTTATAACACTTAGGTTACTTATGTATTCCATGCCTTCTCTATGACGTTGCTTTGTGGTTGTATAAATCATTTGGTTGGCAATAAAAGATATTATTATTATTATTGTTATTAATTTTTATTTTTCTTTAAATTATAGCTGGCCGTCGTTGGCTCCTCAGAACCTCCTCCCGGGATTGTAGGCTTGGAGTCTGAATATATGCAAACTCAATGTGTTTTGGCAGACGGAGGCGATAGATTTGGCGTATCATCATTGACATTTGACAAAAATGAAGAATTACTTTGGATGGGCAATCAAGGGGTAAGCGATTTGAACATGTAGTAGAGTAGGTAGTATGTTAAAGTACTAGATTTATATGGCACGATTTTAGCCAATAACTTAACACTGATGGACACAGCCAGTCATTCATAAATAGGTCACGCCTACGTCGAATGGGCCAGCGGGGGTAAGGGGTATATACTGCGGCTTCTAATTAGAAACTGCGTAATGAGACAAAACGCAAAAGGTTTGAAAGGAATAGGTTGTTCAAAGAGTGAGACAAATAGCAAAAGACAGCAGAATATTGGCTAATTCAAAGCTAAATCTACACTGTGTTCAAAAGAGTATGCAACATAATATGGGAAACTTCTTTGTTATTGGGTTTCTCAGAAAATTTTATTCTTGATAAAAGTTGGTGCTTGCCTTCAAACAATAAATGAGTATTTCAGATTTTATGTATCGCTTTTAGTGCGGGAGCAAATGCTATTTTCCGAAATCGCGTCAAGCGTAAGGTACCTTAACTTATAAAGATACAGCAAAATCTTATAAGAAAAACTTACTCCAAATTTTCTCGATTTTTTCTTAAACCGCTTTGTTCTTTTGTTATTAGTATATTTGCCAAGTAACTTCAAAATTTATTTAAGATAGAAAATAGTTCCATAGTTGCAAAACGTTTCAGTTTTTCCAGAGATAAGGTTCCCAGAGATTAGGTATCAGCGTGTTGCAAACGCAGTTAAACAGTTTTGGTCCAAAATTTATTCTAATCAAAATCAGGAACGAATCCAACGCTTTCCATTTTATGTAAAACAACTAATAATTTATTTGTCGTTTGCACCCGAGTGAAATAAATAATAAAATACACCCGAGTGAAAGAAATAATAAAATAAATAAATAAAAATATCCTTTATTTAGCACTTGGCTATTTAAATCAGATTACACAAACAACATTCTTAATAGTACACACCTCAGTTCCTTAAGTGTAACAAAAGGTTTTTGTTAAAGATTCTCAGGTTTGGGGCTCTCTTAATATTATCGGACAGATCGTTAAAATAGCGAATCTCATCGTAAAAAAGAGTTTTTTTGTAAAGAGGTTGTCTTTACCCTGGATGTGGTATATTGTTCATTTGACCTAATGTTGTATTCATAATGATTTGATCTCTTTTTCAGGTACGATTTGCAAATAATCGGGCTGTAATTAATGCTCAATCTTATAAATTAATATCAGATTCGCTCTTTTAACGCACTGCTCAATGTTCAACCATCTCGACGACCGCAACATATCATTAATTGGGATATATTTATCACATTTTAGTAGGATGCGCATTGCCTTATTTTGTAGTACTTGCAGTCTTTGAATTTCCTCCTTAGTGCAAGAAATTAATAAAGAACGTGTATATGAAAAGTGTGGCAATATAATGGTATTATACACCAACATCTTAGTCCACCGAGACAAACAATAAGTAGTCGAGATGTCGGCGGGTGCAGTCGAATGCGCGGGCTGCTCAGACAATTTTGTAGTTGGTACCAAATCGGTTACCTGTAAATATTGTACAAATAGATATCATCTACAATGTGCTCAAGTAAGAGATCATCATTGTTAAAAGCAATTAAGGACTGTTCTAATTTGTGTTAATAATCTGATGATTGCATCGGGTCTATAAATGAAAAACTAAATATTGCAAAAAATATTCAAGAATTGGAACAACAAACCAGACAATGTGTAAGAAACTGTACAGAAATTCTCCAAAGTTTGGATATTAAAGTACCGTGCCGGCTACAAATATGGAATGGTCAACAGTTGAACTCTGAAGAAAACTTTATTACATCAAAGTAATTTACTGGATGCCAAAGAAAATATTGTAAAAATAGTTAGGAAGTACATACCAAGGAACATGCGTTTACATAATGTAGTTTGGGAAAGTTTTCACGTATGTGAATGTATTGGTGTTATAAATGTTGGAAATATGGCCATAAGGCTGTAGAGTGTCCGCAGGAAAAAACTTTTTGTGTCTTGTGTAACAAAAACCATAGTAGTAATGAATGTAGCGCTAGCGACATAGAGTGTACAAATTGTAAATATGCTAGTGACGTACTAAGAATACCAAACATTGATGCTAAGCACACAGTATTCATCAAGAATTGCCAGCGAGGGTTACGGCAACGTCTCATTGGAGCCACTTGCTATAACGGATGTACTATGCGCACTAAAATCTACTAAAAATAAAAAGACTGCTGGTCCAGACAATATACCTGCTTTCCTTCTGAAAGATTGTGTATTTGCTGAACCATTAACCAGGCTTTTCAATATTTCCTTATCAACTAATACCTTTCCAGACGCCTGGAAACAAGCAAGGATTTGTCCGGTTTTCAAGGCAGGCAACATCGGCTCCATAGAGAATTATCGTCCTATCTCTATTCTGTCCAACTTTGCGAAGGCCTTTGAAAAATGTATATACAATCAACTATTTTTTAAGATCAAAAACCTCATCTCCCCAAATCAACATGGTTTCTTTTCAGGAAGGTCAACTGTTACCAATCTAACCTGTTTTCTTCAATATACGTATCATGCTATTAATGAGGGTTGTCAAGTTGACACTATTTATACGGACTTCTCTAAGGCTTTCGACAAGATGGATCACGGGATTGTTGCTGAGAGAATGTCAAAAATAGGCTTTAATACTGACTTAATTTATTTTTTCTCTTCTTACCTTTCTCAACGTCGCCGTCGTCAATATGTTGAGTACAATGGTCACAAATCAAAATCATTCATGGCTACAGTAATCTAGCCCCATTAATATTTTCCATTTTTATTATTGATATTATGTCCGAAGTAAAAAGCTGCACTCTTTTATTCACGGATGACTTAAAAAATTTTAATTGTATTCGTTGTTGGGAGGACTGCATACAACTGCAATTAGACCTGGACCTTATCTCGCAGTGGTGTACGACAAACAGGCTTCACCTGAACACAAATAAATGTAAAAAAATGTCCTTCTCACTTAAACAAATTGAACTTGATCACCCCTACATCTTAAACAACACTATTCTTGACAACTGCGACCAAGTCAAAGACTTGGGCGTTTGTTTTGATAAGAAATTAACATTCAACATTCACATAGACACAACTGCCCGTAGTGCACTAAAGTCGCTGGGTTCCTCCTCCGATCCACAAAACACTTTGAAATTCCACTGTGTTTTATAGTGTTGTACAACACACTTGTAAAGTCCAAGCTGCTCTATGCATCACAGATATGGTCACCCATTTATCAAATACACATTAATAAACTAGAAAGCATTCAACAAAAATTCCTTAAGCATCTCGCTTACAGATTAGACGGTACGTATCCCCAACGCGGCTTTGATCACCTACAGCTTCTGAATAGATTTAACTTCTTGGCATTGCACCAAGAGCATATGCTACACTCCTTGGCCTTTCTATACAAGCTTTGCAATGGCCACATTAACTGTGCTGCCCTACTATGTCAGTTAAACTTTTTAGCTCTACCCTTTCATACCAGAAATCACAACAGATTCTATCTGCCATCCGTAAGAACTAACCTAGTCACCAAAGCACCCCTCTATCGGACATTTATGAACTTTAATGTTATCGAGAGTCTGGCGTCGGTTGATTTATTCAGCGACTCTTTTCAAAAATTTAAAAGCAAATTGAAGCTCGCTATGATGGAAAATCCAACTTAGCTCTTGCTATTGTTATTTTTTATTTTTGTATTTACTATTGTTATTATTATTATAACTTGTAACTTATTTTACTTTTCTTACTTCTTTCTTACTCACTTTAAGTACAACATTTTCATTAATTTATTATTATTGTACAATTGTCTTTAGATTGGGCTTGTATCCTGTTAGACAATAAACGGTTATTTATTTATTTATAAGAATTGCATATGCTTTTAAAACGCTCAAGAGAAAGTTAAGGCCTGTACACACTACATATAGCAAGCACAGATATCGGCTAAGAAGTGCGCTGAAGTAAGAACGGCATTAGTAATACATATAATTGCACAGGGTCTGACCTCTCATATGGATGAAATCAAGCAAATAGTACACGATAATGATCCAGTCGTGATGTGCATTAGTGAGTCACATGTTACAAATGACATTGAGGAGTCTGAATTTGACGTTCAATGTATAATGCTATTTTGGCATTTTCGAATAGTAGACATACTGGCGGCAACGTAATGTAATGTAATGAAATATAAATAAGTCCAAGTATCCTAAAAAGTAATATAAAATATTTGGTTTTGAAGAGTAGGCCGTACATTTGAATTAAAAACAAATATTTAAAACAGAAAGTATACAAATATCGGCCCTTTCAATAATATTTTAGAGCTTCAAAATTCGAATATTTGAATACTCATAGATAATATTCGAATATTGAATAATTTGAATATTTGAATAATAAATAAAGTGAGTATTCGAATAACTAAATTTCAAAGATTCCGAGCACTAATATCGTCGTCGTCACTGGTTTCAAGCTCTTGTAATAACTCATCATGCCCGTCATCTAATCTTATTAAAATATATTATATTTCTGATTTAATTGTGTTAATGTCAAGAATTTGGAAGCATTCGTTAGACTCATAATAATTAGTCCCCATTGGATTAGAAAGAAATGCAAGAAGTCCTGATAATTTGGTCCTATATACGTTGATTAATCCGATTTTTTAGAGAATTGAGAAGATCAGTGCTGAACTCTGATTTTACTTTTTGAATTTCACTTAACATAAACTTTAGTGCTATATCCGATTTGTATAAGTTCATATCACGTTGACATAACGACTCAACAGTTATTTTTACAGGTTGAAGTAGTTTGATAATAGATTTCACTATCGTGAACTCAGAATCAAGGATATACACCAATCCTTATCCTAGTAAACTAAAACGTTCAAGCATGTCAATTAAACTACTCCACCTAGTCTTACGGTCTAGAATAAGCTTAAGTTCTTTACCATGATCAATAAAAAAATAACAAGTGGATTTGATGAATTAAATAAATTAATTTCCCGGGATTAACAAGTTCCGATCCCGGAATTTTTCGGGACAAATTTTAATTGGTATCCCGGGTTTTCGGGATCCCAGGATTGCAAGCTCTAGTGTATACACATTTTTTACACTCTTTTTAATATGTTGTATAATTCAAAATTCAGCTTATATAACAAAGATCATTATACGCGGATTATTTTATTATATTTAATTATTAATTGTTATTATGCATTTTTCCATGGCTATCCGGGATAGTTTTAGTAGATTTCGAATCTTTGCCTTATTTGTATATTTTTATTATTTTACACGGGATCAACTTCTATGGTCTTTAGTTTTTTACTTTGTAGGTAGATTAATATTAGAAGAGTGATTATCTTACTTTTAGGAATATTTGCGAAATTTGAAATTTGTCTGTATTATTGACTTAAATTTGGACATTGAGTTAGGTTAGTTACTTACAACTTACAACTTCTTGGGTGGGTTTGGGTGCTGACAATTTTATTGTTTTTGCTGCTTTGTTGATTGTATGCTAATATGGTAATGCTTTTCTTATTTTCCTAATGATATTTTTATAATTTTCTAGTGCAGCTTGTTTTTCTTAAGGTAGGAGCCAGTCGCGTGGAAGTCTATATATAGCTTGGTGTGGTGCGTGAGTGTGTGACTGAGTAATAAGTACATTGTTCGAAACGTCCGTCCGTCCGTGCGTAATATTTTGTATTTATGTTGTCAAGAAATTCGTCTAATGTCTCCACTATTCGTCTTTGTCCTATTGTCTGTAGTATCCTTGCAACAAACATGAATTTTTTGGTTATTTAAAAAAATATAAATCTAAACAAATTTTACAAATTTGCTTCAATTTGATTGAAGCTGTCCAGAAGTGATTTAATTGTGGTTAATTTAAAAAGCTATAAATTTCTAAATAAAATTTAAAGTTAAAAAAAAAAATTGGACATAATTTTTATTTCTAAACAACTTTTCTTTATAACCATTTTCTCTATTTTTCGGGTAGTTTTATGGGTACTTTACTCTTAAACGATTTTCATATTTTTTGCTCTACCCTATCCTATTTGACTTGAAGCCATTCTAGGTACACCTAAAATGGTTATCGGACATGCACCAACTTTTAGCAAGAATAAAATTTTCTGAGAAACCAATAATAAACAAGTTTCCCATTTGTTACACACTTAATCGAGCACACTGTATTAAATTTGAACTGCCTAAGCAAAGAGTTATAAATAATGGCTTAAAGTGAAAAACTTTTCTTTAATGGAGCTGTTTTCCAATAACCAATCTGTGCCTAATGTGGTTTTTAAAATACGAATTTTTGCAAGGTTGCAAAAATGTTTTTTTGGCAATATCTTAAAAACAAAAGCTGACTTGATGAAACGGTGATCATATTCGATTTCAGCAGGCCCGATTTACCCTAGAAAAGGTCTTGGTTACCCTGCACAATTTTTATTTTTAGATCAGGGATAATAAAATAGATATTTGGTTACATTTTTTACACTGGACAAAAATACTTAGAGATTTATACTTAATTTGTTTATTTTCTTGTTGTTTAATAATAATAGCCATAATTATTTATAAGCATTCTGTTTTACATTATCGGACATGCACCAACTTTTAGCAAGAATAAAATTTTCTGAGAAACCAATAATAAACAAGTTTCCCATTTGTTACACACTTAATCGAGCACACTGTATTAAATTTGAACTGCCTAAGCAAAGAGTTATAAATAATGGCTTAAAGTGAAAAACTTTTCTTTAATGGAGCTGTTTTCCAATAACCAATCTGTGCCTAATGTGGTTTTTAAAATACGAATTTTTGCAAGGTTGCAAAAATGTTTTTTTGGCAATATCTTAAAAACAAAAGCTGACTTGATGAAACGGTGATCATATTCGATTTCAGCAGGCCCGATTTACCCTAGAAAAGGTCTTGGTTACCCTGCACAATTTTTATTTGTAGATCAGGGATAATAAAATAGATATTTGGTTACATTTTTTACACTGGACAAAAATACTTAGAGATTTATACTTAATTTGTTTATTTTCTTGTTGTTTAATAATAATAGCCATAATTATTTATAAGCATTCTGTTTTACATTAGGTAATTAGGTGGAAGATTTATATTGGCGTGTATCATAAATATTTAGTAATAATTAGTGTCAGTAGCCTACTAACCCCTTTTTGTTAGTTGTTTATTCTTTTTGTATATCTCCTTCGTGGTGTAAATGATTATTTTTATTATATACAGGGTGATTCACGTAGATGGTATATTAGACGTTTATGGAGAACCAGTCAACGGGACGATCAAAAAATCTGTTTGTTTTTTTTTGCATAAAAGGGCATGCTCTATCCAGCTAACTTATTTGCGACAATGCGGTGTTACATTTTAAATGGGACACTCTGTATACACAATCTCTACTAATTTCTTAACACAACTTTCCATATTATTTTGCTATATCTATCTGTTACTGTTTTCGAGATACTAATTAAATCTCTTTTTGACATAACTTGCAATAAATGTTGACATTTTAAAAGTTTGAGATAGTAAAGCGCTAAAATTTAGTTGTCAATGCCCGAAGAATGTGATAAAATTACAAGCAGGATATGTAAAAGGATTAATGAAAAATTGGACATATGCCACAACACTAATCTGGTTGTCTTCGTCAGTTAACGTTGCACGAAACAACAAAATTGTTTTGAATTTGCAAATAGATATTTACGTTATAAGTCCGGTAAATCAACTTTTACAGTATGAGTGAAATGTTTCGAGACGAGGCGACGAAGGAGCCGAGTCTGGAATTTTGAAACGAATACTGTAAAGGATTTGCCGGACGAATGACGTACAATATTTTATTTCATACTGTTCTGTTGAAAATTATAATTATGTTTTGAAATTATTATGAAGTTTTATTCTGCGTCGTATATTTGAAAAGTGCTTATATTTACTGGTGGAAACATTGTGTGTTTGACATTGATTAAACTAAAACTTACAAACTTCAGTCCGGTAAAGAAGTTTTACAGGACTAGTCCGGTAAAAAAAATTTACCGGACGTATTGCTGTAAAACCTTATTTTCTGGACTAAATTCAAATATGTAAAGGTGTGTTTTACAATACAGTATGAAATAAAGAAATTTATTGTTTCATTAAATTTTCTACACGTTCCGTTTATAATTTTAACACATTCTCAAAACAAAATAAATAAATCTATTAGAACTGCTGCATTTGAATAGTTTTTTTCCATAGTTTTTAAATATTTCTTCGGCTGACAAGGGCTAGAAAAGTGCTAGATTATCGAAACCATAACAACAGTGAAATTACACATATTATAACTATGCATGACATAGGACATTTGATGGAAGTTTACTATTGACCTCCACACCTCCAGCCCAACCTCAGTTTGAGATGTCAAATGACATCTTTGCAAAGGGCATTAAATCGCCTATTTAGCCGTGCCAAGAAAAGTGAAATCAGCTAATCGGTTTGGAAGTTAAGTGGAGAAGATGTGTATTAAAACAATACAAATTAATTTGTCGTAATTGTCTTTCCATTTGCAAAGTATTAAATTCTTCAAGCTGCAAAATATCATTGTAACGTTTAGTAATATTAACGATTGTGTTTATAAGTCACAGAAATGCGACAGATTTGGAGTCTAGTTAACAAGCCAAACTAACGAATATTGCTACAGGTTCTGTGCACAGAAATGCACAAAGACACAACCTAACCGGTCAATTGTATTTAAATATTTTAGAAAATGTGATAAATCCTCTTACTGTATAATCTTTGGAAAATCAAGTGGATGAAAATGGCACTCTGGAAATCTATGAAGAAAATTTGCATTTTCAGCAAGTTGGAGCTCCTCTCCTCTACGCATTACCAGTTAGAGAATGGCTTAACCAACAGTTCCCTGTTGGATTGACAGATAAGGTACAATAGAGTGGCCAACACGATCTCGCGACTTGACTCCTCTTGATTTTTTTTGGGGGTCACTTGAAAACTTAAGCTTATAGAAACCACGCCTGAAAATATTGTAGACCTCAAAATAGAATACTTTCCTTAATGTCTGAGAGGAATTTCGAAATAGACTTTATTATTGTCTTGTCAATAACGGCGCACATTTTGAACACTTAATAAAATAATTTGTTCAAACTAAATAAATTAGTTGCATTACTATAACATTTTTCCACCTAACTCGCAAACCGATTACCCGATTTCACTTTTCTTCGCAGCGTTGGATAGGCAATTCAATGCCCTTTGCAACGTTGTATCACTCGATCGGTAGTGCCATTTGACATTTCAAGGTGGGGTTGGCTGAAGGTGTGTAAAATAATAGTATTCAATTCAATTCAAAAATCGTTTATTGTCTTAAGAACGTTAATTTCGTTGACAAAGGTAAGTAACGATTATAATCATAGTAACAAACAAAGTATAAGAGTATAACAACAACATCAAAACACTTAAATACAACATAAATTAAATAAGATATACAGTGACCGACAAAAGTCCCTCTTAAATTCGATATATGCCAAACGAAAAATAAATTTTAGAACATTTAATTAAGTAATTTTTTGATACATAATATACATAGTTTACTAGGATCAAAGCAAACATTAGTTTCATTTTAAACGTCACTATTTCAAAAGCGGTTGAAAATCGGTATAGGATATGTAACATGGAATGTGTTTAGAACTTCTCATTGAATACAAGAATCGAATATAAAAAGGCTGTTCCATTTGAAAAAGTGGTCCATGACGTCATAATTTCTTCATGAGTTCCCCTGTATATTATTTTTTTATATCAAAAGATGGGCAATTAGAGCGTTTTAAAATTTATTTTTCGTTTGGCATATATCGAATTTATGCGGGACTGTATGTAAATTTCCGGGATTAATTAAATGCATCATCGTAATACTCATCAAGAGTGTAATATACCTTTTCTAATAAATTAGTTTTCTAAACTTTCCCACACACTGCTGTCTTCTCGAGGAAAATGGTAAATGGTTGAAGACTTTTACTGCCATAAATTAAAGATTTTTTAATTTGGTTAGACCGAGGAATTGGTAAGTTAAAGAGAAACAATTGTCGTGTCTTATAAGCAGAGGGGGTAGACAATTCATTTTTATATTTTTTCAACATTAAACAAGCAGTTTCTAGGATAAAGATAGAACATAGGGCCAATATTGAGTTTAAAATTAAAACAAGGGATGACAAGAATCACAAGCCCTAGCACCACACACATATCTGACTGCTCTCTTCTGCAACACAAACGCCGATTGAAATAAGTACTGGGAACAAGAGCCCGAAAAGCAAATACCATAATGGAGGTTTTACTCAATTAGGGCATAATACGAGTTTTTTGCCAAAGAGAAGTTTAAAAAATTAGAAATAATCCTAATGGCATAACAACCAAAAGAAAGCTTTTGACATAGATTTATTATGTGATTCTTAAATTTAAGATTGATGTCCACAGATAGTCCCAAAAATTTACTCACATCGGGCATAGAAACCACCCTGTCGTCCAAATAAATATTATCCACACTACATCTAAAATTTAAATTGTTGGTCTTTGTAATATTAAATGACAAAAAGTTTGCATTATTTCATTCTTTTATTTTGCACAGATCAACTTTTATGTTAGAAGAAAGCCTATTAACAACCGTATCCTGCCAAATAATGATGGTATCATCGGCAAAAGCGGTAAAGTTTCCCGCAATATCAAAATGGGGCATATTATTAACATAAATTAGGGAAAGGAGTGGGCCCAGAACGGACCCCTAAGGAACACCTATATCCAAAGTCAATTCCTCAGAACTACTGTTGTTGAATACAACTATCTGAACGCGACTCGTCAAATACGAACGAAACCATTTCAAGGCTGTACCCCTAAACCCGTACGCCTTTAACTTTAACAGCAGTATTCTATGATTTACGCAGTCGAGGGCTTTTGATAAGTCACAGAACACAGCTGCAGCAGACTCACCAGAGTTTAAGCAGACATACAGTCTTTCGAGGAACCCGAAGGTGGCATCGCTCGTACTCTTCGCAGCCTGAAATCCAAACTATTGTCTGCTCATAAGGTTGTGTTTAGTCAGGAAGGAAACTATTCTAGTTTTAACAAGTTTTTCCACTATCTTTTATAAGGTGGGGAGCAGCGCAATTGATCGAAAGTTTAAGGGACCGTCCTGGTCGCCTCCCCTAAAAAATGGAACAACCACAGCCTTTTTTAGGTAGAAAGGAAAAGTGCCTGTTTGAAAGTAAGCATTTATTGTCTCCTCCAAGGCAATAAGACCTGAAATAATTTTTTTTGCGCTAAGTCGCCAGCAACTGTGCTATATTAAAGTACATGTTTTATAAAGCATCATCTTATAGCACGCGTCCATGTTAAAAAACGAGCCGCTTGCGGCGAGTTTTTTAACTGGACAAGTGCTCTAACTGCTTTATAAAACACGTACTTTATACTATTTTTTCTATTTTGTATTTTTTTCAATAAGAAAATACATATTTAAAAAGAAAATCAACCCTTCAAATTTTGTAAATTTGTATGTCTAAATTCTATGTTGGTAATACTATAAATTTACTTTTATCATAGAAGCCTTGACAATAAATAATATTTTATTTGTGTCATTGTCACGAAATTTGTTTTTTAATATTTCATAGAGTTGTTCATAATTATAATTAAAAAAATATGGAGCATGATAATCTAAGTTCAACTCCCCCTGAGTTAAGGGATATTGCTAATAAAACGATAAATCAACTTTTACCAGAGAAATCCCGAAAACTTTCTTTTCTCATGGATCACAATAACAGGAAACGTCAGACGTCAACAGAATAAACCATTTAAATATTACCAATGCCAACTTTAAAAAATAAAAAAACGGTATCGTAATAGATCTGTTTCGATACTGAAAACGGTATCGTAATAGATTTCTTATGAAACAAAATTAGAAAAAAGGAATTTATATCATTCTCATTAAGAGAACTCTTAGTAGGAGCGATATTAAATTTTCCCCTCAACTTATTGACAATATTCCATGATTCTTTGGTATTATTCGTAGAATGTGCTATGCTTTTCCTAACTAAACACTTTTTTAGAAAGCCTTATTGAAATAGTTCAAGAAACCAACACTGTTACCCAAAAACTTTCGAGAGAATAAAGATTTTTCCCTGGACCCCTGTGTGTACCACGGCTTCCACTTCCTTTATTGTATTTTTACAATTGGAAAAGCAATATTAAATAAGTTATTCAGGAAACTATGGAACTGCTGTAATGGTTCGTCCACGTCAATAATATTTCAATTTGTTTGGTTACATAACAATGTGAATTTGCTAAAAATTTTCTTCGTATAAAATCTACCCATCCTATATAGTAAAGATTATTTAAGAATACCGAAACCCCAATAAAACGTGCAACAAAGAACGCTACAGAATATTCTTTGTTTTCATACAAATCAAAAGCAAGAATAAATTAAAGGGAATATCCAGTTGACACCCTTCAAAGAGAGTAAAATAAAAAATCACTTAGTCTTATTGTTCTATCTTTTACCAGGTACCCAAGTGTGTACCTGGGGAAGAGAGACATAATGTAATATAAGGGTGTGTTTTGTATCCTTTTATAAACTGATTGATATCTGTGGTGAATGCTGGTGGGATATTGGGTCAGATCCGGAATGTATTATTTCAGAAAAGTTAAGTAAAAATTAAAAATGAAAGCAGTATTATTGAAATTATATGTTTTATTTTACATACCGGGTGTTGCATCGTCGAGCGGGACATAGGAAATCCCATGTAATTTTAAATGGGGTCAATTATTGGCTTCCCTAATTATTTTAGAGAAAAATTCTATTTAGGTTTATTAAAGAGCACTAAAACCCACATTCAAAAGAATAACTTTAGATATTTTTGATGAGCCCGTTTACGGGTTATCGCCGATTTCTTTTTAACTATTTCTCCTTTTTATGGCCCCGTATTTGCGGGCACCAGTCAAGGTAAAAGATGACTGTCAAATAAAGTTGTCATTTTGAAATCAAATCAAATCAAATCAAAAAACATTTATTTTGTCTACTAAAATAAATTAATATATTAAAATGTGTGCTTTATTGTTATAAAAACTCGTTCATCGAAAATATTAAAGGTGTATTTATGAGTACAAATTAATCTGAATAAAACTAAAATAAAGTATCCAATTACAAGGTTAATTATGACATTTTACATGTTTCAATATTTTACTAATTAATAGGTAGGTACTATTAAATTGTTAGAACTTTAGGATTTAAGAAGATCTTCAAATATTCCTCAAAATGACAACTTTATTTGACATCATTGTCATCTTTTACCTATGCAACACCCGGTATAATTTATAATGAGCTAATTTATTAATAATCGTAATATTTTATATTTTTGTTTTTTATAGTTTTTACGTTTAATGGCGGCAAAAAATTCAAGCAAATCTTAAATTATGTACATTAAAAATACATTAATTAATACTTTTTAAATATAAATATAATAAAAAGAAAAAAAGGAACAATACAAAAATATATATCATATTTATATTTATAACATTTTTATAAAAAAATAAAGAAATAAACATACAGCTACATACAAAAAAGTTAATTAATCTGAATCTGAAGCTAAAGAAATGTCACTTTCAGAATCTGAACCAGAATCTGACACATGAATTATCAGTGGCTTAACCTGAACATCCCGAATGTGTTTTCTTTTTACCAATAATCCCTTATAATATTATTTGTAAGGCAAACACAATCAGACCAATTTTCGGGGGTAATGGTTTGTAATGCCTCTTTCCAAACATCCAAAACACGGCATTTTCATCTTTCCTGTCTTTTCCAATAATTTGTTTATTAAAAATATGTTTTGCTTTGGGCCAAAATTAATTCAATCGCGTTAAAAATGCAGTGGTAGGCCGGCAGTCTCAAAACTTGATGACCCATAGTACAAATTAATTCTTCCACGGTATATTCTAATTTTGCTTTGTATTGTTTTACTATTTGTAGCAATTCGGGTTTGAGTGCGTTTTCATAAAATTGATATTTTTGCTTTGTAGCCAGGAAGTGATATCAGCTTTTCTCGTTGAAGCATTTGGCACATTTTTGCTGAGGCGTGAATGGTACTTTGCATTGTCCATAACAAGAAGCGAGGGTTTTTCGAGCCGAGGTAAAAGCTGTTCTTCCAACCATTTTTTAAACAATGTAGAGTTCATGTTGTCATGATAGTCAGCGCTTTTATTTCTTGTAGAAAAAACTAAGTCTGCCCCATCTATAAAGCCATCTTTGCTGCCAGCATGCAAAACTATATATCTTTTGTCGTCTGATTGTTTTTTTTATTTAAAACTGGTTTGATGCTGTCATCATACCATGTTCTAATGTCGCTACCATTTTGAAATATCCATGTTTCGTCTATAAAAACCACATCTAACGGAGTTTCTGATAACAAGTTTTCTGTATATCGTCTCAAGAATTTTATACGTTTTGAAACAATATCCGGTTTCTCCATAATGTAGCGCCTGCCACTGTCCCTTTTAAATTTAAATTCCAAATGCTTTATCAAATGACCTAATTTGGAGTTGCTTGGGTCAATAATTTGTTTGGCATGTAATTCCTCTTTTAATTTCGCCGTGTGACATACTTATGCATGGCAATCATATTGTAAACTACGTTCCTTATTTGAGTTTTCCTGGCCTCAGTTATATTCCTTGTTTTTGGGGCACGCTTTTCTCTAATAGCCCAAAAAGAATTTTGAATATTATGACTACATGTTCTTTTATTACTTTATAATTGAATATAAATACTTATAATAAATTACAATCCTTATATATTATATAATATAAAAATCGCATAATTTTTTGGTCCATAAACGTCTAATACGCCATCCACTGTAGGACACCCTGTATTCATATGTGAATAAATTTCAAACCACGTACCCTGGTAAGGTTCCTGTTGTATATTCCTTTCGAATCCTGGCTACAGTTTCCTTACTAATCTTATAGGCTGCTGAAGGCAATTTTCTGAGAAAAGGTTCTTTGTTCCGCTTTAATTTCTCACACCTGACAAAAAGAGGCAATTAAGGGTCGATACTTGCTAAATTTCATGCCTATGATTTGTTTAGAAAAAAGAAAGATGATTAAAAGCTGTAGCTTTCTTTGTTGCAGATTTTATTGCCCTTTCAGTCAAATATTTCCCTCAAAATCGAGATATATTTAGGGTCAGTTCAGGTTAGTTTTGAAGCCCTGTATATTATACTAAAAATAGAAACGAAACATGAAATAGCCATAGCGTAACTATAAGTAAATAGGTACCTTAAAAATGGTTTCATATCACCAGCGGTATGAGGTGCCTGATCAAATTATTTTGAATAGTCTAGAGCAGCGGTTCTCAAACTTTTTTGGTGACGGAACCCTTTTGGGAAGCAAAATACTTGATGGAACCCTACAATAAAACAATATTTTTTAAAAGTGTATTCTTTATTAATAAGCATAATAAAAGTACAATGTAACAGTTACTAATTATTACTTACTTTACCACATGGCAAGTACAATAATAGAAGATATTAAAAAAGAAAAAATCTAACTAATGGGAGGTATGAAACTGTTTTTTATTTTTCATCAATTGGTTGATATCAGGTTTGATAGAAGACAGTTGAAGTCTCATATCAGGTTCGGCGTCCAGTCTATTGCGATATTTTGTTTTCGTGGCTGCATAGGTTGAGAATCCTGTTTCGCACAAATATGTTGTTGGGAACGGGAGAAGAATATTCAGAGCCATTTTGCCAAGCATTGGATATTCATCACGGATTCTGCACCAAAAATCGTTGAGAGGCGTCGTTTTGAACAGTGACTCCATACTTGTGTCTGATGACATTTCTAAAAGAGATTCATATATCTCGTTTGACATACTTTCGGGCTTTTCCAAGTTGGGTAAAAAAGAATTATGAATCCATGAATTCAGTTTCATTTTTGTATTCTGTTCTTCGGGAAAATACTTTTCAAAAGATGCGCGCATCGAACTGAGATATTGGACCAATTCTTCAAACACATCATCTTGAAACATTTCTGAGTCGTTATCGCTAACAAACTCACTGAGTGACGTAAAGCTTTCTATTTCTTTCTTACCAACGCAAATAATCCAAAAATCTAATTTTCTTTTAAAGGCAGTTATTTTATTATTGGCCTGAAACACTGTTGTCTGTTTACCTTGCAATGATAAATTCAATTCGTTCAGTTTTTGAAAGATATCCGCCATAAAAGACAATCGGAACAACCAAGTTTTATCATACAAACGGTCCTTCAAATTAAAAGAAGTATCTGCTGAAAGAAACATTTGTAACTCGGCTCTAAGTTCAAATAGCCTTGTTAAAGTTTTACCCCGAGACAGCCATCGCACTTCTGTATGGAGCAGCAGTGTTTTATGTTTGCTGCCATAATCTTCACACAATAGTGAGAACAATCGGGATTGTAGTGGTCGTGATTTGATAAAATTAATTATTTTTACCGCTTCATCCATAACTAATTTTAGATTTGACGGCATTTGCTTCATCGCAAGTGCTTGTCTATGCAGAATACAATGGCTGGAACTACAATTAGGCGCTTTATTTTTTATTCGTGACACTGCTCCTGCTGTTTTACCTGTCATCGCCTTGGCCCCATCTGTACAAATGAATCACATATTTTAGAAACCCCACATGTCCACATTTTGGGCATGTGGGGTTTTTACCAAAAATCCACACCTCTTATATAGATACATCTTTTAGAGAGAAACCACACAAGTCCGCTGTTTGCTTTGCCTACAATTCGTATTTGAAATCGTCGTATATTTTAGAAACCCCACATGTCCGGGACATGTGGGGTTTCTAAAATATAATGCTAGGCGGTTTGTTCTTTTATCATGGACTACATAAGGCGAGAAATTCCTGAAACTATTACACATCTTCATATTTTTTCCGACGGATGTGGCGGACAAAACAAGAATCACTGTGTTATAAGAATGTGTAGGGCGCTAGTAGATCTGGGACGTTTTTCGACTGTTAATCAATATTTTCCTATAAGAGGGCACTCTTTCATGCCGTGTGATAGAAACTTCGCTGTAGTTAAAAAGAAGATAAAGAAAAATGATAGAATTTTTTTATTGAAGGAATATACTGAACTAATCATCACATCAAGCTCCAAGGGAAGTTTTTCCGTTCATCTGATGGATGAAGAAAATAGCGTGATTAAAGATTACAAAAAATGGTGGCCCCAATTCTATAAGAAAAATTGCTTATCTACAGCCTCCTTAGGTAGAGGGGTACCAAAAAAAGATAAAGGTTGCTTCGGGATTTCAACTTTTATGCAGTTCACTCATACAGAAGACAAGAAAGGTTACGTCCTTACTCGCAACTACATTGATGGTCTCACTGAACATGAATTCAAACTGAACACTTCTACGCAAATCACATCTTTTCCCGACGAAGTTGCCTATCCAGACGTCAAGGTACCAATTAGTGCCAAAAAAATAATATCCATCAAGAAATTTGAACGATTTACTCGCGACCAAGAAGAACTAATAAGAAATTTTTATCAAGAAATATTCTTATGGCCAACCGTGGGCGGACAAGATGAAGATGTTGTTGAATATTAGACATTTCGTTAATAAAATAATAATTATTAAAATAAGTTGTTAAAAAAATAAAAATAAATTGTAAAAGTACTGGTCAAATAAACGTGTATTTTAGAAAGCACACATGTCCAGTCGCCATTTTATGCTTTCATTGATGAAGGAGAAGCTGCACATTTAACTTTGTGTAAAATTCCTAACGTACTCACATACCTTTACAAACCCTAAAAGTATATTTTCAGTTGTATGATGTGATTTTGCGTAAAACAGTTTTTTTTGTTTTTCTCAAAACTATAATTTGTGGACATGTGGGGTTTCTCAAATATGTGATTCAAATGTCAATGCAATTGTTCCAACTGAGATTATTTTCTTCAAAAAATATATTTATTTTATTAAAAATTTCTTCCCCGGTAGTGTTTGTGAGCAGCGGTGAACACATAAGCATGTCTTCTTCAAAAGAAATTTCATATGGACTAGCGACATCAGTTGACTCGTCCATTTGCAAGGCGAATCGTGTTTTTTGTAGACGTGTAACTAGTTCTTGTTTGACGTAGCTTGCCAGATCATGGATTCGCCGTGAAACAGTATCGTTTGATAGCGGCACAGTAGAAAGATGCTTTGCAGATTTTTCATCGAGCATACATTTTGTTATGTCTAATACACATGGCTTTATTAAATTCTCAGCGATAGTGTGCGCTTCACCTGCTTGTGCAATGCGATAGCTAACTAAATATGATGCCTCCGTGGCCTTTTCGTGCCATGGAACTATTAGGAAGCAGTTTACTACATAGCATGCAGAGAGGTGAGCCGTTGGAATCAACAAATCCGAAACTGATATATGATTCATCATACTTCCTTTTTTTCGTCTTTGAAACCGTCGAGCTTGACGTCGTGGCATCATCGTCTGGATCGGTGATTGCTATATTCTCCGCGCGTACTGCTTTTGAACATTCAGCGTCATTAGAAGATGTTGTTGCAACACGTTTAACACCTTTAAGCCAACGTTCCATTCTTCTTTATTTATAATGTTACACGTCAGGATGGTGGGGTCTAAATAATGCACAATCGTTACTGCGTATAAGAGACTAAGTTTAGTACAATGAAGAAATGTATAAAACTGAGACAACAGAATACAGCAGGCAGTAGAACAATGAACACTAGTTTCTCGCTAGCGAGCTTGTAAGTAGGTAGGTAGGAACTTATCGCTCCGAACGCTAATCGTCAACTGACTGACGAGGCGCGACGCGCGATCGCCGCTTTTATACTTAGTCCTAGACTCGATCTCGAATATTCTCGAAAATACTCGAGTCGGCGCCTTTGATAAACAAAAAGCAAAAATAAAAAGAGAAATATAAAAATTGCGTTGTAAACAATTCAGAGGCGGCTTTTATCAAAGGGACTGCGCGCTCACAAGTATACAAGTATACATGTTGATACCAAACTTATGAGATATTGTACCAGCTATTGTAACACATGTTTATACAAATACAAATAAATAAATAAATATACCTACGCGCGGCCGCGGAGTCAAAACGTTCGACCAGAGAGAGGTGCTTTGATTTTTTTTCTAAATTCTTGAGGAACCCCTACAGAGGTATCGCGGAACCCTAGGGTTCCGCGGAACACACTTGGAGTATAGCTGGTCTAGAGTGTAGGAAATTAAACTAAGTTTCTGCCCTAGTTTTTTTCGGCACGATGCTGCTGGTTTTGCAATTAAATAATAAAAAATGTCTTGCAATGATGTCGATAAAACTGATATCAATTTTTGCGTAGGGTATATTTTGCAAAACTAAGTAGGTAAATATCTGTTTTTTTTTTCCAATTGAACACCTATAATTTTAATTTTTTGAACATCTTTTTTGTTTACTTTCTAACGATACCACTACCTGGTTTGCACCTCACCGTATGCTCGAACGATTTAATTTAATATATTACTTTATTTTAGGGTCATGTCACTTCATACTACACTGGGGCAATGTCGAAATATACCTCCTTCCAGATCCACCCGCACGAGGAAGTACGGCAAATCCTTACCTTGGATGAAGGTATTTTGGCTTTGACCGCCAGCAGCCTCAGATGTCAGATCAGAAGAGGGATTCCTGTTTATACTCATGTGTAAGTACTTTGGTTTAGTTTAGTTTGTCTTTATTGTCATCAAATCATTGTACAGGGTGGCCAACTAAGAATGCGAGATACTGTATCTGGGAAACTATCCATCGTAGAGGCTTGCGGCAAAAAAAAGTATTACTAAAACGGCCAAGAGAAAAACCTGGAAAATATTTTCAAGTTTCTGAAATGGCCACTAGGGGGCGTAACTGCAATCTTGAATCTAAAAAAGTGATGTTTCTGTAAATTCCGCTATATTAACCTAATAAAAAAAATCCTGATCTTTAAAGTCGAGGATAATCTGAACCTTTTTTGTTTGACACTTTGCAGTATCTCTAAAAATAAAGTGGTGGGGGTATTGAAACGTTTCCGTAAATAACATCCTGTATCTTCGAAACGGCTAAGCCGATTTGAACAAACTTGGGCTCGTTAAAAGGAGCTATTCTTGGGCTACAAACATCATTATATTTAAAGTTTTGTAAGTTTCATCATATCGCCGCTAGAGGGCTTTTTTCGACATTCCAACAGAAATGGTTATATTTCTCAACAAAATAAAATGCATTGGTATGATTTTTGTTCATGAAAAAGTAGCTAAATGATGCCTAAACTAGCTCGCGAAAACCGCATCTCGATATCTTGTTCCTAACCCAAAATATCGGCAATAGAAAATTTTATACGAAAATCCCTTAAATTTTCAATTTATTGTAACTATATTTTTTTGGAATTGTTTCTATTATGTAAGTTGTGGCCCTAAAAAGGACCGATTTATAAAAGGAAGATTTTTAATGCCCCCGCAAATGCTCGAAATGCTGACCATCACGTTCTATGCACAAAAAAGACAATTAATAGAAGCAGGCCATGGAAACAAAACAAATACCTAATCAAAACATAAATAATCCAAATTGTCAATAGGTGTCAAAGTTTTGCGTTACTTTGAGTAATTTTTGTGTTTACAAAATGCATTTTACGAATGATGAAGCTGTTGATATGCTTGCGGTTTATTTTGAATGTCTTCAGAATGCCACAGTAGCTAAAAGAGTTTACGCCGCTCGATATCCAAATCGGCGTCCTTGCGATGTGAGAGTTTTTCCCTGATTAGTGGCGAGTTTACGAGCCAATGGTTGTTTTCGGCCTAAGTTTCAATGGCAAAGAATTGGAAGAACACAAGAAAATATTAACTACGTACTGGGGTATATTGAAGGAAATCCTCATGTTGGCACAAGATCATTATCCCTTGAGTTGGACATATCACGAACAACGGTTGAAAATATTTTGAAGGACCATAGGTAAGTTCTAATGGCCATCAAAGTTAGGTATTCGTTTAAATTTTTTTTAATTACTTTTAGAATGCACCCTTATCATGTCGTTTTGCATCAGGCCTTGAAAGGGGAAGATTTTGATCGGAGGTTGGACTATTGCCATTGGATGTTAGGTATGATACTCCAAAATAGAGAATTTTTATTTCAAATTCTTTGGACCGATGAAGCCACCTATAGTAGTGACGGGGGAGTCAATCTACATAATATGCACTATTGGTCTGCAGAAAATCCGCATTAGTTGCGTGAAGTTCAGCACCAAGGACGTTGGAGTTTAAATGTGTGGTGTGGCATACTGGAAGGCAGAATTATTAGGCCATATTTTTTTGAGCAATCCCTAAATGGCAATGTCTTTCTTGACTTTTTGGCCAATCAATTACCGTTGTTGTTGGAAGATGTGCCTTTGGAAACAAGGCAAAACTTGTTTTTGCAGTTGGATGGTTGCCCAGCACATTTTGCCGTTAATGTGCGAGAGCATATTAATGCAGTATTTCAACAGCGGTGGATTGGAAGAGGAAGTCTGTTTCCATGACCTCCGCGATCACCAGACCTAACTTGCCTGGATCGTGTTTCAGACTCAACACTCAACCTACAACCAGAGAAGATTTCAAAAACCGGATTCGTAATGCAATACGTAACATACCGAGAGCCGAAATTGAAAGTGCAGTTTTGTCTACCCATGAGAGGCTTCAGCAATGCATAGAACGTGATGGTCAGCATTTCGAGCATTTGCGGGGGCATTAAAAATCTTCCTTTTATAAATCGGTCCTTTCTAGGGCCACAACTTACATAATAGAAGGAATTCCAGAAAAATATAGTTACAATAAAATGAAAATTTAAGGGATTTTCGTATAAAATTTTCTATTGCCGATATTTTGGGTTAGGAACAAGATATCGAGATGCGGTTTTCGCGAGCTAGTTTAGGCATCATTTGGCTACTTTTTCATAAAAAAAATCATACCAATGCATTTTATTTTGTTGAGAAAATTAACCATTTCTGTTGGAATGTCGAAAAAAGCCCTCTAGCGGCGATATGTGAAACTTACAAAACTTCAAATATAATGATGTTTGTAGCCCAAGAATAGCTCCTTTTAACGAGCCCAAGTTTGTTCAAATCGGCTTAGCCGTTTCGAAGATACAGGATGTTATTTACGGAAACGTTTGAATACCCCCCACCACTTTATTTTTAGAGATACTGCAAAAAGTGCCAAACAAAAAAGGTTCAGATTATCCTCGACTTTAAAGATCAGGATTTTTTTTATTAGGTTAATATAGCGGAATTTACAGAAACATCACTTTTTTTAGATTCAAGATTGCAGTTACGCCCCCTAGCGGCCATTTCAGAAACTTGAAAATATTTTCCAGGTTTTTCTCTTGGCCGTTTTAGTCATAATTGTTTTTGCCGCAAGCCTCTACGATGGATAGTTTCCCAGATACAGTACTTCGCATTCTTAGTTGGCCACCCTGTACAATGCAAAAGCAACGTCAAAAACATGGATCTTAGATCCTTTTAAAATATAGGTTAAAAGTTGACACAAATGTAAAAAACAACTTACTTAGTAAAATCACAAAAGTCTATAAACATGCAAATGTACAAAAACACACAAATCAAGAAAGAAAGTCGAATGAGTAATATTGTTTTTCCAAGGCATAATTTACCACCTCCTTTCTGAAACGTGCAGCACTTGTGATATCCCTGATTGACTTTGGGAGCATCTGATATGCTTTTGCTGCCCTATAGTATGGTCTTCTTTTAAAAAATGTTGAGTTATGTGGGGGTATGGCCTGATCATATTTGCCTCGTGTGTTCATAGCCGCCTCGGATGCATTGATAACAACAATAATAATAATAATAATAATAATAAGTTTTATTTTAAATAGTTACAATATAATAAACATGTTAATATGATATTCTTGAATAAATTTATTCATAATTTCCCCCGAAGACGTGCTTGTTAGGGGCAAATCTTTTTTATTTAAAAGTATTTAAAATTATAAATATTTAGGAATATTTCTATAAAAAGTTGCAAGTACGCTACTTTCTTGATGATAGATTATTAAATTTCTAAAAAGGATT
Source organism: Polydrusus tereticollis (assembly GCA_963920685.1). Taxonomy (NCBI): domain Eukaryota; kingdom Metazoa; phylum Arthropoda; class Insecta; order Coleoptera; family Curculionidae; genus Polydrusus; species Polydrusus tereticollis. The sequence goes on from OY987333.1 coordinate 94,315,338, forward strand.
AATTATATAATTGATTCACAATAATATTAAATGACAAGAGATTTAAAATAGAGTGCTGGAGTAGTTAAAAGTTTAAGTTCTTCGAAATAAGGTTTACATGACATTCCCGGATGCAGTTTCAGCATACAACAGATTACGCTTTTTTAAGCTTTAAAGACTTTCTCCGCGCCTGGCGCTGCTCACCAGAAAAGCACACCATAAGATATAACAGATTGCACGTATGCATAATAGAACGATTTTATACTGTCAATGCCTAGACTGTGCCTTAGTCGCCGTATAGCACCACAATGGCTGTTTATACTAGCTGCAGTTGATTGTGTTTGTGCACTCCAATTTAAATTGGGGTCAATAATGAGTCCCAGAAACTTAATTCGGTTGGTTTGTTTAAGAGATTTGCCACCGGGGAAACATATAAAGATGCATCAGGAAGTTCCGCTTTTTGTAGTACTGTTTGTAGTGTTGCAACAAAGATGTTGTTTGGTTGTACTTAGTACAGTAAAATAATCAGACAAAGATTATCCTTTTTCCCCTTACTTATAATATACAAAGGCTTCAACCCCCTCGCACCACCCGTTTCAACCCTTAAACGTTTTGTCACAATTGAGCAATACACTTTTTGCAGAAAAAAACTAAAACATGCTAAGACCCGGTACTTTCGCATCCGTAGGCATTATTTGACGAAACCTAAAGTAATTAAGGTTACAATATTTATTTATAAAATATACCGGGTATTTCCTAGTTGCATGCCGATACTTTGAGAGATTATTAATGAGATATTTTAAAGAAAATAGTATAATTTAAATATAGGTCCGCAAACGTTTCCTTCCCGAGAGACAGGGTGTTTTAAAAGAATATTTACAATTTTCAAAATGTATAGAATATTCAAAAACGTAGATCAAATCCAATCTAATATATTTTTCTTTTCTTAATAATAAATCAAAATTCAAAATTGCTCTACGGTTTGAAAGATTATTCCTTGTTAATAACACATGGTAGAGGTGTGCAAAGTTTTTTAAAATTCAATGGTGTACCTACTGAGGAAGCAGAGCTGGGCTGTAGCTAGCTACCAAGTAGTTAATCTACCAGCTGGCTACTTTTTTGGTAGCTAATAACTTTATTCAAGCTAATTCTAAACCAAGTGGCTTGTAGCTGTAGCTTTTACATTATTTTTAGTGAAGCTATTTTAAAAAGTAAGTAGTTATTCAAAAAAGCTACTTAAGCTACTTTCAATAGCTTAAGTTACCCATATAAGTAGTTCACAGAGAAGATGCTGTCAGATTCTGATGCTAACCAAAGAGACATTTCTTTAAGAGATGAAATTAAATTACAATTTTTAAAGTTTTTGGGTGACAATAGGCAACACATGATTATGTTAGAAGATTATCCAATCATTAAATAAATATTCTTAAGATTCAACACCTCCCTCGCTTCTTCTGCTCCAGTAGAGATTATTTTTGTTTGCTGCCTATATTAATACTCCAAGACGAAATAGATTGTCGGACAGCTTATTTGAAGAGCCCAAGCTAAACGTTGTTTTTCAAAATTCTATTTACTGAGATGAAATAAAGTAACCTTCTGAGTAACGGATAGAAGTAGCTTTTTTAAAAAGGTAGATTGTAGCTTAGTTACCTGTAGCTAAGCTACTTTTAAATTATGGTAGCTAAGCTACTTAAAAGTAGCTTGACTACTTAAATTTTAAGTAGCTTATAGCTTGTAGCCAGCCACTTTTTCCCAGCTCTGTAAGGAAGCTGGAACCACAAAAATCAACGCACTTGCATTGCAGACACACTAAGATTTACACCATGTACTTCACAATAACCTACAAACCAACAATCACGAAACACATAGACCAACTCGTAGCTGACTATTATAGAAGAGCAAAGTTTTCACAGAACGACCAGCCTAACGGGGGAATGTCCACAAGCAACCCAATCAGAAAAAGAAGTACTTAATACCTTGACCTTGCCCACTTCTTAAAAGGAGAAGAGTTGAAAATAATTATTAAGTTTATTCGCTGTAGTCATTTTAGATGTAAAGTTTTTCAGACGTGGAGATGCGAGTTCTCAATGAGTTAAGATCATTTACAAAAAATTTACAACAATATTACAGCTTCTCAGTAAGTAATTTCGTTGTCTAACAGTGTTAGAACAAAATACGGCAAATCTTGCTTTGAATTGCGCGCCTGTTGGAGCATTTATCCCAGAGTCACCATACTACGTAGTGTTGCGTATGCAACACACACCGGCAAATTCTTAACGGCACTCTAGTCTAGTAGGTAATCTAGAAACGGCATGTTGTCGAGGGAGGGACACTTGAGCCAAATGAAGGGTGACAGTGGTGCGGATGGTGTATCTCGGACACTGCCTGATATTCGTATGGTTGAGGTAAAAAACCTTGACCAAAGAATTGGCCGGATGGTTCGAGGGTCCCCGCGACATACATAACTCTCTTAGCTGCACACAAGGACGTTTAAGGGCCGGCTCGTCGAGGTTTGTGGTGAACAAAGAGACGTTAATAATAACAAGACCGTAAAAATACTGTGCCGAGAATAACATCTGTCGGTTATATTGTGCTTCGGAATCCACGTTAAACTGTAGGTCCCGTCGGGCTAACATTACCCAGACGTTAAAACGAGGTTGGCAAAAAGGGTCAAAACTGGCCTACTTGCTTGGCGTCAAAGCCTCCCCGTCTGCTACTACGACTACTACTACTACTAGCCCAGAGTATAGCTGTGTTACTAGTTACTATGTATTTCTTTATTTATTGATTTATTTATTTATTTGTACTTAACAGATCTAATACAAGAATAAATCCTATTATAAAGTACAAATAGTAGGTACAGTACATAGTAAAGTCGTTAGAGTATTTCCCTAATCACTGCTTTAAAGTCATTGTACTTCATATAGAATAAATCCACATTATCCTGTGGTATACGGTTAAAAATTCTACAAATATTATGCAATGGTGATCCTAGTTTAGTCTTTATTGTATAACGCGTGATCGGAGGAGGTTTAAGGATCAATAGTTTCTAACCCATACTACTTAAGTTCGCACCATATGGAAAACTTTTTTATTATTAATTTTACGAAAAAAAGTTATTCTTCATAAAGAGTTCTGCTTAGTCCAAAACCTAAAATGCAACCATCAGATATTAAATTTTTTCAGTCGTATACGAGGTATATCAGAAAATATAAATTTTGCTCAAGAATAAAGTACCTTCATTTTTGACAATATCGAAAATTGTTATTAAGAAAAGTTGATCAGAACTAAAAACTACGTTCAAATATGCAATTTACATCCAATTATATGGAAAAAATCTTTTTTTCTTTTTTAACTACAATAACAATGTAAATTTAACTGTAGGGACGTGAAATCTAGGATGCACTGATAAACAAATGATTTCTTCATAGCAAGAATTGTTTGACAGTGAACGTCAAATAAAATTTGTTAAGATGCCGGTGATATTTAGTGTGGAAGAAAAAATAAAAATTGTGGTAATCGTTGGTGATAATTATAAAACTTATCGTGAAGCAGCTGAAATATTTAACAACAGACATCCAGGGAAAAATATACACCATACATCATTAATCAGAATTATGGAAAAATTTAAATCATGTGGAGACGTTAATAATAAATTCACAAACAAGCGTCAAAAAATCGTTGCAAGTGAAGAGATAAAGTTAAATGTATTGCTATCTGCAGTGGAAAATCCTAAATTGTCCCTGCGAAAAAGGGCATCTTCGCTTCCAGATAAAATTGGTAGACACACTATCAAAAATCTTTAAAGAGAACAAGTTTCATCCATATAAACCACAATTTATCCATACTTTAAAACCTGAAGACTACGACAGACGACTAGAATTTTGTTTTCTTATTCAAGGAAAGCTAGAAGACGATCCTTTTTTGGCTAGGAAAATAATTTTCTCTGAAGAAGCTACATTTACGTCTAATGGAACAGTGTCTTCGCAAAATTGTCGATGGTGGACTGACTCCAATCCTCACTTTACGATTAAAACTCGCGATCAATATTATTTTAAAACTAACGTTTGGTGCGGCATTTACAAGGATAAAATCATTGGCCCTTTTTTTTTTCGACAATCTATGACTTCTCAACGCTATCTAAATTTTTTACAAAATCAGTTGCATGATTTTCTTCGTGACCTTCCAAGACATGAACGGCAACAAGTATGGTACCAGCAGGATGGCGCAACATGTCATAGTACGATGGAAGTAAGGCAATACCTTGAAAATATCTTTAATGGAAGGTTAATTCATAGATATTCCGATATTTTTTGACCAGCTAGGTCGCCAGATTTAACCCCATTAGATTTTTTCTTATGGGGTTACTTAAAAGAAAAGGTATATCAACACAGGCCATTCACGACCGTAGAACATTTGGAAACAATTATTACGGAAGTAATTCAGGGTATAACTCCGAATATAATTAGAAATGTATTGAGGGAATTTTCTTCTAGAACGAAAACCTGTATTGTAAGAGAAGGCGGATACGTTGAAGCAATAGTGAATTGATGATAAATTATTACACGCTTGTTACGCAATTAACAATATTAGCATTGTATTCATGTAGTTGATAATTATTGTAAGATAAATAATTTTGTTATTTATCAATTTCTTAATGCTTCATCAAAATAATGCAATATAGAGGTTAAGAGACATAAAGGTTATCAAATGTTTAACGAATAAAGAGATAACTGATTAAATTTTTCGATATTTTCAAAAATAAATTTACTTTGCTTTTGGTCAAAATCATATTTTCTGATATACCTCGTATACGGCCGAAAAAATTTAATATCTGATGGTTGCATTTTAGGTTTTGGACTAAGCAGAACTTTTTATGAAGAATAACTTTTTTTCGTAAAATTAATAATAAAAAAGTTTTCCATATGGTGCAAACTTAAGTAGACACACTGTATATGCTTATTTGAATTGATTTTGATTTTAGATCGACAAACATGAGTGAAATGCAATGTATGCTGCCAATGTCCCAAACAAGATTGTTAATTGGCGGCCATAGAGATAAGTTAATTGACTTTAACCTACAAATTTGCAAAGAGACTCAAGTTGTAAGTATATAATTTTCTATAGGTATCTAAATGATCAAGTATTGGTAATGTCAAATTTAATCCCGTAAAAGTAAATCAGGGAGACTTTTATAGACAAAGACTACAGTTGACTACGCAATACTATGTGGAACCCACTCGCTTTTCTTTAAACATGCTCATCAGGTAAAACTATCTAATATATGAAGAGTGTGTGATCTCGGAGGCCAATTCCGACAACAAGAATAACTTTTTTAAATCAATAATCAAGTCAAAAACTTGACAAGTAAGGTTTAGGTATGGTATACATATATTCAGTGCCTTAGTATCTCATAGTTCAAAAATATCAGTATTTATTGCAAGGGCTGTTAAGTCTGCCTTCTATAGTACTCACCTGTTTCTCCTACGTAGGCATCAAGGTGAATCCCTAAGAATTTTATGTATTTTAGAACAGGACCCGATTTTTTGTTTAATGTTACGTAAATAGACCTGTCGACTGCAGGCAAGTTACTAAAAGTTAGCAGTCCCGTTTTTCCGACATTGAGTTTCAACTGACTCTTGCCACACCATTGCCGCAGCGACTGAAGAGTCAACTGACAGATCCTCCAGGCAAGACCTAGATATCATTCCCGAGGTGTCATCCGCATATTGGAAGAACGCACCTGCCGTCACATCGTCACCAGAGCCATTTACATATAGCAAGAACAGGATTGGTCTTAAAATAGACCCTTGTGGAACACCCTGTGTCAGTGCAGTGAGAATATCAATGTTGCCCTAGCCTTATTTGTAGGTTTTATATCTCTCTAAAGACAGACAAATATATTACATATCTTGTAACGATAGGAATGAAATTGTTTAGATCCATTGAAGTCACGCCCTAGAAACATAAGCAGCTACTCTACGAGTGTTGATTCAACCATGCGCTTGTAGGTGACGCTAAGTTTATTACAAATTGGAAATCTCGAGGGGGTTCAATTTGGGAGCCGGTTCAATATAGGCTACCTTACACTACTATTCCATGTTTTTGTAGCAGATTAAAAGTTTTTCAAGAATTAAAAATTAAGAAAATTTGCATGTTATAATGCGACCAGCTTAAGTAGACACACTGCATAATATTTATTTATTTATTTGCGTAACAACATTTTCAAGATATAAAACATTTACAAATTACAAAATTAAATAAACTAACCTAATCTAGGATAGCCCTTTTGGCAAGAATTTTAAATTTATCATCAGACTGATTAAAGAAATGTAAGGAATTATAAAATTTATTGGCATTTGTCGACATCCTGTTTATATGTGCCAGATAATTCGTTCTGCTAAATGGAACATGTAGAAGGGAAGGATTACGAGTCTGGTAACTAGGAACATGAACGTAAAAAGTTTCCAAACATTCAGGGCTCTTGATAATATTATTTAATACTTTGGAGGCAAAGCAGACGTCGTAGTACTCCCTTCGGCGAAAGAGCGTTGTCAAATTTAGATAAGCCATAGCCTGGTCGTCGGTTAGGTGGATTCCAGCATTAAAAAGAATATGTCTGGAAAACTTAATGAACTTTTTCTGAATATTTTCCAGCCTACTGATATGAATATTATAGTACGGCGACCAAACTATGCTTGAGCACTCCAAGATGGATCTGACAAAGGAAATATACAGTGTTTTTACAGCTGTTACATTTTTGAAGTCCCTACACGATCTCTTAACAAACCTCAGCATCCTGTTTGCCTTAGACGTTATTTTATCGAAGTGTTCAGAAAATGTTAACTGTGTATCCAAGTACACGCCAGGATCTTTAACCACAGTCACCTCCTTTAGAACAACATTATTGATGACGTACTGATGAGGGAACAATTTTCTCGATCTGCTGAACCTCAAAGGAACATTTGTCGATATTCAGTGACATGCCATTGAGTTGACACCAGGAAAACTCAGTGTTAATATCTTTTTGTAACGAGATTACATCTTGAAGAGATGTTACTTGTGTAAAAATTTTCAAATCGTCGGCAAATAGTAAGTGGTCAGAGGTCAACATACCACTCAAGTCATTAATGAGGAGATTAAATAAGAGGGACCCCAGATGAGATCCCTGGGGAACTCCCGAGGTAACTTTAAATGACTCCGATAGATAACCGTCGATCTTAACCTGTTGCTCTCTGTTAGAGGTATGATTGCAACCAAGAGAGTAATTTGCCGGTAATCCCGCAATTTGACAGCTTAGAAAGCAGAATGGTATATTTCACCTTGTCGAAAGCCTTGCTAAAGTCTGTATAGATAGCGTGGGTCTCAGCAACCTTATCAAACGCATTATTGATACGATTAATAAAAAGAAACAAATTTGTATCAACAGAGCGACCAGAGGTAAACCCATGCTGATTACTCACCACTATTTGCTGGAAGGCATTGGTTAGAATAGTTTCAATGCAATGCTTAAATAGTTTAGGTATAGCCGAAAGAATACTGATTGGTCGATAGTTCTTAACGTTATTTTTATTGCCTGATTTATGAATAGGACAAACATATGACAATTTCCAGACACTGGGAAAGATTCCAGAAGTAAGAGATTTTGAAAAGATATGATACAATGGAAGGTAGAGAGAGTGCAAACAATATTTTAAAACCCTATTAGAAATGCCGTCTGGACCTGAACCCTTGTTAATATCAAGATCAGCTAAGGCTTTTTGAATGCTAGCAGTATCTATGCTGATACTAGTGATAATCTCGAACTTCTCAGTGGAAACAGGATTAGTAGCTGTACTGTTATTGGGATTTAAGACTGATGAAAAGTATTGAGCAAAAAGGTTAGCAATTTGTATGTACATTCATTAATAAAGAATAAATAAATATCAGCACCATTATCGGCTCTATTCATATCAAGGTGCATTTCCTTAGGAAAGGCACCCTGATTGACTTTAGAGCGAATGAAGTTTCAAAAGAAATTATAATTGCTAGTTATAGTGTCTTCTGCATGGGTTGTGTAACGACTGTAACATTCCTTAGAAAGTGATTTACATTGCATACGTAAGAGATGAAAGTTATTGTAATCAGCATCGCTGTTTGATTGTTTGTATCTTTTATGGGCAATTTTTTTACTCGTTATAAGATTTTTAAGGTCATGTGAGAACCAGACTGGAAATCTATTGCCAGATTAAGACTGCCTTAGAGGTACAAACATTTCAAAACAGTTTAATACCACAGAATAAAAATTATGTAACATTACATCAATATGAATATTTACAACTGACAGCCAGTCATAGGACTGGAAAAGATTGTTAATCAGAACAAAATTTGCATGCTTAAAGTCATAATAAGGGTAGTTTGCACAGTCCATATATTTTGTATTCTTGGAACATAGTGACAGCTCAAAAGGTGGGTGATACGGATCACAACGAACGAATTCATTGCACTTTACACTTTAGTCAAGTTCGAAGTTGGCAAAACATAGACCCAGGATAGTATTATGATCATTCACAACACAATTGAACACACAATAAGATTTCATTCGCAGATTTAACGTTACCTGGCAAGAGATCAAGACAGTCATCGCTGGGAGCCCAGGTTAAATGAGATAGATTATAATCTCCCACAACCAACACACATTTAAACGCATCACAAGCACTAGAAACTGAGCTTAGGTGGTGCTCGTACACAGATACATCCATTGACGGCGGGATGTACACACAGCCGATACAGTAGGTTGAGTCCCCGATTGTAACTGAAATCCATATCTCTTTCACAGAAGGGTTGCCAATAGAGAGACGGCATGACTTTAAGTCGTTTTTAATAGCCAAGAGGACCCCACCGCCTCTAGCATAGAGACTGTTGTTGGGGCCTCTGTCAGCTCTATATACAATGTAATTAGAATCCAGGAGTTCAGCATCGTTTATATTGGGATCCAACCAGGTTTCAGTAAGCGCAATAATGGAATATCTCTCAGCCTGTGCAGCACAACAAAAGTCGTATAGCTTAGTTCTTAGACCCCTAACATTCTGGTAGGCAAAAGATAAGTGGATTAACGGTGTTGGTCTCTCGTTGCTTTTTGCGGAAAACGGAAAATTTGCAGAAACGCTACTTCTCAATGGATGTCTAGGACGAAACTCTTTTACAGCGGTACCCACTGGCCATAGTATACAGTACATATGTACTCTATACAGCAGACTCTCAACAATGATTATAAATGTAAACTATGGTTTTTATTTTATTTAATTAAAATTTTTAGATGAACGTATCAGATTCCGCCACTGTCATGCTGCGTCCTCATACCAGATATGTATGCTGTGGTAGTCCGTCGGGTTCAGTAGAATTGCGAGATCCAAATAATTTGAGACTCGAACATAGTCTCGATACGCACACTGGTAGCTTAAGTGATTTCGACGTCCAAGGAAACTTGTTGGTAACATGTGGTTTCAGCAATAGGTAAGTCCGCACTTCTTTACAATACGATACAATACAATAAGTCTTTATTCAGAAAATTATCATGCCGATAACAACAGACAATTGAATGAAAATTGCGCCACGTAAAGGTATATAAACTACAAGAAAGCCCTACTTATTGATAAATTGTTAAGAACTTACAAAAACTTACTAAAACTAAAAGTCTGAAAAAACTTACATATTACAACTATTACAATCAATATCCATTAAAATCATTATATTTCTAAGATTCTTTAGTTGTATAGGGTTTATGTTTAAAACTAAATTAAATATTTTTCGTTTGAAGATTCTGAAGTTGCTTTCTACCCTTAACTCATTTATTAAAAAATTTTAAACAAGAATAGGTTGGACCTCTTTTCATTGCAGTAAGTCTGTGTGCTGGTACATTGTATTGTGTCGACGTGGTGTTGAATGTATGCATATCTCTGCTCGTCTTTGTCCTACAAAAGCCCGTTTAATCCCTGTATAAAAACTGTAACCCCCCCCCCCCCAGAATATAATTCTGAAGAGTAGTATTGAATGTATATTGGCACCATACACTATTTTTAGGTTATTGAGATCTAGATATTTAGACATAGTTCTTAGTGAGTAACATATCGAGTTGATTTTCTTGTATACCGGCAAAATTTGAGTATCCCAGTCCAAGTTTTGGTTTATATGGACACCCAGAAATTTTGTGCTTTCGTTCATGACCACTTGCTGCGACTGAATTTGCTGTTGAATCTCATTGTTTCTTCATTTAGATCGATAACAAACATAATGTGTTTTTTCTGGATTCAGAGCTAATCTGCTATCCAGGAACCATTTTTTCGCCATTGCTAAGCGAACGTTTGTAATTTCCAGCAGGTTGTTTAAAGACTTACCAACAGCGAGTATGTTGGTGTCATCTGCAAAGTTGACCAAGTGGGTGTTCTGAGTTACCACGTTTGCTGCCAGGTCATTGATGTAGAAAACAAACAACAAGAGGTCTAGCACACTTTCCTGCGGAATTCTTATCTGTATGTGACCCTCATCTGAACAATGCCGTTTTCTATTTTTTTCAATGATTACCCTTTGCGTTGGACCATATAGGTAAGAGCGCAACCCTGCTCTTCATTTTTTTAAATTTATCTATACATTCAATATACCGCCATATAAATTTGCAATGTAAACTTCGGCGTCCTTACCCTCTTGCATTTTCTGAGAGCTATTCTATTGTTTTTTCTGCTATACTCTTTTCTCGTTGCGAGGCGGATTTCTACTGAGGCAGTGTGTTGTCTTTTTGAAATATTTTAATATGAGTTAATATGGAATTGTTTAAATCTGACGTTATCTTGTCAATAGGATATTTCCTGTTTTTATTTGAATATCGAAGGCACTGTCTTAACTTGAAAGGCACAAAACAGGTGGCGCTTTTGTTTGTTTTTGCCTACACCACTTACCGATTGATGAGCTAGTCGTCTTGGCCCTGAAAAGCAGTGTCCCAGTCCTGCTGCGAACCACCAGGCAGGAGTAATTCTACCCGTTTGCAAATCATATTTTTCATAAATAATATGGCACAATGATAGTTACAATGATATATTTTGAATAAACTTATTTTAAATTAAATATTTCAAAAATGACTGAAACTATACTTATATAATAATATACTTACTTATTTATTTAAAAAGTTATTTTCTGTCCCCAACAACTGTGGAAGCTGTTTAATTATAAGGAAAGACCCTTTACCCATAAAATTTTAGGGAAATAAAAGACTGTCTAGAAATTAAGACCGAAATTAAATATAAGTCAAATTGGCTTGACATTTCTATCATCTAATAAAGTTATGCGTTCCTCACGCACTTTTTATAGCAGACTAGGTAACTTAGCGGTAGACCGATTCCTGATGGCTTACGATTTGCGAATGCTGAGATCCGTATCTCCAATGCAGACTGTGATAGATCCGCTATACCTAAGGTTTTTGCCCACCATAACATCTCGTTTGGTCGTGGTGTCAGCTGCTGGGCAAGTGCAATTGTTAGACACAATTGCTTTGGCTGAACCCAAGATATGTTTGCTTCAAGTTGATTGTCCAGGTAAGCGATTTTCAAAATTATTTTATTTACTTTGTTAAATTATTTGGTAAATGACAGTTTTTTCTTATTCATTTTAAAACCAAATATATATGCTATGTATTAGAAGTATGGGGTGCCAGAAAATATACCCAATCAAGTTTTTTCTTAAATAAAAAAAAATCAGCGCAAAATAATAAATTGTTTTATACTCAAAGTCAAATTCAAAAGTGCTTTATTATCAAGATATAATCTTGTTGAAAAAGCTAGGTTGTATATACATATAAAAGGATACCAAAACCAAATAAATAAATAAACAAAATATAGCATAAGGCAATAGTAACAACAGCCATCAAAGACAATAATAAATATACATATAGATACGATACATCGGCCTAAGCATAGACCAACCTACAAAGACATATCATCTTACGGGTAATTTTACCGCTCTAAATAGGCAATTAAGGTGCATGCGCTAGGGCAGAAACCTCGAAAATTAAATTATTTCCCATTCATAAGAAACGAGCCATCTCGTCAGACAACCTTACCAAAGCTCTGCCGTTTGCGTGCGACTCGGGGAATTTAGGAAGAAATTGGATGTTGCCGCATTGTGCAAGTTGCCTAAAATAAATAGGAATAGATGATTTAATTCTGATAATTTTGTTATATCAGTTTAATTAAGTCATGTTTTTTTTTTCGTTCTTGGTTATAATAATATGTATCTACATACTATTATTTATCTTATAACTTGATATGCTACCATCAGCTACAACCAAATATGTTACCTTTATCAGGTACCTATTTTTATCTTTTAATCACGTAAGAAAAGTTTTGATGTATGCGTCCAATCCAGTTTTCCATGTTCCGTAATTTTTTAAATAAAACAATATAAATATTCATTGATAATAGTAGTAATAGTACAAATTTTGTACATGCAAACTATTTACCTACTTTAAGAATAAACCATTGTCATCTAGATAATCAGCAGGGATAGTTTTTTACAGTAGAAGATGGTGATTATAAGTAGTAAATGCAAGAAATTTACAAAAAATAGTGAAACATCAGAATAAGATTATAAACAATATCGAACTACTAAATAGCCAAGATCATATTGAACCACCATAATAGTTCGTCTTTTTTTAGGTACAGGGACATTCTTTTAAGTGTCTCACCCGATTGGAGATTTTCCTGCTGACTATATTAAAAAACAAATTACACATTTCTTTATAATTTTCCGCAAGGAAGCCAAATTTGATGTCAAAAAAATATATAGGTTCAGAAATTTAAAAGATACGACGATATATTGGATTTTTTTAAATGAAAGCCCTTATCCATAACCTCACGGGTGCATTGCATTTCGCGATTCGATTTTGAGTTGTAAAACCCAACATAATCTCCCGTGGCCGAGCTATTTACGCTATAATCAAATACGACAGATGTCAAAAAGTGACAGATACGACGCCATTTTGAATTTTTAAAAAGGCAACCCTCATCCATAACCACGCGCGAATGAAAAATAGGTATGGTTAAAAATAATTATCAACAACTGTATGTTTTTGAAATCTGATAGCGAAATGACATTTAAGAAACAATTTAAATGGCGTCGTATTTGTCACTTTTCAACATCTGTTGTATTTGATAATAGCGTAAATAGGTTGGACGGGCGGCGTAGGAAATTTCGGCCCCGGCCAGGTAGCAGCCCGATTTTGACAGGAACTTTCGGCCCCGGGATGGAAGGGTCATGTTTTTATTACAGGCATTTTCGGCCCCAATGGTCTAACGTTATAACATTTTAATTTTTTTATGATCTTTTGTGTTTTGAATCATTTATAAAATGAAAATGCAACTAACCTGAACTAACTCAATTTTTGACCTGCAACTCGGCTAATGCGGTTTTATAGACTTATATTGGTTAAACAGCGCTAACACGGCATCTAATCCACCTTTTTGGTTCCAACTCGCCTTTTTCAAGTTCACCGCGGAATATTATTATTAATTGTTTGTCCCTTTTATAGACTTATATTGGTTAAACAGCGCTAACACGGCATCTAATCCACCTTTTTGGTTCAATTCGCATTACCTGCAATGTTTGGGGCCGAAATTTCTTGCAAGATTACTTGACCTAAAATTTCTAGCAGGTACGTTACCCAATATGGGGCCGAAAGTTCCGCCGCCCGGTTGGACACGGGAATAAATTATGTAACTGTAAAAACAATTGGGTTTCACAACTCAAAACATATATTTCTAAAGTGATAATAATTACAGAACCAAATCAACAACGTTGAAACCTCTTATCTCCAGAATAGATGAAAATAAATATTGGCAACTTTTTTTTTGTGAAATCGAATCGCGAAATGCAATCCACTTGCGAGGTTATGGATCAGGGTTTTCATTTAAAAAAATCCAATATGGCGTCATATCTGTCAAACTTGTGAACCTATATATTTTTTAACATCAAATTTGGCTTCCTTGCAGAAAATCATTGAGGAATGTGTAATTTGTTTTTTATTATATTCAACAGGGAATCCGCGAATTGGGTGACACTTCATGAATGAAAGTGCCCTATTGTTCAGGAGGTATCATAAATCTTATTGACAAAGCATGATAACTTATACAACTGAATTACAACACATGACTTAAAAAATTAGGAGTTTGGCATCGACAATGGATTCATAGCTAAGGTACAATCAAAAGTTAATCACCTCTTTTAACTTCATAGCGGAAGTGGAAGTGCAATTAATTTTAAATATTATTGATGTTTAAGTTTTTATACTTTACCCACATAAAAAATTTTAAGCTAAAATGGTAATAAAAGTACCAACAAAACAAAATACAAAGAAATCCCCAGTCTCAGTCACTACCTGTACATTAAGCATTTAATTAATATAATAGATAACTTATTGAGGGTTACTGGAATTTACAGGCGCCAGGTAATATTTAATGTATGCATCCTTAATCCGATATGAGAAATCACTCAATGAACGGACTATAGTTGGTTGAATTTCAACCACCAGTTGATTGAGAGCTGTTCGTATTTGAGAAATTAGAGAGTTTTGAGCAACATGTCGCGAGTTTGTTTTAAAAACCGGATCATTTTTGTTATATATGTGGTGAAGTGACTTTTGTGAAACAAAAACCTACACTTAGCTCTTTGATAGAAAAGGCTTACCATTTGTATTTTGGCTGTCAAATTGGAGACCAGGATAAAAATTGGGCTCTCCATATCTGCTGCTACAAATGTGCGTTCAACATTCGCGGCTGGCTAAGTGGAAAAAAGCGTAAGATGCCCTTTGCTGTTCCTATAATCTGGCGAGAACCGAAAGACCACGTTACCGACTGTTACTTTTGTTTGACACCTCCCATCAAAAAAGGCCCATCGAAGAGAAAAAAAGGTCTGCGATACAGTATCCAAATTTATAATCCGCCATATATACGCCCGATTCCTCATAGTGACGAGTTGCCTGTACCTAAACCACCTCAGGGATATATCCTTGATTCTGATGATGATCCAATGGATTCAAACGGTAGTGTACTGGAAAATGTCGCCGGCCCATCAACCTCGCAAGACTCCGATTTTGTCTGTTAACTTCTCAGTAAAAAGCCTCACAAAATAAGTCAAAGTGAATTAAGTGACCTTATGAGGGATTTGAAATTGCCTAAGAAAAAATCCGAACTATTGGCCTCTTGATTGCGAATGGGACAGTCGAGAACGATCGGATCACTACATAAAGGTGTCGTGCTTTTAGTTATTTAAAAGAAAAGTTCCCTAGAATCAGTGACATTAAAATTAAGAGGGAATATTTGTGGGTCCCCAGATTAGGAAACTTTTCGGAGATGCGCAATTCGATTCCATACTTGAAGGCAAGAAATAGGACGCTTGGAATGCCTTTAAAATGGATCTGGAAAACCTTCCGAAAAATTGTGGTGCTGTAAGCGACGAGCACGGTGAGAGGTTCCACCAGGATATTTCAAACATGGAAAGAAGGTATCAGGAAAAATGGAACTGTGATATGTTAGCCGACTATTGTTGGACTATTACGGGAGATGCCCCCGAGGCTGCGTTCAAAAGACAGGCTAAGAAGCGTAAAATGAGTGTCTAAACTTTAGACTCACTGATAAAAATGTGCTATTTAATTGCTATTGTTAAACCAACAATATATTGTTTGTATGTTTATTGTAAATGCCTATAAATTAAAATGTTCATTGTATATGCCTATAAATTAAGATCTTGTAACAAATAATTTAGATTTTTTTTGCGAGCTAACTAAAATCTTTAATAGGTATTTTTTAGTTGCTTGGATGTAGTTCAATAAAAAGAAATAGGTTTTGTTCAGGAAACAAAAAAAAAGTTGAAATTTGTTCCCCAATGTTATAAATGAAAGAGTCCCTAATGAGGCTCAGGCGAGGAATTGGTAGAGATATACTGTCCGTCTGTCTTGTAAAACGAATCTGCTGGTGATTAGGAAAATGAGTTTTTATGGATGAGGTATGCAGTTTCTAAGATAAGTAAGCATGCTAGGGTTAGTATATTATTGGAGATGAAAAGTGGCTTGCAATGAGCTCTAGGATGGGTATTGCATAATGTCCCTGTACTTTATCAATTTTATCCGAATATCTGAGTCTGAAAAAAACAAGATTTATACACACCGTGGTAACTATGTAAGTTGAACACAGAAGTAGCGTAGTGATTTGTACTATTTTGAACAAAGCGCTAACTTTTAGTTTTTGAGAAGGAAAATTATATTTTTCAAATATATTAATGTTTATTTTTGAAAAAGCAACGACGTGGGTAATAAGAAACATTTAACGTTATAAGTGGTAGAATTTCACTAAAAAAAATGCATATATCCATAAACATAAACACAATTATTGTGAAACATATTATACGTACACCATATTTAAAAAGGAAAATATCTCACGAATCGCTGTTTTTGTATTTAGATTTCTAATCTGTACCTAAATAATTAACAAATTTTAGAATATTTTACTAAATAAATACATCTAAATCTCTTAAATATAAACACAATAATGTTTATTCAAAAACTAACCACGATGCCACAAACAGAAATTTGATTTTTAAATGCATTTCATAGTATAACACAAAATTGGCGGCTAAATTAATACAAATTATTCCAAACTCAGGTAAAACTATTAAATTCAGAAAACACACGCGGAAACGATCCTTTTTTCGGTTTACAAGTGCAAGCAAGACTCGGCAACCTCAAGTAAAGAAGCGCTCGTACACGGTTGTCAAAGCTAGTTATAGCAATTTCTGTAATGTTGATTAATATATTTTTTGAGAATATTTTTTTTCTAGAATCCTTATAACACCCTTAGAAGGACGAATTTGGCTTGGTACCCAAGCTGTTGTAAATTTAAACAATAAAATGTATGCATTTAAAAATATTTTGAGCATTGCTATTCAATTACAACCATCCGGAATTCAACCACGGTGAGCACAATCTGGCAACTGCCTGCAAACCACGTGCGTTTCATGCTACACTCAGGTGGAATTAATGGACGACAGTAGCGACTTTTTACTACTGGTTTTTGCGGTCCAAACTAAATTTACGCATACATGTCTAGAGGTCCATTCGCATGAGCGGTAAATTGAAAGCATTAGATGATCAGTCTATGTAGGTTGGTCTATGGCCTAAGCTTCCTAAAATATGTAAATGGGACAACACTGTTCACATGGTCGTAAGAATAAAACAGGATAGAAAAACAAAATTCAAAAAACAGACACTAGTGATAACCAAGGGCACAGAATAAATAGTTAACGCTTATAGACCAGAGAAGAACACATTTTCAATTATAATAAAATTGTGCGGATATATATAACTGATATCCATAATATAACTTTATTATTGGCATTCAGTTTATTATTAAAGTATCCTGAAAGTACTTATTTATTTCATTCAACGGGCTAACACCCAATTAACAAAAAATGTATACATATATTATCATAGAAGAACAAAACTCTCAAAATATAAAAATATAAAAACCAAGCTTAAGCTTGTACCCTATACATCACAATACAAATCATGAACTGTCACATTATAAAAACAAATACACAGATCAGCAAACAAACAATAAAGAGAGAAAAAAAAATACATTTCAGTTCACATCAATAGGTACTCTGCGTAAGAAACCCTTCAATTTGTTAACGGTTGAGTTAAAGATATTGAGTTTGATCTTGTTAGTATTAGACATTATTCTGTCCATAGGAGATTGTTGGCCATACAAAGTACGATGAAAATTGTTATAAAAGGTTAAGTTATTTCTTAGGAGTATAAAAGTTTAAAAGAAGTAAAAGATCTGGCGAGTCAATAACACCATTCACAAGTTTCCATAGAAAGACTACATATATCGAAATCAAATCTGCGTTTCTGAAGTGTTTCCAAATTCAAAAGTTTCAACAGATCGCCACAGTTAATATGTTCCTTAGGTATGTGTAGTTTGAAAGCTATGTAGTATAGAAATTTTTTCTGAACGCGTTCAATCGCATCAGTATATGTTGCAAAATATGGAGACTATACCGTTGTACAGTTCTCCAATTGTGATCTGATTAAGGAGTTATACAAGATTTTAAGGGCAAAAATGTTATTGAAGTCCTTAGTATGTCTTTTCAGGAAACCTAGCATTTTATATGCTTTATTACAGCAATACTCAATATGATAACTAAATAAAAGTTTAGAGTCAAAGTAGACTCCCAAGTCTCTAACAATATTGACATTTTTTAATGTATGGTTATTAATATTATAGGAATTCAATACTGAGTCATTCTTTTTTAAGAATTGTATATATTGGCATTTCTCTATATTAAGATACATGTAGTTGTCGACACAGCACTGTTGAAAACGGTTCAAATCTTCCTGCAGATATCGAACCGCCTGCCAATCATTAACAGTGATGAACATCTTTAAGTCGTCAGCGTACAATAGAAACTTGCAATGTAGGAAACACTGAGTGACATCATTTATGAATGTATTGAACAATAAAGGCGCCAGGTGCCCCCCCTGTGGTACACCTAAGGTAGCATTGAAGGTTTAAGACCTGCAAGATTTAACCTTGACAATCTGTGCTCTATCAGTGAGATAAGAATCAATCCACCGCAACATGACTCCGCCAACACCATATGCTTCAAGCTTACGAGCAAGCAGGCCCACATCAACCTTGTCGAATGCCTTGGAGAAGTCAGTGTAAATTGAATCAACAACACTTTCTTCCATCGAATAAGGTGTTTCATGGAATAATAGGCTTTTCTCAATAAGAGATTCTTCACCATTGCTCTAAATATTCTTTTAGACCTAACGGCTCTTATATTTAAAGGCAAGTGATTAAATATTTTTTTTGAATTATATATAAGTGATTTTTTAACCAAAGTAGACCGCGGGTTTGGTAACTCTATATTTTGTGTTTGCCTGGTGGCATAGCCAGAGCGTAGTATGCTGTTGTCTGTACTAGACTTATGTTTCTCAAGCATTAGACATGCTGTCTCGAGAATAAAGATGGACGTAAGGGTTAGAATTCTGTGTGACTTAAATAGTGACCTACAGGAGTCACAGTAACCTGCTCCAACTATATACCGAATGACCCTCTTCTGCAAAACAAAGACCGGTATTCAACATATAAAAACTAAAAACTATTCATTAAAACATGTAAAATATTGATGAAAAGCGACATTGAATAAATCTAACTGTACTTTGAGCGTCTAGCATAACTTGCCGCAATATTTCAGCTGGAATTTGCGCAATTTCTTCACGAATATCTGCCTTTAAGTCTTCTCACGTATGTGGGCGATGAATATAGACTTTATCCCACAAGAAAAAATCTGGTGCTGTCAAGTCAGGGGAATGAGGCGGCTACTCAATGTCGCGAAAGTTTCGCGCACTGTGTAGCATGTAGCGCCATCCTGCTGGAACCAGAAGTTATCTATGTCAAGTTTTTTCAAGTGCGGTTGCAGAAATTCACGAGTCATTGTTTTATTTATTTATTTAATCTTTATTTCGTTAATTGTTTGATACTGTTCTCCATTAACAGTAACTGCATTGCCCCTGGCATCTTCGAAAAACAAGGGTCCAATGATTCGTTCGGATAGATATTTACGACGTTTTGATCAAACTGCACGTTCTCTTGAATAATACGAGGGTTTTCTGTTCCCCACAAACGATTATTTTGTTTGTTAACATGACCAGAATGGCAAAAATTTGCTTCGTCGCTCATTATCATATTTTGCCAAAAATTGGGTTCTGCTTTCACTAAGTTTGTAACAATATATTCTTATTGAAAACGTCTTTGAATATTAATTGGCCGTAGTTTAAGAAGAATTTTGCACTTAAGAGTTGCATATGTATCCATACAAAAATCAAACTGTGTTTAGACTATGGCCAATTAATATTCAAAGACGTTTCCAATATTCAAATCATGCATATGTATGGATACATCGAGAGGGTAGTCGTTGCTGACTAGTTGAGAAATAGACTAGTGAATATTGGGGACTGCAGCAAATTAAAGAGTACTCTTTAAAGTTATTCCAAGCTTTCGGAAATCGTATATTTTATTTCCATCCTCAGGGAGACTACAATTTTATATAAAATTGAGATTTGTTCAAATTAATAATTAAGGTACCACTCCAGTTTATCGGCTTATGCGAAAAATGGCGTAAAATGAAAAACGTTTCTTGCAATATGTAGCACGTACTTTCTAAACGACAAATCCGCGAGCGGAAAACCACATTTTTAATTGCAAATATAAAAAAAAATGTGAAAATAGGGTACCCGCTTGTGACAGTAATAAAAAAAAAATGAAAAACTCCTGTTGATTTATGTAGCATGTACCGAATTGGAACCAAAAAGGTGGATTAGATGCCGTGTTAGCGCCTGTTTAACCAATATAAGTCTATAATAGTCAAAGTCAAAGTCAAAGTCAAAAAATCTTTAATCAAAAAATTTAGCAACAATGCACATAGAATGATATAGCGTCATAAAATCATAAAATCACTTAAAATACTAACGAAAGACATTAATTTACACAAACAATTTAGTCCTGGTAAAAGATAAAATTACATTTTTGATTATTCTCCTTCACTAAAAATAACTTAAGTAACCCAATGAAGTCTAATAGTCACCTATTAAATAAGGCTCTAGTTCAATAAGAAGCCTCAAAACTCCTCCTTTAAAAATGCTAAAATTTGCCTCGGCCTTCAAATTGTCGGGCAATTTATTAAAAAACTTTACACACGCATATATCGGGCCTCTTTCAGTTATAGAGAGTCTATGTATAGGGATGTACAAATTTATATCTCGGCCTCTTGTGTTGAAGGGATGATTCATTTCAAAATCCGAAAACTTTTTCCTATTCTTAAAAAAGAAGATCAAGCACTCATATATATACAGTCCTGGCAGAGTTAAAACGTTGAACCCTTTAAAATGACCCCTGCATGACTCTCCATGTCCCAGAGACGAAACAACACGAATCGCCCTTTTCTGAAGGATGAACACCTGTTGGGCTTCCATACTTCCCCCCCAGAAAATAACACCAAGCCTGAGCAGGGAGTGGACGTTCGCAAAATATACTGATCTAAGGCAACTGAGGTCTAGATGTCCTACTGTTGTGGTATTCGAGCGTGGAAATCGGCTATAAATAGCGTGATTTCGCAAGGGAAAGTCAGTCCGTACAGAACCATAAAGAGGCAAAGACCTATTATCATAGTTGAGCATTTGTTCCGGCTTTAAAATCTGTATAAGTCTTTTTCTTTGGACGACCATCACCAAGTAAAATTGCCAGTCGAACTTGGAGAATCCGAGCACCTGGGTATGTCAAGGCGGCATACGTGAACCTGGAGATAAAAGCAAGGTGTAGCTGAAGAAGCACCGGTGGAGGACGCCGTAGTCGAGCCCGATACTGTGAGGAAACAGTGGTTCCTAGCCGATCCGAGGCGTTCGTACCTAGGTACGAGCAGGTCCGAAATTTAATTTTAAGAAGAAGTGTACGACGAGAACCGGTCATCGCCGACGTTGCCAAGCTTGGACTATCCGTGCCATAACCGTAGCAGCCGACGCCATCGCCAGGGAGGCGTGTACAAGAGTTTACCACCTGGGCATAACCTGCACCAGGTCGGCAAAGAAGTAAAAACCTACGGCAAACTAATATTTGAGAAGTGTACGACGAGAACCGGTCATCGCCGACGTTGCCAAGCTTGGACTATCCGTGCCATAACCGTAGCAGCCGACGCCATCGCCAGGGAGGCGTGTACAAGAGTCTACCACCTGGGCATAACCTGCACCAGGTCGGCAAAGAAGTAAAACCCTACGGCAAACTAATTTTAAGCAGAAAAAATACGAAAACCGGTCATCGCCGACGTTGCCCACCTTGGACTAATTGTGCCACAACCGTAGCAGCCGACGCCATCGCCGAGGAGGCGTATACAATAGTTTACCACCTGGGCATAACCTGCACCAGGTCGGCAAAAGGAAAAAACCTGACGGCAAACTAATTTTAAGCAGAAGAAATACGAAAACCGGTCATCGCCGACGTTGCCAACCTTGGACTACCTGTGCCACCACTGTAGCGGCCGACGCCATCGCCGAGGAGGCGTATACAAGAGTTTACCACCCGGGCATAACCTGCACCAGGTCGGCAAGACGTGAGAACTACGTGGCAAAGTACTTTAAGGAAGAAATACGACGAGAATCCGACATAGCCGGCGTTGCCAGCATTGGACAAACTGTGCCATACCCGCAACAGTCGACGCCATCGCCAGGGAGGCGAATACAAGAGGTTACCACCTGGGCATAACCTGCACCAGGTCGGCAAGGCGTGAAAACCACGTGGCAAATATTGTAATGACCGAGAATATGGCATTACATAACGAAACCCCTCCAGCCCGGATGGCCGAGGACGAAGATAAACACGACATGCTCTCCACCACCGAGGCCGACCTCAGAAAAGGACCTGGGGCGGTCTCAAACTGCCCTGCACAGATCGCCGCCCCTGAGACAACGACTGCAGCTAGCCGCGCAACTTCCAGGGATAAGCCCCTTGAAGAAGGAAGCGAAGGCGAATTGTGCCAGGACATGGCGCCCAACGTGGGGCTTACTCAGACCATAAGAGTAACAAAGAACCCTGTGACGACGTTAGGCCCTTTGGCCTAAGCGATCGCAAATCATTTGCGTACCTGCCCATGGAGTGCCCAGCTGTTAACACGAGAGCGAAGCGCCGATTATGGGAGGGAAGATGTAAAATGGACGTGGAGATTCATAGCAAGTCTAAAAAAGACTCGACTGATGATTCTATGAATATAATAATGGAAAAGGAGATGCCACCGTGGAAATGGCGGTTGCCATCTCGATTAAAGAAAGAAGGCAAGAGGCCAAGCTATGAGGACGAACCTAGAGGTCCGGCGCTGCCACCGTTAAGTCGGCAAATTCCGCCAACTCGAAGGGGAGTCCGGCAGAAACAAAAAAATAAAAAGAAAGTTAAGCAAGTATGGATGCCACCCCCAGAGGAGGGATATTTGCGATATATTTATGACAGAAACCTACCCGAGCAACAAATAAGACTTAAAGCAAGGGAATTTAATAAAGAAATGAGGTGGAACTATAATAGGGACTATGTGAGAACAGATATGTATAACATAGTGTTTAAAAAAAGGAGAGCTAGAAGGAAAAAGAAAAAAGGGAACAGGAAGCAGGGAATAGCGAATACGCTTTTGGATTTGGATTCTACAACGTTGCCGAGAATTGACATAATAGTAGAAGGAATCCCAGTAAGAGCATTGCTCGATACTGGGGCCAGCCGAAATATTATTAGAAGTACGCTGCTACCCCTGTCGATTAGGAATAGAACTCCGAGGAGCGAAATGAGACTAGCCTGCGGTGAAACCCATCATTCGACAAGAGGTGATATACAGCAACAAGTAAAGATCAAGAATATGACGATGCTAACCAAGTTTACAATCATGGATGAGTTAAATGAGGATGTTATTTTGGGCATGCCATGGTTTAAAAATAATGAAGTAGTGATGGATATAAACCGATGTTGTATACACCTAGGAAACACCGCCAGAGACATAGTATACTGGGGGGAGCAAGAAGCAAGCATAGTAAGACCAAAGAAGTCAAGATTTGTGTTTCCAGATGGATCACCTGTGGAGATTCCCGGTACTAAGAGACAGCGTCATGTCTCACCCCCAACTTCGGACTCGGAGGAGGGCGTAAAACTTAAAAGAATGACTTGTGCAGCTTTGTCGCAAGCAAAATACGAAGTTTTGGAGCCACCAGACGTGGTCCAAGAAAAGCGAATGAAATACAGAATTTTGGAGCCACCAGACGTGGTCCAGGAGGACGAGTTCGATGTAATCTCGCCACCGCCAGAATTCGAGGACGAAATTAAAAGTGAAGAGGAGAAACTCCATGGCCAACCCCCTGAGATCCATGAAATTCCGGCCCCTCAGCCCGAGGTCGCCGAGGTACCATTGAGGCAGCCCAAAGAGAAGCCACCAGATGTGGAGAAAACTACGGCCCCTCAGCCCGAGGTCGCCGTAGCAGCATTGAGGCAGCCAAGAGAGAAGCCACCTGAAGCCTCCGAGGAGTCCCCCAGGTCGCCAGAGAACTACCCACAGGAGGCCTATACCAGGTCACCTGGAGGAGAGCCACCAATTGAAGCTAGAGCCATGGAGGTTGAGAAATCACCTCGGACTAGAGAAAAAGAAAAATCGTCCCATAGAAGGAAGTGATTTTAAATATGTTTATTTTGGACTTAGTTATTAGTTTTTATTGTTGTTTATGAACTTAGTTATTAGTTTTTATTGTTGTTTTTGGACTTAGATATTTGTTGTTTTGGATTTAATTATTTTTAAGTTTTGATGTTATAAATACGGTATAATCGTACTAGATGGGTACGGTTAAATAAACATACCGTAACAAATGCTCTTAAGGGGGGGGGGGGGGTGTTGTGGTATTCGAGCGTGGAAATCGGCTATAAATAGCGTGATTTCGCAAGGGAAAGTCAGTCCGTACAGAACCATAAAGAGGCAAAGACCTATTATCATAGTTGAGCATTTGTTCCGGCTTTAAAATCTGTATAAGTCTTTTTCTTTGGACGACCATCACCAAGTAAAATTGCCAGTCGAACTTGGAGAATCCGAGCACCTGGGTATGTCAAGGCGGCATACGTGAACCTGGAGATAAAAGCAAGGTGTAGCTGAAGAAGCACCGGTGGAGGACGCCGTAGTCGAGCCCGATACTGTGAGGAAACAGTGGTTCCTAGCCGATCCGAGGCGTTCGTACCTAGGTACGAGCAGGTCCGAAATTTAATTTTAAGAAGAAGTGTACGACGAGAACCGGTCATCGCCGACGTTGCCAAGCTTGGACTATCCGTGCCATAACCGTAGCAGCCGACGCCATCGCCAGGGAGGCGTGTACAAGAGTTTACCACCTGGGCATAACCTGCACCAGGTCGGCAAAGAAGTAAAAACCTACGGCAAACTAATATTTGAGAAGTGTACGACGAGAACCGGTCATCGCCGACGTTGCCAAGCTTGGACTATCCGTGCCATAACCGTAGCAGCCGACGCCATCGCCAGGGAGGCGTGTACAAGAGTCTACCACCTGGGCATAACCTGCACCAGGTCGGCAAAGAAGTAAAACCCTACGGCAAACTAATTTTAAGCAGAAAAAATACGAAAACCGGTCATCGCCGACGTTGCCCACCTTGGACTAATTGTGCCACAACCGTAGCAGCCGACGCCATCGCCGAGGAGGCGTATACAATAGTTTACCACCTGGGCATAACCTGCACCAGGTCGGCAAAAGGAAAAAACCTGACGGCAAACTAATTTTAAGCAGAAGAAATACGAAAACCGGTCATCGCCGACGTTGCCAACCTTGGACTACCTGTGCCACCACTGTAGCGGCCGACGCCATCGCCGAGGAGGCGTATACAAGAGTTTACCACCCGGGCATAACCTGCACCAGGTCGGCAAGACGTGAGAACTACGTGGCAAAGTACTTTAAGGAAGAAATACGACGAGAATCCGACATAGCCGGCGTTGCCAGCATTGGACAAACTGTGCCATACCCGCAACAGTCGACGCCATCGCCAGGGAGGCGAATACAAGAGGTTACCACCTGGGCATAACCTGCACCAGGTCGGCAAGGCGTGAAAACCACGTGGCAAATATTGTAATGACCGAGAATATGGCATTACATAACGAAACCCCTCCAGCCCGGATGGCCGAGGACGAAGATAAACACGACATGCTCTCCACCACCGAGGCCGACCTCAGAAAAGGACCTGGGGCGGTCTCAAACTGCCCTGCACAGATCGCCGCCCCTGAGACAACGACTGCAGCTAGCCGCGCAACTTCCAGGGATAAGCCCCTTGAAGAAGGAAGCGAAGGCGAATTGTGCCAGGACATGGCGCCCAACGTGGGGCTTACTCAGACCATAAGAGTAACAAAGAACCCTGTGACGACGTTAGGCCCTTTGGCCTAAGCGATCGCAAATCATTTGCGTACCTGCCCATGGAGTGCCCAGCTGTTAACACGAGAGCGAAGCGCCGATTATGGGAGGGAAGATGTAAAATGGACGTGGAGATTCATAGCAAGTCTAAAAAAGACTCGACTGATGATTCTATGAATATAATAATGGAAAAGGAGATGCCACCGTGGAAATGGCGGTTGCCATCTCGATTAAAGAAAGAAGGCAAGAGGCCAAGCTATGAGGACGAACCTAGAGGTCCGGCGCTGCCACCGTTAAGTCGGCAAATTCCGCCAACTCGAAGGGGAGTCCGGCAGAAACAAAAAAATAAAAAGAAAGTTAAGCAAGTATGGATGCCACCCCCAGAGGAGGGATATTTGCGATATATTTATGACAGAAACCTACCCGAGCAACAAATAAGACTTAAAGCAAGGGAATTTAATAAAGAAATGAGGTGGAACTATAATAGGGACTATGTGAGAACAGATATGTATAACATAGTGTTTAAAAAAAGGAGAGCTAGAAGGAAAAAGAAAAAAGGGAACAGGAAGCAGGGAATAGCGAATACGCTTTTGGATTTGGATTCTACAACGTTGCCGAGAATTGACATAATAGTAGAAGGAATCCCAGTAAGAGCATTGCTCGATACTGGGGCCAGCCGAAATATTATTAGAAGTACGCTGCTACCCCTGTCGATTAGGAATAGAACTCCGAGGAGCGAAATGAGACTAGCCTGCGGTGAAACCCATCATTCGACAAGAGGTGATATACAGCAACAAGTAAAGATCAAGAATATGACGATGCTAACCAAGTTTACAATCATGGATGAGTTAAATGAGGATGTTATTTTGGGCATGCCATGGTTTAAAAATAATGAAGTAGTGATGGATATAAACCGATGTTGTATACACCTAGGAAACACCGCCAGAGACATAGTATACTGGGGGGAGCAAGAAGCAAGCATAGTAAGACCAAAGAAGTCAAGATTTGTGTTTCCAGATGGATCACCTGTGGAGATTCCCGGTACTAAGAGACAGCGTCATGTCTCACCCCCAACTTCGGACTCGGAGGAGGGCGTAAAACTTAAAAGAATGACTTGTGCAGCTTTGTCGCAAGCAAAATACGAAGTTTTGGAGCCACCAGACGTGGTCCAAGAAAAGCGAATGAAATACAGAATTTTGGAGCCACCAGACGTGGTCCAGGAGGACGAGTTCGATGTAATCTCGCCACCGCCAGAATTCGAGGACGAAATTAAAAGTGAAGAGGAGAAACTCCATGGCCAACCCCCTGAGATCCATGAAATTCCGGCCCCTCAGCCCGAGGTCGCCGAGGTACCATTGAGGCAGCCCAAAGAGAAGCCACCAGATGTGGAGAAAACTACGGCCCCTCAGCCCGAGGTCGCCGTAGCAGCATTGAGGCAGCCAAGAGAGAAGCCACCTGAAGCCTCCGAGGAGTCCCCCAGGTCGCCAGAGAACTACCCACAGGAGGCCTATACCAGGTCACCTGGAGGAGAGCCACCAATTGAAGCTAGAGCCATGGAGGTTGAGAAATCACCTCGGACTAGAGAAAAAGAAAAATCGTCCCATAGAAGGAAGTGATTTTAAATATGTTTATTTTGGACTTAGTTATTAGTTTTTATTGTTGTTTATGAACTTAGTTATTAGTTTTTATTGTTGTTTTTGGACTTAGATATTTGTTGTTTTGGATTTAATTATTTTTAAGTTTTGATATTATAAATACGGTATAATCGTACTAGATGGGTACGGTTAAATAAACATACCGTAACAAATGCTCTTAAGGGGGGGGGGGGGGGGGTTGTGGTATTCGAGCGTGGAAATCGGCTATAAATAGCGTGATTTCGCAAGGGAAAGTCAGTCCGTACAGAACCATAAAGAGGCAAAGACCTATTATCATAGTTAAGCATTTGTTCCGGCTTTAAAATCTGTATAAGTCTTTTTCTTTGGACGACCATCACCAAGTAAAATTGCCAGTCGAACTTGGAGAATCCGAGCACCTGGGTATGTCAAGGCGGCATACGTGAACCTGGAGATAAAAGCAAGGTGTAGCTGAAGAAGCACCGGTGGAGGACGCCGTAGTCGAGCCCGATACTGTGAGGAAACAGTGGTTCCTAGCCGATCCGAGGCGTTCGTACCTAGGTACGAGCAGGTCCGAAATTTAATTTTAAGAAGAAGTGTACGACGAGAACCGGTTATCGCCGACGTTGCCAAGCTTGGACTATCCGTGCCATAACCGTAGCAGCCGACGCCATCGCCAGGGAGGCGTGTACAAGAGTTTACCACCTGGGCATAACCTGCACCAGGTCGGCAAAGAAGTAAAAACCTACGGCAAACTAATATTTGAGAAGTGTACGACGAGAACCGGTCATCGCCGACGTTGCCAAGCTTGGACTATCCGTGCCATAACCGTAGCAGCCGACGCCATCGCCAGGGAGGCGTGTACAAGAGTCTACCACCTGAGCATAACCTGCACCAGGTCGGCAAAAGGAAAAAACCTGACGGCAAACTAATTTTAAGCAGAAGAAATACGAAAACCGGTCATCGCCGACGTTGCCAACCTTGGACTACCTGTGCCACCACTGTAGCGGCCGACGCCATCGCCGAGGAGGCGTATACAAGAGTTTACCACCCGGGCATAACCTGCACCAGGTCGGCAAGACGTGAGAACTACGTGGCAAAGTACTTTAAGGAAGAAATACGACGAGAATCCGACATAGCCGGCGTTGCCAGCATTGGACAAACTGTGCCATACCCGCAACAGTCGACGCCATCGCCAGGGAAGCGAATACAAGAGGTTACCACCTGGGCATAACCTGCACCAGGTCGGCAAGGCGTGAAAACCACGTGGCAAATATTGTAATGACCGAGAATATGGCATTACATAACGAAACCCCTCCAGCCCGGATGGCCGAGGACGAAGATAAACACGACATGCTCTCCACCACCGAGGCCGACCCCAGAAAAGGACCTGGGGCGGTCTCAAACTGTCCTGCACAGATCGCCGCCCCTGAGACAACGACTGCAGCTAGCCGCGCAACTTCCAGGGATAAGCCCCTTGAAGAAGGAAGCGAAGGCGAATTGTGCCAGGACACTACCAAGACTCTAAGTGAAAAGCAAGCTGAACTCATTTTTTTGGCGACACTTGATACGTGTTCTACCCAATCCAGATTCTGATCGATGTGGATTCCTAAAAATTTCGTGCTCTTAGCAAGTGTCACCATCCGAGAGCCCAGCTGGACCTCCTCGGGAATATAATGTCTCTGCTTTGTTCTGAAGCACAAGAAATTTGTCTTATCTGCATTCAGAACCAGTCTGTTTACCTCAAACCAGTTCTGAGCCATCTGAAGGCGTTCGTTTGAAAGATTCAAAAGACTGGACAGATTTGATCCGATTATGAGAATGTTTGTGTCATCCGCAAAGTTTACCAAGTATGAGCTTCCCTGAATTATTTCAGATGCTAGATTATTTACATAAAATATGAACAAGAGGGGTCCAATGACACTACCTTGCGGTATTCCCATCTGAAGATGATCCTCCTTGAAGTAAAACTTCGCCCCACCTTTCTCTACAACGACTCTTTGCCTCCGTTCGCCCAAGTAAGACTTTATCCAACTGGATGCCGGTCCACGAACACCATATCGATCGAGCTTTTCTAAAATTATACTATGGTCCAGGCTGTCAAATGCCTGAGAGAGGTCTAGAAAAATTCTCATGGACAAGTTTCCATCCTCAAGAGCTTCCAAGATTCGTTCCACAAAATCATAGACAGCCGTGTCGATCGATCTTACCTTTAGGTAGCCATGTTGTGAAGTGCTAAATAGATTTTGAGAATGGAAAAAGCTTAAAAGGCGAGTGCACATTGCCACCTCAAAAATTTTTGAAAAGGCCGGAAGCAAACTAATTGGACGATAGTTCTGAAGTAGAGTCAAATCACCTTTTTTGTATAGAGGTTTGACGATAGCCAATTTAAGATCTTCCGGGAAAATGCCAGATTTAAACGAGTTGTTAACAACATGACACAATGGAGGAAGTGCAACCTCCTCTGCACACTTATTAATTAGGTTAGTCGAGATTTCGTCAAATCCTGTACTGGTTTTATTTTTAAGCTATTCAAGATCTCCCCAACTGTGACAGGTGTCAAGAAGAAAGATGCGTTGTTAAAAGGAATATCACACGAGAAAGCCGACTGTGGCAAATCCTTTATAATATTCGGAGCTGCTTGTATGAAGAAGGTGTTAAAATTGTTACATACTATGCTGGGGTCTCCTGGAATCTGACAGTCCACCCTTCTGTGGCCACTTACCCTGATTTCACCTACAATCTGCCAAACACACTTGGACTTATTTGTGCTATTTGATATTCGATTCTCGTAGGCCGATCGACGGGCTTTATAAAGAAGATGATTATACTCGCGCTTCTTCTCCCTGTAAGCACTCCTGTAAACATCCCCGCCCCTACTCAACACTAGCAAGACATCCAGTTCCCTTTTACATGTCTCAATCTCCTTATTAAACTGATAGAGGGGTTGTTTAGTCCTCGGTTGTAATGTTCTTAGGGGAAAACGATGGTTAAACAGAGGAGTAACAATGCTCATGAAGGCCTTCCATTGCGCATCAACTAAATGCTCCGGAAGCTCAAAGACAGCATCCCAGGTTTCCTCTGCCAAGTTGACTCTAAAATTCTCCTTGTTACAGGCACTAAATATTCGCTTTATTACTTTGTTTGTTTCACTTACCTCCAAGTTAAAAGTTATTTGTTGACCAGTGTGATCTGATATATGAGTGCTTAGTACTTCTGCCCTAAATAATTGACAGTTTGTGTAGATATTATCGATGCAACTTTTAGATGCCCCATATATGCGCGTATATTCTAAAATAGACGGACTAACACTGAAAGATTCCAACATGGAAACGAAATTTGAAGAGCATATACTACTGTCCAAAATATCAATATTAAAATCGCCTGCAACAAAAAGTAAACAATTTTTATAAAACAACTTACATAATACATTTTCAATTTTGTTTGATAGCTCCTGAACTGGAGCACTGGGCGAATGATATACACATAAAATAATGAGTTTGTTTGCGCCTATTACTACCTCTACTGCAGCACATTCAAACACACTACTTTCAGAAATGGCCACTATGTTACCGAGTTCTGTGCACTGAATACCGTTCCTAACAAATATTGCCACACCTCCATGCTTTCCCTCTTCCCTGCAAAAAGCAGATGCAAGCTGATAGCCTACCAAGTTGTAATTTGGGAGTTGAGCTGTAGACTTCCAATGCTCGCTGACACAAACAGCCAGATATTCGTTTTTTTGGCTTACCAAATCCTGCAAAGCACCATGGCAGCTTCCTATTGATTGTAGGTTTTGATGGAGAATGGAAAATTCTTTGCATTTGTTACCATCTCTATATGAATGATTTCCTAACCTTCTTGAGGTGTTAACTTCCTCAGGTTTAAAAACCTATTTATTAAGAGGCCCCTTGGCCAAAAATCTGCATTCATTACTTGTGCTTCATGCTCGCTGGGAACACACATCTTAAAAGATGCCCAGATGTTTTGATTTTTTGTGTGGAGTTTTTCACAGGAACTCCTGTTGATACCGTTGTTTAGTAGATAGTTCTCCACATCCATGCCTGAAGTATCTGCTGATAGGCCAGAGAGAAAGAACCAAGAACATGCCTCATCTCTTCTTGCTACCCGTAGATTGGCCGTATCTTCTCTAACTCCTCGTATTGGAGTAGGCCTGGAGTTTCTATTAAAGCCTCTCTTCTTTTGTTGTTCCCAAGGTTTTTCTGTGTTAGTTGAACCATGACTTAGGGATGTTGATGTTTCTCCCATTTTATCTTCAATTTCCGTCGAAGTTGAAGCGCAATTTTTGTTTGGTTGTGGCGGATTTTCTTTTTCACTTTCCACTGTCATTTGTTTTGGTTCACAATCATTTTCTTGACTATTTACGTTTACTGCTAAGACGTCAGTTTTACTTGCTTTCGTCTTTGATAACGAACTTGTCTGCTCTCCGGTTCTTGGGATTTCTGTCTTGAAGTCGGCTGACTTTTCAGTAGAGACATCTGTTGGTGTGATTGAAACTTCAGGATTTCCATTTTTTGACCTTGACGTCAAACTTTTCTGCTTTCCGGTTTTTGGGATTTCTGTCTTGAAATCTGCTGACTTTTCAGTAGAGACATCTGTTGGTGTGGTTGAGATTTCAGGGTTTCCATTGATCAGGATTTCGACTTCTGAAACAGACATGGTTGCCGGCTCAGTCCGCTCTGGCGCCGGAATGTTGTTTATTTCCCTGGTTTTTACCTTTTCAGGAATAATTTTCGGCTTTCCCCTCTTTTCCGAGAGCATTTCCTGCATCAATCCATTTTGTTGCATTAAGATGTTGTTCTTTTCTAGCATCTCCTTAATTATAGATATAATAATAGACCATTTAAGAACATATGATTTTGACAAGAAGTATAACATAAACTTGTCACTTTGCCCCCCAGCAAATATGGCCGTTGTCAAATATGTTATAGGGCAGTGCACGTGACGTCATCGGTCAAATTTGACAGACGCTCTGAGGAAAAACAAAACCTGTTTTTACAGTTAGTTTGCAATTTGCATCTTGCATTTTGTTTGTTCGTAGTTTGGATGTTCTTTAGTGTTTTTTTGGTAGTTTTTCTGTGCGAATAATAAGTATAATTATTGTACCCATTATCAGACTTTTGAATTTTGTTTTATAAAGAATATTATATTTGCTTCGCTAGCAGTACTTACAAGGTTGTACAAAGTATTTTAACCTACAACATGGACAAAAGCAACTATTATAATACCCTTCCAAAAGAAGTTCAAGAACGCTATTTAGCCAAACTGGCACTAACAAATACAATTGACCCATACCTTTTACAATTTAGCCAGTGCAGTACAGTATTAAAGGATTTTCCCAGAGTTACATTTTTTGACACAATCAATTATCTTGTTTTCAAAAAGAGTGTCTATACTGAAAAAGAGTTTCGTGCTTATAAGTCTTTGGATGCTTATAATTTCTTTATATGTAAATGGGTGAAGAAATTAGCAGTGAAACCTATCTCCAATTCTGAGAGGATCCTTATAATTTCTCAAGTAAGTATCTGCATTTTTTTCCAGCATAGGTAGTTTTAAAATGAAGGTATTCAGAAGTTAACAAATGAAACAAATAATTTTCTTCTTTGTTGCAGGTAATGCACTCTCAACGACTTAATCTACCTCCCTTAAACGTATGGATTGTCGCTCTTAAAGATGGAGAAATTTTATCTGCACATTGTGATTGTGTCGCTGGGCTTGGTGAGGCCTGTAGCCATGTTGGAGCTACTCTGTTTGCTGTTGAAGATGCAGCCCGAAATTATAGTGAGGCCAGTGTGACTGACACAAAAGCATATTGGATGCCTCCTAGTACACGGCTTGGTGCTCCTTCCAAGGTGTCACAGGTTGATTATACAGTACATCATTCTAAAATTCTTGATGTAATGGAGGAAGATCTTGAAGGTGATAGCAGCCTTGACCTTCCCGAGCCTTCCAAAGAAGACAAGTGTAGATTTTTGGATGCCCTGTTTGCATTGGATAAGCCAAGTGCAGTTTTGTCAATGTTTCAGCCCTATGCTGATAAATTACATGAAGCAGCCGCAAGTGGGTCGAAGGGCGTATTAATTAATTTATTTAGTGAAGAAAATGCACATTTATCACTTCAGGAGTTAATTATTCAAGGAAAGAACATTGATTATAGTGTGAATGTAACCGAGGTAGAAGCTGTTACAAGAAAACAAGCCCAGTGTAAAGATTGGTTCTCTTATAGAAGGGGCAGGATAACGGATTCAAATCTAAAATCTGTATGTCACACTCAAATAGAACAACCAAGTGTAAGTTTATTGAAAAAAATATGTTATCCTCATGAAGCCAGATTCAAATCAGTTTATACTCAATATGGATGTGATCATGAAGAAAAGGCTCTTAATGATTTTGTGCTACATTATTTAAAATCAAAACACACCAACTTGGAGGTTTCTAAAGTAGGATTACTAATTGATGGAAATAGTCCATGCCTCGGTGCTAGTCCCGATTTAATGGTTTCCTGTGACTGTTGTGGGAAGGGCTGCATTGAAATTAAGTGTCCGTATTGTGTGAAAGATAGAACTATCGAAGAAATTATTAAGCGAAAACAATCTTTTCTTAAGCACAATGAAACAGAATTGATACAGGGTGGTGATGGTAGTTTTTGCTTAGATAATAAGCATACTTATTATTACCAAGTGCAAATGCAGATGGCCATCTCAAATACAAAATATTGTTATTTTGTGGCATGGACTGCAAAGAATATTTTTTATGAAAAAATTACTTTTAATGATGAATTTTGTAGTGAGAAAAAAGTAAAAGCTATAATGTTTCATGAAAATGTTGTGATGCCAGAATTATTAGGTAAACATTTGACTAAAAAACAAAGGTCCCAAACTCAATGTGCGTCTCGACCAGGTACATCGCAGACATCACAGGGAATCGTAGGAAAACTCCCTAAGAACACTATTTGGTGTACATGCAAAATGCCAGAAAGTGGAAGAAAAATGGTGATGTGTAGTAACTATTTCTGCACTATTAAGTGGTTTCACTTGAGTTGTGTAAAATTAAAAGTGGTACCAAAAGGAATCTGGTATTGTAAAACATGTGAATCCGTTAATTTTAATAAAAATAAATAAAAGGATATCAAAAACAACCCATTTTTTTGACGAGCTACAAAAATGTAGAAAATATAGTTAATGAGTTCTTTTAAGACAATTTTAATTAGGTACCTTTTTATATTAGTTTTATTGTGATAAATTAAGACAAGTGTATATAATATAATATATCGTATATTAAAAATAATAAATGTCTCTTATGTATATAAATAAAATATTTTTTTAACTATTTTTTTGTTTCAATTAAACTAAGTAATCAGTAGTAAACAAATATAATTTTCAAGCAGGGAATATATAATAATTATTAATACAAATTAAATTACAGAAGGGCATATGTTAACTAAGGCACAACACACCGTTACAATTTTATTTATCATACACAAATTATTACTTTTTTTTTTTTTAACAAAGATATAGGTACAACCTGTGCCAGGATATTATATTTTTGCCTTAACTGACTTATTACACGCTCAACGTGTATTCTAACATTGGCCAAAGTACGAGTTTCTTCAATATGTTTAGGCAACAGTTGTTTAGCACCTTTTAAAAATACAGGCATCTGCACTTCTGCAAAGCACTGTCTTACCTCATCATGAATTAAAAACCCACGATCGGCTAAAATTAAGTCTCCAGGGATTAAATTTTTTAAAAAATTTGAATTTTCTACTACAAATTTATCACTACACCGACCTGTAAATGCTTCTGATATAAAAATAATACTTCCTTGTGGTGATATACCTATTAAAATTTTAATTTATTTATTTATTTATTTATTTATTTGTCTACGTATTACAACATTAACAAGATACAGGCATAAATTACAATATACAGTTAATTAACTTAAGATAACCCTTTTAGCTGTAATTTTAAATTGTACTGGTGTAGTGTTAAAGAAGCTCAGCCTACTGTAATATTTATTAACATTTGCAGAAATTCTGTTCACAGGACTATGTAGTAAGTAATTAGCTCGACAGTTAGGTATGTGCAAAAGAGAGTGACCACGAGTCTGATAGCTTGGGATATGAATGCTAAAAACTTCGAGGCATTCAGGACTTTTGATAACATTATTAAAAATTTTATAAGCAAAGCAGACGTCGTAGTACTCCCTTCTGCAGGCAAGAGTGGAGTGGTTCAAATAAACCCTGACTTGGTCAATGGTTAAATTAATTCTTGATTGATACAGCACATGCCTGGCAAATTTAAGGAATTTCTCTTGAATATTTTCCAATCTGTTTATGTGCACCTGATAGTAAGGTGACCAAACTAAGTTAGAACACTCTAAAAGAGATCTGACCAAGGAGATATATAAAGTATTAACAGCAGTCACGTTTTTAAAGTCCCTGCATGTCCTCTTCACAAACCCCAGCATACGGTTAGCTCTACAAGTCAACCTCTCAAAGTGCTCTGTGAATGATAGATGAGTATCCAAGTACACACCAAGATCCTTCACAACAGACACCTCTCCCAGAGCAATATTGTTGATGAAATACTGATGGGGGAACAAAGCCTTTGATCTACTGAACCTTATAAGGCAACATTTGTCGATATTGAGTGACATGTCGTTAATTTGACACCAATGGAAAACCTGGTCAATATCGTTCTGCAAAGCGATAATATCCTGGAATGATGTTATTCGTGTGAACAATTTCATGTCGTCAGCGAATAGTAAATGATTAGTGCTCAACATACCGCTCAAGTCATTGATGAACAAGTTAAATAGAAGTGGCCCCAGGTGAGAACCCTGGGGAACTCCTGAAGTAGCTTTGAAAGGTGTAGATAAATAGCCATCGATTTTAACCTGTTGTTCTCTGTCGGATAGGTAAGAACTTAGCCACGACAGCAGTATTCCTGAAATTCCATAATTGGAAAGCTTCCAAAGTAGGGTGGCATGATTTACCTTATCAAAAGCCTTGCTAAAATCAGTGTATATTGCGTGGGTCTCAACCCCCTTTTCAAAGGATTTATTGATGAAATCTGTATAAACGAATAAGTTAGTATCCACTGAACGGCCAGAGCTAAAGCCGTGCTGATGACTCACTATTATTTGTTGAAAGGTCCTAGTTAGGACTATTTCAATACAGTGCTCGAAGAGTTTTGGTATTGCCGAAAGAATAGTGATTGGCCTATAGTTCCCAATATCGTTCCTGCTGCCCGATTTGTGAATAGGACATACATAAGACACCTTCCAGATTTTGGGAAAGATTCCAGAGGTTAGTGACTTGAGAAATATGTGATACAATGGAAGGTAAAGAGAGTGTGAACAGTATTTTAACACTCTATTAGGAACCCCATCTGGACCCGCGCTCTTATTAACATCTAGCTCTGCTAAGGCTTTTTCAATAGTAGTGGCACTGATACTGATATTAGAAATAGATTCAAATTTATGAGAAGGGGTATGATGAGCATTGCAGAAGCCTTGGGGGTTGAAAACTGACGAAAAGTACTGGGCAAAGAGGTTCGCAATGTCGGTACCATTATCAGCCTTGACAGTGTTAAGGTACATCTCTTTTGGAACAGCGCCCTGATTGCATTTTGAGCGAACAAAGTGCCAAAAGAAGTTAGAATTATCGTTTATAGCATTTTCAGCGTTGGATATGTAATGGCGATAACAATCTTTAGTAAGAGACTTACATTGTATGCGTAGTGAACGAAAGGTATTATAATCCGCCTCGTTGTTAGATTGCTTGTACCTCTTGTGGGTAATTTTCTTTTGGACTATAAGGTTTTTAAGGTCATTTGTAAACCAAGCTGGAAATCTGCTACCAGATTGGGACCGCTTCAAAGGTACAAACATTTCAAAACAGCTATAAATTACAGTATAAAAGTTATTCAACATTACATCTAGATTATCGTCCAAAATGGATAGCCAGTCGTAAGTTTGAAAAAAATTGTCAATAAGAAAAAAGTTTGCTTGTTTAAAGTCATAGTATGAGTATTTTCCACAATCAAGATATTTTAAACTCTTACAGGATATAGACAGTTCTAATGCTGGGTGATACGGGTCACAATTGACCAACCCATCACACTTCACAATTGACTCAATTTCGAAGTTAGCAAAACAGAGATCCAGGGTAGAATTATGACCGTTAATAACTTCGTTAAACTGGGATAGGCCCAAAAATGTGGTAGTGTCACATAGCAAGATTTCATTTGCTGATTTTACATTACCGGGTAAAAGGCCCACACAATCATCACCAGGCAGCCATGTTATATTAGACAGGTTATAGTCTCCCATAACTAACACATACTTAAACGCATCGCATGCACTATTCACAGAACCTAGGTGGTTCTCATAAACTAAAACATCCATTGACGGAGGAATATATACACAGCCGATGCAGTAAACCGAATCTCCGATTGTCACCGAAACCCACGTTTCTTCAACGGAGGGACAGCCAAGCGAAAGGCGGCTGGACTTCAGGCTGTTTTTGACCGCCAAGAGGACGCCACCGCCCCGACTTTTATTACTATTGTTTGGACCTCTGTCAGTCCTGTATACGATATAGTCGGGACCTAGATATTCTGCGTCATTAATATTAGGATCCAGCCAGGTTTCGGTGAGTGCAATAATGGAATAGTCCTCAGCCTGGGCAGCACAAAGAAAGTTATCCAGTTTAGTTTTAAGGCCTCGGACATTTTGGTAAACGATAGATATATGATCTAACGATGTTGCTCTGCAGTTTTGGTTGGCTGAAAATTTGCTGGGTTGCTGGATATAAAGGGTCGCCGGGGATGAAACTCTTTGACCGCGGTGCCCACAGGCCAAAGATCGGGTTCCAGCAGACCTCTTAGAAGTTTTTCTTTAACACCAATTTTGAAGGAAGCAACATCATCGTTTTTATCCAAGATAAAGCATTTAGCATCAGTAATAGAAAGTTGCTTATCAAGATATTCTAGTATTTGCTCTACTGTCGTGTCTGGATGACACCTGCCAAGATATAACCATTGACGCCTTTCTCCCGCCATTAGGGGACCGTTCGTTGTTCCAGTGCCGACGATTATCGGTTGCTTACCATCACGCTTAGAAGGGTTGTCAGGTTTATTGGAGTTCATGGATGGCCGGTGAATGTTAGTTGCCTGCATACGTGATTGATGCGAGGATGGGTTTCCATGAGCAACCGGATGTGTATTGGAATTTGAACTGGGCTGGGTATAAGGTGGTAATATTGCCAAAGTCGATGTAGAATCGTTGGTTATAGACGCTACTAAATCTTTTAGTTGTTGCATTTCCTTTTCAAGAGTAACGATTTTCTTGACCAAGTCACTGTTTTGGCGTTCAAGTTCATCTATTCTCGGATCGTGCAGCTTGAGAGACGAGGTGGAAGGATTGTTTGCTGCAAAATGGTCGACAATAAAACTTTTGATTTCATCGATATGGCATGAACCATGACCGGCCGAGTCGATTTTTGAAGAACTGATTAGTTTAGTAGTGTCTTTTATCTCCGATGTAAGGACGTTCATATTTGTGGAGAGGGCAGTCCCTTGATTTTGAAGATCGACTAGCTTGTTCTGAAGAGAAGCGACGAGTCTATCCATTTTTGAGGATATTTTGCCAGCAAGATTGTTGTATAGCGAGTCAAATGATTTTTGTAGTTGAGAATTAAGCGAGGAAAAGCATTTAACTACTTCTTTGCCTTGGTTTTTTACTGTTATTGAACATGTACTACAGGCATATAACATGACCCTGGATTTCATTTGAGTCACTTGGGCTTCGGAAGTTGTAAACTTGGAGCAAGCCAGACAGTGTGTAATGTGTGTGTGTTAATGGTGTGTGTTAATGGTGTTATGGTGTTTGTAATTGGAGAAGTGCTGTGATGCAGCATTTTTATTTAAAGGTGTCTCTGTGAATATTTCGAAGCAGTCAATGATGATGGTTACTTTCTTTCCAAAATTTTCCAGAAAACACTGTGGGACATTTTTTTGTAAACAGTCTCTCTCAGGCCAATGTATTAAAAATTTTAATTTATTATATATAATGTTAAGAACTGAAAAAAAGGTTCTGCTAGCCGAATAACGACTTACTTGAAATCTGTATCCCAAGTCCTTAAACAATAGGTTTAATCGTAACTTCATAAGTGTTAACATGATCATTTCGACCTTGGTTAAAGACTTCGATTGGCGAGTGGACAAATCTGGTTCTATAAAATTATACACTACATTAAAATACTGAAAGTCTAAACTCGTATAGAATCGACATTGTTCTGTGTCATTTTTTAAACTATTTAAATCGAATTTATATTTTTGCACTGCCTCTCTTAGTTCATAAATCTGACTATTTGCAAACATTAGATCTTTGTTTAAATCTGCATTAGTTATATTTTGATCTTCAGCCTGCTCCTGGGCTACAACTTGAATATGGTGGGCTTCATCTACCTCCATGTTATCAACATTACATGGTGCAACATTATCTACTTCTTCCTACAAAACAAATAAATAATTGTCATTTTTGTAGGAGTAGGTGTAATGCTTCAAGTACTTACTCTTATTTTAGTACGTTTCTTAATTCTTTGACGACGAATCACCTTTTCTTTTGTGGCTAAAGTAGAACTTGTATATCCCATGTTTTGATTTGGTACCCAATCAATTTCGTCTTTCTCAAATAACTTACTGGGTTTTCCTACAAATAAGTAATGAGTTTAAAAAAGATTTTAAAAAAGAAAAAGGTCATGACTTTACCTCCAATAAAGTGTTTAGAACATATAAATCCGTATTTGACTTTCTTTTCTGTTAAATCCGCTCTTCGGAGGGCCTGAATCCACTTTTCTCTCCGTTCTTGGGCCAACGGAACCACCCTTCCATTGTTATCAAAAATGGAAGGAAATTTGTGAAACGAAATTTTCTCTTTCGAATTATTGCTACCACAATTGACCACTGAGCAAAATCTAGGCATATCTTAGGGTAATTAGCTAATAGTTAACACAAAAACAATTAATAAAAATCCGATAACAGCATTAACCTTAATGTAAATAATAATATGTTTTTCCTCAGGGCGACTGTCATTAGTGTCAACTGTCAGGCTGTGCACATGCCCTATGGTAATTTTATGGCTTTGACATAAATTTTAACCTAAATTTGTCAAATTTGCGACGTCATCCTTAAATGGTCAATTATTACAATTTTTGTCGAGTGACTAACAGCTAGAGAAACATAACCTCACTTGTCACTCTCACTGTGCTTTTCGGTCGACTATTTTCGCATTTTTTTTATATTTGCAATTAAAAAAATGGTTTTCCGCTCGCGGATTTGTCGTTTAGGAAGTACGTGCAAGAAACGTTTTTCATTTTACGCCATTTTTCGCATAAGCCGATTATCTGGAGAATTACCATAATTAAATGTTTTTACTTACAACTTTGTTGAGATTGTTCATATAGATGTTGATATAATTAATACAAGACATTCGAGAAGAAAACGTGTTAAAACCCAAGTCAATCAGAATACAACTACAGTTTGGAGATAATATTAAAAACATTGTCTATGGACGAAGAAACACACAATTTAAAATAAAATCAAACTTAGTTGTTCACATTTTGAAAAAATTCGTTACTAATTTAAAATTATGGAAATATTAAGCGGGAAAACATGACTTGCGTGTCACCATCTTAAGTGACTAAATTCGCG
This sequence comes from Polydrusus tereticollis, assembly GCA_963920685.1. Classification (NCBI taxonomy): domain Eukaryota; kingdom Metazoa; phylum Arthropoda; class Insecta; order Coleoptera; family Curculionidae; genus Polydrusus; species Polydrusus tereticollis. The sequence goes on from OY987333.1 coordinate 94,356,677, forward strand.
AAAATCACGTGTCACTAGGTGGCGCTGTAATTTTCAATATGGCTGCTATAGCGGTGAACAACATTAGAATCTTAAGGGTGTTTAATGCTGTTTAGTTATTCTTTTGTGTTTTTCGAAGATTTTTATTGATATTTGCTGACTTTCCTTTTTAAGTATAATTACTTAAACGGTTTTGTGCTATTCGAGAAAAGTTTTGTGTTGTTGTGTGACAAAAACGTGGTGAAAAATGCCGAAAATTGAAGTAACTCTGTGTAATATCTTGGAGTACATTGGAGTCAGAAGCAGACCGCTAAAAGAGGGCGAAGCGGTTTTTAAAGCAGGCCATATAATATTATGTGGGGTAGAAGGAGCAGATCCAAATAACATTAAAAGTTTGTGTTTACCAACATCAGGTCTAACTTCCCAGCCTCATGAAATATCTATTAATTTGCATAATGATGTTGAAGCTTGGAAATGCATTTGTTCATCTAAGGCTGGAATGTCCGGCTTCTGCAAGCATATTATTGCAACCTTAATTTATATAAACAGGTCAGTAAACTTTTACCTAATGGCAGATAATATAAAGATTTATAGGCCGTAGGTACCTATATTATTATGGTTTCGATAGCCTTTTAACAAAAGTTGTATTGTTTTAGAAATGAGAATTTGGAAGTGGTAAGCTGCACTGATTTAACTCAAAAGTGGGGAAAAGAAAATGACATATTATGTCTGCGTAAGGCAACATAACATACTATGTCGTTTGTTGTCTTAAGGGATTTTTTATGTTTTTTGTAGGTTTGCTTTAAATGTTTTATTATTATATATTTCTAACAAATATTTGGGTTTTTATATTTGCCATTACTTGCAATATTTTAGAGTGTAGGTATGCCATTTTGGCTACACCCTGTTGGGCAAAATGACACATTGAGGCCTACTACCTAGGTATCTATATTTTATTTACCGCATAAAAAATAAAAGTCAAGTCAGAATTCATAAGAATTTATTTAATTGAATTAATTAAACAGATATTTCAAAAATAAAGTTTTCTGGTGATAAAAAAAAATTAATCTTTATTAGTTCCTCTAAAATTTACTCATAGGGTGCAGAATATCTTAAAAGTCAATAAAAAGTATCTATATAGGCAGTACAATAAATGTAAATAAGAGTACAGAATACAAAACTAACCAGAATAAAATATGATACTAATGAATATAATATACAACTTATAATAATTTAGTTCAGCGTAGGTACTACAAAACAACTTGTTTGCAAAAAAAAAGCAATAATATAACATAATATACATAGGTAACTATTCCTAATCTATTTAAAAGAAAAGATAATTATAACAAAAAAAAAGTGGAGGTCTTATTGATTCAGCAGTTTTTCCAAAATTGCTTGAGTTCGAAATCTGTATTTTGATTTTGAAATATCTTATTTTGTCATGTACTTCCTCCTAATGAGATAATTTTTTATTTATTTTACTTGATTTCCTCTAAAACCACTTAACTGTGGAATTTTTTTACTTGGAATCACATGTTTCTTTAAACTTCGTCTTTTATTTGTCGCTAAAAATATAATATTTAGCTATAGTAGTTTCTGAAAATTTTACTTCCACTTTAGGCACCTACCTATAGTAAAATCATCCTTTGTAAAATCATCCTTTGTAAAATCATCCTTTGTAAAATCATCCTTTTGTAAAATCATCCTTTGTAAAATGCTAACTGCAAACTAACATATGTTTTGTCACAGATTTTTTTCCAATTTTCAATGCAGTTTTCCAAGTCCGACTTAACTTAGGATCTGTTGGAAAGGCACGCAACGATATATCTTTTGTACAATATGAAGAGCACTGTATTTTCCTAGATTTTGTTTCTATTGATTTATGAATAGCTTGCATCTTTACCTAAACCTACAAAAGATAGGTAACTCATTAGTATCTTAATTTTTTTTTAAAAAATAGCTGAACTAACCTTAACTAGGTAGGTATTTGGTTGTGATTTCTATCGACTTCTTTATGCTGCCTGGGCCAATCTGGGCACAAAATAACCCTTCAATATCTAAACGAAACTACCAGTATATAGATATAAACAAACAAAAGTTTTACAAGCCACTTTTAACTAGTGCACTAAAAGTACCTAACCTAACCACTTTTACCACGTTATTGTTATGCACCTGATGGATAATAATTTGTTAATACCTCACAAAAGTACTTTAAATACATACGCTATTTTGCTATTTAAACTGAAACTTTAAATAAAACTCTCTATGTAAGTAAAAACAACATAATAAATCGATATTCCTATATCGGTGCACGTAATCTGGCTTTGTTGTTCACCGCTATTGAAGTTTCAATATAGACTAACAGATGTCGCCCACTTTGCAGTTTTCGCGAATAGGTTAGGAAATACTGTCATTTTTATATGTCATTGGATTTGTCAGAATTATTTTGAATGCGGTTTATATAAAGATAGTATTAAATTGAGAAGTTTCGGATTTAAGTGTTATCATGCAGCATACTTGAAAAATCGTTATACTGTATTAAATATTGAATGAGGTTGGAAGTGGTATTACTTATTATTAGTGATGCCGCGAGACGAGACGAGACGAGAATTGGCCCATTCTCGTCTCTTCTCGTGAGGCGAGAATTTTTTTTTATCTCGTCTCGACGAGAAACGCGTTTTTCTCGGTCGAGAGTGCCATTGTCTCGTCTCGTCTCGTCTCGTTTTTTCTCGTGAGTAGGGAATCATAAAAAATATTTTTTATACGAATCTTAAAGGGGGTAAACATTTAAAAGTATCTGGTCGTCTCGCAGAAGGGTTTAATATAAGTCGGTTTGTTAGGCATGTGACTTAGAAACTATTTTTCTTAGATCAACAAAATATTGCAAGCGGCCATAAGACATAATTCACGTAATGTAATAGGCTTGGCACCGAGGTATTTTCAGTCCAAAATCCACGGGGTGGTAAAAGATACAGAATGGAGAACGATTTATAATAATAATAATTGATTCATAATGAAACTACCCTTCTTTTATTATTTATTTTTTGGCATAATTCGGGGCATAATTAACTGCAATAGTTTGGAAAATATTCGACTAAATAAAGGGATCAGCCCAGAATGTCATCCGGGGAAAAACCTTAATTTTTTTATTACATTAATAGAAAGTGCAAGAGAAAGAACTTAAAGAAGTATTTCCGAAAATGCTCTATTTGACATATCAATCTCTCATAGTTTATGAAATATTCGGACTAAATCGCGGTAACATTAGATAATTATTATGCCCTTCTTTTACATATGAGTTATACAATGTAAACTGTAATTGGTTTAAAATCACCGCCGCTACAACGTTTTCAATCGAAAATGCTTTCTTTCAGATTTGGTTAATTATTTAAAAATGTCAACTACTAACCATAGACAGAAGAAAGAGGCTAGACAATTTGATTTTGTTCTCTTGAATATCTCTTTTAAGGTAAATGCCTTCACAATACGATAGAGTGAGAACGTTAAACACATTATTTTTCTGTCTATATATTAGGAGATACCTAAAATTCAGTGTTCTAACAAACGAGAAAAAACGAGAAATTTCTCGACGAGAAACGGTCTTCTCTCGTCTCGTCTCGTGACTTCTCTCGAGAAAAAAATTTCACTCTCGTCTCGTCGAGACGAGACGAGACACGAGAATTTCTCGTCTCGGCGGCATCACTACTTATTATTGATATTGGCATTGATTGTGAGTAAATTTTTTATCTAAATGGAGCAGATATGAATAGATTACACTTAAATGTTGGATATCCGTTCTTTTGTTCATACTATTAGGTTCTTGTGCAATAAATGTCATTTCCAAAAACAATCTTTTTTTATAGTTAGTTTGCGAGGTTAAAATCTCAGCTGAATTGAAGTTAATGTTATGGTCCAAATTATTTGCATGTTTGGCAAGGGCACATCTCTCTGGATGTGTCTACAGTCACTCTTGTGGTTCGTGATTCTACTGGTAAAAAAGATACTGTTCAGCACGTCCTCCACTATAACACAAACACCCAACGTGAACAATATCAACAATGCAAACAGAAATATAACTGAAGCGACTTTGAACTTTAAATTCACTTCATTGCCTTACATAAAGGAGGTTACCCTAAAACTGTCTAGACTATTCAGAGAAATCAATGATATAAAGATTGCATACAAACCTGTACTTACAATAAACTCTATTCACTCAAAAATCAAAGACAAAACACAGTCCAATCAGTTATCAGATGTTGTCTACAAAATCCCTTGTGCAGACTGTAATAAAGTATACATAGGTCAAACTACTAGGCCCTTGTCTAGTAGAATCACGAACCACAAGAGTGACTGTAGACACATCCAGAGAGATGTGCCCTTGCCGAACATGCAAATAATTCGGACCATAACATTAACTTCAATTCAGCTGAGATTTTAACCTCGCAAACTAACTATAAAAAAAGATTGTTTTTGGAAATTACATTTATTGCACAAGAACCTAATAGTATGAACAAAAGAACGGATATCCAACATTTAAGTGTAATCTATTCATATCTGCTCCATTTAGATAAAAATTTACTCACAATCAATGCCAATATCAATAATAACACTTCGAACCTCATTTAATACAGTATAACGATTTTTCAAGTATGCTGCATGATAACACTTAAATCCGAAACTTCTCAATTTAATATTATCTTTATATAAACCGCATTAAAAATAATTCTGACAAATCCAATGACATATAAAAATGACAGTATTTCCTAACCTATTTAGTCACTTAAGTTGGTGACACGCAAGTCCAACCTTTAAAGCGCGATTTATACTTTGACGCTTGACAATCACGTTGACGTGGTCGGTTGAAGATTGAAGAATAGGAAATATATACACCCATTTATACTTTGACGCTTGACGTGACGTTCCAGATTATGCGCGATTTATACTTTGACGCTTGACGATCACGTTGACGTGGTCGGTTGAAGATTGAAGAATAGGAAATATATACACCCATTTATACTTTGAGGCTTGACGTGACGTTCCAGATAAACCAATTTTAACTTTTGACGCTCACTGCTCGTAGAAATTCTGTAGAATATGACGTAACAGCCAATAGGACGCGACAGTATTTGCACGTGATAGCTAACTGTCAATACTGTCATTTGTCGTTCCATTTTCCGAATCTCCATTTTGTTTTCTATGTGTCACTTTGGAGAGAAATAGCTTGTTTTATTTTTTGTTTGCTGATTTTTCGTGTTTTTTGGTGAAAAGATGTCTGAAATGGAGTCGCAAAATAGTGGTAAGTGGTAATTAATAGCTCTGTAATAATAATTTAATATGAAATTCTCTTTGTAGAAGTAGAAGTCAATGCAGATGTGGACGTGGGGCTTTTCATCGAAACCATGCAACACTATGAATTTTTATATAATAAGAGCCACAAGGACTTCAAAAATAGGCTAATGAAGGATGCGGCGTGGAAAGAAATGTCACAAATATTAAATATCAGTGGTATGTTGACTGTTTATTGATTTGTAGAACTTACAGTACGTTCTGCTTTCTAGTGGAAGATCTGATGAGAATCTGGAAAAATTTGCGCGACAGCTTCTTAAAGGAGAAGAATAAAGGCAAATCTGGGTCCGAGGCGCCTGAAAGTGTATGGCCCTTTTTTAAACAAATGTTGTTTTACAACAAGTTTACAAAGCCACGGAAGTAAGTATATACAATATTATTTGCAACTTTAGTTTGAGGTATTTATAGTATTCTTTTTACACCCTGTTTTGTTATAGAACATACACTGTCAGAGCGTTATCAGAACCAAGCAGCAGAGCCAACAGCACAGAAAGACCATGTTCTTCAATGTCTTCGTGGTCTGCTGTGGAAACCGACAGCCTGTTTTCACCAAGAAGTGGCGTCTCAGAAGAGGATGTGATTAATGTGCCTGGAACTTCTACGCAACACCAAACTGTTGGAACACCAAAAGGCCAACCTGGGCAGAAAAGGAAGCGGAAGGCTGTAGAGAGTCAGGACCAGGTCACTGAATTAATAAACATAGCAAAAGACCTTGCACAAAAAGTGCCAGAAGCATCAAGCATCAATGCCAAATTCTCCGAGTATGTTTGTGCCAGTTTGGATGAAATGCCTAAAGAAGCCAAGGAGAAAAGAAAGCAAATATTAGAAGTTTTAAATGCATAAAAAATTTTTATTTCTTAATTTTTACTGTATTACATTAAATAAATATAATATGTTGTTTAAATTTATTTTCCGATTTTGTTTTATTTAAGTATAAAAGGTATAGGAGGGAACTATCACAATGTTCTTTTTTATGGTATAGTAAAACAACTCTGGCACACTATATAGGAACTGTATTTTACTAACATATGAATAAATGGTAATACACGTAGGGAAAGGAAAAATGTAGTCGACAAAGGTAACAACACAAAGGTTTCTGTTTTATTTTTAAAATGCCCTCAAATCAGTACAAAGATAGATACTAGCTTACACATATAGAGAAACATAATCTATTTAAAAGAATGTATACAGTTCCTAAAATTTTTGATAGGCTATTTATATTATGAAATAGAAACAGTAATTGATAAATATTAATAGTCAAACTTGCACCGCAAGATATTTGTATTCAAAATATTGGGAACTCCTGTATTAACTACCTACTTACTACTCGCTAAACTCTAAATTGGTATTTACAAAAAAATATCTAACCTACAACTAAACTTTTGGCTCCCGAACAATGTCCGAATTACACTAGAGGTCCTAATTCGTTTTAAAAACGTGTACCTCTATTTATTATATTGTTTTGCCATGGAACTTCTCCTGCTGCAGAAGTAAAATAATTTGCTAAGAGCTCCCTGATATTGTATACAGCTCTTTGTGCCACATTACTGGACAGTCTTCCTACAGATGGTAACGGTGTTTGCTCTTCCCGCCACAACCCATTTTGTTCACCCTGGGAATCTACATATCCCGGAGGACAATAAAGATTTGACTCCTCTCCATTTCTGGCCAACTCAATAAGGCAAAAATTATGGAGAGCTGTTACTGCTTTTACAATTTTTTTTTTTTTTTTTTTTATGATAAGGCACAGCACTACAGGATAAATCCTTTATGGCGCTCTAGGAGCGGTGCGTGTGCGCAGGAAACGATTCACGTTGGTCTTGAATCTTTGGAGACTATACTCGTTGGGGAAGACGATCTCAGGGAGGTCGTTCCAGAGTGATGACGTTCTCCAGATGAAAGAATTTTGAAACAGTGTCGTTCGAGGGACACTAAGCTGAACCACGTACTGGTGGGCTGCAGTGGCTCGTCGTGTATTTCTACCATGCACCGCTCTGGGTGGTATTAAGCGGGCAACCTCAGTTGAACACTTGCCATGAAAATATTTGTAAAATAGACTCAAGTCGCCAACCTGCCTTCGATGTTCAAGGCTTTCCAGGCTGCTTGTCAGACTATGGTCACCGATCAAGCGAATGGCTCTTCTTTGAATGGAATCCAGCAATCTCAGGGTATGTTTAGGAGCAGAGCCCCAAATATGCGAACAGTACTCCAGTGATGGTCGAATTTGGGCTTTATAGAGCATCAAAAGTTGTTGGGGTGTATAGAGGTTCTTTGTTCGGAAAAGTACTCCAAGCTTTTGCGAGGCTGCCTTAGCAATGGCCGCAACGTGGCCATGCCAAGACATATGACTATCCAGATTAACGCCCAATAAATGAATTGATGAAGCCAAGGGAATTGAGTGTCCCGCCATAACTATATCCGGTTCTTCAACATTAACTTTTTTAGAAAAAACTGCCGCCTGGGTCTTTTTAGCGTTAAATTCTACTTGGTTACTGTCACCCCAAGACAAAATTTCTTCCAGGTCTTTGTTGAGATGTGAGACCTCTTGCTGCCTATAGAGATGTGCATTAGCAGCCGATGTCCGAGCATCCAAAGTAAAAGTTGAAACAAGTGTGCTGTCATCAGCGAAGCTATATATAGGATTTTTAGTTTTTTCCAAAAGATCGTTAATGTATAGTAAGAAAAGGGTGGGCGACAATATAGAACCTTGAGGGACTCCGGCGTTGATGTTAAATGTGTCTGAAAGAAATCCGTCCATCGCCACTCGCAGAGAACGGTCTTTAAGAAAGCTCGACAGCCATGAACAAAATTGAACCGGCATTCCGTATGCTCTCACTTTAGTTAGGAGCCCCTCATGCCATACTCGGTCAAAAGCCTTGGAAATATCCAGTGCTACCGCCCGGGACTCCCCATGGTGTTCTATTGCGTTGTTCCAAACATGAGTAACATAAGCGAGAAGGTCTCCTGTTGATCTAGACTTACGGAATCCATACTGGCGGTCACTAATAATGTTGAAGCCTTCCACAATTATATCTATGTTATCTACCTTGGCATTAATTATTGTTTTTAATATTCGCCACCTTGCCACTAAAATGCCGAATGAGTTTTCAATCACTTGTCTTGCCCTTGACAACCGGTAGTTAAATATTCTTTGCTTTGCCGTTAGGTTTTTTCCTGAGAAAGGTCTCATTATGTAGCTTTTAAGTGGAAACGCTTCATCCGCTACTAAAAAATAAGGCATTTCCGTATTGGATTCATGCAATATACTCTTTGATGGAATTTTAAAATTATTTTCCTCCAATTTCTGCCCAAAAACACTGTTTCTAAAAATACCACCATCACTTTGCGAGCCATATGCATCAATATCAACCAACGTAAACCGATATTGACTGTCACATGCAGCTAATAAAACTATACTAAATGTCTTCTTGTAATTAAAACAGAGGGATCCGCTTCCTGCAGGTGCTTGTATCGTCACATGCTTTCCATCCAACGCTCCCAAGCAGTGTGGAAAATTCCACCTTTTCTCAAACCCGTTTGCAATCTCTATCCATTCTCGTTCTGATAAAGGAGGTTTGAGATATTCCCCAGAAAGGGTATTTCAGAGGGCAATACAACCTTCATGTATTATCTTATGCACCGTCGTCAGCCCTACTTCGAAGTTCCACGCCAAGGACTGCATAGAAGTACCCTGAGACAGATATCTAAAAAAAAATTTTAATTCTTCGCCCATAAAACAGTTAAATACCACAACTTACTGTAATGTTATTAAGAGTCTTTCTTGGGCGGATATTCCATCTTTACACTGCCGTTTCTCGATCAAGGGTCTCACTTTGGCTAATAGTTTGTCAAATACCGGCACGGTCATGCGAGTGAATTTGAAAAATTGTTCCGGATCCTGCTCTTTCATATTTATATAGTATCTGTACTTTATATGTCGTCTTCTGTTTATAGGTCTTATTTTATACTGCCTTTTTCGCTTTTGCTTCTTTTTAAGTAATGCTGCTGCTAGCAAACACATCGTCATCCCCACTGCAATAGCCACGTTCGTCGAATTCATGTTTTTAGAAAAAATAATTCTTTACAAAACAAGCAAACAACGGAACACAACAAAATAATGAGGTTATGACACGAAAATGTTGAACGTCAAGCGTCAAACTATAAATGCACCAAAAATGGAATTCTACGAGCGTCACCGTCAAACTTCAAACGTGATCGTCAAGCGTCAAAGTATAAATCGCGCTTTTAGCCCCTACCAAAAAAAAACCCTAAAATCGAATTTTAGATATACAAACATGAAAGAGAAATCTTTCATAACACCCATCGAGGGTAATTCAGATACTAAAATTAAAACCTACCTCAAATAACTAACGAGGGTTCCCAATTTACTAGATGGCGTCTATGACCGCTGTTGAAGTTCATTAAAGCATTTTAAATCGGCATTCCGCCCAAAGGAATAAGCAACTACAAGGCCATACCCTTTTAAAACATTTGTGGATGCTTTATCGACACTGCATTAGTCTGCCCGGCCCAAAAAAACTAAATTTGGGAAGCTACTTCCACAAACGTGCTCTAACTTCCAGTGGCCATGGTCGAAAGGGACGCTTCTTATTTTTCTCCAACGTACATAGTTACCGAAACAAAACAATCACAAAACTTAGTCACCCTATCTACGTAAACTAAGCTCTTTCAACAACACAGAAAACTAATGGCGACCAAAGTCTACCCACGCGACCAAGCAAAAATTAACCAGAAGTCGCTGTGAAAACGCACAGAAACTGTCAGTCTGACACTGACCTATTATCGATTTTCTTAAAACCAACTTAAAACACAGCTGATTTACGACATTCGAGATGATTAACCTACCACTTCTATACTAGGTTAAATAGTTATAAATTACCAATTACAAATTAACTAAAAGAAAGATGTGAAATCAAACCTATCTGCAACTAGTATTAAACGATGAACAGAAGAAATCGATCCATTTAGCTATGTCGTACAAGATACAAAACATTCCTGAAATAAAAACAACAACCAAGGTTTGAAACTAAACATAATGAAAATTTTGGGCTATTACAGGTAACTTAATTAACAATTAATGTTTATGATGAGAGTCTACATATGTATTTTAACAATTTAAAACCGAAAACTTAATAGAGATAATCAAACCTATAAAATGCAATTTTCAAACTGTAACAAGAGGTTAGAAATGCGAACTACGTAGAAAACCAGAGAAACAAAGATTCAAGTTGGCCACCAGTCCACCCCGAGCGCTACGGTAGGAAATTTATTGCGGATGGCGGGTAGTTTAAATAACTCGTTTTTAAATTATACTGGTTTACTGTTTAAACAATATTTGAGATTTTTAAAGACGTTTTATCGCTTTTTGAGTTAATTCACTCTAAAATACCATGTATTCACTAAATTTCAGAATTTAATGAATGTATGTATTTTATATCAAATTATACCAAAAAGTCAATAAATGTCGTTAAAAACCAAATATTGTTGTTATTTATGAATGCCGATGTAAATAACAAACAAAGCTTATGAAGAAAAATTCAAAATTTATTTAAACTTTACCATAAAACATAATGTGAACAAATTCTGACAAAAATTGGTATTGAAACAATAGAAATACTTTATAGGTACAAATAAAAAATGTTCTGTAAAAAATAAACCAAAAATGTAACTAATAACAGCGACGTGACTAAAATGGTTCCAAGTGTTTAATGAACCAGGGTTTGCTCGAGGCAAATAGGTGAATTCTTGACATTTGGGCGTTGTCCTAAATAAAATGTTTGCTTCATATCAAACCCAGGTCTTCTAGTTACTCTGACTATTAATACAAAATAGCAATTAGCTGTTTATGTTTTGCACACTTTCTTAGTTCAAGTAAATTCAGTAAGTTACTTCAGTTTTGACCCATTTACATAAGAATCTTGCTTCCTGCCTTGCTTTTCTCTTGAACTTAGCTCAGTCAAGTGGTAAAGATGTAAACAGTTATAGCCTTTGGTAGAAGGAAAATAATAAAAACGAATGAAAAATTATTGTGACATGAGTTAACCAGTGCCAAAAGTACTGGCACTAAATATATTTTCCTTCTTCCAGTAAATAACTCTTTATTACAGAAAATAAATTTAAAAAAATTGACATAAAAAAAACATAACGGTCCAGGTACCTACTTGAAAGTGTCCATCCAGGTGAAAAATGTCTTGGTCAGGTGTAAAATCTCGTAGCCAGATGCAAGATGTCTTAGCCAGGTGTAGGTCAAATGTTGCAGCCAGAGTTAAATTGTCACAGTATTTGGGCTTGATAAGGTGTCCATGCAACAGAAAAAGTTGTTAATGATTAGTACCAAAATGACTAACAGACTGAACAAAACATAATTTTTTAATTAAGTACTGAGAAACTGAAAGCAGTGAAAACAAATTCGAAAAAATTTATATAAAGTGGAATGTGTACATGTGTCAAAAGTAGAATGGATACATTTAGAGGACCAAACAGAATGTTCTAGACTACCAGTAAAAAAAAAATTAAACTACCATAGTTCTACAGAGAATGTGGAAGTGATCCTAAAACATCAGGTGGTAAAAGCTCAGGGGCAGTTTGAGAACAGCATTCCAATTAAGCCTTTTTCAAACTGAGTTCTTAAATTGACAATCATTGAAATGATTTTCACAAATCCTGAAGTTTTTGCACTCGATGTCTGCAGGATTAATATTACATTTTTTATTCTTCCACACTCTTAGTCTTTCAACATCAGTAAGGGGAAATGTATAGAAAAATGGTTATCGACACAATTAAGGTCAAATGAAGATCTAAATGCACTCTTGCAACCGGGATATTTACAGTAAGACTTGATTTTGGTTATTGAATGGGCAACACAGGCCATCATAGATACTGATAGAGGCAAATAAGGAGCATACACTTAAATATAACACTTAAAGTATTAAATGGCAAAGAACAAAATGAAAAACTTACACGAGGCTGAACAAGTTTCAGAGAAGTGTGCGTGTACGTGTGTTGATTCTCGCATAATTGTCGCAATTAGCCGGTTTTTCAAAGTGTAAAATTTTGATTTTTTGCATAGAACAAAACGTGTACCAGATCTACGTATTGTGGGTATCAGAAGTCCGAAATTGCAAGAGGTTGGTGCAATAATAACAGTAATAGTGCAATTGTTTTAATCTTGCAGGCTAAAGGTATTCTCCTTATCGGTCGTACTTGATAAGGAACTTCAATAAAAAACACATTGAAGTGTAAAGAAGGTGCAAGAGCTATGGCCAGTTGTTCTAAGTGTTTATCTGCGGAAACAGAAAGCTACGGCCTTGCCAAATGTAATAAGTGCGATAATCTTCTGTGTTTAAAATGTTCAACATTGTCAGGGTCTGAACACAAGGCAATGGCACTCAAAAAGAGATCACCCCTCATCATGTACTACTGTGTGGACTGCCCTAGTCTGACTGCTACTAACCTTGAGCATGTTTCAAATAGACAACTTTATGACACCTTGAAAATGCTTCTGAAGGGCGTGGACGAAATTAAGAATGTACACATTAAACATGGGCTGGAGAAAACCACAAAGGCGCTTGAATCCACAGGCAAATCTACATTATCTATTATTGAGGATATGGCCTCCAAGATCGACAACAGTATTAGGGCTACCAATGTTGAGGAACTTTTAGATAGTTCGAATAAGGCCCAGATTGCTGAGGTTCAATCGCGACTGGACACTATGCGTGCGGAGATAGTCTCAAACTTAAAGAATGACCATCACAATGTAATGGAGTCACATAAGACCGAGCTGGGTGTAATGTTGGGCTCGGGCATGGAAAATGTGCTTATTCAAGTAAGTCAAAAGTTGCAGAGCTGCATGGATGGTATCAGAGATACAAATGTTGAGCTAGTCAATATGGTCTCAGCGCTTAACAAGCAAGGCCAACAGAATACTTCTTTACCACCGGCACAGGACCTGTACAATAGATTGCATAATTCCTTAAAACAAAGCTTCGAACAAAGATTCAGACTTATGGAGAGGGAAATTCAACAATTAAAAGCTTCTTCCAGTACAAGTGAGACTCCTCCTTTATCTGTTAGTGAACACTGCCTTCAGGAATCGCAACCAATTCCAAATGGTTTGTCCAATAGTGTTGAACCGAGCAGCTGCAACCCACATCCCATGCAGAATCAAGACAGGAACAAAAACAATAACAGAAACAAAAGACAACCTTTTAGTGACCATAAAGCACGACTCTCTGGAGATCCAAATGGAGTGAAACCCATCCAGAAGACTAAACTTAAAGCTGCGAATGTAACCCCAAAGGCTGCAACATTTTTGAGCAGGTTAGACAGGGATATAATTGTGCAGGATGTATCTGACCATCTAACATCTGTATTTGGCGTAAATGAAAGCTTTCAGGTAGAGGAGCTGTCAGTGCATTCTAACGAATATAAAAGCTTCAAGATAATCTCGAAACCCGAAATTCAGTCTGAACTGCTAAACCTTGATAACTGGCCACCGAATGTGGTGGTCAAGAAGTTTGGGTTTTTTCGTTCCCCGCGACACGGGTTCAACAACTTCAGGGGCCGCTCGAATCGAAGATCATAGTTGCGCGGCATGCTCTTCGGACTGTCTGATTGGTTCTGGTGTTCGGCTGACTCTTTATGGAGATCGACATAAACTTAATATGGATAGTAATAGTAATTTTAATATTGATCACCTAAATGTGAGTGGTCTGAGCGCTAGGGTTTCCTCAGTTGTCGAATCAGTTTGTGCTACATCGGATGAATTTCAAACAAGTAACAACAGTTCTAACAAACAAAATTATACTGCAAGATCACCCAATGCTACTTCGGTTATAAACTTACTTTATCAAAACATTAGAGGTGCAAAGACTAAATTGGCAGAACTGAAAACTTCGTTGCTTGTTTGTGATTATGATTTTGTGGCGGTAACGGAGTCATGGCTTAATGACTCGGTGTACACATCTGAATTCTGTGTCAATTATAATGTCTTCCGTAAGGACAGAAATCCGGAAATCTCTGGAAAACATCAGGGTGGTGGTGTATTTCTTTGTGTAAATAATAAGTTTCATTCTTCAGTAAGCAATATTTTTGAACTAGATATAGAAGCTGTATGCGTTAAGATATTGATCGGTCATGGTTGTATATATATATAGTAGTACTGTATATTCCACCTTCTAGCAGAATTGATTTTTATAGGCGCGTATTTAATTCTCTAGATAGACTGCAAGGACATAAATGTATAATTGTAGGTGACTTAAACTTGAACTCTTATTATGAGTCCGTCATTGGCGTTGATACGGCTGATCGTGTCTTGGAGTTGAATAATTTTCTAGCATTTAATGGCCTAATTCAGCACAATAGGATATTAAATCAGTATAATACAATTTTGGATATGATTATTTCCAATCTTGATTTTGTTGAGGTGGCAAAAGATTCATTTCATCTTGTTCCTGAGGATAGCTACCATCCAACACTTAAAGTGACTTTTCCGAAAGCTTACTCTGAAAAAGACATTGATTTCAATGTAACTAATAATTATAATTTCAAAAAAGCTAACTTTGACTTGCTCTACATTAAACTTAACAACACTAATTGAAATGACATATTTTATAATGTCAATATTATTTGCAATGGCCATTTGGTGGATAAGTTGGTTTCAAAATTTTATAATAAAATATACACTGCTTTTGACGAATGTATTCCTAAAGCTAAGCATAGCAAGAAAAAATATCCAGTGTGGTATAATCGACAAATAATAAATAATATCAGAAAAAAAGATAATTACAGAGCAAAGTTTAGGAAAAGCCAATTATACTTAAATTTCAACCTCTGAAATACGAGAAGCTATTTCTGGGCTAAAGCTGGGAAGTTCAGTTGGGCCTGACTGTTTACCACCTTATATTGTTAAAGCCTGTTCAGATGCATTTGTAATACCCCTTAAATATATTTTCAATTTGTCATTAAGGTTTGGCGTATACCCAACGATGTGGAAATTAAATAAAGTTATTCCTGTTTTTAAATCAGGAGATAAAAATAAAATAGAAAACTATAGATCTATTGCCATTGGCTCTGCACTGTCAAAAGTTTTTGAATTAGTTATCTACAATAGGATATTTCTTAGCTTTAAACAAGTTGTGGCTGATGAACAACATGGTTTTTTTCCTAATGTCACTAATATGTTAGATTTCTCTCAGTACATTCATAAGGCATTTTTGGAAACAGCACAGGTAGATTGCATTTTTACAGATCTTGAGAAGGCTTTTGACAGGGTGTGTCATGGTGAAGTAATAAGGACATTGCAGGAAATTGGCGTTGAAAGTAACATCACAAGGTTGATGGCATCTTATTTGCAAAATAGAAAAATGTACGTTGAAGTAAAAGGGTTCAAATCTAAAGAATATGTTCCAAGTTCTGGGGTACCGCAGGGATCCATAGTTGGACCCTTGCTGTTCCTTGTAACAATAAATAATATTTCCAAATGTGTGTCAAGTGCGGCTGGGCTAATATATGCAGATGACTTTAAACTTTTTATGCGTATTGATGGTATTGATGATTGTAAAATTTTGCAACAGAATCTTAATAAAATTGTAACTTGGTGTCAGGAGCACAAATTGAAGTTCAATATTGATAAGTGTTCAATTATTTCCTTCACTTGTAGAAAATCTGTAGTAGAATATCCATATGCCATCGATAGTCAACTATTAAAGCGCGAGTTGTCTCACAAAGATGTCGGGGTGACATTTGATCCAAAACTTAATTTTAACTTACATATCGATAACATAACAACTGACGCCTATAAGATGCTAGGTTTTGTCATACGTTGCTGTAAGAAATTTGATAGTTTGGATGCTATTATTGCGGTCTATAAGTCGCTTGTCTTGCCAAAACTTGAATATGCTTGCATTATTTGGTCACCTCAGTATGCGGATAAAGTGGGCCAACTGGAACGTGTCCAAAGAAGGTTTCTAAAATATCTGCATTTTAAAAAATTTGGAATATACCCGTATAGGGGGTTTAATCACGAAGAACTACTTAAAATGTTCTGTTTCGACAGCCTTTATATCAGGAGAGTTCGGATATGTCTCTCTATATTAATAAAAGTAATTACCTACTTAATAGACTGTAAGAATTTTCTTTCTCTGCTGCCTTTCAGAATAAGTAATGTTATAAACACTAGATCTAGAGACCTCTTTTATCTACACACCTCTAGGACAAACCTATATAAAAATAGTCCTGTTTATCGCATATGTGAGCTGGCAAATAATCACTTAAAAAATCTAGATATTTTTACACTTAATCCTAAAAATATAAATAAGGTCTTAAAAGTTTATGTTACGAATTAAAATTCAGTTCATTTTGTACGTGTTGTTAATGGTTTGTTATCTTGTTGTGTTGATTAGTTTTGTTATTTCTGGTTTTTCTTTAATTTTAAGAATATAGTATCTGTAATTGGCGTTAAACTGTTGATGCTATTGAAATAAATAAATAAATAAATTAAAACTCCTTCGGCATGACTTATCATACAGTTCTATTTGCATTCGCTTGGGCTGTGGATATGTACCTCTTCTATAAGCTATGGTTGGTAGACCTTTTTGAAGTGTATGCTAAAAATATTAGAAAAGATCCAATTTGAATTTGAAAATTCAGCAAACCTAACCTTCAAGGCGTAAATTTTACATTTAGGTTACATACCTGTGATATAAGGTCGCGTAACAATCCTAAAATTCTTCAAAACTTGTAAAACGGTCTGTAAAGGATTAAAACGGTAATTATGATATAAAAATTAAAAAAAAAATCAAGTTCTTAGCAACAATTCGTTCGGGGGTTCACATTTTACAAAATTGACAGAACTTCTCTTCTTCTTCTCTTATCCAAAAAACGGATAATAAAGCCCTCCAGTGAGTTGGCGTAATATATATTGCGTTTTTAACAAGGTCTGTCTCTTTTTATAGGTTAATATTATGAGAGAGAGAGATAGTCGACAGATTAATATGCAAGTCTGATTTGGCAAGGAGCACATAGTAGTGACCATTCGAAGAGCCCTCTGGTGGACTGGTGGCCCACTAGGTTTTGTAACGGTTTTCTTGTTGCGAAGTTCCCCATATTAGTTCCACCCATGTGATACTAATCAATAAAAATATAGTATAGTGCAAGAGAAAAAGTGATTATTGTTATTAAACTTTAAAATACGTATGCGAGATGTTACACGTGGCGACATCTCGTAGCAATCGAGCTATCCACCTAACCAGACCAGCGAGGTCTTAGAGAAGACCAAACGCTGGAATGGATCCCACATAAGCGGGTATCTAATGTCAGGTGGCGCTGAAAGCCAATCGTCGGTTTCTGTAAACCGAAAACGCGATATAAAATAAAGATGTTTGTCCCTTTTCTTTCCGTCAGATTCAATCCTTGGACGCGTTTCGCCGTATTACGGCTCCTCGGCAAGGCTATAGAGTCTGACTAAACTATAAAAATACTTTTGTCCCGTAAATACTCACTTTAGACCACAGTGGCGGTGGTCAATTTCAGCGTTTTCTATAATTTTTATTTTCCTTTCTCTATATTCTTATTTTGTTAATTTTGTAAACAACAAACATAAATTTGCATTTGTTTACTTATTTTAATGTTAATCAGTTTGACATATCATGTCGTAATATGAATTTGACACTATTTTAACCTAGATTTGGTTAGATATATCGTCCCCTTATAATTGTGTTCTGAACCAAGCTCTACGTTTTTCAGTTAAAGCCCTCTCAAATGAAAATAATTTTTGGTCGCACGGTATTTGGATTCATTTTGCTACAAATGCCTTTGTCAGTTTACTATATTTTACTGTCACATCACTTGTCATGCTCGAGCCCATTGGATGTGTAAAAGAAACAGCTTAATTTTTTTTTTATACAATACACTCATTTCACTACTGGTGCCTCTCATTCAGTGGCGTAGCGTGCATTAGAAGGGCCCTGTATCAAAATTTGTTTTGGGGCCCATATGAAGAGTAAAGATATTTTACAAAAGAAACAAAAACGCTTGCATTGAATTAAAATAATTAAAATAAAATAATATACACTTTTCTTGCCTTTTGTACGGCGAACCTATTTATTAAATTATCCATAGCTGAAGACGATTTCAGTTTTTCTAAATATTCTGCCTCTATAGACAATAGTGACAAGTCTGATAGCCTTTCCTGTCCCATAGAAGTCCTTAGATAATTTTTTATTAGTTTTAATTTCGAAAAGCTTCTCTCAGCTGTTGCACTTGTAACCGGAAGGGTCAAGAATAGAAAGCAGGCTGTTATTACCTCTGGAAAACTGGATGCAAGGCTATTGAATTTTATAAGCAATAATTCCGTGAGTTCCTTAATGGAATGAATTTTCTGAATTTCAGATTTTAAACATGTTTTCAAAGCAATTAATTGCTCATAAAGATCAACTGACATATCT
This sequence comes from Polydrusus tereticollis, assembly GCA_963920685.1. Taxonomy (NCBI): domain Eukaryota; kingdom Metazoa; phylum Arthropoda; class Insecta; order Coleoptera; family Curculionidae; genus Polydrusus; species Polydrusus tereticollis. The sequence goes on from OY987333.1 coordinate 94,375,471, forward strand.
TTACTGTATTTAGCAGACAGTTTTCCGGCATACTTTTTTATTATGTCATTTGAGAAAGATAACAGTTTCTCTCGTTATAATACTTCGAACATATTACTTAGGTCACAGAGGCTCTGAAATCTTTGTTTAGTTTGAAAAATTAATATATCTAAACAGCAATAATAGTAGACATTGACTTTGAAGTACGATTCCGGGTCTGAAATTCTCTCATCTTCTGATAACTTATCAAAAAACCGCTTTGTTATCTTTCTTTTATTTTTGAAAACAGTTGTTACCCCTCACTCTTTTGCTAGATCTCTGGACTCGTTCAGCAAACCATTGAATGAATTTTGATTTTTTATTTCACTCAGTCTATTCAAAAGATTACTTAGTAAAATGCTAGCTTTCTGTAAGTCATTATTTTCATGCTGTAGAGCTTTAGAAACAGGATTAATGATTTCAAATAGTAAAGAAAAAAGGCGACAAGTACTATAAAATCGTAGCTCTCTAAAATGTTAATTATATTTTTACATTCACCACGTTCGTCTTTTTTAGTAGAAATTAAATTTAGTTGGTACAAAGTTTTCATTATTAATGAATAATTTTTTCTTATAGCTGATAAAGCGTCGTTTCTTGAAGACCATCTAGTAGGACACACCTTTTTAAGGGTAGCTAATTTTATATTTTTCAGATGAATCGTTACTCAACATTGACCAGCGTTTGATACTATTGCTAAAAAAAGTATATATTTTTTCCAAATTATCGAAAAAAATTGACACTTCAAAAACACGTTTTGCAGCATCGTTTAAAATTATATTTAATGCGTGTGCCGCACAATGAACATAGTCGGCATTCGGAGCATACTCTTTTATAAGGGCTTGTAATCCTCCATATACACCCGACATAACATTTGCTCCATCGTAACCTTGCCCTCTACATTTGGACAAATCAATTCCATATTCTTTTATGGTATTTAAAATTACAGTTTTAAGTCCCTCTGCACTACAATCGAATACTGCTATAACCCCCAAAAAGGACTCGCAGAATTTTATTTCTTTAGGAACATTATCATCATTTTCTTTTATCGAGATGTATCGAAAAACTACAGAAAGTTGATCAATTCTCGACAGGTCCTGTGTTGTATCCAAAATAATCGCCAGAAATGGAGCTTTTTTAATTTCCAGAACAATATTTTCTCTAACTGCGGTACCAAGCAAATTGATAATTTCATTTTGAATCGTGGGGCTTAGATAATTTATTTCGCCTTTCGGCTTTAAAAGAAGTTCTTTTAAAATAGGATCATAATTAGAGAGTAAACGTAAAATTGATATGAGATTTCCAGATTCAGGATCTTGCCCTCTTAAAGGTAGATTACATGATGCTAAAGTAATTATAACATTAATTATACGATGCAATACATCTCGCCAGAAAGTAATTTTACTATTGATTTCACTTTGCAATAGAGTATCTATGGTATTTCCTTGTAACCAATTGTTATAAGATAGAGATGCATTAATATGCTGCTGTGAGTTTTCATGGTCAGATATACATTGTGTAAAATTGGTTCTGGCGGAAACACCATTAACCCATGCGGAGGAGTAGGATTTGCTTTGACGATCTGCTAACAACCAACAGATGTGGCAATACGGCTTGTTTAAAACATTAGAATAACATAGCCACGTTCTTGGAATTTTTATACCAGCCTTATTAAAATATGAATAATGATAGGCCGAAACCCATCGCTTTGTTTCTGAATCCTTTTGAAACGGTCCTTGTGGTTTAAATGGCCCCAATTTAAAAATTATTTTTAATTATTTAAGTAATCTGTGGTCGCGGATCAATCGTGACGTGAGTTCTGTGTTGCCAACTTTTGGGCGCCCGCTTAACCCGGAGAAAAGAGATTCCTGTTTGACTTTCGTAATTTTTGAAGTGAAAACTTCTTTACGCACGTTGGGCACTTTTTTATGATATGATTTCTTTCTCGGGAAGTACGGCCTAAGAGTTTAAGTGAGATTGTGGAAAGCATCTTAGGAATTTCTTACACACGTTCGGGGCCCCTGTAGCTCGGGGGCCCCGTATCATTGATACGGCGGTAGCTACGCCCCTGCTCTCATTTATCATAAGGCAGAAAACTTATTCTGCAAACAAGCATACTCACTCAGATAAAGTGATTTACCCGCCTACTCCATCCATACAGGGTGCCTTATCCCAACTGTCTTGTGGAAATGACAATAAAATATCCGGCCATTTTTATTGCTGCATTTTTGCTAGATTTGTATTTTAACCATTTACATTTCAGCTTCTATGATATTGACATTCGACATGTGCACCACCACTCAAGCGATGTCTTTTGGCGACAGCGGCGGCCAAATTCATTTGTTCTCCACAACAGAAGAGCCGCTGTTTAATTCCTACTCACGATCAACCGAGTTTCCGGACCCTGTGGTTCAATATCCAAGTTTCGCGATAGACGACTATAACACTCCTTTGTCGACAATTCCGATGCCTTATATGCCACCTGACGTCCCGCTTGCCTCTGATTGGCCATCAGCGTTTCTGCAGTATAGTTATAGGTAAGAAAAGTTATCTTATTTAGGCCTAAATTATGAATGCCCTGTTAGTAATAACTGATAATAGCCAGATAACTTCCATGACAACAATTATTCCAACAATGGTATCCTAAAAAGATATCTTATAGTTAGAGTTACCAGGATATTGATAATTTGGGCCTTAGGGTTAATTCTCATTATCTTTCTCGGTTCGATCCACATAAATAAAATGAGGCTATTGTTTTGATGTGTATTAGTTATAAAAAGAATTAATAAATCACTTTATTTTTTTTTCCTATCAAAAATAATTGCTCCAAATTTAGACACAATTGTCCCAAACACAATGCCATTTATTTTTTTTACCTACCACTTGAAACGGCTTCACAATAATTTTTAAAGTTGGTTAAGATCGTCACGCTACCATTTTACCTTCCCGGTGGGTGAAAAAAGTAGGACAAATTTTGACCTATATAAACCTGCCTATGGTGCACTACGTTTCCAAAAAGAAGTGGTACAATACTTTCAATGCAGTAGGTTGACTCTTAAAGTGAAATATAGTTTCTGCAACTGTTTTCAATCTCAATAAACTAAGTCAGCTACATTATGTTATACAGTTTATTGAAAAAAATATGTTTTTATTTTCTACAAATATTTTTGATAATATGCAGGGATATTTATCAAATTTACTATATACTTAATATACTTACTTATGTTATTTAATCTGTTTGGAACAGAGCAATAAAGGTTTGTTGTTAAATCACTCATCCATATCTCTTGTAAAAAATTGATCAGCTTGATTCTGTTGTTTGGTCTAAAGTTTGCCTTGTAAATTTCTTTCGTTGCACCTTCCTATTAATATTTAAATCAAAAATTTACAAGGTATACTTATATGCTTTGACCAGGTATTGGTATAAAATTAATGCTTCTGTGCATTAGTCTGCAGCGCACTTAGGAACCAAATTTACTAATTGTGCAAGACCGGGAATGTATTCTGCGTACTTACAGGCGTGGGTGCGCGGGGACCGTAGCATTTGCTACTCTTGCTACGTGGCTAATCCGGCACTGAAAGTATCACGTATTTCTGCAGCATCCAAAGTGGTTAGTTCCGGATTTCTTTCCCGAATTCCATGGTATACTCATAACTGATCAAAACCATACAAAGTAACTGACGTAAAACATCTTGACGAAAAACTTGGTCCAATGAGATCTGCAATATTATTTTGCGACGCAATATCTGGATGCGACACCACCGGTGTAAATAAGTCACCAAAAGATTTTAATGAACTTCGTTTTTTAAAATTTACTATTAACACAGCACGAAAACGTTTTCGGACGAAATAATAAAAAACGTAAATGGAATACAGTGGTGGTGATCACAAAGGGATGAGCTGGAGATCACAAAATAGCCGCTTTCTCAGCGTCAGTAGAACGAGTGTTCAAAACTTTTGGCGTTGTACACTCGGATATCAGGAACATGGTGAGTGTAGAAAAAAAAGGAAAACTAGTATTTTTGTTCAAAATATACAGGGTGTTTCAGAAGTACGGCACGTAACTTAACCCATTAGCGCCCTGAGTGACCATATGGTAACACCAAACTTACTTAGGATTCGGATGGTTTCGTGGGTGTTTGGTAAGCTAATGAGATGGTGCGCATGTGTCAACTGATTCCCCAAGAGCTGACCAACGTGAAAATTTAAGCGAATTTAGTGTTTGAGAGGTTAGTCGAAGAGTATGGTTCGCGCGTTTTTATAGGATTATCGATTACGAAAAAACTATGGACATTCGCTTAGAGTAAGTATTGTATAATGGAAAGCGCTTAGATTTTATAGAATTTATAGTTTTAGAACTATTGTTTAAGAACAACTAAATATTTTTTCGTATGATTTGTAATATTTTATATGAAAGTAGGGTACTGGCAGTAGCTTCCATATGGGTGTAACCATATGGTTACGCTAGGCGCTTAGCATACCTAAATTTTATGTTTTATTCTCTGAAAGGGGTTTTCACTTGCAGAAGCTATTGAAATGGCATATAGTGAGGATATTGACGGAGACATTTTTGTAGAGCCTCCGGAACCAAATGTGGATACTGACAAAGATTCCGCGGATGAGGATGAAGGCGGGTAAGTACTGCTCAAATCTATATGCTTTATTAGTACATGTATAATATATAAATATAAGTAGGTACATAAGTATTTACATGGCTATTATGTGCGACACGGGCAGCATTTTTACGTTTCGCCTATACGGCCAGGGCGACAAGTCGCCCTCACGTCATAGGGAACGGAATGAACAACGGAGCACTCCTTTTCCTTGTCGCCCTAGCTGTATGGGAAACGTAAATATGCACACGGACAAGGTATTTTATTGCTAATACTCAGTTTTAAATTTGCAGGCTAGTTGATAACCTTTCATCCACGCAGCTACGAGCAAATGCAGAAATACGTCTAGCGAACAATGAAAGAATTGGTGTTGATTACGATCAAATCCAGGATGAATTTGTAGAGGTCGATTTATCCAGGAGGATTTATCGCGAAATCCGTATTCCTAGAGGATGCCCCTTAACTGCGAAAAGTTTATTTCAACGGAAGGAAAGGGGGTATTTTCAGAAAGCTATTGAAAAAAATGATGGTCTAATTTATGTCAGATGGATGGACAACGCTGTTGTAACCATGATATCGTGATTCTGTGGTACCAAGGAAGTTACGCAGGTGAAAAGATTTTCACAGAAAGATAAGCGCAGTATTCAAATTCCGAGACCGCAGCTAATTTTGAAATATAATAATTTTATGGGAGGTACGGACCAAATGGACCAGAATATAGCATGTTATAGAATAGGCATACGTGGCAAAAAATGGTATTGGCCCATTTTTACATGGTTACTTGATGCCGCTCTACAAAACAGCTGGGTGTTATACAACAAAGCTAGGAGATGCAAAATTTTGCAATTAACATTCAAAAGGGAAATTGCCAATATTTATTTAAAAAAATATGGAATTCCAAGCAAAGGGGCTGGAAGACCGTCAGCTTCACCTTCACCTTCAGCATCTGTGGGAAGTCGAGTATCTGCGGATCTTAGATTTGACAACACTGGCCATCTAGTCAGGGAAGAAAAGAAGAAGATGTAATAACACTTCCTGTACATCGGTCGTAAGAACAATGTGTTCAAAATGCGAAATTGACCTACGTATTGACTGCTTCGTCCCATTTCACACCCGCTAGTGTATATAATATATTTCTTTTGTAAGCTAGATTTCATTTTCAGTTTATAAAATTTCTAGATACTATGTAATATACCATACTTATTATATTTATTATTTCACTTGTTCATTTTAAAAAAATTATATCACCTATTTTGCCTATTATAGGTACTATTAGATTGTATGTATAATTGGGAGTACATGCGCCTAGTGTTACCATATGGTAACGGACTATATTTCAAAAAATATAAGTTAAATGGGATTTCATCCTAATACTTTTTTGTTAGAAGGCCCCTCTAAAGAAATAATTTAACATTAAAAACTAAAAAATCGAAAAATCGAAAATTCAGGCGCTAATGGGTTAAGGGGGTGATTCCTTATGATATTTTCAGAGAAAAAGTTCATATGAACATGTGTCCGAAGTTGCCCCGGTTTCACTTTACAAAAATTTTTTTATGACTTCAACATTTGCTTTGATTAACTGTTGCATTTTTCTTGTATCATTATTTAAAAAATAATTTTATTTTTAATTTAAATGTTTTAATTAACTTTGAATTACATAGGTATTTTTTTGTACATGCAATAAAGTGGTTTTTATTTTTCCTCTCAAAAACGAGGCAAAATACGAAAACAATTCAAGAAACAAAAAAGTTGTATTATTAGTTGGTAAATCTGAAAAAAATCAAATCAATATTAGAAAAGTCAGTGGCGTACATTTTGTTGTCAATAATATTCGTTAAGGTACTCCCAGGGACGCCACTGGACTTAATAAATTTAATCTAGTTAGGGCGAATTAAGCCCCTTATCATTATGAATAACAGTACCAAATTTCAATAAAATCGGGAAAAGGATATGTAAAGAGATTATAAAAACACTATTTTTTTAAAAAAATTTTAACACCCTGTGTATCAAAAACGGGGCAACTCCGGACACATGTTCATATGAACTTTTTCTCTTAAAATATCATAAGGATTCACCCCCTTAAGTTACGTACCGTACTTCTGAAACATCCTGTATAATTTGAACAAAAATACTAGTTTTTCTCCTTTTTCTATACCCATCCTGTTCCTGATATCCGAGTGTACAACGCCAAAAGTGCTGAACACTCGTTCTACTGACGCTGAGGAAGCGGCTGTTTTGCGATCTCCAGCTCATCCCTTTGTGATAACCACCACTGTATTCCATTTACGTTTTTTATTATTTCGTCCGAAAACATAATATGTTTAAATGGACTACTGCCGGCATTAAACTTCATTGCTATTGGTAACAGTCCAGTGTTTCCATATAACTCTTAATTCTTTCTAAAGCCAGATTATATTTTTCGGGTTTTAACTGGTATTTTTGTTTTTGTGGGTTCAACATATTGGCTGTAAAATGATACAGCGTGAGTGCTTGCTTATATCGACATTGAAATTGTTGTACTTTTTGTAAAGATATTTGTACAACATCCTCGAAGATATATTGTAAATATTTCAACTGCTCTACAGCATCTGAGGAAGTAGCATTTTTTCTCTGCAAGATATCAAGAGCAACTGATATGGGTTTTAAAATGCTGAAATATTCTTGTGCTGCATATTTAAGCCCAATATTTGAAACCCTTTGGTAAATTGTCGCATTAACCTCCTTTTTGTTTTCCTCACAGATTTTTAATATTATGTCTCACTGAGTGACGTACATCTCTAAGCAATCAGCAATGCTATTCCATCGCACATTACTTGGAAGTACTAAAGTGTTGCCTCCTGCTTGACTGAATTTTGCTCTAGGCAGATGATTATTGCGAAAATACTTAACAATTTGGACTACATGTTTTTTAAAGTCTCGTACCTGTAAGTCCCTGCACAGTAAATTCAAAATATGTGCAGAGCAGCCATAAGTTATAACTTTTGAGTACGTATTTTCTTGCAAAGATTTTCTCATGAGCGCCATTATCGCTGCGTGGTCTATAACAAAAGATTTTACCGTGCACTGATATTTTGATTAATACGAAGAAATTAGATAACAAATTATTTCAGTCGAATATTCTGAAGCATGAGGTTTTCATATCAATACTTTCGTAAAGAGCCGCTGGTCCATCTTCTGTTGTTATTGTTGCACATATTACTGGGGACATATTCACACAGTGTCCTGATAAAGAAGAAAAATATTTCGTTTTTTTCTCCTCATAAATTTTATCTAAAATGCTAGTTGCTACCGTTTTTCGTGATGACGGGGTATAACCAGGTTTTTAGAGATTGACCCTGTAGACAACAATGGTACCAGTTGGAATTGAGATTTTGATTTGTCATTGTCAATATAGTTTTTGAGTAAATACTATTTTAAACAGTAAATATAATTTGAGCTATCGAAATATATAGAAATAGTTAATAGAAACCACACAGGTCTTTATAACTCAATAGCTTTTTTTACTTTTAAGTTTTCAATGCATCTAAAGCTCGAACTGGTAGCAAAAATTGCCTTTGCTATTTGTTTGTCAATCAATGTTTTTCAGCTGTTGATATCAGCATTACGAAACCACTGATGGTAGGCTGATTTCAGTTTTTTTTCTTTTTTTGGACCGACTCAAAAGTCGTTGGTGTTTACTGTTGGCGGGAATTTTCTAAGATCTGAACAGTCTGTCATGACATAAATGCCATGGAACTCGAGGCAGACAATGTAGTAGCAAAACTTAGAGAACTGTAAAGCGACATTTGAGTGCCTGAAAAGAAAAAAAAAACATAATTTATACCAAATACCTATTTTGGTTAATAGACTAAGGACACGCCCGATTTTGTTTTCAAAATTAGCAAAATGTTGAATGATGAACACATTTTTTTGCCAAAATTAGTTTCTTTATGCGGCTTACTTTGAAAATGAAATAAGAAATAAGTAATATTAATATAAAATATTATTTATTTACCTGTATTCGTTTCTTGCTGCTTATTACAAATATCATAATGTATTTTGAGTCTTTGAACTAAGTATTCCTTGAATTTTTTTCTTACAGTTTTTACAAATCGCTCTACACCCTGATTTATTTGGATCTGTTGTTTTAACGTAAAACTGTAATATGTTGTCAACAAGCGGCGACGGGAATTTTCTTGCAAGAAGCTCGTTCATACAAATATTTAGGCTGTAATTTGTACTATATTTTTTGGAGTGACATTAAAATAATTTGTATTAATTGGAAAAAGGCGAGGTAATTAAATTTTTTATTAAAATAAAAAAAATTATGATTTTTTTTTAAATCAATAATTCATTATTCAAATGATTTTGAAACACTTCAAGAAACTACAGACATAGACCCATACGATAGTACAGAAAATACTGATGTTATAATTTGGTACGATTTCGATAAAAGTGTTAAAAACTTTTTTGCATGTAACAAACCCAACAGCAGCCGCCATCGCTGAAATAAAAATGTATGCACAAGAGGCTAATCTTAAAAGAGAAAAGGACCAGCTTGTCTGCATGGTGATTCGAAAGGCAAAGAGTGTATCTCTGACTATCCCATTTGGCTAAAAAATATCTATGGATTTGCTGCTAAATAATAAAATGCGGTGAAAAAATCAATTATTAGTATTATTATCATCTACTACTTATTAGAATTAGATATCGAGTGAATATGCCTAATAGGTAGATTAGGTACGAATACCAGTATTACTGTTACTTTTCCATTCTCATGTGAAAAGTTCCTAAAAAGTATATTACTGATGAATCTACCCGAAAGTAAAAGTAACAGTAAAAGTAGCAGTAACAGGTATAAAGTAACGGGTACTGATACTAAAAGTAACTACCCGTAACAGGTATTTAAAAGTAACGGAAGTTTACACCACTACAGTACCTACCTTTGATTGTTAAAGGGGACGACTTTGGGGATGCCATCCGCTAATAAGGAAAAATGGGGGTGTAGCCTATTTTAAACAACTTTAAAAAGTTATTTGTGAAGCCGTTTTTAAGGCGCTGTCCCTACGAATTCCCACCATCCGATGATCCGACGGAGTTTCTATTGCTTAAAATATTGCAAAGTCAATTTTCATCCGAAATTTTTATCTTTTACGCGATGTCGTATGTTTTTTATGTTATTTTCTTTTATGGATTTTATAAAGTTATAATTATATATTTGTGTTCATAGCAAGGGCGGTTTTAGCTTTCCAACGTATTCTCTATCCCAATTTTTTTTTAAAATGGTATCATTTACCTATGCATTTAGATGGGTACATTTTTCTTTAAATAATAATAGAAATAAATAATAATAATAATAAATAGAAAAGCTGTTAGTTCTTTCTTGTTTTAAACGCTTCTATTGTAATCTATGCACATGCACATCACCAGTGGCGCAACCAGAAAACAAATTGGGGGGGGGGGTTAGAAAAAAAAAATTTTGGGTGCCACGCCCTTTTTTCAATGATGATGGGCTTTCAAGTAAGAAAATTAAAAAACACAAGAGAAAATTACAAAAACAGCCAGACTCGTTGCAATTTTTGTGTAATTTTACCTATCTTAGGTAGTGATGAGTTTATTTTTCTTGTAAACAGGTAGTTAGACGACCCGAGCTACGCTCGCTCGGGGGGATGCAGCCCGGTAGCCCCCCCCCCCCCGTTGGTTGCGCCACTGCACATCATCTATCGAGCAATAATATTAAACAAGTTTAATCGGCGACAAGCCATGACGTATGGTAGCGAGCAGCGAATGCTGTTCAACAGAAACAAGAAGAAAATGCAATGCTTGGTTGCCACGATATCCGCGAGGGCGAGATAGTTATAATTAGCCGCGTAACCTCGTAAGGGTAAAACGCGCATATTCACCTGAGTATGAACGGCAACAAGGCAATGCGAAGCCAAACGGGCGTCGCGTCGTGTCATCGAGGCGCTGCAAACAGCATTTGGTTGTACCTTGTGTTTTCGCTTGTGTAAAATTCTAAATGGGGGGGGGGGGGGGGGTAATTGCCCTATTATTCCCCCTCCCCCGTAAAACCGCTCTTGATTCATAATGAATAGTCAAAATGGTCAAAATTATATCCGTAGTGTAAATACTTTCTACTCCTGTCACTTCTGCTATGTGTACAAAATGTCATTTCTTCCGATTCGGATCCGAAGAAATGGACTAATGGGACGGTGCATATTTCATTCGTACGAAAACGAGAAATTTTCGGGCATCGGATCGTCGGAATTCGTATGCATGGGACTCGCGCTTAAGTATCGGGAAAAATCTAACGGCATTATTTCAGGATGACATAGCTCATTCCAAGAAATTAAAAAAAATCGTTTTTAGGGTGATTACTCATACATACTCTTTTGTAGAAAACCTCCTGGAATTGATCCAGAAATATTGCGGACCATGAAAATGCAAGGACCAATTGGCTACGCACCAAATCCAAAGATTATGCGTCGAAACCAAGTGAGAAACGATAAGTTAAAACCTGTTTATTTCTCATAGATTTTATGGCAATTTGCGTGTTGCAAAATGTTAGAAGTTTCCTCTGGGTTTAATTTGTTTATCGGTTTTGTAGTTGGAAATGCGTATTCTAATAATTGTTTGTTTTTTTAACTACAGTTTTATATTTTCTTTTTTTTTCTCATAGCTTTGTATTATTACAAGAACTGATTTGTATTTTGGTATTATCGGGTTATCCACTGGCCTGGAAAGTCAGGGAATTGTATTTTTACCTGAAATATCGGATAATTTTCAAAAAAATTACGAAAGTCATTCTAGGGAATTCACAAATGTGGTGGATATTTTCGTTAGTATACTTTCACATGTTTCTGTCAGACTCCCCACCTAAAATATTTATATTGAAGTGAAGTAAGCCTGACGTCCCGCGTAAGCAAAGGCTCGTGGGTTAAAATATTTGCCAGGGCCGCACTCAGGCACAATGTTTTAAAACTATTTACAATTAGGTACACCAGGAGATAAAAAAAAATTCCCGTATGCTTCAATCTAAAGATACTCGCCTATTGTTTCTAAGGTGCTGTGGGTTCATATTCGTGATATGTGCAAATAATGCCAAAACTAAGTTAAATAACGGATTTTGGTAGAATTTATTTTATCATAATAAACAAAATTAAAAACTGTTATTGTCACAAAACCCAGTAATAAACAAATTATATTTTTTTTAGTAGCATATTAATAAACATTAACATAATACTATTTTAGCCAAAAATGAAATCACTTGCGGTTTTCTAAACATACCCATGTGGAACCACTACCTAAACCATTTCATCTTCTCCATTTACGTGAAAATACTTATAACCAGCATTTATGATTGGCAATGCTATTAAGACGCATTAAGTCCTTAATAATTGCAATTACCATGCAGGATGTAAATTAAGTATGTGGCCAAAGTCAAGGGTGATATACCTTACTAAATTTTAAGACAAAAACTTCATATACACATAGGTCCGCCACCGCTTTATATTTGAGATGCAGGGCGTTGAAAATTAAAAAAAAAAAAGGTTTTTCCCTAATATGTGACTGATTTAGATATTATTTTTAATTTTAGTAGGTACTGTAACTAGGCATAAAATGCGTTTTTTCATGGCAAGTATGGACTACTTCCACCAGTGGCGTCCGCGCTAACATTTGATTTGATTGAACTTTTGATTTTTTTAACGAAGTTTCTTTTTCAAAATAAGTATTATATCCATAATTACGCCTTATCACTGAGCAAAAATTGATGCTAAACTTTTTTTCGTGTGGCGAACGGTTTTCGATTAAAAAATTAAATAGCGTTTATTTGCATAATATTATGCGCCCATCAGGATTTGATAAAATTGTATTTATCTCCTAAACGAAGCCAAACTAAAGCCAAAAGGTACTTTGACATTGAACGGTCTACATAATTGTGTTATTAAAATGTAAGAATGCAGTGGCGTGCATATTTTTTGTTCCGCTTAAAAATTGTAACACGGTTTATCTCAAAAATAAAGCGGTTGCGGACCTATGTTTATATAAACTTTTTGTCTTAGACTTTAGTAAGGAATAACGCCCTTGAGTTTTTTCTACTTTGAATATAAAATTTTTAACCGTTTGAATGGACCCAGTAATCTCTGTTTTTTGGTAAATACTAAGGATATGTTGTTTCTAGCATTATTATAAAGCATCGTATGAATGGACGTAAGCATGAACTGGTGAAAACTGGATTTTCTTGTAAATTTTACTATCAAATTTTCAAAATTTAGAATGAACACCGTAGTCTCTGTTTTTTGGCAAATGCTGAAGATATGTTGCTTCTAGCAATATTTTAAAGCATCCTATAAAGTGGTAGAAACTACTATTTTCTTGTATCCTTCAATCTAAAAATTCTGAATGAACCCCGTAGCCTCTGCTCTTTGGCGAATCTTATACGCATGTTATACCCACTTATATTAGGAGCATCTGACAAAGTTTAAACAATTATTGTCTTTTAGTTTTATTAATACGATCAAAATATAAATAAAAGTCGACACGGTACACCCCGCCGAAAGAAATTGCATTTAACTGACAATGATATGGCGGTAGCTGACTTTGTTTTTCAAACCACTCATACGTATCACTTTTTCGCCATAATCTTTTAAGTTTGATGGAAAAATTGAAGCTGCACCTGAAGCAAATCCTGTTAAAGAACCTGCATGCAAAATAATTAACTTTTTCCCAGACCACGTCCTTTTTCCTTTTAATGCTTTTTAGAGATTCATCGCGCTGCGCGTTTCGTCTAAAAATACCTCCTGTCTAAATTTCGACTTTTAATTTTCTATATAATTCTCTAAAAGCTGGAGGCGTCGACTTGCTATTATGTGACTGTTCAGATAAACACCTTTTGTTATAATCTTTCTTAGGCCGAAAACCCTAGTTTAAAACTGGAAAGGTTTCAATTGTTTTAATGTACATCACTTTTGCACACATCTTCGGTTTTTGGCTTTCTTTGTGTACATTTTTTTTATTTCTTGGATTATTATGCTTTTTCGCGTAGCCAACTTTCTGTTCAGTCCTTAAACCGACTTCCAATGCTGTTACCTGAATATTGACTAGTGAATTTTCATTTTCAAAATTATCTATGCTATTATAAGTATCATTTTCTTACCTTGGGGGGTGTAAAGAACTATAGAGTGGCTTCTCTTTTTTCATGTTTGACTTTCAAACTTTTAAAGTTCCATCAAAGCAAGCCTAAAATACACCTGGGGTCGAGTGCGTTCCTGTCACCTCGCGATTGATTGATTAATCGCATTACTTCACGGTCAGTCATCGGTCAGGTTTTTTTGTTTACCCTAGGCGTCAGGTTTGTTTGGTTCTGATACGATTGGCAAATTACAAGATTCTTTACCGAGAGAAACATGGTAATAATAGTTTTTTTTAATTAGTTTTACTAGTATTTTAAACAACCTTAAATCTAAAAATTCAACAAAAATTTCTTGTAGTCACCGCCGTTTTTCTTTCTCATTTGTCTACCCGTTTGCGTAAGTTCAGGGGAATGTTGCTGCTTCCAATTTGTAGCGTCTAGTCTAGACCAATAAAAATCTTTAAATTGTTCCTATATGTATTTTTTAGATTTAGTAGTGTTTCTGGTGGTAACTTTTTCAACATTTTCTCAAATTTCACTAAAAATGACAATGTTAAATCGGAACATTGTTTTGTCCACACTATATCCGGGGATATTTATTGGAAAAACATTCTTAATTTGTACACACAGTGTTTTTAAACATGGAATCTTATTACTAAGCTTTCTTTTATCTTTTTAATGTAAAGACAGCAAAAGAATACAGAATCATGAAACTTATACAGTGACCGGCAAAGAGTTCGCAACATATGGGCAAAAATTTTATTAGCGGAATATCGAAAAATCTCTTCTGGGGGATCGGATGTGCATGTCCCATAACCTTAAAATCGATTTTGGCATACGTCACGTGACCACTGGTATAGGGAGAAAGTTGAAGAAACGAATATGAAATCACCAGATATCAGATTAGTTGATAAGATATCGAAAAAATTTCAAGAATAGGAAGTGTTTAGAATTCCATTAGAATCTTCCATACAATGTTTGGGATAACTTGAAAGAACATAAAATCGAAGTTTTTTGTAAATATTTTGTTACCGAATTAAAAATTTCCATATTTTTCCTTTCTAATAGCTTCATTAAAGTAAAACTGACTTCTGTTGAACACAACTAGAAATATTCTTTTGTTTTTCTGACAATTTGGAGCAATAATTCAAAAAATTCGTTTACACTTGGATGCCAGCTGTTGCAATAGTCTATTTCTAATAACCTTATCGATATTTTTTATATCAAAATAATCTGTGATGTTAAGAAATCCTTGAATTCATTAATCCAAAACAAATTTTATTTATAACCGTCAAACAGAATTTTGAATTTCGCAGATAAACTACAAAAAAATCTGAAAATTAATAAAATTAAAATTATTTTATTGAGTCAAATAAACAACAATTTGAGTCAAAAAACTATATTAGTAATAAGTACTAAATAATTTTATTAATACTAATAACACCAAAATCAATTTAAATTAAAAAATTTAACGGAGTAATAAAACTCGGTATGACCGCCATTTCGCTCCATACATAATATTGTTCGAGATACCATTTCTTTTCAAACATTTCTGAGCATTTCGGGAGTTATTAGGTCTACACAGTTTCTAATAATTTGTTCCAAATGTTTAACATTTCTAAAGGGCCGGTTTTGTAAACCTGGTTTTTTAAGTACCCCTACAAAAAAAGTATAAGGGTGAAAAGTCGGGGATCTGGCGGGCCAGGGATTTTCTGGGAATCGGCCTATCCACTGATTGCCAAACTCCTCATTTAACCAGTTCCTTACTTCAATAGTGGAGTGAACACTAGCGCCATCTTGCTGAAAGTACAGATGCCTTCTTTGTATTAAGGGAAGATTATCTAGGAAGCCTGGCAGTTCATTCTGTAATAATAATAAGTATGTAGCAGCATTTTAATTACCACGTAGAAAAAAGGGTCCCACAATTTTCGTATCTAAAATTCCGCACCACACATTTACTTTAAAACTATACTGATCTTTACACTGAATAACAAATCCTGGGTTTTCAGCGGCCCAGTACCTACAATTTTGCGAACTCACGGTGACGTTAGAAGTAAAAGTAGCTTCATCTGAAAATAAAATTGTCCTTGGAAAATTAAAGTTTTCTTCGACCATACCCTGAAACCATGCACAAAAGTCAGAACGCGCATCATAGTCTCGATCTTGTAACACTTGCACAAATTTCGGTTTGTACGTGAAAAACTTGTTTCGTACCGATCGCTCTTCGATATTTGTCACCTCCGTAATATGAGTAACTGCCACTTGCGGTGTTTCTGAAACTGTAAGTAGTACATCCAAAGCATTTTCATCATAAGTCACCGTTTTCTCGTGAGGTAGTTTGTACTGATTTTCTACACTACGACTACCAATCTCCTTAAATTTCTTCAACAATCGCGTAACTGTAGAGTAATGCAAAGTTTTATCAGGGTGCCTTTTACAGAATATTGCTACTGTCTCTCAAGAACTCTTGTAATTATCCCCACAAATTAAAATAAGTTCTATTTTTTTTGCGAGGGATAGTGATGGGGGCATTTTAAATACAAAACTTAATATTTAAGGAGAAAGAGTTAATAAAATACTTCACCAAGCGAAAATACAGAAATACCATAAAGTTGTCAAAATAATAATACAATGTAGAACAAAATGGTAGATTCCTATTAGAAGTGTCTTGTTTTAATTTCAACGCCTGCTTTGTCAATCTTTTGTTTTGTATATGTATAAATTGTTGTTTATTTGACTTAATAAAATAATTTTAATTTTATTAATTTTTAGATTTTTTTTAAGTTTATCTGCGAAATTAAAATAATGTTTTACGGTTATAAATAAAATTTGTTTTGGATTAATGAATTTAAGGATTTCTTAACATCACAGATTATTTCGATATAAAAAATAACGATAAGGTTATTAGAAATAGACTATTGCAACAGCTGGCATCCAAGTGTAAAGAATATTTCTAGTTGTGTTCAGCAGAAGTCAGTTTTACTTTAATGAAGCTATTAGAAAGGAAAAATATGGACATTTTTAATCCGGTAAAAAAATATTTACAAAAAACTTCGATTTTATTTTTTTTCAAGTAGATATCCCAAACATTGTACGTAAGGTTCTAATGGAATTCTAAACACTTTTTGTTCTTGGAATTTCTTCGATATCTCATCAACTAATCTGATTTCTGATGATTTCATATTCGTTTCTTCAACTTTCCCGCCATACCAGTGGTCACCTGACGTATGCCAAAATCGATTTTAAGTATGGGACATGCACATCCGATCCCCCAGAAAAGATTTTTCGATATTCCGCTAATAAAATTTTTTCCCATATGTTGCGAACTCTTTTTCGGTCACTGTATAATAACTACACTTGTTAACCAAATTAATTCTCTTTTTTTCATCTTCTTCCTTAAACTTAATTATCAATTTTTGAGTAAATAAAAACTTGTTTGGAAATACCTACAGGGTGATGCACTAAGGGTGGCGGGCGGTTATATCTTAAAAAAGTATTGGTGATAAATTTTCAGGAAAAAAAATTGTTAGGTACACCAGCAAAGAGAAATTGCTGACAAGTATTTTTAAAGTTATACAATTGCCGCTAAGGAGCATAACTGTTAAGACAAAATTAAAAATTGAAGTTATTTAAAAAATTAAGGTACAAGCACCAAACAAAAAGATATCCCAAAGGTACACTCAGTACAATTAGCCAACGATCAATAGAAGGTATGGTCAATAATCAAGGATTGAGTGGATTGGATCAAAATAGGGTCAGAAGGTCATGAAATATCCTGTCATATTGTGACCCATTATCGAGTTGCACCCTTCATAAGAAAAGCCATTATTTGGCAGGCTGTAGCTCGATAATAAGAGGGCATATATCATGACCTTATGTCCCTAATTTTTTATCCAATCTACTCGTTTTTAATTACTGATTAGGTTGCAGGATGCCCTGTATATAAGTGATAAACTTAATATTAACTGTAGCTGTTATAATTCTGTAATTCTGGTTGGTGTTCGGGCAGCTAGGAATCTGTAAGAAGTGTGGCCGCCTTGGAACAGCCCTGAAAGTACTATCTATGAACTTATACTGTGACTCCCTAAAGTTCCAGTTCTTCATGCCCAGAAATGACTGCCCAATCTCTACCAGCATTTATACAAAACCTGAAAAAATAAACAATTCATTAGGACCTGATGAATACCTTTTCTATTCCATTGACACAATTTAAATATTATCGAGGCCACTCACCCTATTACTGATTACAAACTTACTACCAAATCCTCTAAATTTGCAGAGACATTTGATGTTGTTGCCTGTCTGCACCTATATTTTTGCATTCTCTGGGTTTCTAAAACAAAAAATTCACTTTAGTTCCACTGAGAAGAGTTTTCAAAAAATAAAACTTTACTGCAAGTAGGTATTTTAAAACGATTTATTAGCTTTTATAGCAGTCTGCTCGGAAATATTTTTTATAGGGTTCCTTTCTCTGACGCAGAGTTTTATATTCAGCTGCCCGAATGTTCTTTTTTTTTGTCTTTTCTGGGTTCATTTTTCGCTTTGTCGTACATCCAAGCCATCTGATTCTGTAAAGTCTGTCCCGAATAGGTTTTTCTTAACGACAACGAAGTTGTTTGCCGACTTCCCGCGATGTGCAATCACAACAAAATTAGATTTCCGATTTCACCCGAAAAGACGTTCGTACGGTGGGCCCCTTAAAGATTAGGCCTCCTCTGGCGATCCCATAATAATGCGCTCGAGACTCCCCATAATATTCTATTGCGTTGTTCCAAACATGGGTGACATAAGCGAGAAGGTCTCCTGTTGATTTAGACTTTCGAATTCCATACTGACGGCCACTAATAATGTTGAAGCCTTTCACGTACCTTAACAATTTTTAGTTTATGGCATTCCTCATAACTTTTGATATAATCGAAAGCAATGCGACTGGTCGATAGTTGCTTGGCAAGGTTTTCTGTTTTTTTTGGGTATGGGCTCGAATCGCGCAGTTTTCCAGGAGGAATGAGATATTCGCTTTTTCTATAAATGAAAAGCTTATCCATTTCTGCGGCAGGCGGGTCCTTAGTTTTATTTTGTATCTTCGATTCTTCGATAATAAGAATGAGGGAACCTCGTGATTACCTTAAAAAAACTGTATTTTTTACACCTTTTATTTAAATTTATTGAAGTTGGGCTCGTTTGAAAGAGAATTCTATGTTGATCGCTAATTCGCATTTGGTTTTCTAGGGGGCGCCTTGTATAAAAGTTTCAAGTCAATAATAGGATTTTGGAAACATTATTTTGAACACCTGTTTTATACAGAGATTCGCCATGGCTTCGCATAGACACTGTATCAACCACAGTATGAGGTTGGTTCGTTTTATTTTTGCTTGACCAATTAAACACAGCTTATTTTGCTATATCTTTTTATTCTTCCACTATTGACCACAAAATTACACTATTTACATTGTTAAACACGAATACATCATCTTAACAACCCTAAAGCAACGCTAGAAGACTAAAGGACTCTTAAACAATGCGGCGTTTTTCCTTTATTGCAGCGTTGTCGATTCGCAGACGTCGTTACGACGAAATTAATTAGATTGATTAGTAGAAAACGTGTTTCCCAAACAACACTGTATTAAAAAATAAAAAATATTAAAAGCCCGTAACATTTATGAACATAATATAAATCTATTTATTTATTTATTTATTTATTTATTTATACTCTTACAAACACCTAGAAGGTAATTACATGTTTGAGTCTAAATCTAATTCTAACCTTACCTATGCTCTAAATACCTAATTCCTAATTAATTTACATACTATGAAAAGTTTACCGCTTATTAATCTGGCGAATAAGCTGATTTCTTGTTATGCAGAACATATCCAGATCCAATGTTTTAAATAATTTATTGCATTCTGCCAGACTCAACCCTAAAGGAGTGTCAGTACCCCGACATCCAAAGAATATATGCCTTCTTCTTAATCTTATATTAGGTACATTAATTGGTATTTGCCCTAGAATCTGTGGTGAGGTAATATTTTGATGCAGTATATCGAAGATTAAAAGTATCCTGCTATTTGCCCGATGTTGATCAAGAGTTAACACTCCTATATCTTGCAATTGAGTATTATAGGATATTAGTAATGGGAAAACAGGATACACTCCATGCTTTTTATAATAGACGAACCTAATAAGCCTTTTCTGAATCCTTTCAATAGTATCAACGTATGTAACCTGCTTTGGACCCCATAACACAGCCCCATACTCCATCTTAGACCTAACAAATGCATAAAATAGTAGCAAACACGTCTTCCAATTAGAGAAGTCTCTAGAAAATCTCAAGATAAGATTCAGCTTTTGATAGCATTGTAGGCACAGGTCTTTAATGTGCGATTGAAATGTAATTCCCAAGTCCGATATCTCCTCGACTGAATCTATTTCCACGCCATTGATATTGTATTGGTGTCTAAGTATTAGTTTAGATTTAAAGAAGCTCATGTGTTTGCACTTGCTAAAATTGATCTGAAGACTATTCACTCTACAAAACTCTGCAAATGAATCTAAATCTTTCTGAAAGGACTGACAATCAATTTCACTCGTGACTGGTGCATACATCTTCAAATCATCGGCATAAATTAAGAATTTGCAATTTTTAATGAATCTAGATACATCATTAATAAACAGAATGAACAACAAGACCCCTGAGGTACACCCGAACTAGCAATGAAACTCCTCGAAATACCACGATTGAACTTTACAAATAAACATCGATCATTTAAATATGAGTCTAAAAATGTACATATACTCTCATCAAAATTGTACATTTTAAATCCAGTATAGTAACTTGGGATAGACGCCCTTGTTGTATATGCTTATTTACAGAACCCATGGCCTACTAAGTATTACTGCTAGCAGTGAATTTGAATGATTAGCAATGCTATAAAATACCTTCGATAACGATTTTTAAGGAATTTTCAAATTTTCGTTTTAGGAGAATTCATCGCCTTGTAAATTCCATTTAAGCCTATTGCTTTGTGTAAAGATATATGCATCATAAAAAGGCATTTGTTAGTTGGCTAATATTACTTTCTTAGGAAAAAATAAGGATATTTGAAAGTATCTTGAAAACGAATTTTTCGCCAGAATGTAATTAAACTCTAACCTAATTCAAATTCAAATTCAAATTCCTTTATTCATGCTATTACATAAAATATGTTTACATACGTCAGTATAGAAAAAAAAGAGAAAAATTTCACATGTTATTCTGTTCTGTGAGCATGATGAGGCTTAAATTAAAATAGATTAACATACATATATATTACCATATTACACAATTGACAATAAACAATAATAAAAGAGTATGGTATTGAAAAGTTAATTAATAAAATTTTAAAGTTAAAATAGAAATAAAATACAAGACGAACGACATAACATTGAATACTTATCATAGATTGGTGGCTAGAAATTCTTTAATGTCGTAAAAGGCATTTTCTAATAAAATTTTAATGACGTTTGATTTAAATTGTTTAAGAGGTAGATTTCTTACAGCAATGGGAAGCACATTAAAGAACTTCGGCCTAAGAAAACCCGGTCCATCTTGTGTTCTTTTTAGGCGACAATAGTTAGGCATTAGATGGTCTTTGTGACGGGTGTTGTACTGGTGGACATCGTCGTGCGTCGTATATGTCTTAACGTTCTTTTTTACATGTAACAAGTTTTCCAGTACATACACCGATGGCAAGGTCAAGATGCGAAGCTGCCTAAAGGCCGCTCTGCAGTCCTCTCTATACGCCAGACCAGCAATCAGCCTTATCGCCCTTCTTTGCAGCCCAAAGATTCTTTTTGATTGAGGCGAATGCCCCCAGATCAGTATTGCATATGACATCTTACAATGAAAGATTCCATAGTAGGCCGTTCGCAACGTACTCCGACCTACATTAGTTATCAGGTTGCGAAGCACAAACAAGCTGCTCCTCAACTTCCCTGATAGGTCCCCAATATGGGCGTCCCACAGCATTTTGGGATCCAGATGCACACCCAGAAACTTAACGACAGTGACATCCCCATTAGTAATGACAGTATCCCTCATTGAAAAAATGACTTTCTTAGTTTTGTCATTGTTAAGGTGAAGCTTATTCACAGCAAACCAATTCGCAGCCCTCTCATATAGTTCTGCTGACCCTGCAATGGCCCGATCAATTGAATCAGCAGTGACCGAGATGGTAGTATCGTCAGCGAAGAGTGTAAACTTTGCTGATGTTTCTATCAGTGGCAGATCATTTATATATATTAGGAATAAGATTGGGCCCAAGACTGACCCCTGAGGAACGCCAATAGTCCCCCCCCCCCCCCCGACTCTGACCGCCTGTGTCCGGCCTAATAGATATGACGAAAGAAGCTCAACACTGCTCACACCGAAAAAATATGTCCTTAGCTTTCGGAGGAGAATATCGTGCGAAACGCAATCAAACGCCTTGCTAAGGTCGCAGAACAAAGATGCTGTAAACTCCCGTTTATTAAATGAGTCCAGAATGTGTGATACTAGATCCAATATACCCAAAGTTGTATTTCTATTTTTTCTGAATCCAAACTGACAACCTAAGAAATACCCGTTGCGACCAAAGAACTCCACGATCTGCAGAGCCATACACTTTTCCACGACCTTTGAGAATACCGGCAATAGGGCAATTGGTCTATAGTTCTCGGGTAGCTCCGGGCTCCCCTTCTTAAATATGGGTGTTACCAGGGCTCTTTTCAGAATCGTTGGGAATGTTGTCTCTACAAAACAAAAATTTACCAGCCCTGTCAATGGCGCAATAATAAAATTTTTTACGACTCTTAACAATCTTGTACTTAGCCCAAAAATGTCACAGCTAGAACTGGCATATAAAAAGTTCACCGTACCACTTAGTTTTTCTAAGAAAATTGAGAAGAACTGAAACTTTTATACCTAACGCCTTCCGGGAAACAAAATATGAGATAGTGTCCATCACTGAAATAAGTTTTTTAATAAACATGAAATTCTTTGTGTGACGAAAGTACCGAAAAAATGGGTACAGTTTTTATTCTCGTGATCAAAACAGTACCTTAATAGCATTCGTGCAACTTAAAAAAATGTTTTTTGCCCGTTTATTTATAATTCTTTTTATCCTGAGAACGTATGACCAATAATTTTTAAGTTATAGCCGCTCGCTACCCTTTAGGGTCCTACACGGGCTGTGTTTTCATCTTGGGTCACTACGCGGCCCTCTCGGGTTCGGATAGTGGTTGGTATGGTTGGCCTTTTTGATCCCTAATAAATTCATTTGGGCTTTTCGGGTCGGCCGGACTTTTTTTTCTCTTAGATAATGATTCTTCTGGTCACATCAACGTTTTAGTTGTTGGGTCGGGTTAGAAGTTTCCAGCCCATCTAGGGCTCTATCACCCTGTATATGACCGTATAAAAATACCCAGTATTAAATTTTTTGATGCCATAGTTTGCAGAATAGGGGGGTATTTTAGATTCATTTTTTGAATTGATTGATATTTTTATTGTTTGTTAAAAGTAAGAAATACTTTGGACTGTAGGGTTTACTTTAGTATTTAGTTTTGTCTTGCTTGCTTTGTGATTAATTGTCTTAATTATTAGGTTTAAATAATAATGTGTTACAAATCCAAAGTGATTTTCAGACTGTTTTCACTTGTGATATTTGACAGCATTGAAGTTTAATAAACATTTTGGTTTGTTAAGTTTCCTATTTTATTTATTGCAAGGAATTTTGAAAACAATTAACCAGTTATGTTTGATAAAATGTGGCTATATGAAAACAGCATTAAATTTAAAAAACTTGGGATCATAATGGTAAGAAAACTATTATAAAATACTAGTTAAAACATATTCCAAGGTGTGTATTATTGTATGTATACCTATTTATCAATTTTTTTTAGTTTCATAATATACGTGTATTTACAAAAAAAAATCAATATAAAAATTTAGTGCTTGGAATAAATTGAACAATCTACGAAACTCAAGAACGAGGCGGGGCTAAGCAACGCCTCATAATACGCATTGTACCGGGTGAGTCAACGATTGCGCGGAGTAATTTTATGCCTCGAAGATAAGATTTGTCGATAATAAGCTTTTGTATTAAGGTATGGTTGGATATCTGGCATATTTTAAAAATATTTTGAAATATACAGGGTGCGCCCAAAAAGTAGGGTGTCATAAAGTTACATTTTTTTAAATGGGACACCCTATATTTGAATACATTTATTAATTCTACGTATTATTTCATAAATTTTTATTAATGGTTTAATATACGAGAAGTTATAGTTTTTAAGATAAATCGACTAATAATGAAAATTTTTTTTGCAAGCATCTCGTTGTGAAAATGCTACTTAAATTTTGACTCCTAAGCGATTCATAACTTTTATACTTACTAAATAAAGTCAAAAAAACATATTCACTATGAAATATTTGACATCTCATTTACAGGGTGTTTTCTTTCTAGGGCCAAAGTCAGAAAACTTCTAATTGAAGAATATCACTTTTATTAAATGGAACACCCTATATATTTTTCTGTCATCTTATAGCTTGTCATAAACTCTTCAACTTTCGTGAAGAACGTCCTTTCCCTATCTCTAATAGTTTTTGAAATATTTTGATATTTTGAGATTTAATGTTATAGCATCTTTTGCCAATGGATCACAGCCATGGAAAATAATGGCAGTGGATGACATTAAGAATCAGATCAATGTAAAAATTAAGTCTTTTTACTGTAAAGTTTATTGTCTAGTCATTTTATAAGTTGGTACTCAAAATGAATTTTTCAAAAAATTAATTAATCGATTTGATTTATGTTTTTGGCGAGGCAGATAGAAATGGTCTTTTTGCTGAACCGAGCGGCGAACACCCAGTCCTCGAAGTTTTCAAAATTTAATGGAAAGGTTTGATTCAACAGGCAGTGTGGAACATTCAAAACGTAAAGTTGTTAATAGAATAGCTACAAATGGTGAGAAAGAACTCGAAATACTGTTACACGTCCAGGAGAATCCCCTAGTTAGTAGCCGTAAATTAGCTTCGCTCGGTGATACGTCACAGTCAACGGCAAGCCGAACAACATGCAAGTATAAATATCATCCGTACCATATTGAGTTACATCAGAAACTTCACGATGAAGATTTTCAAAGGCATGTAACTTACTGCCAATGGTTACGTATCCAAATTGGGGTAAACCGAAATTTTTTAAAATTTATAATGTATTCAGATGAGGCTACATTTAGTAATGGTGCTGTTAATAGACACAATATGCATTAATATGCAACGGAGAGTCCACACTGGGTCCGAGAAGTTCAACATCAAAACCATTGGTAGGTTAATGTGTGGTGCGGCATACTTCACAACAGAATTATAGGGCCATATTTTTTTAATGAAAATTTAAACGGACGTAATTATTTACTTTTCTTGCAACAGACATTGCCAAGACTATTGGCAGAAGTCTACTATGATGAACGTCAAAATATGTGTCAACAACAAGATGGTGCCCCTCCCCACTTTTATCGTGAAGCAAGAGAATATTTGGATCAGCATTATCCTCAAAGATGGATTGGCCGCGGAGGTTTTGTTGCATGGCCACCAAGGTCTTGTGATCGTACCCCGTTAGATTTTTTCCTGTGGGGCTACATAAAAGATAGGGTGTATGTCACACCACCTACGACAAGGCAGGACATGGAGAATAGGATTAGGGATATCTCTCAAACAATAACACAAGGCATGTTATCCAATGTCTGGGGAAATATCATCAAAAGGATTGACAAGTGTATTGAACAAGGACATTTATTCGAACATTTATTAAGAAGAAACTGATTTGGGGAAGGGACAGTTATAACAAAATTTCTATATTTTCATTTATTTTCCATGGCTACTGTGATCCATTGGCAAAAGATGCTATAACGAGGACATTAAATCTCAAAATATCAAAATATTTCAAGAACTATTAGAGATAGGGAAAGGACGTTCTTCACGAAAGTTGAAAAGTTTATGAGTTTATGACGAGCTATAAGATGACAGAAAAATATATAGGATGTTCCATTTAATAAAGTGATATTTTTCAATTAGAAGTTTTCTGACTTTGGTCCTAGAAAGAAAACACCCTGTAAATGAGATGTCAAATATTTGATAGTGAATATGTTTTTTTGACTTTATTTAGTAAGTATAAAAATTATGAATCGCTTCGAGTCAAAATTTAAGTAGCATTATCACAACGAGATGCTTGCCAATGCAAGATTTTCATTATAAATCGAATTATCTTAAAAACTATAACTTTTTCGTATATTAAACCATCAATAAAAATTTATGGAATAATCCGTAAAATTAATAAATGTATTCAAATATAGGGTGTCCCATTTAAAAAAATGTAACTTTATGACACCCTACTTTTTGGGCGCACCCTGTATAATCCAAAATATTTTTAAAATGTGCCAGATATCCAACCATACACTAATACGGAAGCTTATTATCGACAAATCTTATCTTCAAGGCATAACATTACTCCGCGCAATCGTTGACTCAGCCAGTACATCAGTCTGTTGCGCCTGGATGTGATTATACTTCCTTAAGTCCTAATTTTCTGTCAGTGACTCATCACCATCATGTAGAAAGCTGCAGTTTTCCCCGAAATACATTAATGCATCTTTTTCAATTAGTAAGCTTTTTCGATTTTAATATTCCTAAAATTAATATCTTTTAAAGTTCGTTTCAAACTCTTAATGATATTTTAAGTAAAGATGTGTCCTTCTTAATTTCAGCCATAATTTTTTTTTTATTGTGGATATTTCATTTATTAAACAAAATCGATGCATTCAGGATTATTTTTTTCCGTCCTCTTGTCTCGACTCCTCGACTATTTTCTTTTTCGTCATTTTATTGATGAAGGTCTTCCAAAACCCTGAACACAGTGCGCGAGGAAAATTTCGTTAAAGTGACACATATTGCTGTAGCATCTAATGTGGTTAGTTCAGGATTTCGTTCCCGAACTCTATGGTATAGGGTTTTAACCATTATTCGTTCTTTTACTATTAATTGATGTTTTTTTGTAGGCGGAAAACTAGTTCGTTAATATCCATAGTTTACTCAATTAAAAGCAGTTAGGAACACTAAATAAAATTTAATAACTATATATTCACACAAAACAATATTTATGTGAACGAGGAAAACTGAAAAACACTCACAAGGAAGTCTATGGATAAATAATTAATAATAAAACACAAATTAATCAAGCAGTGCGGAAACCCGGCCGGCACGCTTATTTTTACATCTTTCAAGTTTTGAATTCGGTCTCTGTGTGTTGCCACATTTGTTTGCTCCGCGATCAGAATCCCAGTATCGGGATTGCCGTGCTATGTTAAATGTATTTAGCTGATTGCGGCTTGTATGAAATCGTCGCCTCTTAAGTTCAAATGTATTTGTAGCGGCAGCGTTTACTATATGCATAAAAAACATTTACTTATACATATTTTTATTCTGCCGCTTTCTAGATTTCTTAATTGGTATTAAATGAGCCACTGACAGAATTTGTGGATTTTGGGTATAGGATTACTAGGGATCTTCTGGAGTTGTAACAACTATTTTGTCTTGTCTTACGGTTCAAAATAGTTAATATAAATCCTCGTGCATAGTACCAAAATTGGAGCATTCCAAATAAATAATTCCTCCCGGATATCTTGTTTATTTGCCTGCCTGTGGACGTGAAGCCAAAGAAATCATGACAATGCTCTTTGCGTAGAACTACTTATGTGCCCGACGAAAGAACCAGGTATTGCTGTGAAGAAACTTGCCGCCCAGAAAATATGTTATGCGTCTAGGAGAGGGGAAGGTCAGACATTTGTTACAAAATCGTTATATTATGGGGTTATGCTAGTTAATTCACACCCAACTTTTTTTGCATATCGATTGAAACGTTTTTTATCGACTTTCTAAATCAAATATTTTTTTAATGTTTGATTATTTTATACATCGTGCGAAGTTTGTGTGCAAAAATAAGCTTCACTTCCAAAACGCTCCGATTATCGAATTCTGATTACTTTTTGTTGTTTGTTGTCCGCCATTTTGACAACGCCATTTGAAAATTTGACCTTAGATTCGTAGTGAGCGATCTCAAAAACCATCTAATTAAGAATTTTATGGAATTCCTATTGCTTCTTTTAAAAGTTTCCCGACACTTTGTTGAAATTGTGACCTTGGATTCGTAATCACTGACATCAGTTGCCGGTTTCGTCAGAATTCGATAATTTTTTTTTTTATGTAGAGTTAAGAGTTCATAATTTTGGATCCCCTTTTTTTTTGTAAAATCTGACAGTGGATTTCAAATCACCGAATCACCGACCTCAAAAGAGCTATTATGACCAACTTTTTGTGATTTGGGACTGCTGGGCAATCCCTGCTGATGCGTCGCGACCAAATTGTGCCCGTTTCATGATATTCCTAAATTCTAATTAACTATTAGCCAAAATAAAAACACGATTTTGTAAAATTGTAACATATTGTACCATTGATGTCTTCAATTAACAGTTGCCTCCAGTATGTCTTGCTTTTTAACGCTTAGTTGAGAGTGTAGGTGTCCCATATAAGAATGCACACTACAGGGATCTCGTAACCCACAGGAGATACAGAGATGGTTAAATTAGAGAAAAGTTGCGCTTTGCTAAACCCTTCAAAGTCACGATTCGAAATCTAAAAAAATCCGATTACTTCCGAAGATATTTGGGAAAACCCGAATTTTCCCGATTTCGTTTTTATTTTTTTCTGGCTCTATTTAAAAAGATATGACAAAATAAATTTCACATTCTCGTTGCCACTTTTTCTGCTATACAAGCCGGCGTTCTTAGATTTTTAATACGACGTTTCGTTTCGTCGCAACCATCATTAACTTCATTTTTTTAAATAGTGGAAAAATTTTGTGTTCTTCCTAAAAAATTCTAACTTTAATTCTAAATCCCACGACATATCGTTTCTTACATTTATCCGACGTTTTGGACGAAAAAATCATCATCAATATTATTTGATGATTATTACGAAGGAACGAAACGTCGGATCAAAAATTTAATTACGTTACCTATCTTCTTTTGTGAAATCAGAAAAAAATTAATTGCCAAAATTTATGTTTAAAATTTCAAGAATGCGTAGATTTTTTCTGATTCTACTGTAAGAGATAGATTAAAATAAATTTTACATTTTTATTGTCTTTTTCTCCTCTACAGCATGACGTCATTCAATTCTTGATTTTACGTTTTGGCTTTTCTCGACCATTATCAACTTTTTTTAAAGTAATCCCAAAATTTTAAGCTTTAACTATTATTAGGGCAAGTAAGCAAAATGTTATTATCAAATAATTAATTGCAAGTTATTCCAGTTACAGCGTCTTGAAATAGTAGGCTTTGAAACGCATTTGTTTAAATAAATCATGGCGATCTGTCAGTATTACCGATAAATCGAAATTTGTACGTACAGAAGTAGATTTAGTTCGGAAATTACCGATTGAATTTAAACTTTTCTTGTCTTGTGATAGTGTGTGTTTTTTAATGATGGCACATTTTTCAAATGAAGAAAAATCGGACATGTTATGTTGTTATATTGAAAGCCATAAAAATTGTTTCAACGCTGAAAGGCAATATTTACTCAAATATCCAGAGCGACGCCAACCTAATAATCAATTTTCAAAAGACTTCTCACAAACCTAAGGGAATATGGCGCATTTCAAAAGCCAGTGTCGCATAGAGTAAAGACGAACGATCTAGAAGAAAGATTAACCGTTTTGTTGGCTGTACAAGAAGAAGATACTGTGGGCTTAAGATCAATCGAAAAAGAGCACAATGTTCCTAAGTCCAATGCTCAAAGGATACTTCACAAGGAAGGTTTTCGTCCATTTAAATTCCGGATTTGTCATAGTTTAGTACATGGTGATCAACAGCGCAGAATGATTTTCTGCGAGTGGCTGACTAGAATGTGTGATAAAAATCGTGAATTTCCAAGAACTATTCTTTGGTCAGACGAAAGTTATTTTTGTAACAATGGAATTTTTAATCGACACAATCGACATTATTGGGCAACGCATAATGAACATCGTGTACGACCATTGAGGCACCAGCAACGCTTTGGCTTTAATGTGTGGTGTGGTATTTTAGGAACAAGGATTATCGGACCAATAATTTATGAAGGTACCTTAAATGCAGAAAGATATTTCCAGTTCTTGAATAACGATATTGAAGATTTTCTTGATAACATTCCTCTGGCAGAAAACAACAGTATTTGGTTTCAGCAAGATGGGGCACCTCCCCATAATTCTCGAAACAACATTAAATATCTAACAGAACGTTTCCAGAACAAAGTAATCGCCACTAATGGCCCCATAAGATGGCTTGCACGATCTCCCGACATCACTCCGTTGGATTTTTTCTTGTGGGGCTTTCTCAACGATGAAGTCTACTTGAAAACGTACGAAAATGTAGAACAACTTAGAGCCGAGCTTCAAGCCGCTATTGCAAGGATAACTCCAATGATGCTAGAAAACGTAATGAATGAAATTGTTTACCGTTGCTACGTTTGTTTAGAGAATGAGGGAGGACTTTTTGAACATATGATTAAATAAGATTGTTTCAATGAACATTTTGTAGCGTAAAAATAAAATATTTTGTTTTTTGATAATAACATTTTGCTTACTTGCCCTAATAATAGTTAAAGCTTAAAATTTTGGGATTACTTTAAAAAAAAGTTGATAATGGTCGAGAAAAGCCAAAACGTAGAATCAAGAATTGAATGACGTCATGCTGTAGAGGAGAAAAAGACAATAAAAATGTAAAATTTATTTTAATCTATCTCTTACAGTAGCATCAGAAAAAATCTACGCATTCTTGAAATTTTAAACATAAATTTTGGCAATTCATTTTTTTCTGATTTCACAAAAGAAAACAGGTCAAAATAAAAACCACATTCCTATGTAATTTTTTCTCCTCTACATGATAACGTAATTAAATTTTTGATCTGACGTTTCGTTCCATCGTAATAATCTTCAAATAATATTGATGATGTTTTTTCGTCCAAAACTCCGGATAAATGTAAGAAGCGATATGTCGTGAGATTTAGAATTAAAGTTAGAATTTTTTAGGGAGAACACAAAATTTTTCGACTATTTAAAAAAATTAAGTTAATGATGGTTGCGAAGAAACGAAACGTCGTATTGAAGATCTAAGAACGCCGGCTTGTAGAGCAGAAAAAGTGGCAATGAGAATGTAAAATCTATTTTGTCATATCTTTTTAAATAGAGTCAGAAAAAAATAAAAACGAAATCGGGAAAATTCGGTTTTTTGCAAATATCTTCGGAAGTAATCGGATTTTTTTAGATTTCGAATCGTGACTTTGAAGGGTTTAGCAAAGCGCAACTTTTCTCTAATTTAACCATCTCTGTATCTCCTGTGGTTTACGAGATCCCTGTAGTGTGCATTCTTATTTGGGACACCGTGTATACTACATTAAAGTGATTGTTACAAAAGCACCCATTTATTATAGTATAATAATATAATATAAATGTAATTATTTAATTGATTTGTGATGGGTTACATGCTTGGTGAAATGGATATTCCATGGTAGAGGAAATTAAAGTCTTACTTGTTATATTTCACAATTTTAATTCAGTTGCCTGACACGTGTTTCGACCCTTGCGGATCATTATCGAAGGAGTAAAGAACATAAAACATCCATTTTAAAAAAAACAAAATAAAACAGGAATAGCGGACCACTGTATAATAAAAAATAACCACTTAATATCCAACAAAATATAAGAGATACAAAGTCGGTTAAATGGGGGCAAAGTTCCAGAATAAGGAGCTCAAGAAAATGCCGCAATAAAAATTTAAAATTTCCGACTACCTTCGGAGATATCCGAAAATAAACGAAAATTAGCTAATTCGTTTTTATTTTTTCCTGATTACATTTGTTGAAATAATTTCAAACAAATGTCACATTTCCATTGCCACTTTTTCTCTTCTACAAGATGACATAATTAGTTTTTAATTCCGACGTTTCGTTGGCGGGCCACCATCATCAACTTCATTTTTTCAAATACGGACCTGGAATTTAAATTGCATATTTTTGATCCTTATACCTTTAAAACCTAATATTTGATGTCTTCTAAATGTTATGCAAACATCTCGTTTCCCAAAAACGCATCAGAAGGGTTTTTGGATTTTTAAAAAATACTATTCTGATGAAAATCAGAACAAAAACAAATACAAATTAGACAAACTTAAATAAAGGAATTAATGAAATTGCAAATATTGCTGAGGTGTATTCATACACTGACTGAATAATTTTGGCGTTGAACCATATTTATCTTTTATCATTATTAAATTCCAACATTTGAAATAGCAAGTATGTGTAAAACAAACAAGAGTGCCATGAAAAATAAAAAACTAATGACATTTGCGTCACTGCGGTGATAAGGTTTGTGGATTTTTTATTTTAATGCCACAAAATGCCATTCTCCAACCAAGAAAAAGTGATATGCTTCGCATTTACTTTTTATGGCAAAGAAATTGTTATAGATCCACTCAGATGTATTTTGAGCAATATCCGGAAAAACCTCAACCACACTATACATACTTTAAAAGGCTGGAGTTTAATATGAAGAAATATGGGTCATTCATACAACCACGAAAAAAATATGGCCATAAATTCACAAATGGGGAAATTGATACAGTTCTAAACCAAGTTAGTATTTTTTATAAATTATAATAATATGCTTTTTAATAAATTCTGTCTATTGTACCTATAGGTAAACCAAAACCCTTCTGTGTCCACCAGACAAATTAAGTCGGAAGCAAACTTGCACACTTTACATCATGTTAAATGTTGGCGAATATTAAAATCAAATAACTTCAAGCCCTTCAAAATTCATATTTCTCAAACATTACATCCTGGAGATGCCGAGAGAAGAGTTACTTTTTGCCAATGGATAAGAGATCAAGCTACAATAAATCCAAATTTTTTAAATCGCATTATCTGGACGGATGAGTCAAAGTTCACAAACTGTGGTTTATTTAATAGAAATAACGAACATGTTTGGGCTGTAGAGAACCACAGAGAAAATAGAGAACTTCGTCCTCAAATCAGGTTTTCCATTAATGTTTGGGCAGGATTGTGTGGGGACAAAATCTTGGGTCCATTTTTATATGACCATAATTTAAATGCAGATATGTATCTTAATTTTTTAAGCAACCAATTTGAAGATTTTTTATTGGATGTCCCGTTGGCAACCCTTCCACATCTCTGGTTTCAACATGACGGTGCACCTCCCCATAATGGTCGAGATGTGCGTGCGTTTTTACATCGAAATTTCCCAGAAAGTGGATAGGAAACAGAGGTGTGGTGGAGTGGCCAGCGAGATCGCCCGATCTGACACCGCTAGAGTTTTTTCTATGGGGTGCAATAAAAAATAAAGTATATAAAAATGGCCCTGTTAAAAACTTGGCAGAGTTACGTCAAAAAATTTTAACTTCATGCCGATCTTTACGCAAAAGATCAATTTTAAGGGCAGTAAGAAAAGTAAATACCAAAGCATTAAAGTGTTTAAACGTAAACGGCAATCTGTTCAAACATTTGAGATAAGTTTAAAGGATATTCTTACCTTTTCTTAATTTTTGTATGATAGTATCAGTGCCTTAATCCTGTTTTAATGTGGCGTGTAGGTTATTTAAATAAGTGTATCTAATATGAATTTGTTTTTGTTCTGTTTCCTTTACCCATAATTTATTACATTTATTATTATTAAATAAGTATTTTAAAGACAAAAATATTTTAATTTTCTCTTATACACCGCATCTGCTCAATTTCAAATAAATACTGTTATTTTCATCAGGATAGTATTTTTTAAAAATCCAAAAACCCTTCTGATGCGTTTTTGGGAAACGAAACGTCTGCATAACATTTAGAAGACATCAAATATTAGGTTTTAGAGGTATAAGGATCAAAAATATGCAATTTAAATTCCAGGTCCGTATTTGAAAAAATGAAGTTGATGATGGTGGCCCGCCAACGAAACGTCGGAATTAAAAACTAATTATGTCATCTTGTAGAAGAGAAAAAGTGGCAATGGAAATGTGACATTTGTTTGAAATTATTTCAACAAATGTAATCAGGAAAAAATAAAAACGAATTTGCTAATTTTCGTTTATTTTCGGATATCTCCGAAGGTAGTCGGAAATTTTAAATTTTTATTGCGGCTTTTTCTTGAGCTCCTTATTCTGGAACTTTGCCCCCATTTAACCGACTTTGTATCTCTTATAGTTTCGGAGATCCCTGTACTTAGCCTCGAATTTGTAACACCCTGTATACTTAACACAAGGGTAGAAAACTTAACCTATTAGAAACATTAGCAATCAAAAAAGCCTTAAAAAAATCGATGTAATGTTGTTAATAATCAAATTGAAATACCTTCAGGTGCCAATCTAATACTTAATAGTCTAATAACTTAGGATAAATATGCAATAAACATTGTCAATAATTACGAACGAAAAAAACCCATAATTATTATACACAATATAATTTTCTTAATTTTATTACTTAGATGTAAATACCTCTATAATCACACCTGTAATTTAGTTGTACTTTTGGTCAATACCTGATAATTAAGGACCAAAGTAACCCATCATCTGTCAATTCACTTTATCTCCCTAATTTTATTTTAATGACATGACATTACTATTACTTTTGTAACTACACGTAGAATTTAGTATTGTCTTGTACTCTTTCGATAATGATCCGCAAGGGTCGAAACACGTGTCAGGCAACTGAATTAAAATTGTGAAATATAACAAGTGAGACTTTAATTTCCTCTACAATGTAATTATCGTCGAACATAAACGTAATTTTTTATACACAATACACACACAAATAAAAGTTTGGTTTTGGTCGACATTTCGGTTTATTATTATTATTATTATTATAAACCATAAGACCTATAAAATGCATGATTATTGGTGAATTACATTAAATTAATTTTAAAAATATACCTTCATTTTTACATTCTACTTTATACAGGGTGTCCTAAAAGGTATCGTCAATAATTGGGGATTGGGTGGGTACATGGAATCAAAATAGTGTCCGAAGGTCATGTAACATTTTATCCTATATCCCCCTATAACCGAGCTACAGGCTCCTAAAGGAGAGACTCTGAAGAGGTTTTCGAAACTAATAAAGATACAAATTTGAAATTTAGGTATTCCAGTAAGCTTTACACGTCGAATCGAACTATTGTGGTTCAAATGTCAACAATCTAAAAGTGGCGCCAGAAATAGGGGAGGACGGAGTCAAAATATACCTAACTTTTTTATATTGATTTAACGTTTTTTGCGAAAAAAAGTTGGCACGATTTAAGGAATCGTTTTCGAAATTAATCGATTTATAAACTACCATGCATGCGAAAGAGAAACCATAATAAATATTGCAAATAATACAATCAAGTCTTCCTCCACTAGATTTTATTGTAAAATGTTAATACTGTTCCCTACATGTTTCGGGCGTCTAGACGTCCATCTTCAGGGACAGGAAAATTAGGAATTAGACATTTAATTTTTTCTTTAATTCGGAGCATGTCTCCAAAAATTAACATTTCTTCTTCATTTTTTAACAACCATCATATAAAATATAATCAATAAAATTTAAAATGTTTTAATTTAAAAATGTTTATTTACACTAAAATAATTTTCACAATTCACATAAAATCTTCATACAATCAACATACAAACAATTTTAACAATTTAATTTGCAAGTTCACTCCGTTGTCTAAAAACTTTTTGAAGTTCCTACTCACTTCCAGTTGTACTTATTAATTTGAGGCAACTCGAAATATTTTTATTTAACTCGATTTTGGTATTCCCTGAAGATGGACGTCTAGACGCCTGAAGCACGTAGGGAACAGTATTAACATTTTACAATAAAATTTTGTGGAGGAAGACTTGATTGTTTTATTTGCATACTCCACTACAAGTATCGACTACTTTTTCAATAATTAATATTGTTTACCCGAATTTTAATATTTTTCATGCTCTCATTTTTTTAAAAATGTCCTTACTAAATTCTTCCTACACTGTAATAATTGTATTTGTATTTTCTACCTTAGGAATAAGTTAATGACCTGTCCTATATCCGTTTTGTGATCCT
Organism: Polydrusus tereticollis; assembly: GCA_963920685.1. Lineage (NCBI taxonomy): Eukaryota > Metazoa > Arthropoda > Insecta > Coleoptera > Curculionidae > Polydrusus > Polydrusus tereticollis. The sequence continues at coordinate 94,411,393 of OY987333.1, forward strand.
TGGATTAATAAAATTCATTTAATTTTATTAAAATTCATTTAATTTCATTTCATTTATCTTCCTAAAAAATTGAAATTTATTTTTTTATCACTTTTTGACATTTCTCTATTTTCGCACTAGTTAAATAAAATAATTGTGGCAGGCAAGATAATTTTTTGATCCATTTATCTCGAAAACAACACCCTAAATCATGTCTAATAAAATTTGCAAAAAGCCTTGAAGTTTTTTAATTTGACATAAAAAAGTATAAAGATCAATTTGAAAAAAGTTTGATATATTTTAACTTAGCCGTCTCCTATTTCTGACGCTGTTTGTGAATTGTCAACATTTTAATGACAACAGTTCGATTTTGCGTGTAAAGCTTACTAGAATGCCTAAAGATCAAGTTGTATCTTTATTGGTTTCGAGAATATTAAGAAAAACACATATTCAGGGTCTACTATCTGCGAGGTTGAAGAGACATACGACAAAATGTTACACCTACTGACCCTATTTTGACCCAATCTACTCGATCCCTAATTATTGACCATAGCTTTTAGGACACCCTGTATACGTATTCATTTCTTAGGATCTATGTTAATACAGATTTCAAACTTTTTTAAATTTTATTAAGTAGGTATTTATTAAGTATGGGAAAAAAACAGTTTAAATTGGGTGGTTTATTAAATTTTATTCTTATGTTAATGTTGTCGATGGTAAAGATTTCCAGTTTATTAGGATATTAAATTACTGTAAATAGTAAGATTACTAAGATCATCATCAGTGTCGGTTCGAAAACTGAAGGTATTTTTTTTTAAAGAATCATTTCTTTTTTTATGGGTTGTTTCATGGCCCAAAATGTCTGTATTGTTAAAATTAGAATTGTATAAATTGTCAATTGCATATTTTGATAAAGCAGTCAGTGTATGTTTGGTTTGTATTTCTTATGCTATATTTCTAGTGCAGAATATATGAGCAAAATCACAGCATAAAAGTAAACATACACGGCTTTATCAAAACGTGCAATTGACAATTTACACAATTTTAATTTCAGCAATACAGAAATTTTCGACCATGAAACAAACTGTAAAAAAAGAAATGATTCGTATAAAAAAAACTTCAATTTTCGAACAGACACTGGTAATTTTAGTACTATTTACATTAATCTAATAACCTAATAAATTGCAAATTTTTATCATCAGCATAAGAATGGAATATAACAAACTACCCAATTTGAATTTGGTTTTTCCACAATTAATAGATATCTACCCTCCTACTTAATAAAATTAAAAAATGTTTGAAATCACTTCTGTTATAGATCTTCAGAAAGAAATATGTGATGGGGATTGCCCAGCAGCAATCTTCGATTTCGAAGGATCAGCAACTTTGTTCTCTTGGTTGAAAATTATATCTCCATAGGGGTAGGGGCGATGGAATATTAGTGAAAACACTTTTATTTTAATAACAGTAAATAAATTATTCATTTATAACATCTTTAATTTGCCCACGATGGTATAAAAGTTAATGTTAAAAACAATAAAGGTAGCCAAAGTAGTTTGTTACAGAGTACCTGCCGAAAGGTTGCCTCGGTCGCGACACTAGTAAATGTTTTAAAAAATGTAGATCTTTATAAAAAAATGGATTTGTTGTTGTCAAAAAAAAAGAAACACTGTAAATAGTGGTGTAACTTGTACGGTGAGTACAACGTGTAAAAAACTGTTAAATATCTTTATCCCGTAGTACAGGGCGAAAAAGTAAACAAAAACTGATGAAAGTTGTGCCGTAGTTGGCGAGTGTTCGAGTTGAACTATATTTCTCTGTATTGTAACTCTTTTTAAAGTTTGACCCTCTGGTCATAATAGGTACCTACATACCATATAAATAAATATCCCATTCTAAAGGCTTTTATGGTTTAAAATTATTTAATGTTATAAAATTATTTATAACTGGGATTTCCTTTTATTGCAGGTCAAGCAAAATATTATAATATTATGTTTTACAATGTCCTAAAACTAGCGTGAGAAAGCATAATGAGAGAAATTCAATATGTATATAGTAAAAAATGAAGGTATGTTTTTCAAATTAATTTCATGTCATTCACTAATAATCATGTATTTTGTAGTTCTGATGATAGTTTAAATTTCACAATAAGCCGAAACGTTAACCTAAACCACAAAAGATTAAAAGTAAAAAAAAATTATGGATAGCGTTTCTTATCCATGGGTTTTTATTAGTTTACCTCTATAAGTGTACAGGTTAATTCATATGTTTTAAGATACATTTTTGGAAAAAATGTCGACAAGGTACTAATCTTTTAAGATGGATTAAATCTTGTACTGACCTAAACCTTGTATAATAATAAAGGACACAATTTTGAAGAGTTATGAATAATGCTTAATTACCAATTTTTTTACAAATCTTACGAAGCAATACTTAAGTAAGTATGTATTTTTTATTTTGCTTACCTAATTTATGCTTACGTATATTATATTTTTCAAAAGTGTGGCCTAATTATCTTCCATCCTATGTGACATATCGACTCGATACAAAGCGACGAACTAATCTGGTGATAAGAACACGTTTTTGTAGGTTATGTACGACCTGGGACAAAATGGTTTTACTCCCAATCCGTACAATAATAAGAGTCCACAACATCAAGAAAATGACAGTAGCTTTATCGCAATCCCCAAGAGATACCGGAAAGTCGACATGAAGTACAATAAGTTGGGACAAGACGAATTTCAGTTTGACAATTTTAATAAAACCGGACTGGCTGGCTTAGAAGCGGTGCTACCAAACGCATATTGTAATGCTTTAATTCAGGTGAGTAGGCTTATTATTATCGTCATTTGCTTTAGTATATCACGTTAGTTGTACCGTGCGAGCAAAAATTATTTTTATCCGAGAGGGCTTGGACTGAAAAACGTAGGGCTTGGTTTAGATCATAATTATTATAAGAGGTTAAAATTGTGTCAAATTCATATTATGACATTATATGTCAAAGTAATGAATATTAAAATTAGTAAACAAATACAAATTTATTTTTGTTGTTTACAAAATTAACAAAATAAGAATATAGAGAAAGGAAAATAAAAATTATAGAAATTGCTGAAATTGCCCACCGCTATGCTCCAAACATAAATTCACACGTCTCTTCATATTTTCAAAAGCGTTGAGCGGCATCTCTGGAGAAATGTTACCACATTCTTGGATAATCCTTCCTGGTATTTGTTCTAAATTATTAATTGGTGTTTTAAAAATATTGTTCTTTAAATGAGAACAAATAAAATAATCCATAACCGTCAATCTGGGTGGGATTTCAATATCTGTTTGAAAACCGATCAATCTGTCATCGAAAAAATTGCGTAAGTAGTTAGTAGTTTCGACGGATGTATGGGTGGTTGCACCGTCCTATTGAAAATAATCAAAACGTAGTTCATCGTCAAGTAATTGCTCCACAAATGGATTCAAAATATTCTCCCTATAACGTTGTGCCGTAACTGTATCCTGGAAAAGAATAGGACCAACCATTCTTCTTCGGGAAATAATCAACCAGACACCAATTTTTTGAGGGTGTAATGTGGACCTTACAAAAAAATGTCAGGTCTAATAAATCATTTCTTTCCACCAATAAATTTTTGGTAAACCACTGACCGTATAATTCCTGCGTCTTTCAAAATCTGCAACTCGTACTTCTTGGAATACTTGCACTTTATAAGCAAACAAATTAACTGTTTGCTTATATAACTGCATGCTCCAAGAAGTCTTCCCACTTCTGAGACAGGCGTTTTACACATTTTGTTGGCGTATTTTGCAGTATTTCACGAACGTTTGCAACAAGTTCTTCTGTTTTTACAGAAGGTCTTTCAGCTTCTTTTTTTTATCTTGTTAGAACCTCTTTACCTAAACTTTAAACTCATTTACTTTAACCCCGTTTCGATAATACGCTTCAACCATGAATTTTTTGTGCTGTTTCATAAAACCCATTGTGTGAATTATTCAAGAAATTCGATAAATTAGCGATGAATCAAATTACTTGTAACGACTGTTAAAGGTGATGGAATAACTAATTGATTGATAATGATGACATTTACTGACACCCAACATGTATTAAGCAGAACGGCCTTAGATGCACAGCACACTCACACTTTGATGATAAAAGTTTTTGCTTGCACAGTAGAAATGATGATGAAACGGTGATTCTCGGTAGATGGCGAACCAGCCAATGAGACGATTTGCTAAAAAGGGCATGCTCAACCCAGCTAAAATATTTTTGAGAATACGGTGTTGCCGCTACTACTGAAAAATACATGCAACTTTGATATTTTAAACGGATATTAACCTTTTTACAATCTCTAGTAGTTTCTTAACGACTTTTCTTTTTATTTCCCTATACCTATCTAACCGTTTTCGAAATATTAAATAATTTCCCTTTTTTTTAACCTGCTTTTGAATCAAGGGATACTATGGCACTGAGATCTGGTTGAAAGTTAGATGCTTTTTAGGTTATGGCCAAATATTAGTTGCAGTCCCAACAAACATTTTAAGTTAAATTTACCTTTATTCGACCCCTAAACGGGTCAAATATTTTGCATGATCAATTATCTATACGGATAATTTACCTACATTTGTTTCCCTATTGCCCAATGTGGGGAAAGAAAGTAAAGTAATTTGAAGGTCGAAAATAGGTTGATAGGGTTTTTCTGTCCAATAAGTTAAAACGAAGTGAAATAAATATAGACCTATTTTACGTCTAAATGTGGAAAGTGAGACCAACCTTTTGACCTAATCATAACCTAAATAGGAGCAATAAAACACTAGACAAAACTACAGAGAAAACATATTATATCTGGCGTTAAAAAGAAAGGACATCAACTTATGCCAACACTTCCAACAGGACAAAATAAATTATAAAATGGAGTTCGACTTAAGTAGATATTTGGAATGGCCGCTTATTATAACTTCAACAATCAAGTGATATAATTTAGTTTTATAATTTTTCTGGACCGAAATTTGGATGCGAAAGAAATGTGTTGGTGAATTATGGTGATACTTTGAAAAACAAAACGCGCCCTTAAAATACGCGTTTTTCTATGTATTATTACGATAATTTTAAATATTTTTACCATTAACCTAAAAACAAAGTGTCTTCATTATAAACAATATTATATGTACCTAAAGTTTTAAAAAAACTTTCGTTGACGAAAGATATCGTAGTCTAATGGATTTTCCACTCACCTTATGTAATTCTTAAAATTGTAATTATTGTTTTTTTATAGCTGTCGATAAACAGGAAAACTAATAATTATTAAGTATGGCCGTTTTTATATTCTTAACCTTGAAGTTATTTTTCTCTTTATTATTAACTTTGAGAACATGTTTTCCTGGTCCGAGGTTAAATTGGCAATCATTTATGGAATTTAAAGTTAAATCGTCCCTAAATAAGACATTTCTAGTTATCAGTCAAAGTTAATATTAGGGCAATTTGTAGGATCCGCGCTACCCAATACCGGAACCGATCTATTCGTTTTAAATTTCGAGTAGTGTAGTATCGTCCGGAGTAGTCTGGACCATTGCAGCCTTTGTCTGATATGAACCTGATTCGTTTTAACATTACAATTGGCACCGCGCATTTTGACAACTGACACATTTCATAACCGATAAACCGATGATTCTTTTGGATCTAAAGAAATAAATTCGTCTTGGTCGTCTTCTACTTTCGACTCTATTTCACACTCCTTAGGGATAGCCGTGTCTAAAAAAATTATTGATGTAATTTCAGGCTGAAAATCATTGCTGCAACTCGCGTTAATATGATTTTTCTTGATAATCCTGTAATATTGTGTAGTATGTCTGTATGCTTTTATTTTCCTATTATCAATTTTACAAGCAATGTTATCAATTGTACAAGCAATGTTAGCCTTTGAGGTTAATCAGAAAGTTATGAAGTAGCTCAATTTCTAACCACAAAAGGTCTATAACTTTGGGAACAATTGATATGGCAAAATTATCCAAAATATTACTTGTTTCTAAAACTACATGGTCAGTAAATTATTTGGACTTTTTTTAGGCAATAATTAGGTAAGGTTACCTAGCGTAATAGCCCAAAAATATTATGAATACATATATTAAGTACCAATTAAGTAAATTATGACTTAATCATATTCCTTATTAGGATTAAATATTTTTAATGTCTCAAAGAGGTAATTTCCTTGTAATTTTTAACTAGGTAAATTAAACTAAAAGTAGATTTCCCTAAAACAAAATATTTAAGTTATAGATATTCAAATTTTGACTTAGGTTTTAGAGTTCGAATCTTTTGTGACTTTTAAGAAAACATTTAAGGCAAAAATAAGCAAATATTTGCCAATTTAACATTTAAGGCAAAAATAAGCAAATATTTGCCAATTTAGGATTATTTACCTTCCGTTCTGGTCTACATTACTTAATATGTTTGTTGGGGTATACAGGGTGATCCAAAGATATTTTTATTTTTCAAATAAAACACCATGTATATTTTACTGATTTGAAAAGCTGCTAAAATTTGTTCTAAATTTATATACGGGGTGTCCGGTAAGTATATATCATACTCTCGGGAGCGTATAGGGGAGGACAAAATAACCCTAATTTGTCATAGAAAAAATAATCCGAAAGTGCCTATTAACAGAAATACAGAGCTAACCGACATGTATAATTTAATGAAATTTTAATATTTTATGTATGCCATAAAGACTCATAAAACCATATTACAGTAGATGTTTTACATAGTCAGGAACGAACTTCCATCACATTCATTTGGCCAAAATCTTGACAAGTGTCATTTTACAGAGCCGAAAACTGATTTTTTAAATACACTGGTCATTCTTCCTTAAGAAAGGTACTCAACATTTGTTTCGATAAAATTAGCCGTTTTTGAAGAAAATAAATTTTTTGTGTAACACGTCTTCGAAATTTATTTAATAATGAAGTTTATTAACACAGTAACTAATCGAATAACAACATAACTAATAATTCGCATTATAATAATAAAATTTGTCATTACTACACCTCATTAATGCTCACATGTATCTGCCTTATGAACAAGCACTCGGCAATTGTGGGGACGCAAGGAGAATTTATTCAGATACATTTCCAAATCGAAATGTGCCGCATAAAGGAACCATTCAAAGCGTTGACATTTCGGAAATCACTTAAACGCAAGAATGTTAAAAATGTGAAAGATTTGCTTCTTCTTGTTTACTTGTTGTTTTCTCTTTTGGCCAGGATTGTCTCGAATTTCATTGAAATGATGTGTTATTCTTTCTATCAGATCTTTCCTGATGTGACCTGGCGTAGAATATACAAACCTTTTTAAATTTCCCCATAAAAAGAAATCCAATGGAGTCATGTCGGGCGACCTTAGTGGCCAAAAAATATGCCCACCTTGACCTATCCATCGATTACCAAAAATATTTGATAAGTGTTGACGAACTACACACACCGTCATAATTAGAGGAACGGTCCAAATTTACCTTAAGTTTAAAATCAATTTTCCCTTTCGATTTTCACTCGATTTCGATAGTTTTTCTTTTAAATTTTAGCTTGATTCTTCAGGAATGCTGTTGGCCTATTAACATTTTTAAACGATTTGTCTTTATGTGTGATACAGGGGCGGAAAGAAAGTAATGATTTTTCAGTAATTTTTGAGACACACTGTGGAGTGACCAATTGACAATTGGAAACATTTTATGATAATTAATTGTGACCTGATCTTTTCTGAAAATTTTCTGTATTTATTCACGCTGATACCTTAATTATTACGGAAAATACAGGATTTGTTAGAATACTTTTTATGCATTTTGTCCCTTTTTATCAAGTTAGCTAAAGTCAAAGCCAATGTATAAACATCTGTGAGTTTGGCACTAAATTTGATACGCATATTTTCTTTACATTAGTTTGTTATTTTTTCATAAGTAATTGTTTATATTCGGTTTGTTTTTCTTTAATATCGTCACATTGATTGTGAAGCAGTCCATAATGGGTGATTTAGAACCGACTGATATCGCTAGAGCGGAAACATTGATCGAAAATGGTCGATCTTACAGTGATGTTGCTGAAATGTTTGGTAAAACAATATCAACGATCCATCGTTATGTTACACGTTTCAGGCAACCTGGAGAGTATGTGAGAAGACGAGGTCAAGGCAGAAAACGTTCAACCACGGCGGTAGATGATCGATTCATAACATTGCAAATACTACGAAATAGGCGTATAACAGCAGTTAAAATAAAAAATGAACTAGAAGAAGTACGTGGAATCAGAATAAGTGCGCTTACAGTTAAAAGAAGACTCAAAGAAGTTGGTATTAAGTCCTATAGGCCAAGAAAAGCCCCTAAACTCCAGAGACGTCATCGAGTAGCGCGACTAGCCTTTGCTCGAGAACACCAAAATTGGAATTACGATCAATGGGGTCAAGTTTTATTCACGGATGAGAGCCGTTTTTGCATAAATTCTATTGATGGTAGAGAGAGATTGTATCGAGGTCCAGGAGAACAAAATGAACAATCTAATTTTTCTCCTACCGTCTCTTTCGGTGGAGGTTAATTATGGTGTGGGGTGGCATATGTTTAGGAGCACGCACAGAATTAGTGGTTATTGATGGCGGTGCTTTAACTGCAGATAGGTATATAAGAGATGTTCTTCAATACCATGTGATACCTTTCGCCCCACATATCGGAGCCAATTTCCTCTTAATGCAGGGCAATGCTCGCCCGCACGTAGCTCGTTGTGTAACTCACTTTCTGAATCAAGTGGAGATACCGACAATGAATTGGCCTGCATGATCACCGGACTTGAATCCGATTGAACATGTCTGGGATATGCTAGGCAGACGACTTAGGTCAAGAATTCCTGCTGTCCAAAACACAGACGAGGTGAAAACTGCATTAATTGAAATATGGGGGAATTTGCCTCAGGAAATGATTGACAACGTCGCCAAAAGTATGGGACGTTGGATGACTTCAGTCGTAAGGGCTCGTGGAGGAAATACACGATATTGAAAAAAATAATCCTTGTAAATATTCTTTATCATTAAATGTTTAAAACATCTGTCTTTAAGCACCCTTCAAAGTGGCATGAAGCTTTGCAAAACATACTGCAATTAGCTAGCTATTTATTCTGTTAATAAATTCCATTTAAATTTGTACGGAGAAAAAAGGATATCTAGAAAAAAGTTGAAAAAAAAATCGTTTTTTTTCAAACCCTGTATTTTCCGTAATAGTTAAGGTATCAGAGTGAATAAATACAGAAAATGTTCAGAAAAGATCAGCTCACAATTAATTATTATAAAATGTTTCCAATTATCACTTGCTCACTCCACAGGGTGTCTCAAAATTTACTGAAAAGTCATTACTTTCTTCCGCCCCTGTATCATATATAAAGACAAATCGTTTGAAAATGTTAATAGGCCAACAGCATTCCTGAAGAATCAAGCTAAAATTTAAAAGAAAAACTATCGAAATCGAGTGACAATCGAAAGAGTAAATTGATTTTAAACTTAAGGTAAATTTGAACCTCTAATTATGGCGTTGTGTGTAAATTGCTAAAATGGGGCGGTGCCCCGTCGTGCATATACCACATCTAATTTGTAATTTCTAAGGGCACATTTTCTAATAAACCGTTTAAGTTTTGTTGCAAGAATTGCAAATACATTTAATCTAACTTCAATAAAGAACGGTCCATTAGATGATTCCCAATAAACCCCGCCCACATGTTAATCACGAACCTTTGTTGGTGATTTGTATGTACTCTGTTGCATGAGGATTTTCTTTATGCCACATATGCAAATTATGGCACTTTATTACTCCGTCTCGGGTGAAACCAGCTTCGCCCGTGATTACAACAATACTAGTAAACTTATGATTTTGCCTAAATCCTTGCAAAACCCAATTTGCGTAGTTAACTCTTGCAGGATAATCAGCGGGAGACATGGCATGTACCTTTTGGACGTGATAAGGATGTAGCAGTTGGTCTCGAAGGGTCACATATGAACTTGGACCAACAGTTTTTTTGCATTACTTAGGGGATTTCCTTGCTCTTCTTGGAGACCCTTCACCACGATGCGGCAAAAAACTTCTTAAAATGGTTTGCCAAAGGCATTTCTTTTATTTCACTTGACTTTTTACCTGTACCTTTTAAGCTACGATCAACCCTTTCAAAAGTTCTTTGTCGATTTAGAAATGTATCAGAATAAATTATTTTCTCCTCCACACAACTGCCGAGGGCTTGTCCATAAATTAGATGCATGTCAGCATTTTCACTATTCGGAATAATCCTCCATTACTTAAGTCTTATGTACTCAATCAATCTGGCAATTTAGAAAAGTGTTGTCAATAACACCTTGTTAATAAAATAGAAACGACTGGTATTTTATTGTAGTATTCTAATTTATTATTTCAATAACAAAAAATGTATATTCTTCGAAAACGGCTAATTTTATCGAAACAAATGTAGAGTGTCTTTTTTTAAATAGAAATGACCAGAGTATTTAAAAAATCAGTTTTTAGCTCTGTAAAATGACGCCGGTCAAAATTTTGTCATAACGAGTGGTGGCAAGTCCGTTCCTGACTTCTCTGACGATGTAAAATATCTGTATGATATGTTTTTTTGAGTCTTGTATGGACTACATAAAATATTAAAATTTCATTAAATTATTCATGCCTCTTCCAAAGTTATAGCCGAAAAGGTGAGTCGCAGGGTACCCCTTTGGGGCTCTGTACCTCCGTTAAAGGGCTGTTCAGTATTTTTTTTTTCTAAGACAAATTAGGGTTACTCTGACCTCCCGAGAGTATGCCATCTGCTTACCGCCGACGCCGGCGTGTGTTTGTGAGTATAGGTCTATTAACTGTACCGTCCTTGTACATTTTGGAGTGCCTGCTGTATGTTAGGGGGAATGTTGGGGATTCAGGACTCACGCCGATGTTCATGACTATGACACTCGAGGCAGGGGAGGGGGTACCTGATTCCGGATTTCTGGCGCTTGGGAAGGTGTCAGGATGGCCAGAGGTATTGGGCCCTAAAATTGTTTAATGCACTACCAGTTCATTTAAAAATCTTACCAGTTCGGACTTTCAAAAATAAGCTGAAGGCATTTTCAGTAAATGAGGCATGATGACAGATTATTTTAATATAGATTTTAATATGTTGTAAATCGTCTTCTTAATTCGAGATTATTTAAATTCCAATTTTAATATGTTGCAAATCGTCTTCTTAATTCCAGATTATTTTAATTCAAATCTTAATATGTTGTAAATCGTCTTCTTAATTCAAGATTATTTTAATTCAAATCTTAATATGTTGTAAATCGTCTTCTTAATTCGAGATTATTTTAATTCAAATCTTAATATGTTGTAAATCGTCTTCTTAATTCGAGATTATTTTAATTTAAATCTTAATATGTTGTAAATTGTCCTAATTCATTATACTTTGGGAGTAGGTTTAAGTGAATTTAGCTATAACAAAAATTTTATTATATATATTGTTTCTGTTGACGTGTGTAACACATTTCCTTTTGTGACTTGGCATTAATAAATTATTGATTGATTGATTGATTACCAGACACACTGTTTAATTGAATCTATTGCAATAAAATAAAACTAAAACGTTTGTCGGTGATTGCTGTTTTACACGCATGAAAACAGCGAGTATTCGTTCGAACAAACCTCCGACTTAAGTGACGTCATTGGCCTGTGTATCACACGTAAAGACAAATGGGAGCTTAAACAGTTTGAACTTTGAAAATGTATTGTAAAGGTGCCGTTTTAAGTGTTAGACTAGTTGTAATAGAAAAAACTACATTTTTATTTTTACATCCTCATTGGTCAATTTAAGGCATAAGTATAGTAAGAGCGAGCGAGGATGGCATGAGACGAAAAGGGCAATCGAGGGAAATTTTGGCATAAAAAGCTGTATATTGTCCTAATTTACTGGTCAAACCTATTCTCGATTTTGGTCAAACCATAGGCGTCCGCAAAACCATGTCCTGGGAACAAAAAAAAAGGTTTATTCCTCAATGGTTATATTTTGCGTAACAGTGTACATACTTTGAGGATGCATTATTTTAATCTTCGTACTTTACCTTAATCAAAAAGTATAAAAATTAGGTGATTGGCTAGGTTAGGTTACTTCTGGTTAGTTCAGGTTAATTCCATGATTAAAAAAAAATACCTAGGCGGATTGAAAGAGCAAACAGGTGGATTGGAAGATGGTAAGCGTCAATTCAACCAATGTCAAGGCTAATTAGTAATTACCTCAAAAAAAGTCCATCGCCAAAATGTGACGTACCGAAAAAAATATATTAAAGTGAAAAAGAACATGTTTACTAATACATTTTTTCTTCCATATTACTTTAGATACTTTATTACATAGAACCACTTAGAGCAGCTCTACTATCCCACCTTTGTGCGAAAGAATTTTGTTTGTCTTGCGAATTGGGCTTCCTCTTCCATATGCTGTCAAACAGTCCTCCAAGTCAGCCTTGTCAACCTGGAAATTTCTTAAGGGCGTTTCGCACAGTTCCAGAAGCTTCGGCTTTGGGTCTGATCCTGAGTGATTTAGCGCCGGAGGCGAAGCTGAAGATTGACTTAGGAGCACTAATACAGGTAAGGAGAGTACGACAAGCATCGCTTAGTTAACTTTTAACACTGTCTGCAATCTTGAATTTTACTTCATTACAATATGTATAGTATTTACAAAATAAAACGAAGAGCCTTTCGTAACAAAAAAATCAAACCAAAATAGAACCAAGCAGTAACCACCTGCTAACATTACAAAGGGATGTGTATTTATCGTATATTTACTAAAAATTTATTTTAATTTGTTATCAAAGATAAGGAACAGAATATTTTTAATAATCCATGAATAAACGTGTTTTTCGTACTTAAATTCTTACAGAAAAGAAAATTCTGGGTTAAACAAAATATCGCCATTTATATTCTGAGAGACAGTCGAAGTACCGACTTTTTCGATGTTTTGATCATGTGCAAGTGTTTGTCCGACGGGTATTTGTTGTTGGTTTTACATTGTATTTGGTTAAAGTATATACAGGGTGGCCATTTGAAAACGAAACGAAGCCAATTTTGGGCCCCCCAGGTTATTAAAAAAAACGCTCGGACCCGCCGATTTTTGATTATAGGGGGAAACATTTTTTTGGCATTTTCGCCTCCTGAAAGTCAAACCCCTAGCGGGGGCGACAACTACCCCAAAAATTTTAAATGGAATGGGTGGTCGAGTGATACTTTGTTTTAAAGCTATTTTTATGTAGAGTATAACCCCAGAGTTTAACATCGGTACTATCTACCTAGCCTGAACGGTTGCTCACCAAAAGTGCTTTTTTGACAATTCTAGTTTTATTCCTGTGGCCTTCAATTATTGTTGCAGTTCATATCCTTCGGTCGCGGTAAAGTAGTAAGAGTTATGATGATGACATAATATGTACTCTTTAAGTTCAACAATGTTCTTTACTCCTTTCCTTTGTCGTTCTTCTTTTTTGGAATATCTGAATATACAGTTGTTATTCAGCTTTGCTAATTCATGGTGTGCTTTCGCTTGTAGAGTGGTTTTGAATTGTGAATGTTTAAAAGGTTCTGGGTGTCTTGGTTACTATCTTCAGGGTGGGAGCCAGTCACGGGGGAGTATGTATGTTGCCTAGTGGGGCACGTGTGTATGTGAGTGTGTTATTAGAATATTGTCCGATACGTCTGTCCGCGCGTAATATTTTGTGAGTATTTTATCAAAAAACCACCAGTTTTTGTTTGTGTCCATGTGCATGTCATTGTGCAGTACTCTTGTAGGTATGTATCTTGGTGCGTCTGTTATTATTCGTAAAATTCTGTTTTGAAAAATTTGCAACTTTTTAAATTTTGTCTTGTTTACAGTACACCAAGTCGGTATACCGTATGTCAGTACTGGTCTAATTATTATCTTGTAAATGTTTGTCTTAGTCCTGTTATCTATTCTACTGTTCTTGTTTATTAAGGGATGCATTGCACACAATTGGGTTTGTGCGCAAGCTAGCCGGTGGTCAACATTGTCGTTCCAGGCCATCTTTTTGTCGATACGAGTCCCAGATATTTGCCATTGCTTTTCCATGGTATTTCCTTGTTGTTTACTTTGACTCTGCTCTCTGGTAATCTGACTTGCGATCTTGAGAAAAAGTTGGCCTGAGTTTTGGAGTCATTTAGACGAATCTTCCAAGTATCGAGCCATTTTTGCAGGCGTGAGATTACTATTCGAGGCTGTCTCGAGGTGGCGGTTATTGCCGTGTCGTCCGCAAACAGATAAAGTTGTGTTTGTGGATGCTTGGGGATATCGCTAGTGTATATATTGTTCAGGACCGGCATAAGAGAGGACCCCTGCGGGACTCCGGCCCTAACACTAGACACTGCGGGACTCCGGCCCTAACAACCCTAACACTGGACACTGCGTTTTCTGACGACACCGCGAACGACCTGTCCTCGAGAAATTAAACTACGGTTTTACTATTACAATTTAAGTAATTTGGCATACCTAATCTTATCAATTTTACTATCAGTCCATCGTGCCATACCTTATCGAAAGCTTTTGAAACATCGAAAAAGACCGCTCCCGTTGAAAAGCGGCCATTAAAACCCTTTAACACATTTGCTGCTAGCCTTGTTGTTCGGCGCACCGTGCAATGAGCAGACCGAAAACCGAACTGCTCCGGTGGTAAAATATTGTTGTTCAATACAAAATCGTTAATCCGATAAAGTATTAACTTTCAATAATTTTGCCTAAACTGAATTATAGGCTTATGGGTCTATAACTAGTCGCTAGCGTTAATTCCTGTGTGGCCTTTGGTATCAATGCTACCTCGACTTTTTTCCAAGAGGTCGGGAAGCGGCCCCTTTCCATGACTGTTTTTCCTGGCAAATTCTTTAATGCTTTGTTTTTTGTGCCGTCAAACCCGGGCGCCTTTTTTGCATTTAAAACTTTTAACACGGATTTGACTTCCACAAGCGTGACCTGCCTAATGTGCTCAACTCCGTGATTAATTGGTTTGTAGATTTCGACTGTTCTGGAAATCCTCGCATCTTTTCGTGGGTCTTTCGTTGGTTTTTCGCTGAACTGTTCATAAAGGCTATCTGCGAACAATTCAGCTTTTTTCAGTGGGTCAACTGCGCATTCATTGGTTTGGGTCCTTAACGAAGGACATCGGCTTTCTACCGCCCCTCGCTAAAGCCTTTGTGAATTTAAAAATAGAGTGATCTTCAATTTTGAGATTTCGAATTTTGTTGTCCCACAGAGAAGACTCTTGCTGACATAATAGTCGTTTGACTTCCACCATTTGTCTGTTTGCAAGAGCCTTTATGCGAGGGTCCCCAGTACAGTATGCGCGTCTCATTGTTTGATTTTTTAATTTAATTGCATCTTTCAGCTCGTTAGATAAGGCACCATGGTTTGAAAACCTAAACGTCTTTGTGTTAGGCGCACTAGCCATGGCTGTATTTATGCTATCGGTAAGACGACGAACCGCCTCGTTAATACCGTCATTCGTGTGAATAGGTGGCAGTGGTTCATTATTTTCCATTAAGTGCCTAAAAAGCGGCCAGTTGTGCGTGTGGTTGAAACGAATCCGTGCCCCTTCTCCGCAGGATTTCCGTATTCAGCCATGACCGGTAAGTGATCGGAGGTTAATTCTGTCAGCGCTAATGGCTGTGAAAGTTGGTCATTATTTTTAATAACAAAAACGTTCAGAATCTCCGGTAGAGCATTTGTCGCCATATGCGTATGCTCCACCTGCGGCAATATATGGTAATTATAGCTAAGTGAAAAGTTATACAAGGCTAGACCTCTCGAATTTTGATATCGACAGCCCCAAATCTTGTGTTTGGCGTTGACGTCTCCCCCCTATAAATGTTGTTTAGTGTTATCAAAAATTTTTGCCAGACAGTCTCCGTCAAAGTTGACGGAGGGACTGCAATAAACGGAACCCAGCTAGACCCATTTATTTTTCGTTTTAATTCGGATGAATGTTCCTTCTAAGTGAACACAGTTCGAAAATCCTGGCACACTTGCGCTATGATGTTCTTCTTCGCAAGAATCATGGTTCCGCCCATAGGCCAACCATGCCTGTCGTTTCAAAAAGCAGTGTAATTAGAGAACGTGAGGCACTCCCCTTTCAACCATGTTTCTTGTACAAAAGAACATCAATAGCATATCTTTCTAGAACATCAATAATCTCAAGCTTTTTGCCCTTAATCCCGTTTATATTCACAGTTGCCAAATTGAAATAAGAAATGTCACTCTGCAAAGGCATTACTTAGTGAACGAAAGATTTGATAACATAGCTTGCATTTGTTTCTGCATTAACGCCTGGAATTGCGCCATAATCGACTTTATCGACTTTTGCAGCGCGGCTTCCAGCCCCCTCGTCGCTGGACCTGGTTTATTTGCATGTACATTTCTCTTTAAATCTGAGTTATTTTGCGTTCCCCATTTAAAATTAGAATTGGAGACTGGTCTCGTAGTTGTATTTGTTGGGTTAATATTTTTATTTTTAAGACTGTCTGGATGCTTGGGACAGCCACGGAAATTTGCTGGGTAATTCCCTGTGCAGTTTGCACAGACAGGTTCGTCCCTGTTATTGTTAGGGCACTCTCGAGAGAAGTGACTGTTTGCACACTTTAGGCACTTCATTTGAATTGTGAGTGCCCAAACAATTGACACCTATGGCATTGTGTAGTTTGAGGCTTTGCCCTTTGAGACTCTACCTTAACGCTTATAAAGTCAATAATATTGACATCGAAAATTCGCTTATCTGTTTTCGGCAATAAGAACAGAACCAACGGCATTGGAGTACCGTCCTTCCTAGTCCAACCTATAACCTTTGATGGGCTAAAGCCCATCTACTGCAGATCCTCCGCGATCTTTGCTTCTGGCCATGTTTCAAGCATGTTTTCCTCGGCAAACCTGAAGGAGTAATAGGGTATTTTTTTCCTCACTGAAAAGCTTTATTATTTTATTGTATTTGGAGTGCCGGGATGGAACTTTACTCCATCATTTACCAATAGCGTTACCAAAATCGATATTATTTTCAAATAAATATTTTGTGATTTTACCGTACATTTGTTTGTTCCTGAGTACTATTGGAGGTACTCTTATTTTGGTTGGCTGTACATCACTTGCTTGTAGACTATCTTGTTGTCTATCTTGGTCACTATTAGAAAATAGGGGTTCCTGTGTTGCCTTTTTCGGCGCTTTTTGTGCAAACTGGCTTTCTAAAACCTCCGAGTTTAATTGTGGCAGTTCAGGAAAATCCTCTTTCTCCAATTGCTGTCTCTTAGTATTTATTTGTTACGTCTTTGTCGTACTTTGTCGCTTACGTCTCTGTTTTTGTTCTTGAAAAATTTGCTCGTCATTAATGTCTTCGTCTGTCGAATCTAAGCATTTCTGTGTCGTTAACAAAATCAATTGCGCCACTGTTATTGCGTTTATTTTGTTTTTGTATTTGTGGTTGTTTCACTTCTGTCATCGCGTGTGTTAAGTGTAATGTTTGACTGGCCCACATACCTTTCTAACATCTTAGTTAACCTTTTATTGCTCTCCTCCAGAGCACATAATATCTTCTCAGAGTCTGCCCTTAGCGCCTTATCTATCTTCCTATCCAGCGTCTCTCGCCACTGTTGATCTTCGTCCCGCAATGTTTGGTTCATCGCTTTTCCTGTTGTTTTGTTCTCTCCAACACCTCATCACGTAGGGAATCTGGCAGCGACCGATTGTCGTCGTCATCCGATGAGGGGGGTGGAAAGGGGGGAATCTCCCCTTGCTGGTTTAGTTAATTTCGTTACAGAATAGGCATAAAAGTGATAATGGTTTACTCAATTGCGAAAATGGTGCAAATCATTTCATTATTTTTTGCGAACAATAAATGTGCTAATAGAACTGCCCAACTGTTTAACCATCGACATCAAAATCGGCAAGTCCATCGAAAGTACATTTGGCATTGGTGCAATAATTTCGGGAGACGGGGTCAGTAGTTAACAAAAAACATAAAGTGGAAAATCCAGTAGTAAATGAAGCTACAGAGGTGGCGATTTTAGGGCATGTTGTTCAAGATCCCACACTAAGTACAAAAAAGCTGGCGACAACATCTGGTGTTAATAGAGGCAGCATTCAAATGATATTAAGAAAACAACATAAGTTTCATCCTTACAAAATACATCTGGTCAAGAACTCGACGAAGACGATTGCAATTTTGTGAAATTATGAGTGAACGGGCAATAAATGATCAGAACTTTCTTTTCAACCTATGTTTTTCTGACGAATATTTTTTTTCCTAAACGGTACGGTGAATCGTCACAGCTGCCGTTATTGGTCTGATTCAAATCCCAGAATATTTCAATATACAAATATGTGTAAAATAAACATTGATGTTATCAAAAAAAGATCGAAACTAAAACATCGATAACAATATAGGAATGAAGCACAACGGCGACATCCCATGGTAATCGAGCGTTGTAAAACATCGATGTTAATATTTCTTTAAAGTAACACATAATAAGAGATACATGCATATTATAAAGATTAATAACATTTTAAACAGAACCTCCTTCACCTCTACCCGCAGGGTTTGCAACTGTTGCCAAACCACTGAGACAACACCACATACACCCTTCCAAACTTACATCAGCAGAAACACCCGCGGGTCTCTCGCCAGTTATTTGCTCAAAAACACCCCTAAAAAGGGTGTTTTTGGCTTTTTAGGGGTGAACTCCCACTCAGATGGAACTGAGACCCTGCCCATCGTGTTCTGCGTGAAAAATTACCCTTACCTTGATCAAGTTTAGCCACCAACCTGCATAATTTGAGTGAAATATGATATCGCATTATTATGGTAAAAATATACATTATGATATTCATTTATACATAAAATATAGATTTAGAAAGTAACCATGGGTTTTTATTGACCGTACCAAAATATCCGCCCTAACTAAACCTACTAAAATCAATTCCTGTCTATTTATATTACACACTAAAAATTAACATCCAAGCTGAAAATCGAAATTGTGTGACAATCGTAGAATATTAAGCAGTAGCTTTGAGTCCAAAATGGCTATTATAAGTGACAATGGCGCGAGATGTGAACATACTTTTATCGTTTTACTGAAAACCAGCTCTTTATAAAATTTGTATATTCTTCTCACAGAAAATAAAACCAAAAACTACGACATGTAGGCATTAACAAACCCTATGATACTGCTAACTTTGGAAACATAATAAAATTTTTCTTAAACACGTCATCTGCAGGCACGACTAACCACCGAAAATTACATTAAGGTTTCAGCATAAAATAATTAATAAACGCTCCAGAATCCCCGAGTCCGTCCGCACATAGTTGGCCCCGCCTTCCAACGTAAAACGTGCGATTACGGTAAGTTTCGCCTTGAAATCCGCAAGAGGTCGGTAGCCGACGGCCGTATTTTGAAAACGGAGGGAAAATGATTTAGACAAAAAAATTTTTATTCGTTTAGTTTGGTTGTAAAGAAAATCGTAATAGCCATGCCGATGCGGAACGTTTTTTAAATTTTTTTAACAGTTTATGAAAAGAAACTGAGTACGTCAGCCCTAGGTCGTCTAAAAAAAAGTGACAACGCATCGGCGTATATTAATATTTACCTATATACCATTCCAAATTTGAAATCCATTGGACTATAAATAAACTCACAATTCATTTTCTGCTATGTACTGTCCACCCACAACCGTAGCCCTTAAGAACTAAAATTTATGCCACCCAGCCAACATCCACAGATGCTTTAAAATGTACGAGAGCGTTGTGAACAAAATCTCTACTATTGCATGGAAGCCCAGGGTCAGCATTTCCAGCATTTACTGGACTGACTTGTAAGAATTTTTTCTGTAATAGAAAACAACCTGTCTTTGTACTTTTGGTGAGCCACTGTACAGGCTAGGTAGATAGTAGCGATGTTTAACTCTGGGGTTATACTCTACTTAAACATACCTTTAAAACAAAGTATCACTCGACCCCCCCCCCCTCCCATTCCATTTAAAATTTTGGGGGTAGTTGTCGCCCCCGCTAGAAGTTTGACTTTCATGGCGCGAAAAATTCCAAAAAAATGTTTCTTCCTGTAATCAAAGATCGACGGGTCCGGGCGTTTTTTTTTAACCTGGGGTGCCTAAAATTGGCTTTGTTTCGTTTTCAAATGGCCACCCTGTATATCATTTTGTTTTGTCGTTTTTTGTGGAACTTTGCGAACACACACACACACACGCATTCAGAGGCAATTTTAGTACTAGGCTGCCACATTTATTTTCGTTAATTCGAATAGGCGGTTAAATAATTTTTGTTTTTTATTGTCTACCTTTACTTTTGCTCTTAGATTTTTTAATCATATGTAGTATTATTTATTGTTTTTTTTTTTATTATACTAGTCACACCAGAGACGACAGTGCGATTTAAACGAGAGGTTAATCTTTGATTTATGCACCTTTTCAAAAATATTCGTTTTACAGTACATTGCGACTTCGATAACTCGGATTACTGGAGCGGGATAGTTCTGTTTTAATTGGAAAGTAAAATATGTAATTATTAATAATTAGAAAATAGTCAGTTATATATACATACACAGTAACAAGAAATTATGTTATACATAATGCCTACTTTGTGAAGTAATGTGTTATTTTTGTTTGCTTGATGTCTTTTTGGTTCATAATACAAGTCGTTTCTTGTAATCTCTAAATGCAAGAACATCATGTAAAGCGATATTATTTTCTTCCGTCCAATTTATTCATGTGTATTGAAACTTTTATCTGCTTCGTTATTCCTAACAGTTGTGTTTGCATTTATTTAACTCTGGATCTTCATTGTCAACATAATAGTGTTCGTTTACAGCATCTATATCTTTTCGAGTGGTAACAAATCTTCGTAATTTTTAAGCGGTATTTGCACATTGGCATTGGTGAGACTTTGCTCATGAGAACATTGAGCATGTCTGAAACATTTGTTATCTCTTCCCGTAAAAAAATCATATTACGCCCGAATTGATTTAGAGAATGGTTTTTAGTAACTTCGTTAATACAGGGTGTAACTAAATAAGTGTACTAAATAAGTGTAAAACATTTAAGGGGGTGATTCCTCATCGAAAAAAAGATAGGATCTTTCATATAAACAAACTTTATTGGAGCATCCCTTATTAAGATACAGCCCCTTAAAGGGGGTACATAAAATTTGTTTAACAATTTTTTTCACAAGCACTAAAAAAGTTACAATATTGAAATTAACCTGACATTTTCTACTACCAAAAAGACACTTAGCCAGTAATTTATTTGGTTTACCCCATGGTTGTAAGGGGTGGAAAACGCAACCCCTAAAATTTATTTCCAATGCAACTTTTTCCCTTATTATTTGTTTACCATTTAAAAATTAATTTCCGATAGCCTGTTTCATTCTAAACAAAAAATGTCTCTTGAATTTTTTGCCCAAAATAAACCAGTTCGCAGCAAAAAATTATTTTACGAACAACTACAGAGATACATCGTCATAAATGCGAACTGGGTTTATTGTTATTTTGTAGTTACTACCTGCATTAAATGATGAAAGGGGAACAAACAAAACTAATTTATTAATAACAAAACATACAACATGTAGAAATCATAGTAAATGTTCAATATGTCTACCTTCAGACATTACGCATGCGTCTAGACGTCGGCGCATTGAGCCACGTATTCGCTCAAATATTCCTGGAGTCTCTCTTATTACCCTGCATGCATCGATGATGCGGTTTCTTAAGTCCTCTACATCGCGAACAGGAGTACGATAAACAAAATGCTGTAAATGGCCCCAAGTAGAGAAATCGAGAG
Organism: Polydrusus tereticollis; assembly: GCA_963920685.1. Taxonomy (NCBI): domain Eukaryota; kingdom Metazoa; phylum Arthropoda; class Insecta; order Coleoptera; family Curculionidae; genus Polydrusus; species Polydrusus tereticollis. Next base: position 94,433,248 of record OY987333.1, read on the forward strand.
GATTGAGATCCGGGGATCGAGCGGGCCAATTCTGTGGTCCTCCTCGACCTATCCACTGATTTGCATATGTTTCAGTTAAATGCTGACGTGCTACTTGACTAAAATGGGCGGGAGCCCCATCATGCATAAAAAACATATCCTTTCTAACGCCCAAAGGAACTTCCTCCAGCAGTACGGGATGCACTTCTCTTAAAAATTGAACGTATGAATCACCATTTAATCGAGGAGGTAGAAAATGAGGCCCAATTAAATAATACCCAATAACTCCGACCCACACGTTAAGACAAAACTGTTCTTGATGGTTACTTTCGACAATAGCGTGAGGGTTTTCATCAGCCCATATGTGGTAATTATGAAAATTAATAATCTTGGCCCGAGAAAAACTACATTCGTCTGTGAATTCGATCGTCTTCAGAAAGTCACGATTTCTTCTAATCATTTCCAGCATCCAATTGCAAAATTCAAGACGGTTCGGAAAGTCTCGCGGTATCAGTGCCTGTACTCGTTGCAGATGGTAAGGGTATAAGAGCTGTTCCTTTAAAATTCGAAATACCGTCGTATGATCAACATTTAGCTGGAAAGCAATCTTTCTAGTACTGGTAGTAGGTTGTTCTTCAATCAAATTAAGTACTGCCTCCTCAAGCTGTGGTGTTCTTACTTCTCGATGGCGACCACAATCCTGCGTTCTTTTGTCGAATGAACCATATTCTCGTAATCGTTGATGAAGTCGGGCAAATATTCTATGTGAAGGATGCTGCCGTTGAGGATACATTTCAGCATATCTTCTAGAAGCTTCTAACCCATTCCCCTGCGACAGACCGTAAACGTAATGCATATCAGCCATTTCCTCATTTGTGTATGCCATTTTAATAACAAGTGAATTATTAAAGTAACAAATTAAGAACAGAACAACAATACACAATTAGTATTACTTCAATCTCAAAAATGTACAAACTGACAGCTTGATACCAATTTAATTGTCACTATCGCTAATAGCGGCCTACTAGATAAATTAGTTTCGTATTTTCGTTTTATGGCGATATGTATCTTGGTCGTAAAATAATTTTTTGCTGCGAACTGGTTTATTTTGGGCAAAAAATTCAAGAGACATTTTTTGTTTAGAATGAAACAGGCTATCGGAAATTAATTTTTAAATGGTAAACAAATAATAAGGCAAAATGTCAGGTTAATTTCAATATTGTAACTTTTTTAGTGCTTGTGAAAAAAATTGTTAAACAAATTTTATGTACCCCCTTTAAGGGGCTGTATCTTAATAAGGGATGCTCCAATAAAGTTTGTTTATATGAAAGATCCTATCTTTTTTTCGATGAGGAATCAGCCCCTTAAATGTTTTACACTTATTTAGTTACACCCTGTATAATGTAATATACTATTTCCTATAATAATATAATATTTCAGATATTAAGAAGAAGAATCCCACACTATCGATTTCAGTTTTCTTTTATTAATTTGTATGGAGTAGACGTCTAGAATTTCTGAGGATATCAAAAAAGTCAAAGCATGGTGTGATTCGAATTACCTTACTCTTAATGTGTCTAAGACTAACATAATGAGCTTTAATGGCGCGGTGGATAATGTCTCCCTTGGCAATGGTTACATTTGCAACAGTACAGATGCTAAGTTTCTCGGGATAAGAATAGATAGTAAATTGACGTTTAGGGCCCACATTGCAAATATATGCAATAAATTGGCATCGGGGTGCTTTGCTTTAAGGGTTGTTTCGAGGGAACTAGGCATGAACATCGCTCGATCTGTATACTCAGCCCTTATAGAATCCCATTTGAGATATGGAGTCTGCTTTTGGGGTAACTCCAGTCAATACTTGATACGCTCAGTATTTATCTTGCAAAAACGAGCAGTGAGATATATGTGCGGAGCAGGTGCTAGGGATTCCTGTAAATTATTATTCACACAACATAAAATATTAACTTTAAGTAGCATATATATATTAGAAACGGTCAGCCTGATGTATAAAAAACTCGGACATCAACCTAGGGAAAATAGTTACAACACAAGACAAGTTGCTGTTGTGCCTTTGCCTATACCGCATTCGGCACTAACAAAGAATTCGATATTTTATAATGGGAGGAAAATGTTCAATCACCTGCCAGTTCGTGTAAGGTCGTTGGATACGCTAGCCAAGTTTAAATCAGCAGTAAAGAAAATATTAATTTCAAAGGCCTACTATAGCATAACGGATTATTTTGAAGACCCTATTTTATAACTCAAAAATATTTTAACCCTCAGTTTTCTCCTATGTATTTTACTTTATTCTATTTCTTTTGTTCTTACAGTATTGTGTTTGGATTGTCCTTTTACAGTTTGTTTCAAGAATGCATATATTGTGTTATTGTATTTTATTTTAGTATATTATAACTCCGATTATTTAATCGTTATGCTAGATAATTTGTTTTAACTTCTGTGTGTATACATATCTATATTAAGTTTGTTTGTATTATATTAACATTCATAATTGTTCATTTACACCATTTATCTTATTTGTATCTCTTGCTTCTCCATTTTTTTTCTTTTGTGTCTTTAGTTACCAGTTTAGTATGTATGTGCTTTGTCAACAAAATTATCTGATTTTTATGACAATAAAGCTATATTTGATTTGATTTGATTTGATTTGAATTTAATTAAAAATGCAGGTCCGAATTACCGAGTCCTATCAAATCCGGATTATAAAATACATAATGCAATTGGAATGTTAGGGCGGATTACCGAAGAATCCGATCTACTTAATCTCTGGATTATCGAGGTCGCACTGTATTCTATTACCAGAATATGTATTGTCAATGTTGTCATTGTCATCGTAAAGTAAATGCTACAAATATAACATTTCTGTCTTCGGTATAAAAACTCCAGCAAGGAATGCTGCCTCTTGTGACATTTACCCACGTTAGTAGATCGCCGCTCGGTCTGAAAGCCAAACGCCGAGTACGATTTCGTGTCGAGTGGTATGACGAACGTGACCCGTCCTAAGTCGTATCAGCGCTTCCGCAACAGCGATCAGAAACACTGTTAATTGGTCAAGTTTTGCATGGAAATATTAATTTCTACTGATTTAGCCAATGAGAAGCGAAAAATGGTCTTTAGAAGCCAATAAGATATTCATAAGAGAACATTAGATATAGCTTTCTTGGAGTCCACATTGACCCTTAGTTTTAACCGGGGGTATTGTCGCTTCCTTTGTTACATTTTCTGCTGAAGTTTTTATACAGATACTGTTTAATGTAAACAATAATGTTATATTTGTGGAGCTTACTTTAACAGATTTATTCCTAATCTGTTATACTGTTGGGTTTGCTGAATGAGTCTCAGTAACTATTTCCTTAAATATATCGCGAATGCCGTTCAAAAAATCCATTTCCACCCAATAATTCGGCAAATTTGTCATGTAACCAACAGAATTCAATGCTTTAGAAATAGTATCTCTAACGTCTAGGAGAGCAGTCGTACGACTGTCGCCGCTCTGAGACCCGGACTGGGTTAGTTCAGGTTAGCAAATAGCAAATAGATAACTTGTGGCTTTAGCACATTAGCACATTCTCCAGAACCTTCGACAATAAAGTACTAGCGTTAAGTGACTTTAGTGAAATTTTATCATATTCCTATCATTAAGATACTTTGTAAAGTCAATTTTTGGTGTGATTGGAAATACAGGGTGTTATTTAAGTACGTGGCCAAACGTCATGGGGTGATTTTTTGAGTGATTCTAAGACGAAAAGTATATATAAACGTGGTCCGGTAATGCTTCGTTTTTAAGATACAGATTATTATTGATTGCAATAAAGTAATTTTTATGTTTTTTTTTCAAAAACGAAGCAAAATATGAAAAAAATGCTAAAGATAAAAAAGTTGTAGTTTTAGTTGCCTAATGCGAGAAAAATACAAAAATTGAAAAAAATCAGTGTCGCGCATTTTTTTGTCAAAAATCTTAGTTAAGGTGCCTTCCGGGGGACGTCACTGGACTTAACAATTTTAATCTAGTTAGGGCTAAATTAGCCCCTTACTACCCTAAATAACAACATAATCGGCTAAAGGATTATTAAGATATATACGAAAAAACGATTTTTTTTTTAAAGTTTGACACCCTATATCTTGAAAACGAAGCATTACCGAACCTATGTTTATATAAACTTTTCATCTTAGAATCACTCAAAGAATCATCCCTTGAAGTTTGGTCACGTACTTTAAGAACACCCTGTATACTTATTAATACACTTATACGTTTTTTCTTGTAATTCAGTTCGAAAAGTCATTATTTTGAAATTGATTTTCGTTGTCTAATGTGGTTCATTTTATCACTAGTGGTAAAATTAGTCGATATTTAATCATACATGCACACATTGACACAAATGCATACCTACAATTTCACAAGGAAATTACATTTTTATTATAAAATTAATTCATGATTATTATAAGTAATGCTGACTTTCCTTAATGCGATTATACTCCATCATCGTCATTGCTAAAGATCTGTTTCACGTAAGAATCTACTGTTATGTTAGTGAACATACTTCCTTACCTTATAACTGCTACATTTGCTAAGCTAAAGTATCCTCACAGCTGTTTTTCTTTTAATTTCTATAGATTCTTCTACATTACTTTCAGGAACAACGTTGGACTTCCATCCATCATGCCTTTTTAACGTTTGTTCTGTAATTTTTGCGAATTTTAAAAAACAGCTTATGTAAATATGTTGGTAATGTGATGTGGATTGAGAATTCCGAGGAGAAAATTAGAAAAATTAAAAAGCGCTAACCATGTTTCAATTTCACCAGGTGAATTTATCTGAAAGGTGAGATAAATTCACCTGGTGAAATTGAAACATGGTTAGCGCTTTTTAATCAGATAATGAATTTTCAATTTTTCAACTTTTACTTTACACTTTTTTTAAATGACAAATTTAAAAAAATATTTATTTTTCTAATTCATGATTATAAGTAGTTATATTATATAGATAGCGTCCTAACAGGTTAGTAAAAAAAGTTTTAAAAAATTTGCAAAATTGACAAAAAACGGTATACTGCATAATTACCGAACTTGTATATATCCACATTTATATTTCCACTTGAAGAGTAAATATGTCATGATGAACAGAGATCGGTGTTCGTAACATTGAATAGTATGAATAGTGGCTTCACAGTCGAGGAGTTGAATACTTTCGCTTTATATGAAAAATAAGCAAGTACATTTTTAATCTCATTTTGTCCATTTTTCTTTTCTTCAGTTCGCCCAACTGTTTGAAATTTTTGAAAGCCGATACATGTAATGCCTTCGATTTACTCGGCAAATTTGCTATTACAGCGTTTCCAGCTTCCTTAGTGACGGAAGGTAAAGAACTTTCAGATTCGCTCATTTTTTAGAACAAAACTATAAAATTAAAGTGGATATTTTAACAAATGTTTGGCGTGATATGTTCAAATAAACATTTTAAAACGTTTTCATAATAGTTCCTTTTATGTTAAGAAACAAAACATTTACTCTAATTTTTTAATTTTTAAAAACTTTATATTTACTTCAATGTTTATTAATAATTTTAGAGTTGGAATAGATTTATGCTACATCAAATGCACGTAGAATTAAACGAAACTAGAAAACGCAACGAAGAAAAGAAGGGAAAGCTGGCCAAACCTTTTATTTATAAAGAAATAGATTTTCCTGCAATAACTAACGAAAGAACAAGGAAACATTCCGGTAAGTATTGCTAATAAAAATTATTATTTTCTTATTAGCTATTATTATTATTATGGTGTTTATTGATAGTTTGCTAAATGGCCATGGGCTGAAGTCATTTATCAACTGCATACACGTGATAGTGCTCGTAAAAATAGGAAAACAATACTTATAAACATGCTGTCAAAGAGCTTTAATTTTTGTTCGTTTTTCTCTTGTATTTTCCGAGAAAATTATTTTATATTTAGTACACTTATTAGGTTTTGAAATCGCTACAATAAAATGTCTGAACTGTCAGAGGCAGTATACAGAGTGTTACATTTTTTGCTCTACCAACAATTTTACTCCTGAACTTTTTTTTGGTATACCCTGTATTAATACTGATATCATATTTTGACTCCTTGTTCTTTTCTCATTCTTTTTGATCCCTTACATCGATCGTATCTGTCATCGTTTCCTAGTTATTGGCGGAAATAGCTGTTGATGAAAACCAAGTATTATCCAAGTAACAAAATTATAAAAAAAAGTAGTTGGTTGAGCAGGTCCTATTTTATTTTCCGTTTGTTAATTTTTTTGACGTTTAGTGTCACATAATTTTGTAAGTTGATGTTTTGAAAGTTAGTTAGAGCTATTTAATGATGGCCAAGTTCACAAACCAAGAATATGCCGAATATGCATTTTGTTTATGGTCTTGTCAATGGTTATTCCTTTGAAGCTAAACGACTATATCGGTAACATCATTCAAATCGAAGACAGCCTGATTCCCGAACTTTTACAGAGGTATACAATCGACTGTGCGAACATGGAACTTTCCATAAGTCCACTTTTTTAGCAGGGGCACATCGCACTGTAAGAACTGTCGAAATCGAGGAAGCAGTCCTGAATACTGTAGAAAAGGAACCAGGTACAAGTATAAGATAAATTGCGGCAGCTTTAAACATTTCATCTATGCTAGTTTGGAAAATTTTGTATAATTTGATGTGTCCAGACAGCCCAAACTCTTCTTCCACGCGATTTTCCAACCCCAATTAAATTTTTGCGTTGATTCAAATGTTGGTCCAAAATCCATTGTTGGGAAATAAAATCTTATTTAGTGATGCGCAATTTCGAAAAGTGCCATCAGAAATCAGAAAAAAAGGGAATCCTCCTGCGATAGTCATTTCCAGTGTCAGTTTACTGTAAATGTTGTTTTGCTTTTTCATAAATAAATAGGCGCCAGTGTAACGTTTTCCCTAAAATATTCTTGGGTGCCGGTATTCACCTTAGGATAACCTAAAAGAAACTGCGACAAGGCAACCTATCCAGCCATACTTTGGCAACCCTACGCCCTGGAGGATGTACTTCAAATAACAGTCCCTAAAAGTGACCTATGTTGTGCTGCCTGAAAACTCACCCCTTAGCTAGCTGAACTCAGGGTAGGTTCGCTATTTTGTTTCTAGATTGAGCGGTCTAGCGCTCGTATATAAGTAAGTTAAAGTCAAATCCTGAAGGCGCCACCTTAGTTTTATTTTACTTAAAAGCTTTTAAATATTCTAGTGTTTGGCTACAGAGAAAAACAAACTAGAAAAAAAAAACAAATATGTCACAATCGGTTTTCAACAGCTTCTTATAAGCTCTCATTCACTCAAGTCCCTCAAAGTCGTTGTCTGTCAAATAAAAGCCAAATTTAGCAGAGGCCAATACAAATATTTATTTTTAAAGTCGTGTTAAGCCCTTGGCTACTTGGATTTATAAATGCAAGATCCTCTTACTTTGGTGGACAATAGGTACTTAAAGTTAAAGATAAATAAGTGAAATGCAATAAGACAAGTGGTAGTATTAGTTTTGACATAGAAGTTCTGAAGGTTTAAATTACAAAGTTATCCTTAAAAGAATATGTAAAAGTCAAACCCTGTTTGACAGGGTCTTGCACAAGACGGCAACTGTCAGACCTACACCATAAAAAAAACGACTGTTTAGTCTGATCTGGCAGCCACATAGACCTACATCCAGGACATTTCCTCAGACTTTGAATTTCCGCGAGGTCTGTGCAAGAACCTCTCTCAACTAACTAAATTTACCATAAGAGCATTCTTAAAGTACAATACAAAATCTTACGAGTACCTGTGGTTACTCGATAAGCATACTAGCCACTCGGGCGAAGATAAGTTAAAATGTCGAAGTTACAAGTGTTAAATTTAGAGGAAACAAATGGCCTTTAGCCAGGAAACAAAAATATTTACTTTATAATAATAAATTGTAACTATATTTACAACAAAATTAGCTGTAACGTTTTAAACTACTCGAGCCTCTTGTGACGTCCTAACGCTATGTTGACATACGCTATACGTTTACAAAGTTCTGTACATAACATGGGCGCAAAACTTTATCAAAACATATAAATATGCAAATGCAAAATATTAATATGACTAAGATCTTAAAAGAAAAATGATATCAGTGTATTACTTAATACTGTTAATGTTACTTTGCTGAAACTTTACGTGCTACCCATATTTCGTGAAGACTCGATCTTCAGGAAAACACACATGGTCTCTCAAACAACTAACGTGGATACAACTACACTGCTAGTCTTCAAAAATTCGAATAATACCTGGCAACTGGCACGTCCCGCGTCCAGGCAGCTCCAATAAGAGAAAACTAGTAACTGCAGGTTGAACTTGGACTTTTAGTCCCTACCAAAAAAAACCCTAAAATCGAATTTTAGACATACAACATGAAAGAGAAAACTTTCATAAGACCCAACGAGGGTAATTAGATACTAAAGTTTAAACCTACCTCAAATAACTAACGAGGGTTCCAATCTACAAAATGGCGTCTAGGACCGCTTGTTGAAGTTGATGGCAAAGCATTTTAAATCGGCATTCCGCCCAAAGAATAGGCAATACAAAGCCATATCCTTTTTTAATACATTTGTGGATGTTTTATCGGCACTACATAGCCTTCCCTGCCCAAGAAACTAAGCTTAGGGAGCTATTTCCACAAACGTGCTTTAACTTCCAGTGTCCATTGTCGAAACAAACAAAACTGTCAGTCTCTTCTTTTAATGGCACTGACCTGCGTAACAAATTATCGATTTTTCTTAAAACAGCTGATTTACAACAGCCGAGATATTTAACTTACATCTTAAATACAAGGTTATTAAAAAGTTCACGAATAACTAATTAACTAAAACAAGGATTTGAAATAAGGCCTGTCCACAAGTAGTATGCAACAAAGAACAGAAGAAATCAATCCACTTGGCTATGTCTTACAAGGTACAAAACATTCCTGGAATATAAACATAATCAACGAAGGTTTCAAACTGAAAATAGTGAAAATTTTGGCTATTACAGGCAACTTAATTAGTAATTAATGTTTAAGGTGAGAGTCTACCTAGGTACTTTAAAAAATTAAAACAGAAAACTTAACATAGATAACCAAACTATGAAAATGCAATTTTCGAACCGTAACAATGTGTGAGCAGGCATTATTGGAGACCATTTGGTGGGGCTATTTTTCTTGCCAACTAGATTAAACGGGCAATATTATCGTCAATTTTTAGAAGCGGAACTCCTGGTGCTGTTAGAAGAAACTGAACTAAGAAGCCAATTGTGGTTTATGCATGATAGTGCACTGCAACATTTCAGTTTGGTGGTTTATAAATCAACACTACAACCGATGGATAGGAGGAGGTGGACCTCAGCCATGGCCCCCCTAGGTCCCCCGACTTGTCTAGATTATTTTTTCTGAGGACATTCAAAATCGTTGGTGTATCAGACTCCTATCCAGATAGAGGAAGATTTGATAAACGGAATTATAGCTTCATAATATGAAATAATTCGCCATACCCCTGGGATATTCTAGAGAGTTCGCCAGTCTACGGAGACAAAGAGTTGATTCCTGCATATTAGCAAGAGGAGGTCATTTTCAGCAGTTCTTATAATTTTTCTAGTTTGTCGTGTAACGTCAGAATTAAGGCGACGTATATTTCCCTGTTTTTAGGGAAATTTTGATGTGGCAACATTGAGCAATCTGTCCTTTTAAAAAATGAGATACAAAAACTACACATTAATATTGAATAAAAATTTTCACATGTGTTATTTTTTTTATTTACAAGTATCCTCATGTCTTAAATTTGCAATATTTTTGTTTGTTTCTAAACTAAAAAAAAATAAACTAGAAAACGATGACAGATACGATGAAAATGTATGGGTCGAAAAGAATGAGAAAAGAACGGGAAGTCAAAATATGATATCAGTATTTATACTAGGTCAAGTGAGAATGTAGCATCGACAGCAAGCGACATCTTGATCATTGGGCCGGTGCGGTATAAAAAGCACTTTAAGACCTTTCCCTTTCGTCGGACTCTGGCTTCAGTGATGAGCCGTGATACGGCGAAACGCGTCTGGGGATGACTTTGACGAAAGGGAAAGGACAAATCTTAAGAAATGTATACTCTACGTTCCTAAATATTTGTTAATTATTTATACAGGGTATCCTAAAAAAAAGTTCAGGAGAGTAAAAGTGTTGGTAGCGCAAAAATGTAACGCTCTATATACTGCCTCTGACAATTTAGGACATTTTAGTGTAGAGACTCCAAAAACTAATAAGTGTACCAGATTTGAAATAATTATCTCGAGAAATATAGGAGAAAAACGAATAAAGCTAGAAAAAAATTGTGGGACCCCTGCAGAGAATAGTGTTGTAAAATACGACGTTATTTTCGAGTTTTTTAAACAAGTTGTTTTTAGCCGCAGAAGTAAGCAACGAAATTGAAGAAGAAAAAAAAGAGGATATATCCGAGATAAGTAATATATTTGGATCGAAGCAGATGCACAAAAATTCTTGTCTAAAATGTTCGGATGGGGTTGTGAAGGAGTCTATTTTATTGGCTTGCAATTTAGTAAGTATGCATAAATGACTGTATCTTAGCATGCACCTATACCGATGCGAGGTAACGACACTGACGGTACAACAAAGCGTCGCATCAGGGATGCTACGCGGCTTGGTTCGCCAAGTCTGGACGGGGCCGAGTATCATCGGAGCGTTTTGATTTATAAATGCATGTCGACTATTTTTATTAAAATGAACGGAACACATATACTCTTTCCAAAACAAAAACCTATGCACGTCATACTCTTCGAGTGACGTTAGTTATCGACAGTGTTGCCAGCTTGTAACGAAAATATGCGAGTGAGGGAATTACTCATTTTTTTTTTCATAAAAACAAGATAATTATACAAAAATTTTCCATAGTTTATATATTTGTTTACTGCATAATACCTTTACCATCAACTTTAGTAGATCCAACACTTCTTTTATTTTTATCTTGCCAAGATCGACCAATGGTAACCATTCTGAAAAATCCATGTTCCATCCAAGAAAAAGAATTGGTAGAAGGATGCTTCTTTTTCTTTAATATATTCTTTCAAAAATACTAGTCGTTTGAAAGCTACATAGGAAAGTTCCCTAAGCCCTCGCCTCCGTTCATCTTTTTACCGTCCAAAGCCTATTTTCTTGAAGAAGCTTCTTAAAGAGTTAAGATAACCATCAAACAGTTCTCTGTCTTTTAATTTATAACTTAAAGTTGTCAAAGTTACATGATATTCTAAAAAAAGTTACAGCTTATGAATAACCAATGTAAAATATTATAATTTTCAAATGTGCCTATTCGACTAAATTTTTAAACAGCCTTTTTTACCAAGGAATGCAACTATATAACCTGTTACCCACAGAATTAAAAAATCAAAGCATAAATCTGTTCAAGAGAAAACTAAAGAGAATCTTGAAGGATAATATATTTTATAGCGTGCAAGAGTTTAAAGACTTTCTCAACCATAATCGGATTTGTTGATGGTACCTGCAATTTTATGAGTATTGTTTTTTCGTTCGAATACATTTTCTATTTACCTAATTATTTTTATTTATATTTGTTCTTCTCTCTGTCCTTTCTCTTAGTGTGTATTGGAATTAATGTATTACTGTTATTTTATTTATTTTGTATCACTGTAATGTCTAAAGCATATTGGAAAAAAATGATAATAAACAAAATATCACAATAGACCATTATTGTTAAGTTCTTCCTGAAAATAGCTTTTTAGACAAGCTATTAGCTCTTTGCACCGACTATTTAAATGCTTCGGCATTTTTCACAAATAGTAAACAACGCAATCGACAGAAATATGGATGTGAACTTTTGTCTCTCTTAATAGAACAGTTTTTTAATGCTATTTACGAAAAGACCTGGAGTTTTTGTTAAAAAATAGACGCATAACAATACGGAACCATGAACAATTAAGGTTAGTTCAAACGAAGCCAACGAACGAGCTGGCGCCACCGCACCGTTTACAGTTGTGTTGCCAACTATCAATCAATAAAATTCAAATTATATTAATTTTTACAAGCTTAAATAGACAAAATATTTGCTATAAGTGGGTTTGCATCAAAGAGGAATACTTTAAGTTTGTAGTAAATTCACTATCGCATAAAATTTTAATACTTTTTGTCCAAATTTAATTTTCTCGCGTTTTTTTATGGATCGGTTTTTGTTTTGCATCAATTATATAAGTTTGTGACGATGTTCACGACGCGGTCACAACACGGGGTTTTGCCACAAGTCTGGACGCACCTTTAGGCTTGCAGAAATGCCCAGATGCTTGTTGTATGAGCTGCATCTAACGTTGCAATTTAGTATTTGACCCCTTTGCCATTACATCAAATGGAAACGAAATGGTGACGATAGAGCGATAAACTGCATTTCACTGCCCTTCGTTAGTGCATAGGTAAACTTTAACCGGTGGTAAATTAGAGAGGTTGACTTTATTTCATTGATAGCTCTTTTACAGGTAATCCAGTTCTCTATAAACATCAACTGATCATTTGGTAGTACGACCTAATGTTCCGTTATTCCAAGATGGCTGCTAATTAGCCACACCTTTTTTTCCCAACTTTTTGGTTAGTTCAGGTTAGTTTCGATGCGATAGTTTTAGAGACGAACATATTACACTATTATTTGTCTTATCGTCAAGTGAATGAACGTTTTAAACCCAGGGTTAACGTTAATTACCTAAAAATGTCTAGTGCACGGTGTTTTAACCTTTGGGTTAAAACCCTAACCCTGGATTTATTTTAACTCGTCAAAAACGACGAGTTAAAGGAGAGTTAGCAAATCATTTGCTGCTTGTGATTATGTGATATTCGCCCAACATGCCCCTATTTATAAACAAATAGAAATCAAGAATTCAAAGTAGAAGAGGAAGAGGAGATTTTTGAGGATGACATGGAAATTTTAGAACTAATAGATTTTGGTTTTCCCCGAAAAGTCTGAATAACTTTCAAATTATTTCCAGAGGTTGGATGATTTCACCTTTTCCAACTGATTTCGACTGTATAAAGTTTCTGTTCAACGAAGACAAACTTCTGTTTACTTGTTTACAATATTTTAACAGTCATTGAGGATGACATAGAACATCCTAAGCAACTAGAAAATTCCTTAAATTCTGCGTCGTTGTCATGATAAAATTGTATTAATCTGGGATTAGGTAACCTTTGCGCGGTGCAGTGGAATTATAATTAATCACGAATTAAGCTTAACTCTCGGGTTATGTATTATTCGAGTTATAGCCAGTCGGTGCACTTGGCTATTATTTATTTCTTTAGACGGGGTGATTTACGGTGAATGAAATACATATTAGACGTTTGTTTTAAATTTATTTCTTTTTTGTGCATGAGCTGACATTCTCTACCCAGCTAAAATATTTTCGACAATGCGGTGTTGCCGCTTCTACCAGAAAGTAGTAGATATATAGATAGAATAGAATTTATTTGCAATACTATACAAGTGCTCTTACACGTCATAAAAAAAATATATTTGTTTACATTGAAACAGTTAAAAACGAATTTTCTAGCTATGTGTCATTAGGGCACGATACTGTGGATAAAAAATTATAATGTTTACATCAAAACGGTGTAAAATAAATTCCTTAATTACTTACATATGCATTACACATTACACTGTTAATGGGATAAAATGAAATGTCACACATCAAGTTACCACACCAAACAGATTAAAATTGTTAAAGTCACATTAGGTCATTAAAGCTATTATTGAGGTAGTCCTCAACTGAATAGAAGGCCTTCTGTAGCAGATAGCTTTTAATTTTTTTAGAAAACTGTTCTTCATCAGCTTCTCTAATTCTCAAGGGAAGAACATTAAAAAATTTTACACAATGGTAGTCAGTACCTGTGGAGAAACTGACGCGTCTCTGACATAACTAAAGAAGGGTGGCTAGTGTCTGTACAACATCGCCCGAAATAGACTGTAAAAATGCCAAGGGTGATTCAAGCTAAATGAAAACTACCCTTTAAATATTATATAAACAAATTGGTTATATAACTGTATCTTCCGTGTATTTAATGAAAATTTACATTAAGTAGTAGCATTGAACCGCAAGTTACAATATTTAAATTCAATACTATAAACTAATAAAATTGTGCGAGATAAACAGTTTTGGAGTAAAATTTAGAACTAAATATCAAAAGTTATACTCTTTAATACAATGAATCAAAAGATAAATAAAACATCTGTCACGTCGCATAACAAAAATACTAACGTTGTTAATCAACCAGATGTCACTCTTAACGTCAATGGAATATACAGGGTGTCCAAGATAAGAATGGTATAGCATTGGAATCTTGGAAACGGTAGGAATTAGAATGTTGGTTAAATTAGGAAAAAGTTGCACAATTTAAATACCTTTTACATAGTGTTTGCAAAATTAAACTATTTTTAACCGATTTCGATATTTAAAATATTTTTTGCTGTATTATTTTTTATTTATTTGTTGCATTCTTTTAACAGATATAAAAAAATGAAGAATACTTTTTCATTGTCACTTTTTAAGCTGAACAGGATAGCGTTTACAGATTTTCAATACGACGTTTCGTTTTCGAAAAAAAACATCCTCAACTTTCTTTTTTTAAATACGGTCCTGTGTTTTTTTTTTTAATCGAAGGCTATTTTGAACTCTAAAATAACTGATCTATCACTTGAACAAATTTTCAGCTTTTTCTCTATCATAGATTTTTATTATGTAACGAATAAAATCCTCATATCATAAGACCGTACAATAAACATAGTGGGCTTTGAAACAAACGTTCGTCTTTCTTGACAACTTACTTTTGTCATAATACAAAATTTAATTAGGTATGAGGTCTTTCACTTCGTTTAAAAATGGTTGTACATTTCTCTTTTGAGGAGAAGTTTGATATGTTAGAGTGTTACATTTTATGCCATAGAAATACTCGAGAAGCTGAGCAAATGTATTTAAATAATTACCCAGAGAAATTACAACCAAATAAAAAGATGTTTGGTAGAATTGTTGCCAATTTATTGCAGTATGGGTCATTTAATAAAGCAGTTGGTACTAGAAACAAACCATGTAATGAGGAAATTTAAAATAATGTGGCATTAGCTGTAACGGAAGACCCTACAACATCAGTTAGAAACATTGAGAAAGTAAGTGGAACGCCAAAATCTACGGCACATTTTATTTTGCGTAAGAACAAATATCACCCGTACAAATTTCGAATCTGCCAAGGACTAAAACCGGGAGACGACATAAGGCGAAGGGTATTTTGCGAATGGTACACTAGGTGATGTCAAAACGACGAAAATTTCGTCAATAAATTTTTATTTTCTGATGAAAGTATGATAACCAACAACGGAATCTGTAACAGAAGAAATACGCATTGTTGGTCCACAGAAAATCGACGGTTGTACAAAATGGCTAGACACCAACATCGTTTTGGCTTCAACATGTGGGAACAAAGATAGTTGGGCCAATTTTTTACCACGGAACACTAAATTCGGAGCGGTATCGAAATTTACTGCAGCATAATTTGGAAGAATGGTTCGATATCAACTTACCACTAGCAGAAATCAATAACTTTTGGTTTCAACAAGATGGGGCCCGCGCTCATAATTCGAGAATTGTCCAAGAATATTTAACAGATAGATTTCCTGACAGATGGATAGGTACGCGTTCAGCTGTTTCTTGTCCTGCACGATCGCCTGATCTAACTCCTTTGGACTTTTATCTCTGGGGGTACATCAAAAACTATGTGCACCAACGTAATTTTCAAACGGAGGAAGAATTGCGTGAACTGGTTTTAGAAGCATTTCAAACGATTACCCCAGATGAACTTAACAATGTTTTGAATTCCACAGTTAGACGATGTTACCTATGCTTAGAAAATAATGGCCATTTGGTTGAACACATGTAATAAATGTTTTTCGAGCATTCAGTGCCGAACTATGGAGATTTTTCTTGAATATTTTTAAACAATAGCTAAAAAGCTGAAAATATGTTTAAACCAGTGCAAGTGGTACATCAGTTATTTTAGAGTTCAAAATAGCCTTCTATTAAAAAAAAAAAAACACAGGACCGTACTTAAAAAAAGAAATTTGAGGATGTTTTTTCGAAAACGAAACGTCGTATTGAAAATCTGTAAACGCTATCTTGTTCAGCTTAAAAAGTGACAATGAAAAAGTATATTTCATTTTTTTATATCTGTTAAAGTAATGCAACAAGAAAATAAAAAATAATACAGCAAAAAATAATTTTTTTAAAAAATATCGAAATCGGTTAAAGATAGTTTAATTTTGCAAACACCATGTAAAACGTATTTAAATTGTGCAAGTTTTTCCTAATTTAACCAACATTGTAATTCCTACCGTTTCGGAGATTCCAATGCTATCCCATTCTTATCTTGGACACACTGTATATTATATTATATACAAAGAGAGTATGAGTTTCACTGAGTACGAGATCACTGTTAGCAATAAAATGTGTAAAGATCAGAGATTAGACCTTACCTAAAAACACATTTTTTGGGGATACAAAAAAAGTGCAGCGAGATAGCTCAACCCCAAGAGAGTGACAAGTTTTTATCTGACAACAGTAGTCATAACAACGCATTTCAATTGTTTCGTTACCGTGGCAACAACATCGACGCAACCTCGATAGGCTGACCAGTGGCAATCCAAGCCCTACCCGTGCTTGTAAAAAGAAAAAGTGATAAATCAAAAATATAATTCTAGTTTTGGAACTAGCTTTCCAACAGTACCTCTTTTGGTTCTTAAAAGTCTGTGAAAGTCAGGGAGTATGTTATTCGATTGCGCATGAGTGGTCATAACTATCACCAGCTTTGATATATTCTAGGCATCTTAGTATGTACACTAAGAGAAACGTTAAGACTTTGAGTTCGCTGAAACACTGACGACAGCAGTCATCACACCCCAGCCTCGCCATGCGAGAGTGTTGGTTGTGTCATCAGCAAATAGTATTAGTGCCAAATTTTCCTAAAATTTTGACAATATACAGGGTGTTTCATTATTATACCGGCAAATTGAAACAGGTGATTCCTTGAGAAAAAATTATGAAAAAAGTTCCCATCAATGGAGGTCCAGAAACCCCTCGTTTGTAAGATGGGGGGTGTTAAACTTTGTACTGTGTAAACTAATGTACAAATTTCTTTTTATTTGACCGGATTAAAAATGTAGCCCTGCTTTAAATAATATTTTACCAAATATCAGCCGAACCGTATAAGATATCAAAATAGTGCAAGAAATAAAAAAAGTAAATGATAAACCAAAAAAGTTGTTTTTATATGAAAGGATAGTCAGTGTCGTTTGAAAAGAAAGTTGGGGGGGGGGGGGGTCGCAGTGTTCGTGACGCCCAAAAAAATAACACCCTGTAGATAGTTTTAAATGACAATAGGTTAATTCTTTAGATAATTTAATATGTAACAAAAGTACAGAATTTGAATAAATAATCTTTAAGCACGCATAAATATAATAGGAAAAACCGAAAAAAAAATAAAAGTTTAACACCCTGTATGTTGCAAGCGAGGGGTTTCTGGACCTCCATTAATGGGAACTTTTTTCATTATTTTTTGTCTAGGAATCACATGTTTCAATTTGTTGGTATAATATTGAAACACCCTGTATATGACGAACAGTAAGGGACCCAAAACCGACCCCTGAGGTACTTCATGTTTTATTTGCAACTTCTGTAACCTATTGTGGTTGTAAAAAACATACTGAGAGCGTTCAGAAAGATAAGATTTGATCAATAGAATGCTTTTTTGATCAAAATCAATATTGTAATTTCAGAAGCAGGATGTCATGTGATACGCAATCAAAAGCTTTAGTTAGTTGTTCAGACCCTCTTCCATAGCCTCAGTTATGTAGTCTGCAAGGCTGTTTATCGCAAGTGTTGTCGAGTTTTTGTTCCGGAAGCCAAACTAACCCTGGCAGAACAAGTTATGTCTTTCGAATAAAATCGCTAAATCATGTGAAGACCCCTTGTTTTTAAATATTAGAACAACCTTCGCATCTTTCAGGGCTGAAGGAAAAGTTCCAGATTTAATACAACAATTTATCAGCTTTATCACGAGCGATATTAAATGATTTTTTAACGTTTAGACCATTTTTGCATTAAGATCGTAGCAATCCTTACCTCTACTATTTTTCAGATTTGATCATTTCTGTCTTGCTTTGTTATAGGTTGCTAGCATGAAACAAAGTTTCTCAGTATTGGGTGAGTGAGAGAAAAAGTCACTAAATGTTTTGTTTGTTGTTGGTAGCTCGGCTATAACCTGATCAGCTATATTAATAAAAAATGCATTAACTGTGTAGCATTTGGCGTCTCGGACAGTTAGGTGTAGGTTTTTTACTGTTTATTATGTCCCCCATCACCAACTATGGGTTACCATAGTTTTTTATGTAGACAATGATTTCTTAGCAATACATATTTCGATCCTATAATCTTTTTCGTATTTTTAGTAACTAAGCGAGGATTTTGCCTATTTAAAGAGTTTAGTGTGTGAAGTCTCCCTTATCTCTCAGCCCGTTAGTGAAGCAGTCTACCGTTATAGGTTTATGCCCCCGGTCATTTACCATTCGAGATTTAAATTGGAAGCAATTTTATGTCGGCTCAGTACAGTACGACAGTATCGATAAAAGTTCGGAACTTGTCCTCTATAGGTATGTTTGCATTATTTGCAAAATCCCATTCAGTCTCTCCAATTGTGTTATACAAAAGGAACAGCCCCTCATTGGTGACAGGTCTATAATTAATTCTTGTTTTGTATGGTGTACGAGTGTTGAGTGTAGTATAGTTAAAAAGAATACCAGTATGATTAGATAAATGATGAAGATCAAAAGCTTCTGAACTGTTTAGAGTATCTGATAATATTTCTAAGAACCTATTCAAATCTCCACTGGGAGATCTCTAAATTATAATCAGGTGGGTTGCAGATTGTTTTAGAGGCGCACCCGTTACCTCACAGCTTAATTCCTCTGAAAATCGAGATAATATGTTCAAACCATGATAGTCAATATCACTCTTTAAATAAATAGCAACGCCCCCATGACATTTTACAGACCTACATTAACCAGAAGCGGTCCTGTATCCCTCTATTGTTATTACTAAAGGGCGGAATATATGTAAAGTGCATATACATACAGGGTGGTCCATTCTCAACGCAGGCCTCCATAGTATCTAAACTACTCAAATTTTTAATATTTTTTAATAACAGAGTCATGGGGAGGCATTAGGCCTACATAATAAAATTATTTTAAATTATACAGGGTTTCCCAAATAGTCGGGGCATATCAAACATACTTTTTTTTAAACGGAACGCCCTATATCTTACATTACTTTTGAATTCTACATAAAATTACAATTACAATTTTTAGTAATTGCATTATAAGTCTAAACTTAATAGTTTCAGAGATATCGAGTTTTGAAAAATGACATTTTTGAACTTTGACAGGGGTATCCGGAGAAACAAATTTCACAGCGCACTGTTAGTAAAATATTCCACAAATCTGATGAACATTGCACAGTAAAGGACTTGCCTAGGAATGGACGGCCACGTGTTTTAGGCGACGATGAAAAATTGGATATTGCATTATCTCTGCAGGATAATCCGCATGTTTCAACAGTTTCATTGGCTCAAAATCATGATACATCTAGAGGTACTATCGGAAGCTTTTTGAAAGCAGAAAAATACCACCCTTATAAAGTATGTCTTGTCCGAGAGCTTTTAGAAGATGACTATGATAGGCGGTTACAATTTTGCGAAGAAATGATGAGCCGGTGTGGAGAATAATAGGTTTCCACAGAACATATTATTTTCGGATGAAGCTACTTTCTATTTAAACGGGGTGGTTAACAGACATAACCTGGATTTCTTAACCTTCGAGTTGAGGCCTGCTCTAGCTGTAACTTTTCCCAACGAAGTATATCCAGATATACCTAATGAAACAATTTGGTTTCAGCAAGATTGTGCTCCCCTGCATTTAGGTATCAATGTGAGAAGATATTTAGATCAGATATTTCCAGGTCGCTGGATTGGACGACGTGGTACAATTAAATGGCCACCGAGGTCCCCAGACTTAACGCCTCCAGACTATTTTCTTTGGGGATATTTAAAAGAAAAAGTTTATCAAAATACGCCAAATAATATTGAAGATTTGAAAAAAAAATTAGATTGGGGACACATAACATACCGGCTGAAGCCATTCGAAATTCCGTCGACGGATTTTACCATCTCTCTGGGAGCATGCCAAGTAGAGGGTGGAGGACATTTCCAGCATTTGCCACGTTAAACCACCTTTTTGTTGTGTTTTGTTTTGCTTCGTTACATTTTTATTTTTTTGACAAAATAAATAACAAATAAACCATAACTATTGTTAAGTCACAATGTCACAAAATGTCAGAATTTGAAACAATGAAGATTTCTTACCTTGAAAGGTAAAAAAAACATCAATGATTTATCATTTCCGCTTATTTAAATAGGGATTTTTTTAAAACTTTTAACAGTCGCCATTTTGAAATAGCTTGACAGAATCGCGCCAAAATTTATGAGCAAACTGTACGAGATATTAGCTTTTAAATGATGTATCACAAGATGTATGTTTCCATTTAAAAAAAAAATCGATGTTGTCATATCTTTGATAAATGTAAAGACAAACGAATAACGTCAAAATGTGAGCATATATAAAACTAAATTGACGTGTCCGAGCATTTTCCCCAAAAGTTACAGGTTGCTATATTAATTTTATTCCGGACTTCTGGGCAGCTCTAAATAATATCTATACCAAAGTAGTCAATTTTCTGTCGTATAACTGGGCCATCAGCGCTGATCATAGGCTGCACGTGAAACGGCAATAATTGGATTTTATTACAAATTTTAGTGCCTCCTGTTCCTCCGGCCAGTGCAGTGAAGTCGTTATATTTCTCCATGATCATTTATGAATATTTTTAGGTTTATCCCACTAGTGAGCCAGAGCGAGATGAATGGAGCTTTTGTGATATTTTAACTAGAGCTTTATGCCCCCAACAAACTACCCCCGCCTGGTGTGACAAGTGCAGTAGATTCACCCCAACGTCTCAGAGCAGAGTTATTCAGGTATGCCGTACACCTACAAAAGAATTTTTAATTTTCGATGTTATGCACGCTGTGTGTGTGTGTGCGTGTTGTCTTAGAGCAGAAGAAATTTGTAAAATACGAGATTTCTCTTGTTCCAGTCATTGCCTAAGGCACTTTCCATTAATACTGGCCTCCACAGCCAGCAACACAAGCAGTTTTGGCAAACCCAGATGGACAAAGTAGTTGCTAAAATTTCGACCGCCGATATAAGCAAGTAAGTAATATTTTAATTTCTGTATTAAAGACCCCTTCTCTTCACACAGGGTAATTGAATAATTGAAAGAAACACTTTACGTCTTAGCGAAAATGAAAACAATAATTTAGTCTTATTAATTAGGTGGCCCTAATTAATGACGTAAATGTAAATCGTGGTAATAGTGGACATGTTCAGTAATAATTTTAAATTGGCCCCTTAACTTAAAAAAAAACCATTGAATTCGGCCCCGACGTGCATAAAGAAAGTGACTAACCGTCTTGTTCCAGTGTATAAATACAAATAAATAGTTTATTGGTGTCAATAGCCAGTTTGTTCCTATTTACCGTCTAAAAAATCCAAAGTTCCCTAAATGGTAATCGAATGAGCTCAAAAACCTAATTTTTGAAAAGAAAATATGTCACAAGAAATATAAACAAACTATTTGGTGGTGCCATTATGAAAAGTTTTCTCTCTTAAGATCGCAATGTAATATTTTAGGGCATACTTGTTATCTTAATAATATTTAAAACGTTGAGAATGATTTAGATAATGACGTAAAAAAGTTTTGAAATTTTATGACTTCAAGGAAGGAGAGCAGCGATATCCCTAGTTGTATACATTTGGACGGGCAGACTGGAACGGACGGGCAGTCAATAGTGAAAGTATTTAGGTCACATTTTCAACATGTATTTCAACTTGATGTTGATTATAACAAATTGACAGATTACACTAATAACAGTGATTTTTACTTGAATTTCGTTTTGCGAGCGATTTTTGACAGTATTCTAAATCTGAATCAAAATGAAGGGCCCAGCCCTGACGGCATAACTCCAGGATTTCTGGTCAACTGTGTTTATTCTCTGTATAAGCCTTTATATTTGCTTTTTAAGAAGTGGAAGTACACTTTTGTTACTCCTGTATTTAAGTCTACTAACCAATTAAATGCAAAAAATTACAGATCGATTTCTGTTTTGAGTACAATTCCTAAAATTTTTGAGGAGATAGTGTGTAATCATTTTGTGAGTTCGGTGATGTCTTCTATTGCTGGGGAACAGCACGGCTTCTGTAGGGTAGATCAACGGCTACAAATATGATGATTTTTGCTAAAACGGTGTTGAATGCCTTAGAAGGTGGATACCAAGTTGACGCTGTCTATACGAATTTTAGCAAGGCATTTGACACTGTAAAGCATCACATTCTGGCACATAAACTGGAGTGCAAGGTTTTCATGGAGCCTTACTTAAGTGGCTAATATCTTATATAAGTAATAGAAGGTACTATAATAAGGTAAAGGGATTTGTTTCACAGGAGATATCTGTTACATCTGTTGTACCACAGGGCATCCATTTGGGTCCTTACTTATTTATAATCTTCATTAACGATTTAAAGTTGGAAATCTTGTTTTCACAGCCTTTGTTTTTTGCTGATGACTTAAAATTGTTTGCAATGTTGAGTCAGTTTATGATGCTTTGAAAATCCAGGGGAACTTAAACAGGGCGTATGAGTCTGTGTGTCAGAAATAAAATGGACCTAAACATTAAAAAATGCAAAATAATTACTTTTCATCGCACTTAACTATGACTATAAATTGAATGATTGTATATTGGAGAGAATTTGCACTGCATATGACTTAGGCGTTCACTTGGATGTTAAGTTGGATTTCTATATTAACTATTATTACATTATCAACAAATCATTAAAGTTATTGGGATTTATGTGCAGAAATACAGTACCACTTCTGTACTTCGGACACTCGCTAAAACGAACACTCCAGTAATCCGGATTGCTCTATAAACCGGATATTTTCAAAATTTTACCTCTGTAAACCGGACATTAAAACGTTTCATAAGAAACCATAAAATTTTTCCTGTCTTAACAAGTTTGGCTCGACATAAAGAATGTTGCATTCTTTTTATTTGAATTAGTCGTATGTGAGACCCATAGTTATCTGTTCCAAACAAAAGGCCTCACAAAACATTAACTCTTAGCGAAACATGTAAAATATTTGACAGTCTAGATAAATCCGGAAGTATCCGTCAAACGGCAGCAAATTTTGGAGTGCCTAGATCCACGATTGTTGATGATAAAGAAATATAAGGACAAAATAAGAAACTTTGTGTCAAAATCATATCAAGGGACAGGTATGTGCTCAATAACTTATTGTCATTAGAAAAATGCATAGTTGATCTACATTTTAGGCAAAGGGCAAGTGATCAGAAAGGCCGCGAATCCTGAAGTTGAGGCTGCCGTATACAATTGATTTTTACAGCAACGACTTGCCCACATACCTGTTCCTTCAGATCTTTTAAGAACAAAAGCGAAGCATTTTTATTAACGTATAACCCAAAAAGATGATTTTCTGACGAGCTCTGGTTGGCTTGATAAATTTAAAAAACAGCAGAAGGCACACATAAGTTACCACTTCTGGTTCTCGGCAAATCAAAAGAGTTTTTTAAAATGCTAAGCTATCCGTTGCCTATAAAGCAACCAGCAAGGGATGGATGACAAGACCTGTATTTATAGAGTGGTTTAAAACGTGTTTTATACCTAGCGTCAAAAAATTTTTAACAGAAGTTAACAGACCCAAAAAAGCTTTATTGCTAATCGACAATGCACCCTCTCATCCTCTAGAGGAAGAATTAAATTTGAATCCAGATTTTAGAGTTATGTTCTTGCCCCCTAACTGCACGGCATATATGTTAGCTAACTTGATTCAAAATATAAAGGTGGCATACAGAAAGCGTTTACTAAATGAAGTCATATGTACAAATGAAGGAGAGGATATAGTAAAGGTGTTAAAAGTTTGCGATTTAAAAGATGCAGTAGATAACTTGGATTTTGCTTGGAAATCAATTTCTGTAAAAAATATTCAAAAGAGCTGGGGAGCATTATGGGTTGAGCCTATTTGCGGTATAGAGGGATTAGAGGACCCGGAGTTTGATGAAGACAATCTGCCACTTTCGGAACTTCGAAAGAGACTTTGCGTTGTAAGTGAGTCAGACCTTAACGCCATTACAGATTCGCTGAATATCATAGATCCAGAAAATGACTTAAGTAGCAACGATATTATCCAGTGGGCGATTGGAGAAAAATACTTTATTATAGAACAAACTCATTATCCATTCAATGGGCAGAGGAAAATAAATTTCCAATTCAAGACATATTGCTACTCAAAAGACTAAAGGGAAAAGCGTTGGAACTAGCCAAGAACAAGAGTATTCAAACCAAGTTAGACACCTTTTTTCCAAAAAAATAACATTAACTTGCATTGTTTAAGTTAAATGTACATAGGTACATATACAATACATAATATGTACTATTTAGAATATGTATGTAAATATTTTACTTATCAGTATTAAGAGCTAGTAGTAGTAGTTTTATATTTTTATAACATTGGAATGATTTTCTTAGGTTTTTACTTTTTTTATATGTATAGACATAGTTTTATAAAATAAAAGTACATATTTATGTACATACAAATAAGCAATATTGCGATTTCTAATCAAAAAATAAATAGTTCCAGTGATTCGGATGCCTCGATAATCCAGCATTGACCGGAACGATATGTGTCCGGATTACTGAAGTTGTACTCTGCCGTACTAATTAAGAAGGTCCTATCTGCTGTAACTTTACTAAGGATAAATTGTCCTATCTGCTGTAAATTCAAAGTACGTTTACTAGTTTTAATTTTCTAATAGCCATATGATTTAAACACACATTTCAATTATGTATGGCAAATTTAAACCTTTACAAGTAAATACAGGGAAAGGCTTTCAAAAATAGGTGAAAGTCGAATTATCTCAAAACCAATATTTTGCAGATAGGACCTTCTTCCTTAGGGCGGCAGTACTGTACTAGAGATTTTCAAAATATTAACAGCTGGAATACGATATATAAAACCCTTTTTAGGTCATGTTTGGAATACCTTTCTTGTGTGTGGTCACAATCATATTTAAAACATATTCAAAATATCGAAAAGGTACAAAAGAAATTTGTTAGGTATATTTCATACAAATTTAGGTTGCCTGTTGACTCCTATGATGGTCTGAGGCGAAGACTGAATTTGGACTTGCTGTCTGAACGTAGAATCAAATTTGATATATATATTTCCTATTTAAATTAGTGAATGAAATAATTGAATGCTCAGATCTTTTACATCGGGTTAACTTTCGCGTTCCATCAAGGGACACAAGAAATCATCTTTTTGCACTTGACCATCATAGGTGCAACTACGGTAAATTCTCTCCCATACCCATTGTTAATAATGGCAACAGAATTACCAATGACTTTTTTAACACTTCCGTCGTTTCCTTTAAGAGAGACGTTTCTAGACTTTTAACGTGATTATAGTATTCTATTAGTATACATATAGGAACTAATTTAGGTTTCAGTTATTTTGTTTTTCTTTTAAATGGTATAATAGTTATTATTAATTTGCTAATTAAAAATTGTAATTGGGTCTTGCCCCTCGGTAAATTGATAAATAAATAAATATACGTATGGTACTTACCAGTGGCGGCTAGTGATATTAGGACCAGGCAGTGCTGCATACAAATCCAGTCGAAGGTGAACGACAATTTTTTAAAGTTATAGAAAGCAACATTTTTTATGTCTTTTAAATTATTTTCGAACTAGATACAATAAATACGGCATTTACTTACAAAACTGATTACGGCTGAATGGGAATCCAGGTTACAGTTTTCTTCGACCTCGGTGAAATTGAGTGATATTTTTCTTGGTATAAAAAGTGTAGTAAATCAGGTATTTTATTAGTGTCAGTGGGTCAGTAGGTAGGCTTACCTGTTAAGTGGTAATTACAACCAGTTTCTTAAACAACTTTTCTTAACTCATTATCTTCAGTTGTGGTTAATCTTAATCCCCAATCCACATGCTTGGCATTAAGATCCCCATCCACACTAAATCTTTCACCAAGATGTTGAAGAATATTTTGTAATTTTATTCTTTTAAATTATATCTGGGTGGGCAGTAAACTGCTCCCACTCTTAATTTCTGTTTAGTTGACTTGATTCCGACCACTGTTAACTGAATATCTACACGTTGTAAATGACATTCTTCAAAATGGTTGATTAATTCCTTAATTATAACCTCACTACCATCTCTGACTTGAGTATCTGGGTGGATCGTAAAATATACTATGATTATATCCTCTTATTTTATTTTATTTATCATTTATACTCCTTTAAAACACAAAAATTTTGTAATTACATTAAAAGAGTGCCTACTACTAAATATCAATATTACCTAATATTAAAATTCACCTACACCTACAATAAAACTAAACCTAGAGATCACAAACGATAAAGTTGTATAAATAAAACATCACAAAATTAAAATAGAATATCAATAGAATAAAATCACAATATAATAACATAATATTAATTCAGCATACTAGAAGTTGGCCTCAAAGGCAGATTTAATCTGATTTACCGAGGAACCAAAAAAGTCTATATCACACTTTTTAATCACAATATTACATTCGTCCAACATTTTGTTTATTGGTGAACAATCAAATTTACTGGTAAAAAACAGTTTATAGTTGTTGACTCTTAAATGCATTTTCGGAACAAAAAATTTTATACTATTTATCAAAGAGCAGTCGTCTTTATACTTAATACTATTTATTATGTAATAGATAAATAGGGCTGAATGCATATTTCTCCTATTGCTCAGTTGATGAAGTTTAAAACAGGTCAACATACTATTATAAGAGACCAAATATGGGTAAACATGAAACTTTTTTACATAGAGGAACATCAGGAATCTCTTTTGAACTTTTTCTATCATATCAGTGCTAGATTCGGCATATGGCGCCCATACAACAGAGGCATATTCTAAGTGGGGTCTTACTAGTGTATTGTACAATAGTATAAGTGTCTCAATTCTTTTAAAAAACCGCGAGTTTCTGATAATATAGCCAAGAGTTCTAATATGCCTTTCCAACGATAGTCCGATAGTGCTCATTGAATTTTAAATTTTGTTGAAAATGCACTCTCAGATCTTTACAACTATTTTTCCTACATATCACAGAGTTGTCAATCGTATACTGATTTTTCACAAATTGTGTTTTTCGTGTAATCGTAAAAGTCTGACATTTAAATATGTTAAGTATCATTTTATTATCTTTAAACCATTGACTAGTTGAGCTTAAATCATATTGTAGCTCCTGTGAGTCCTGCAATGTTGAGATTTTTCTGAAAATTTTAAAATCGTCAGAAGGCTCTTGGAATATTTAACAGACATTCTGGCAAATCGTTAATAAATATAGCAAAGAGAAGAGGGCCCAAGTTGCTACCCTGGGGTACTCCTGACTCAGACACAAAAGATTCAGATAAGCGTTTTCCCACTTTAACCTGATTTAGTCTGTTAGAGAGATATGACTTTAGAAACATACATGCCCTGAAACCAAAGTTAAATTTGCTTAATTTTTCAATCAGTATGGAGAGATCTATTTTGTCAAAGGCTTTGGGTACAATCTGTCAAAATGACATCTAGCTGAGTTTTATTGTTAATAGCTTCTGCTGTCGAGTTTGTAAAAACACACAGGTTGGAGACAGTGGACATTCCCGGCAGAAAACCATGCTGTTCTGGGCATAAGCTATCTCTACAGAAACAAAGAATATTTTCATAAAGCAAATTTTCAAATACTTTGGCAACTGAGTTCAGAACACTTATAGGCCTATAGTTCTCAACACAGATTGCATTGCCAGATTTGTATATAGAAGTAATAATCGCATGCTTCTGGCTATCAGGAAATTTACCCTGTTGAATTGACAAGTTAAAAATCGGCGTGAGTGGCGCACAAAGCGCTTCTGCACATCCTTTATATATATATAGGCTGGTACACTGTCTCCGCCTGTGGCCTTTTTTGGCTTTAATTTTTTTATACTGTGTAGAACCTGTTCAATTGTTATTTCTGAAAAAGAAAAAGCCCCTTGACAGTCCAATGGATTCATATTATTTAGTTTTTGAAAAACAGAGCCAAAGTATTTCGCAAAAGCATTGGCAATAGCCTGACAACCACTTACGTTTTCACCCCCATTGAAGACCTCTGGTGGAATGCCACTACTCACATTACGAGATTTTATAAAAGACCAAAAACTATTGGGGTCAGCATTTACATTGCTTTCGATATTTTCGTTATAATTCTTAAATGCTTCCCTACTAAGTTTTTTCACATCACTTCTCGAGGTTTTATATTCATTTATAATTGAGATATTTTTATTACCTGCATTTATTTTTCTATGAAGATGATTTTTGTGCTTAACTTAATGAAATATTGATTTGTCATAATATGTGTCTCTGAAATAAGAAAAATATCTATAATATGCTGAGTGTTAAGAAAGACTTTTAAGTCATGTTTTTTGTTCAGAATACCATTGTAACTCAATGTATCTATTCGTAGGTCACATTCTTCAATAACATTTATTTCTGTTTGGGTATAGCTCCAGTGTGACCTTTTGAACCTCTCATTTACTCAGTCAAGTGTCTTTATCATGTATCATCTGCATTATGTATTGTTGCTCATTTTCAACTGGTGCGGCTAAAACTTTATCGCCAATTTGGGCCGCTTGTGCATAGGTAACCTCATTCCTTGTATTTTTGGGTACACGTTTTCTTGGTACACGTTTTCTTGGCTGCGTATTTTTTTCTTGTTCTATCTAGATTGCTTCCTCTTTTCTGCAACTCTTGGTACTACGCAGCCACGGTAGTTCGCAGGATGAGCCTCTGCGCAGTTTAAAGATTTTGATGGAGTATGCTTTGGCTTCCTACATTCTGATGTAAAATGATTTCCAGCGCGTGTTTGCAGAATTCTTGAGTATGCTCATATCGCTGACATTTTTTACATTGAGGAGTTATACTATTCTTCAGTGCTTTAACTTCTACTTTCATGTAGCATATATACTGAATTCCAAATATTTTTTTTATATCGTCAAAGTTAAGCACGAATAACGGTAGAGGGATTATTTTCTCTTGACCATTAACTTTAATTTCACTCGAGTCGTATGATTTCTAACCATAGCTTTAATTGATCTATTAGTTTGTTTATTTTCGTAGGTATGCCATTCCATTTTAGTGGTATTCATAAATGCAGTAAGATCTCTGTATTCAAGCTCAGTGTCTACTTTTCACACACTATTTAATACATTTTTATTAGTTTTCTGAAGCGGTGATATATTTTTGTGCAACTTTGCAATTTGGTCTATGTTCAGTACACAAACAAATGTTTGAACTTGACATAATTGACATAGTTTATGGAACGCGTGCCGCGAGTATCACTCGCGAAAGATGACACCACTTTAAATTGACTGGCTTATCGATTTTCGTCCGTACTGTTTAAGTCAACAACAAACCATCGTCTAAAATAAAGAAAACATTTTTGGGGATGAATTCTTAAATTGACAAAATTATTCCTGAATAAACTATCTCTATATAGAAAGCATCCGGTCGGAAAATGTGCAGCACAAATCTGAAGAAATTATGGCACTCTGATTAGCCAACTCAAGGACAAATTTTCATAATGTCGCAGATTTTAACGATCGGGTGACGGTTCTTTTCAACAGCGACGACGTGTGCGAAATAACATATCCGACGAGTTCGTATATACAGAAGTAATAATTAAATATGAAATTTATAAATATTATAGTAGAATTTAAGATTAAGCAATAAAAAAAATAGAAATATTATGTTTGTTTAAAATTTGAGACAGCTCTGTAGCTTTGATTAAAAACTCGCCACTGGTACTTACACAAGTCAACACTAATGATGAGCATATAATTTAAAATATTAGGGTATACAAATTTATCAGAATGTCGTCTTACTCTTGTGAAAAGAGTTATTTTCAAAACTTGTACAATATACTATTACTATTTCATTACACAGTAAAATTATAGTTTAGATATTCCTTGTCGTCATAAAAGGCCTGTCCAATAAGAAGACTCTTTAAAATCTCAGCTTAAAGTCCCTGTCCGACAGACTTTCTGGGAGTTTATTATGAAAGTAAATTGTTAAACAGCCCGGAACACTTCTGCCCCTGCGGAGCCGTTGGTGGCTTAGACTTAAGCTACGTCTATGTCTTGTCTCATAAATATGTATGTGCTCGTGTGTCGTGTATTTTGTTTTGTTGTTTGTAAAGATCGGCAACGTCGCGTGATTTGGTTGTTTATGTTCTAAAGTTTAAGTGTTTTATGGCCTGCTATTTTCCTTAAACAAAAGTAAGAATAACTTACATAAGTTAAATAACACCTAAACTATACGTGTAAGTACAAAAATCAAGAATATCGACCCAAAAGTGAACCTGAAATATCGATTTATATTGATAACCAACATGTCGTTAATAAGAAGACGAATACAGCGTTGCCAGTTCTAACTAGTGCTAAATCGTCAAAACGTTAAATCATGGAAGGCAACGAATTAAAGGGTTTCCAATGTTCGGTAGAGATTGCTGACAAGGATGAATGTTATGAATGTGACTGCTGTCAAGAAAAAATACATAGACATTGCATGACATTGTCTTCATCTGAAATGCGGGTGATTGTATTACAAAAACGCATGATGTTGTTTATGTGTGAAAAATGTAAAAAGTTGTTAACAAAAATGCCATGCATAATTGAAATGCTGGAAACGATAAAGAAGGAGGTTGGTGATCTGAAAAATAAAATGGAGATTTCCAAGAACAATGAAATAGGGACTTTACAACAAACAATTAAAGAAATTACCTCTAAAAATTTTGAACTAACCGATAAAATAGTTAACATAAAACCCAATCAATCAGGAATATCTCAAACAACTTCTCACACCTATGCGAATGTAACAAGTAAAGAACCAAATAAGCAAATTAATAATGTCCCTAGCCTTATCATAAAGCCAAAACGACAACAAAATTTAGAAATAACGAAAGAAGACCTGTATAAGAATGTAAAACCATCAGATCTAAAAATCGGTGTAAAGAATACAAGGACCACAAAGGGAGGTAGTATCGTCATTAAGTGCCAGGCTAGGGATGAAATGGAAAGGTTGCAGAGGGAAGCTGAAAGAAAACTAAACCAAAAATACGAGATTCATGTAACTAAGCTAAGAAAACCCAGAATTAAAATTATAGGCTGTAATGGCGATATAACTGAGAAACAGATTGAGAAGGATCTCAGGGAACAAAATCAGTTTATTAAAGAAACTGACGAACTAAAAGTCACATACATAAAAAAATATAGAAATAGTGAATCTAGAATAATCTATGCTGAATGCTCTCCAGAGCTGTTTCACAAATTTATGTCACTGAAGAGGGTTTTTCTTCAATGGGAAAGATATCCAGTGTATGAAGACATTAGTGTTCCAAGATGTTTCAGATGTCAGGAATTTTACCACAAAACTGGTGAGTGTAAAAATACTGAAATATGTGAATATTGTATGGGTGCACATAACATCCGCGAATGCGAAAAAAGGTATAAAAAGTGCTCAAATTGTGTGGCTGCAAACAAAAAATTTAAAACAGACCATAACGTATGTCATGAGGCTAATAGTGTTGAATGTCCGTCTTACAAATATTTGCTTGACATATTAAGAGGGAAAATAGACTACGGCCAAGGATAATGGCTGTACAACCAGAAGCAGATGTACTTAGTGAATTAGAGAATCTAGAAGAAAACATTCAACTTCCACGCGAGGGCATAAGTGCTGATATTCTTAAATCTCAAATAAAACTAAAAGAGAAAATTCTAAATTTGTTACATATTAATATAAGAAAAAAATTTTGATAACTTATTGGTTTATTTACAGACATGATTTGGTTTTCTGTGATATTATTATTTTAAGTGAGTGCTTCCAGCTTTTAGATGAACAATTTCATATACCTGGATATAATATCCATTACAATAATGCTGATTATAACAAGAATGACGGAGTACTAATTTATACCAAACATGATTTAAATGTTCTTATATCTGACTGTAAACTCACTGGATCTTTGGTTACTTTGAGTAGAATTATATTTACCATACAAAATGTAAGATTTGGTGTAACTTGTTTGTACAGACCTCCCTCTACTAATGAACGACTTTTCATTACCGATATTGAAAAATATTTTAATGACAATTTAATAGAACAAATAGAAATTTTTGTTGGGGACATTAATTTAAACATTTGTGATACAGACAATGATTGTGTCAATTTGTATATGTCAACTCTAAGCAAATTTGGTTTCTTGCCCTTTATTAATTGCTACACTAGGGTAACATGTAGGACGGCTACATGTATTGATCATATTTTTGTGAGACGGAAACTAAAAACTAATTCTTTGGAATATCAATCTTTTGTATTAGATACCGATTTAACTGATCACTACCCAATAATGCTAAATGTTTCTCTAATAACAGGTAACCAGACAAATAAAGAATCACACAGCACACAATATAAAAGACAGGTGAAAGTTAATTACAATAAATTACTGGAACTATTAGAAGTTCAAAATTGGCATTCTGTGCTAAATTCTGACGACCCTGAAGGGGCAACCAATGCATTTTATGAGGTTTTCTTGCCTTTATGTGAGCAAGTAAAAACCACTAAATTGATCAATATAGTAGACCATAAAAAGATAAAGCCATGGATAACCAATGGTATAAGATCATCAATAAAAAAACGCGATAAAATGAAAAAAAAATTAGTACAACGTCATGATAACGAGTTAAACAATCAATATAAAGCATATCGAAACTCCCTTAATAAACTTATTAATAAATGTAAAAATGATTACTATAAGCAATTAATTGAACATAATGAGGGCGATGTCAAAAAAATGTACAGGATTGTTTCTGAAGCGACGAACGAACAAAAATCGAAAAATAATTTTAACATAAATATCTTGAATAATGAAAATAAGTTTGAGACCGATAAGGATATGGCTAATCACTGTAATGAATTTTTCATTAATATAGGTAAACATATGGCGGAGAAAATCAGACCAACAAATGACATAAACCTAAATTATATCTCTAGTTCCTCCATGTTCCTTTATCCCATAAGATCTAACGAACTCATTAAGCACATTCAATCATTGAAAAATGGCAGTGCTCCTGGAATTGATGAGGTGTCAGCCGAGATTATAAAGGTAGTTCATTTACATATTCTTGAGCCACTCTCTCATATTATAAATTTAATTTTTAGATCTGGTGTTGTTCCATCTCAATTTAAAATTACGGTGGTTAGTCCTATTCATAAGGCAGGAAATAAGCAGGATATAAATAATTTTAGACCCATAAGTGTAATGAATAATTTTGGAAAAATGTTTGAAAAATGCCTTAAAGACCGTCTTTTTAAGTTTTTTGATGAAAATAATATACTGTCAGGTAATCAGTTTGGATTTGTGGGTGGACTGAGTACGTGTGATGCGATGTACGAGCTGGTCGGGCGAATAACTGCAGACCTGAACGTTGGAAAAAAGAGTGTTGCTGTGTTTCTCGATTTGGCTAAGGCATTCGACACACTGGTGTCAGGGGCACTGTCTTGGATCTTTTCCGGTCATACTTAACAGGCAGAAAGCAAGTTGTTAAAATCAGGGATTCATGTAGTGATGCTTTGGACATCAAAATGGGGGTTCCGCAAGGAACGGTTCTTGGTCCATTTCTATTCATCACCTACATAAATTCACTAACTTCTCTTGACATAAATGGTTTAATAATTTCGTATGCGGATGACACGGTCTTGCTTTTTTCTGGGAGTGATTGGAATGAAGTGAGGAGGCTGGTAGAATTGGGTTTAGTTAAAGTAAAGAATTGGTTGGATAATCACAAGTTAACACTAAATTTAAATAAAACTAATTACATTGCCTTTTCTGCAACATTGGCTAACAGACCTCATTTTGCCAGTATCTCTATAGAAAGTTTTGAGGATAGTATTAAGGAAGTGGCTAGCATGAAGTATTTGGGAATAACAATTGATAAACACTTGAAATGGGATGATCACGTTCTTAGATTGAAAAATAATATTAGGAAGTTAATCCATAAATTTTACCTCTTACGAGAAATATTAAACAAGCATATTATGTTAACAATAATATACAGATCACTAGTAGAATCTTTGATTCGATATGGTATTGTAGTGTGGGGTGGTCTGTACAATAATGCATTAAAACAGTTAAATGTCATACAAACTTTTATTTTGAAAGTTATTAATAAAAAGAAAAAGCGTTATCCTACACATTTATTGTACAATATGGAAATATTTAATGTAAGGTCTTTGTATGTTCTCACGGCATGTTCGTATGTACATAGGGAAAATAAGTTGAAGGTCTATATTAATCACAACCATGATACTAGAATCAAACTTAATAAAAATCTTCAAGTTCCAGTGAGTTATAGGGGTGTAAATCAGAGATTTCTAAATTATCTCGGTCCTAAGTTGTATAATTTATTGCCGATCAATATTAGGAAAACAGAAAATCATAAGACATTTAACAAAAAATGTAGAGCTTTTATTTTTGAAAGATATAGAGACTTTATGGACATTTTTTAGAAATAACATGACCTATTTTTCTGGGATTGTTGGAGAGCTATATCTCTTCTCTGTTTCTTTCTTTCAAATCGTGCGCGCCGTCCTCAACCTACATGCTATATTTAACGTCTCCTTGAAGTACACCGTTTCAGTAGTTTTTCGGGGCTATTAATTTTTCAAAAACGAGCTAGTGACCTTTTCTTAAACTGGTTGATGTGAAACATAAAGTTGACCCCAAACCAACGCCCAGAGTACAGTAATCGCGGTGTTTCAGTTGGGGTTCCGCGTGTTTCTGATTATCAGTGTTTACATTTTTATCTTAAATTATAAAAACTAGCTGTCGGGAACGGACAAATTACACGGATGGCGCCTAATAACAGCAAACAGCTTAGATGTTCTCACTGCGAAAAAACAATTAAGCATAACCAACCATCAATCTCATGCCATTCCTGTTTGTCCTGGTTTCACAAGGGTTGCTCAGGTCTCACCAACCCCGAATTTAACAAGCAGGCTTCCATGTGGACCAAATCAATGGAGACCACTTGGACATGCAACCCCTGTTTGGATCTCGTGAAATCCCAGTCAACTGGCAAACAAACCCCGAAAACAAACCCTCGGCGCTCCATCGGACCCGGTGCTACTCCACCCCAAGATATTCCCAATAGTGACGAGTCTTCTAATTGTCTTGCCCATAATAATGTCTCGTTAAACGATATTATGGAAAAGTTGTTGAACATCGAATCTCAGTATACCAATCTTCTCTCTAAATATGAAGACCAAATTAAAATAAATGCCGAACTTAGATCGGATATTGCTGGGATAAGACTGCAACTATCTGCTAGTAATAGTACCAAGGGCCCCGCCGCCGACCTTGAGGCCACTCGCCAAAACCGAGAAGATAGCTTTTTCAGGGAAGTTTTTCAGAGACAAACCCGTATGCACAATTTAATGATCTTTAATTTTCACCTTGAAGAAGGCATTCCAGAAACAGTTCAGATTTCCTCGCTGCTGTCCAACAAAGTAGCCCGACCAATCGAAGCCACTAATGTCGTCACGGTTGGCAAGCCTAACCGTAACGGTCACAAACCCATAAAAGTGACTCTCTCAAACTCCAGCGACGTGTCACTTGTGCTGAAGAACAGGAGAATATTTACCGACAGCCACCAAATCTACATTGAAGCAGACCTATCTCCGGCACAACTAAAACAGCTTCAAGACCTCAAGGAAGAACTGCAGCTTCGTCGTTCAAACGGAGAAGAAAACCTGATTTTGAGGTATATTGGCGGCGTGCCCACAATAACTACAAAAAACTTGGTCCCCCCAACACCTCAACCAACGAGTTAACCTGCACGTATCAGAATGTTCGAGGTCTCCGGACCAAAACACACAACTTCTACAGTAACGCTGCTTCCTCAGATTACGATATCATCGCTGTTACCGAATCCTGGCTCCAACCGGATATTCTAGATTCGGAACTTTTTCCCGACTGTTACTTAGTCTATCGCTCTGATAGAAGAACAGACTTAATGGCAGCTTCCAGGGGAGGCGGTGTCATGCTCAGTATTCACAACAGACTCAACTCCGAACTGCTGGATGTCCCCGATATTAGTGTCAGCGCGCCAAATATAGACTTTTTAGGTTGTAAGATTACTTATCATTATTTTGTGTTTTATGTATTTATTGTATACATTCCTCCCAGCACCGCTAGCCTCGAGGTGGAAAATTTTTTCGAAATCCTTTCGTCACTGGATACAATGCTCCAAAAAAATATAATCCTCGTTGGAGATTTCAATGTTCCTTCATTCTCAGGGCCGACCCCTCTTGGCCTCAGAAACAAATGCTTACTTAATCTTAGCGAGTTTCTTTGCCTTACACAGTACAACACCATCCCGAATTCCAATAACCGGCTTCTCGATCTCGTCTTTGCCAACTTTAAAATCAATCTGGCGCACAATGATTCGCCTTTGGTCGCCGAGGATCCACATCACCCTGCTCTAACTTTTGATTTTCAAGCAGCACTTCCTCCCGTTGTCAACTTTCCCGTAAACAAATCTGAACCACTCCACTTCAACTTTCGCAAATCTGACTATCCTAAATTGTATGAGCTGATGTCGCACACCGACTGGTCCCCCGTTATTGCTTCTTCTGATGTAGCTAATGCTTGTCAATCTTTTTACGAGATTTTGAATAACAACTTTGCCGCCTGTACACCTCTAAAATCCCCTAGGCGAAGACGATTTCCCCCCTGGTTTACTAAAGATTTAATTAACAATATTTTTAAAAAAGAAAGAGTACGTCGTCGCCTGCAAGTTCACAAATCCAATGCTGACCTCGTGAAGTTCAAAGCCTTGCGCAGCCTGATTAAGTTACAGTCTCAGCAGGCCTACAGGGGTTATATTAGGAACGCTGAGTCAAACATAAAAAACAACCCTTCCAATTTTTGGTCCTTTGTCCAAAGTAAAAAGGCTCAATCTCGAATCCCAGCCACCATGAACTATGCAAATCAACAAGTCCACGGGCCCCATAACATCGTCTCTGCTTTCGCGAATTATTTTAAAAATGTCTATAAAACCTCTGGGCAACCTTGGCAATCTGAGCCTTTTAATCCAGCAGACCAATATGAGATAATCGGTATACCCAGTGTTACATCCGAGGACGTTATTTCGGCCTGCAAAACGCTAAAAAATAAAGCTACGTCTGGCCCCGATGGTATTCCCAGCTTTCTGGTGAAAGACTGTTCCTTTGTCATGAGCGCTCCTCTTTGTCATATCTTTAACCTGTCATTGAACAATGGCGTATTTCCAGAAATATGGAAGGTTGCCAAAGTTTGTCCCATCTTTAAAAAGGACGATCCATCTCATATTGAAAACTATCGAGGTATCTCAATCCTATGTAACTTCTCCAAGGTATTTGAGATCATCTTGCAAAAGTCCCTGTTTTTCAAAATTCGAAACCGACTCTCTATATATCAACACGGTTTTTTTTCCGAAAGATCGTGTATGACTAATCTTTGTTCGTTTTCCGTTTACGTCTGTGACGCCATTAACAAGAGGAGCCAAGTCGATGTCATTTACACGGACTTTAGTAAAGCCTTTGACCAAATTGACCACCACATTCTACTCCATAAGGCGTCTGACCAGTTCGGTTTTTCTAACAGGCTTGTCTCACTATTACAATCCTACCTTCTGGATCGTACTCAGTTTGTTGAGTTTGAGGGGTTTAGGTCGGACTTGTTTGTACCTACGTCGGGTGTCCCCCAGGGTTCTAACCTGGGGCCACTTCTTTTCAACATATTTATAAACGATCTTGTCTCGACGCTTGACTGCAACAGACTCGCCTATGCAGATGACCTCAAAATATTTAACCGCATCGACGCTGTCGCGGATTGTGTATCCCTCCGCGACAGCCTCGATGTTCTTAACCAGTGGTGCCTGGATAACAGACTGAATCTCAACATCTCTAAATGTAACGTCGTTTCTTACACTCGGACAAAAACTCCATTTCAATTCAATTATTCTATAAACGGATCCACACTGAACAGACTCACCACCATAAGGGATCTCGGAGTCGTTTTCGATGAGAGGTTCTCCTTTATTCCACATATTGATCAAATGGTTTCTAGCGCCTCTAGAACCTTGGGCTTTGTCTTGCGAAACTGCAAGCATTTTTCTGATGTATCTACATTTAAACTCTTGTATTACTCCTATGTGAGGTCAAAGTTGGATTATTGCTCAATCATATGGTCCCCCATTTACAATTGCCATAATCAATCTGTGGAGTCCGTCCAAAGGCGATTCCTAAAGTATCTTATGTTTAGAGAGGATGGTATCTACCCGCAACGGGGTTTCGAGCATGGCCACATCCTCGCTAGGTTTGGTGAGTTGCCCTTAACAGTACGTCGCGACTCACAGTCACTATCGATACTCCATAAACTTCTTAACTCTAAAATCGATTGCCCATTTCTACTGGAGCAACTATCGCTTCATGTTCCCCGCACAGGTGCCCGACATCGGCCTACATTTTTCCTTGCATTCGCGAGATCCAATATTTTGCCTCAAGGTCCCATTCACAAAATGTGCCACAACTTCAATCGTATCTCAGCCCTCTCCGACATATTTCATGACAGCCTCCCAACCATATTAAAACACTTGCGCAATATGTCCGGCTATCCTCATTAGTAGTCATTGGTTCCTGCTAACTTAGCTTTAGTTTCTTACTTTTTGTTATTAGATTTTAAGTATAGCAAGGTCATTACTTTTGTAAGATTTTTGTTTATAATTCGATTAATTTGTTTGAGTTTCCTGT
Source organism: Polydrusus tereticollis (assembly GCA_963920685.1). NCBI lineage: Eukaryota > Metazoa > Arthropoda > Insecta > Coleoptera > Curculionidae > Polydrusus > Polydrusus tereticollis. The sequence goes on from OY987333.1 coordinate 94,472,435, forward strand.
AAGTGGGCTCCGGCCTGTCGGAAATAAATGGCTATTTATTTATTTATTTATTTATTTTTTAATCTTTAATTTATCATTTGTTTGCTTTGATCGTACTTTACTGTAAATTGTTATTTTTGTTTTTGTTACTTTATGGGCACATACAGCTGTTAAATCAGCTAGGTGCTAAATAGGAAAGCTATTAACTTATAACTAGTTTGATATGTTATATTATATGCAATTGTAAATTGTAAATATTATTATTAATAAAAGTATAAGTATTAAAAAAGTATAATGTATAAGAGTATCTCGTATATAAATATCGAGGGGAAAGTACAGAACTTTACATCGATAAAAGCTTGCCTATAGTCAGCCCTGTTAAGCCGGCTACTTACTACGCATGTTACCTGACAAGTCGTGTGTATGAAAATTCACATACACTCAGCGAATTGCTTGTAAGTTCCATCGTCTGCCGGGACATGGCCCCAAGTCAACGGCAGCAAGTCCATTGTCTTTTTACTTATATTGCAAGCGCTACAAAATCTGTTTTTTTTTTTTAATCAAATTGGCGAAATACGACAAAACCTACTTACCGCTTCGTTTTTAAGGACCTGCCTTCCAGGGGTTTTTGTTTTCGTTTTTTTGTCTTTTTATTAAAAGTTATAGATTTTAATAAAAAATGCCTAAAGTGAAACACGAATAAAGATTTTAAGTTGCAATCTTCACAGAGAAGTTCAGAATACTAGCTCGTTTGTGATCAAAAGATCAACTGGATTGGTAAGATTGCTCTAGGGCCACCTACACAGCATACAAGATTTTTTTGTTAGCCACAGATATGAACGATACGCATCTCAGCTTATGGGCAAAAACACATTTGGGCAGCTTCCATCGAAAATTGAATATTTAAAACTGCCAGATGTAAAGCTATACACTGGATATTGTTTTAGAAGAACGTCGGCGTCATTACTTGCAGTTTCAGGAGCAAACCTGGACCAACTAAAACGACATGGTGACTAGAAAAGCAGCGCCGTTGCAGAAGGTTATGTTGAAAATTCTGTAAATCAGAAAAAAACTGGCCGATCAAATGTTTGCAAGTATCTCCTCAGATGTTTCCATTGCGTCCATTTATCTTTAGAAAATACGGTGACGGAAAATAAGACGCCGGCGTTTTTACACAACACGTTGATTAATAAAAGTGCTGCCTCCAATTATCTGGCGCACTTTCTAACCTAACTAACGGTAGTGGAGTAAGCATAAATGTTAATGTTAATGATGGTAGCAAAAATTAGGTTTCAGTTCTTAGAGTAGCTCTAAGTCACTTAAATTTGTTCTATGTTTAGTTATTTCCAATAAGCGAATCGATAAAATACACCTCAATTTTGCATTTTAGTTTAATTAATTTACTTTAATCCCAAAAATTATTTTAGTCTCTAGGGAATAAAAGTACCACTTTGATGCCTGTTTTCAGGGATTAAAGTGGTACTCTTATTCCCCAACGTGCATAAATATTATATGTATATTTTATTTTAGTAGATATTTCGTGAAAATGGAGCTAAAACAATTGTGTAATGATTGAATGAAGTTTCAGTTAGTTGCATTACTTACATTAACATGAAACATATTAAGTGGCAATTCTTGATCCTATTACGTAAATAATAATAAAAAAAATAACAAGTAGGTATAGCTGTTCTAAACTTAATTTGATGACCTAAAAAAGCTAAACTCCTAACCATAGGCGTCGCTTCTATCAAATAATTAACATGCGGTTGTCGTAAATTTTCAATATGATTAAATCGTATATACTACAGCTTGTTCATTATAGTTTATATCGATAAGTTAAGCCGTTACTTCGCCTGCAGAGAACACATGCATTTAATATTTTTAAAATGGTCTAGTAGTTAGAATTCACTATATACATTTTAACAACAAATTGATGGCAGCAGAATCACAGTAAGCGTTCTGTAATACAACAAAGTTTTAAGGTACGTGGTAAACGAAGATAATTAATTTAAAATTTATAAACAATTTAATGACCTGGAATCGTCAGAACTTTCAGAAGTAGAATCGTTTCCAGGTTAGATTACTACTGGCGCTATAGGCGGTAAAACAGAATATCCATTTTCTGTTTTTATAAAATGAACTATACAATTTTTCCATACATCGCTACTCATTTCGCTAATTACCTGCCGAATATTATCAAGGACAACTGCGCTTAAAGCTGGTGATTGATTATATTTTCATAAACGTGTTTTTATTGTACCTCAAACCATTTCGATAGGATTAAAGATACAATAATATAAGGGTAATCGCAAAAGGGTATGACTGTGCCCAGTGCAAGGAGTATCAATCACGTATTAATTTTTAAAGTATCGACTTTTAATAATCTTAATTAATTCCTTCTTTACTAGAGTCCTCGGAATATTCATAATTTTATTTCTCCTAAATGTTAGAATATCTTCTGTTAGAATATGTTGATGTTAGGTATTTTATTTAATATTCGTGAATGATACGACACATTGTCCATAACAATTACCGAATTCGGCGGAATGTTGGGTAAAAGCTGTTCGGTAAACCATTTTTCAAGAAATCTACGGTCATATATTTATGATAATCGTGATATTTTTTGCTGACAAGAGCAGCGCATTAGGTACGAAGCCATCTTTACTTCCGGCATGAAGAATAACGCGTTTTCCTCTCGAACACGGTGTATTTAAAGAACAATTTTTTGTACTGTCTATCCAACCATACGTAACAACATCATGAGTATCGAACCACGTTTCGTCTAAATAAATTATACTTTTATCGGATTCATGGTACTCCCTTATTTTACGGAAATAGTCCTGTCGTAGTTCAATGATGCGACGAGATTCCATTATAACCATTCGATTATCTAATTTTTTATGTTTAAAGCCACAACTTAATAAAACAGCACGCAATGTTTCTAAGGATTGGAAATAATAATTAGGGTTACTTCGCAATTTATCACGAACCAGTTCTAAAGTTGGCACTACATTATCCTTGTAAAAGTTGTAAATAGTTCGCGGAATAAAATCCCCTGTAGTATTGTCAACCGTTCTGATTTTTGATTTATTCGTTGCGCTTTATGGAATGATCGCTTACAGTCCCAATTACGTTATAAATTCTCGTAAACCCAAGTTGAGTTAATTTATTAATTCTTGTATAAAGCGCATTTTCAGTTTTTCTCGGATTTTCTTTTTTTAAACACGCGTACATATTTTAAATAATGCGTTGACATTGAACATGTAAATCTTGGTTTCTTAATTCCGGACTTGTTTCGCTTACTTGTCTACAACACAACGGATACAGCACAAAATGAAATATGTAAATTACGCAAATCGTTTCAACCATTCACGCCACTGTCCGATTCCCAATATCGCACACCTCAAAAAACAGGTGATTTTAAAGCTGATAAATGATAACTGAATTGACAGAACCTTAAACTATTTCCTGTTCTTGTCTACAGCATATAAATTTGCATGAAGATGCTGCTATATTAATTGTCCCACTCAACAAAATAGCTCGCACTTTAAGCTGCGAGCGGGCTTCGACTGTCTGTCCCCCCCAGGGTGTTGCCAGTTCTACAAAGTTCTTGTAAGTGTGGGAGGAACATAAGAAGTTGTTAATTTTTTATTTTTTCTGTTTAAAAATAGTGAAAATCCCTTTTATTTTGATATCAATTATTTTTATATAAATAATATTCCTTAAGTACTAAAAAAATTATTATAATCATGAATGGCTTGTTATTTTTTTCTTTGACATTGAAAATTTCTTTGTTCAAAGTACATTTGTAAACTATCTATCAATTGAATATTGATATACAAGAATATTTTTAACTTAGAAGAATTTTTAAAAAAAGATCTCACAACCCCGATTATGATGCCGGTCTCTTTGAAGCCGGTTGAAAGCTTTTTTATGTCATCAGACTGACTTTGGATAAATTATACCATAGATTCGAATTTTTGTTATGTTAATATTTACTGCGACGAGCTAGCAGTTATCACCAAAATTACTTTTTAAATGTTTTTTTCAAACTTGAGTTCATAAAAGCATGAAACTCTTTCAAAAAACTTTAAAAAAAATGTCCAGAATTTTTTTTTTGCCGGTTTATCCATGAAATTTTTGTCCCTGAAAATCTATGAATAATACTTTTTGAGATGTAGCCGAGAGCCGCCCTTAGCTGAACACCCTGTATTAAGCCCAAGCTTCGATCAAATAATATGGTGCTTTATTTCTTAAGGCCTATCAATGTTACTATAATAAATTATAGGTTTTCTAATCTTGACAAACTTAATACAATGACACTTGAACTCTTAAATACTTTAAGGTAATATTAGAGAACTTGGTGTTTATGCCATTTATTAATTTAGTATAAACCAAAGAGGGTCACAATATGAGCCCAATGGCACTCCCGATAATACTTTAGACAAAGATATTTATTTCATCACTGTTTCTTACTATTAGAAAACGACGCAGCCGTTTAAGTGTGTTTTGCTTATACCAAACGACTGAAATTTTGCTAAAGATAAGAAATAACTAGCTATGTCAAACGCCTTCGAAACATCGGTATCGCTATTAACCCGACTTTTCTTCTAGACCCGCAACCCCAACTGCTACCCCCACAAACACACCCTCGTCGAAACCGTGTCGCTACGGTGATCACTGTTCAAGGCCAGGATGTCGATTCAGGCACAGTTTCGATAACACTCCCCCGCCCGTCCCCGCCAACAATCCTTACTGCAGCAACAATTGGTTGCCTCATAAAATCAGAATGAGTTTGTCCGACTCGAAGTTGGATATCGTGAAAATTCCGATGACTCGCGAGGAGGTAAGTTATAAATTTTATTGTAATTATATCAGTAAGGCCCTAGTGTCCAATAAGCGCTGTAGGTCGCAAATACAAAACAGCAGATGGATAACAAAATTAGGACAACTTAACAACAGGTCTATAAACTGAGAGTACATTCAAAAAGGATTCCATAAACTGCCATTTAAAATATCTTATAAAAACAAACTAATATTCATCCCTTATTTTCAAGTGGTAGTAGATGTAAGTAAGTTTTTTCGAATTTTTTGATTTGAGTCTATCTCTCAGCCTAGAGTGAATGAAGGACCAATTTGAGAAAAGTCTCTCGAGCTGTGCCGAAGAGACTGGTATTGAGTTTAACTTGATGGCTAACTTAGCCAGTTCTGGATGATGTCTTTCAACCAATCCCCAGAAAGTCTGCACATTCGCGGTTTGTTTGGAGAAAAGTTTCTGGAAGAAGTTTTGGTTATTTTTATACAAATGGAAATCATTTAATGCATCAGCACTTTAATTATCTATGAGAAAATTTTCGACATCTCTTATTTGTTCTTCGGATAACACGCCCTTTACAAGAATACTGTTCACTGTGAAATCAAATAAACTGAATGAAAATTACCGCTCGTCCACCGTCCCCGAATTCTCCAAGTATTTCTTTCTGGACGTTACTAAAGTCGCGTGCGCGCTGCGCTGTGCGTCGTTGCCGCCGTTCTGTATGCTATATTGTCAAATGTATTCAAACAATACGGAAAAAGGCGCTTCTGTTTTAATTTTCCTCGTGAACATTTCGTGATGATGAACAAAGAACAATTTATGAACAAATATTTAGATATACCTACACTGGAAAACCTTTGGGAACGTCTTTTTAAAGGATATGGTACATTTTCGACAATATTTGACATTTTGACAATATTCGACATTTTCGACACGTCATTACCCATCCCTGACTCCACGTCACCAAATGCTGGGCGTGGCGCATTGCTAAAGATTGGAAAAAAAACAATTTTTTGTTCTCATTTAAATTTCTAGGAATTGTTTTTAATACAAGATAAGTTGACGCCATTGCCCATAATCCAAAAGAAGCTTTGACTTATCCGAGGTTAAAAAAAGAAATTTAACTTTTCTGCACATTTGTTTTGTGTAGTTCCGACAAAAATCAATATTTTACCTTGTTTTTAGTTTTCGTTCGTAATTGAGCTTAGCTTTAAAGTACCGTTCAGATTAGTTTTTTTTTTTATTTTAAAATTCAAAAGCAAACAAAAACTTTTATAAACAACGACCTTTTTTCGTGTCTTTCACTTTTTGATGTATTTGTCCTCTGTCGGTTTTAAAAATATATCTTTTGTGACAAGCAATAACCATTTTCTAGACATTCGTTTCTTTTTCACATGAATAGAATACATTATTCTTCGTTTTTTTTTTATGATAAGGCTGATTAAATTTGCTGTCAATAATATAAAAATACAAACCATTTTTATTTATAAATATACCTGAAAAAGACAGTTTATAGGCTACTATGAGATATTTTTGTCAATCTTTATAATAAATGTTTTTTAAGTATAGGATTTACGTTCATTTTACGTGGGATATTGATAATACTGAGAAGCCGGCGGGGGGCAGCAGAATTCTGCCTCAACAGTTTGACAAACACGAGCAATTTTCGGTCGTGATGAATTTTTTTTTTTTACTTAAGAGGCGCAGCACCGCAGGATTATCCTTTATAGCGTTCTGCGAGCGGTGCGTGTGCGCAGGAAGCGATTTACGTTGGTCTTGATTAATCTTTGGAGATTATACTCGTTGGGGACCACGGCCTCAGAGAGGTCGTTCCAGAGTGATGACGCTCTCCAGATGAAAGAATTTTTAAACAGTGTCGTTCGAGAGACACTAAGCTGAACCACGTACGGGTGGGCTGCAGTGGTTCGTCGTGTATTTCTACCATGCACCGCTCTGGGTGGAATCAAGCGGGCAACCTCAGTTAAGCACTTGCCATGAAAATATTTGTAAAATAGACTCAAGTCGCCAACCTGCCTTCGGTGTTCAAGGCTTTCCAAGTTGTTTGTCAGATCATGTTCACCGATCAAGCGAATGGCTCTTCTGTCAATGAAATCTAACAATCTCAGGATATGTTTAGGAGCAGATCCCCAAATATGCGAACAGTACTCCAGCGATGGTCGAATTTGAACTTTATAGGGCATCAAAGGTTGCTGGGGTGTTGAGGTTCTTAGTTCGGAAAAGTATTCTAAGGTTCTTCTGCGAGGCTGCTTTAGCAATGGCCGCAACGTGACTATGCCAAGATATATGACTATTCAAATTGACGCCCAATAAATGAATTGATGAACCAAGAAAATGGAGTGTCCCGCCATGACTATATCCGGCTCTTCAATATTAACTTTTTTAGAAAAAACTTCCGCCTGGGTTTTTTTAGCGTTAAATTCTACTTGGTTACTGTCACCTCAAGACCAAGTTTTTTCCAGGTCTTTGTTGAGATATCAGACCTCTTGCTGCCTATAGAGATGCGCATTGGCAGCCGATGTCCGAGCATCCAAAGTAAAAGATGAAACGAGTGTGCTGTCATAAGCGAAGCTATACAGGGTGATCCTTAAGTACATGAAAAAAGTCTAGGATATGATTCCTGACCTTATTTTAAGACGAAAAGTTCATATGGACATATGCCCTAAAATGCTTACCCTCTAAGATACAGGGTGCTAAAATAATTAAGAAGAATTGTTTTTTTTTTAAATTTCGAAAATCCTTGAAGATACGGTATTGAAAATTGGTGTCAACTGATTTTGTATTAAACTGCACTTTTTCGTTCAAAAAATGTTTTGCTTACTTCCACCAGTGGCGTGCGTGAAAATACCATCAATATATATTTTTTTAATATTCGATACGCCACTGATTTTTTTAACTCTGATGCATTTTTATGCATTATTGATACAAGTTGAACAAAAGTTGTCTCTACTATGTTTTTGAGAAAAACGGTAGTTTTAACGAATAATGGAAAAAATTGTAAAATTGTAAAAAAAAACTATGTTAAGACATCGCTGATTCTACTTTTTTTCAAAGTAGGCTTATGTCACAGATGTGTAAATAATTGTGAAAATGTCACAAAATTTAGTGACAGAAAAATCATTTAAAGCTTTAGTGCGTCGTTTTTGTGAATTGTTTATCGATCCAAAAGTTTTAAAGTTATGGCTGATTTACAAAACAGTGCTCATTTGGCAAATATGCATTTTGTTTATGGTCTTGCTGATGGAAATGCATACGAAGCAAGACGCATTTACCAGGCAAGCTATCCGAATCATGTAACACCCTGTGCTCAGACCTTTGTAAGTCTCCATCGCCATTTATCAGAAACAGGAAGTTTTGCAAGAGTTTCTGATATTTCCGGCAGGCCGAGGACGGTAAGAACGCCACAATTAGAAGAAGCAGTATTAAAGAGAATTGAGGAAGATCCAGAAACCAGTACTCGAAAAATTGCGCATGAGGTAAACGCTAGTCAGCAAACCGTTTTGAGGATTCTTCACGATCACCGAATGTATCCTTACCACACACAACGAGTTTAGGTCCTTTTACCGCGTGATTTTCCTCAACGCGTTTTGTCAATGGTTTTTGGAAAGGTTGACCAGAAATCCACAATTTTTAGATAATTTCTTTTTTACCGATGAAGCTAATTTTTCTAGGAATGTAATAACAAACTTATATAACAATTACGTTTGGAGTCAATAAAATCCACGCTATTAGCGAAAGACATTTTCAGTACCATATTTCGTTAAATGTATGGGCAGGAATAGTTGGTAACAGACTAATACGTCCTTTCTTTCATCCCAGCGGTTAGATGGCAATTTTCTAGAAAATGAGCTGCCAATACTATTGGAAGGCTTGCCATTAGCTAAGCGAAACCAGTTGTTTTTTATGCATGACGAATGTTCGGTGGAGTTTTCCCCTGAAAATCAACCGTTGAATGTGAAGAGAATAGTTCCGCCAGTAAGTTTGCTTTTTTCTGTGCTTTGGTCGCAATGGTGCCATCAGAACGTGTTAGAGGTGGAATGGCTGACTTGGTTGGTAAAGTTCTAACTGACGGCCTTAGCTACCGACCAAAATGATCTTGAGCCGTTAGGACATTCAAGAAGTTTGTCTTTGATTCTCTGATTGTGTGCTTCTTTGCTTTGGTTTATCGTTTGCTTGCATTGGTTTCGAGCGTTAACAAAGATGGTACGATTTTCGGCGGTTTAACAGCTCATTCGCACTTTTTGATAAACCAAGGCTTGCCGTTTGAAGTGCACTTTTTTGAGAAAGGGATAAAGGCTTACATGCCAGTAATGATAACCTCCGATACTTCTCTAGCACAGATGGATGGATCATCAGAGGTAAAACAAACGTTCCGCTAAGGAAAGATTCGAGAATGGTCATTTAGGTCATCTGACTTAGCTGATGCATAATGCCAGATCTTGCGTGGTTTAGGAGGCTGTTCGGCACTAATTGGTAGTTTGTTCAGTGCCGAAATAGGGTTGTGGTCAGATGTTCCTATCGGCAGTGGCGTGCAGACAATGTAGGCAAAATGGCATTGCCTACCCTGGCGAAAACGTAAAATCCCAAGGAAATAATTTAAAAATGTCTCAATTTAATTTTTACAGAATTCCATATTATGCGTTTTCCTTATCTGCTTTTTCTTAAAACAATATATTGTATAAATATATTTATATCAAAGAATGTTCTAACAAATATAACATAAAGAAAACATCAATCATCCAACACAATAAAGGCATTTTAAGCGATCGAAACTACTGAAATCAGCATTAATATTTCCCATGTAGGTGGCCCATATGACCACGGCGAAGGTGGTTTAAATCTTTGTATGGACGCTTTAGCTTCATTTAAAGGCAGCACCTATAATTCTGATTAAAGTACGAAGTTTAAGGCACGGATGAAGCGTCGTGTGTTAAAACGATATCGAGCGATTGGAAGATGTCTTAGCGTAATTCTTCAGGTGTCGTGTCGCAGGTTACAGGGCTTTTACGGGTTTGTTGTTTATAATATTTTTATCTTGTTTATTAATAGAGTTTAATTAATTCACAATTAATTGTCCCGTATATTTTACTAGTACATACTTATATTTTTTATGATGACTTGTTAAATGCATTTGTAAAGAAAGACCCGTCGTATTCAAAGACATTAGAACTTCGTATTGAACTGATTTATAAAAGCTAATATGTTTAATTCGAAACCTAAAAAGACATTTCCTAAGTAATAAATTTTACTTTATCTTTTTTGCCTACCCTGTTTACAACGTCACTGCACGCCACTGCCTATCGGAGGCTTTACGGTGACAGTGTACAGGGTTATCCAACCAAGACTAGACAAGGCGATTTTTTGACTTTTCCTGTACTTTTATAAAAAAACTGAAATAGCCATCTTAAGTCATTTTCTCCCACGAATTCGAATATCTTCAGCAAAAAACAATTGAACATCAAACAAAAGTACTAGGGGTCACTTTGATATTTTTTTAAATGGGATGCCGTATTTTTAATGAGCTTATCCGATTTCTCATATAAATTTTGATCTAAAATGTTGGATTTTTAATTCAAAAACGCCTTTTTTCTTCAGTTTTAAATTCGGAAAATGTTCGTCTACCGTAAGATTAATACCTGATAGATGGATACCCGTTTCACCTGTTCACCCTTTAACCTGCTTCAAAGCGTCCGTCAGTTAGACAAAATAATCAAGTTTCAAATTTCTATATATTTTTCACGAATTAATTACAAATAATGAAATATTCTTTAGAAGAACGGCTAAATGTAATAAAATTATATTACAAAAGTGGAGAGAATGCTCGACAAACACAAAGAACATTTTTTGAGAGTTTCCAGAGACACATTTCAGTGGATACAATTCTCAGAATTAAGACCCTATTTGAAGAAAGTAAGACATTGAAAGATAAGCCAAGAAAGATGAAAAGACGGAATATAAGGGATCGAGCTATTGTTCAATATTTTACTATAAATCCGAAGAGTTCTATTCCGCAAGCGGTACGAGAAGTAAGGTATGGTCCAGGGCTCCGGAGAGTAAGCTATGGAACAGTTCACAGAACTTTAAAAAAATGTGGTCTAAAACCATATTGCATCCTTCCCGTTCAATACTTAACACAGCTTCAAAAAGAACTGCGATTTCGATTTGTTGCTTCAATGCTGATGAGAGAGCAAGACGAAGATTATAATTTATATAATAAAATTCTATGGAGTGACGAAGCGTCATTTACAACATCGGGGGTATACAATCGGAAAAATACAAGATACTGGGCAGCAGTTAACCCTCATAGATATGAAATGATAAAGTTTCAAGGTTGGAGCTCACTTAATGTTTGGTGTGGGATGTTAGAAAATCGAATTATTGGACCACTATTTTATCGTGGCTCTTTAACAGGCCAAAGATACCTCCATTTTCTTCATAACGATATGGAGGATTTTTTGGAAAGGTTGCCATTGCAAGCCTACAACAATATCATTTGGCAGCAGGATGGTGCTCCGCCTCATGCAGTTCGAGAAGTGGTAACATACCTAAACGAGCGTTACAATCAGTGGATTGGCCGTAACGGAACAATTCATTGGCCACCAAATAGCCCCGATATCACGCCAATGGATACATTTTTATGGGGTCATTTAAAAAATGTAGTTTATCAACGACCCAACAGAAGTCTGGAGGACATTCAGCAAAAAATTATAAATGAAATTAATAGACTTAACCAGGACCAAAATATTGTAAGAGATTCTTTGGAGAGATTGAAAAGGGGGCATCGGTCATGTTTTGAAAATAATGGAGGACACATAGAACAATTATATTATTGAGATTAAAGTTATTCACTTTAGTTTATAGTTTTTTCTAATATGTCATACTTTTTTTATACGTAAGCAATAATAGATTTGCAAAAACTACTAAATTTGTAATTAATTCGTGAAAAATATATAGAAATTTGAAACTTGATTATTTTGTCTAACTGACGGACGCTTTAAAGCAGGTTAAAGGGTGAACAGGTGAAACGGGTATCCATCTATCAGGTATTAATCTTACGGTAGACGAACATTTTCCGAATTTAAAACTGAAGAAAAAAGGCGTTTTTGAATTAAAAATCCAACATTTTAGATCAAAATTTATATGAGAAATCGGATAAGCTCATTAAAAATACGGCATCCCATTTAAAAAAATATCAAAGTGACCCCTAGTACTTTTGTTTGATGTTCAATTGTTTTTTGCTGAAGATATTCGAATTCGCGGGAGAAAATGACTTAAGATGGCTATTTCAGTTTTTTTATAAAAGTACAGAAAAAGTCAAAAAATCGCCTTGTCCAGTCTTGGTTGGATAACCCTGTACAAGTCGGGGTTTGAAGTTAAGAAAAGATCCAACAAACTAGCAAAAATCACCATCTCGGTCTGGAATCCGAGTTGGTTCACCCACGAGTTGGGTGAGGCCAGAGCTGATGGCAAAGGATTCGGCTTCGCGATCTTGCTCGTCGGTTATATTTGAGTATTTGAGCCAGTTGACATAAACGTTAAAGTCGCCAAGGATGACAAACTTCGGAATTGAGATGGTGGGTTTGCAAAAAGTCGATATTGTTAGCAAGTGAGAAGAACAAGTCTCTATAATGGGTATCGCTTGGCGGCCGGTAAAGGCAGCAGATGAATTTAGTAATTCTCTGCGTTGATATTTTAAACCACATTACATCAAAGTCGTTAGGCTCGAGTGTCTCCTCTCGTTGACAAGAAATATCACTGCGGACAAAGAGACAAAGTCCAAAATTGCGCCTAAATCGGTGATGGAAGTTGTATCAGGATATAGATAGCTGACCGTACTAGTCGATGATCTGACCTTTGTTGCGGTTAGTGTGAGTACATGAGGTTTGGTAAATTGTAGATGTTGATGGACTGCATTGATGTTCCAGTTCAGACCTCTTATATTTCAGAAGTCAATTTGGAAGCTGCTAATTTTGGGTCTTTAACAACTTTAGTTGTCACACCATTTCCATTTTGAATGTTGTTTGAAGGACCCGTCGGGCTATTGGAAATGGTGGATGTTGGATGTTTTGATGAAATGTTCACGAAAAAATGGATATTTATTTATTTAATAAATTGCCAAAGTTTGTAACTGTTCTGCCTCTGCTTTTTGGTAAATGCTAAAGATATGTTGTTCCTAGCAATAACTTAAAGCATCTGATATAGTATAGACGTGAACTGGTGGAAACTAGGATTTTCTTGTAACTTTGAATATAAAGTTTTCAAACTTTTGAATGAACCCCGTAGCCTCTGTATTTTGGTAAACGCTGAAGATATGTTGTTCCTAGCAATAACGTAAAGCATCTGACGTAGTTTAAACGTGAACTGGTGAAAACTAGGATTTTCTTGTAACTTGGAATATAAAATTTTCAATCTTTTAAGAGAACCCCGTAACCTCTGTTTTTTGGCAAATGCTAAAGATATATTATTTCTAGCGATATTTTAAAGCATCGTATAAAGTATAAACGTGGACTGGTGAAAACTGGATTTTTTTTTACACTTTACTATCAAATTTTCAAAATTTAGAATGAGCCCCGCAGCCCCTGTTTTTTGGGGAATGCTGAAGATATGTTTCTAGCAATATTTTAAAGCATCGTATAAAGTATAAACGTGAACTGGTAAAAGCTAGTATTTTCTTGTCAATTTTACCGAATATACGTGAACCGGTGGAGACTACTATTTTCTTGTCAACTTAATTAGGATTAAAATTTTCCAAACTTTTGAGTAAACCCCGTAGGCTCTGTGTTTTTTTGACAAATACTGAAGATATGTTGTTTCTAGCAATGGTTTAAAGCATCGTAAACCTGAACTGGTCGAAACTACTAATTTCTTGTATTTTTCAATCTAAAAATTCCGAATGAACCCCGTAGCTTCTGCTTTTTGACGAATCCTATACACATGTTATACCCACTTATATTAGGAAGCATTTTAGTTGTATTAATACGATCAAAATGAATAAAAGGCGATGGTACATTCCGCGTCAAAAATATACTGAATCGGCCGCTGGCTGCTAGTTTCAGGTTGAGTAAAAAAGAACATAAAGCTTCTTTAGCCTTAATTTCACCTGCTATGAAACTATTTGCAGCTAGTTCAGGGAGTTTAAGTCAGTGCCTAATCAAAGTTAAAATAAATAATACTATTGGTAAACTACACATTTTAGTTCTTAAGCTCTTTTTTGTTTACCTTATGAACTCATTTTTGTACAATTCAGGTTTCGAATGAATAATTATTATCTCTTGGTTTTTTTTGTTTAAAACCTATTTCTGTAAATACCTGATATTAATAAAGCTTGTCGCCCTATCATCAACGTTGTTATAACTTCCTTTCATTCTCCCAAAATATGTTAACTTTAATTCAGAATTAAGTTAGAGTTAAAAGCGCGAAAATTTGAATCAAAGTTATAAAATTAAATTTTCGTGCGTGGCGCATCACCGTGACCACGGTAGGCATTATTGTCGGTGTCGGTACTCTCTGACAGTCTGGTCTCGTCATGTTACCGGCATGTTACAGGTGGGCCGACAATGGTCTACATCAGCGCGTGTGGTGGATGGACGTATCCCTAACTTATTTTGGCGGGCGTGTATTTTTGAAAACTCTATAAGGTGGAAAAAATATTCAAGATATATTCAAACGGCATATAGATATTTAACAGTCCGCTATTGTCTTCACGTCTACCCAAAAAAACGTTACGAAGAAGCCAGTTACAGAAAGAAGCTTTAACCAGTGGCTCGCGATGAAAAATGATACAGAAATCTGAAAACATAATGTTAGCATACTTTTTAGAGAATTCCAATGTACTCCCGTTTTTGCTGTGAATATTTCATGTTCATTTTTTGTTTGTCGAGGATAACATAGATATCTTCGAATATCCGAAACTAATGGTTTATCCTAAAAAAGAAAAATGATTATAATAATAATAATAAATATTCTCTATTTTCATACAATGTAACATATTTCACAGTTCAAGATTATAATTATTATATTCAAGTATGAAAATAAAGGGCCGTTATTTATTATTCCTGCATTAACATGCAAATATGTTTCTTTAACAAAGCTAAAATAATTAATTTGATTAAGTTTTAGTCTGAATTGTTGAATTATATTAAATTTGTGAAAACCAGGCCACATGGCGCTAGTCAAATCTTGTACACCGATATATCAAAAGCTTCCATTTTCTCAACCTATTTCGTCGTTGACCAGGAAGATGGCTTCAATAAAATTAATGTAACGAAAAAACTTCAAAAATAATTACCAAATTTTGTTCATTATAATTTGGTAAATTGTACCATAAATAAATTCACAAATATTTTTTTTCAAACTAGTTTATTATTTATCTGTCTTTCCTGATTCAGTAACATGCACTTTAGTTAAATTAATATAATAATAGGTAAAGTTCTTTTCACGAAAAATAGTTCTGATTTAATGACTGCAATAAAATGGGTGCTAAGTGTGTGTGGTCGTAAATACCCTTAAATTTACAGAATTTGTTGTCCGGGCCGGATTATAATGATTAATTCTGATAATAATTAATTTAGATGAGGATAGCGAGAGCCAAACAGAACTAGATGTAGAATACCATTATTATAATGTTTGTAATGTCTATTTCTGTTTTAATTGTTTATATTATAATCAAAGGCTGAATCCATATAGAAATTGTATTTCTCTGGATTATATAAATAAAGATTATTTACTTACTTACTTACATATAAATAAATATAAGTGGGTAAAATTAAAAAATGTATATTATTTGGGTTTTTTTCGTTTCATTAAATCAATATATTAGTATAGAGTACAGAGTATACGAGTACTTGTATTCTTTAGTCCAACTCTTTACTGCACCTTTATAGTTTGCTTATCTATTGCCGGAGGTTTGGAATCGACCCTTTACTTCTATTGTAGTCATTAAATCGAAACCATTTTTCGTGAAAAAAACTTTAACTTACAATATAGGGAGTGCAAAAAGGAAATATTTAATTTTTTTACATTCACAACCCAAAAGTTCTTATATTAATTTAACTATCTAAGAAAACACTTTTTCTAATCTCTGGTTTAAATGCTCGGAGGTTTTTTGATTTGATTCACAAGACTGCTGCTCTTTAAGCCCACCTTATTAAACCACATTTGACTATATTTGAATATCTAATGTACAGTTTTCTACAGAAAAACGGCACCGAAGATCAAAAACTCCAAGCAGACACGGAAAAGTCCAACAGCACAATCCAGGAGTCGAAGGAATACGAACTCTCGGCGGTTGTGTGTTATATCAATGATCAATACTCACCGGACAAGAAAAATCTCGTCGCTTTGATCAAAGTTCCTGATTCGTATTTGAGAAGGAAAGATGTGACTGAGCACAAGTGGTATTTGTTTAACGATTTTAGGTAAGACTTGTAAAACTACTTATTAGTAATATACACTCTGTCCGGAATATGATGGGCAGCGTAAACTGCTGGGCAAAGTCAAATTTTTCATTTATTTGCCAACTTTACCTGGATATTATTGACTGCTAATTGTAGCTAAAAAAATTCTCAGTCCTTGCAAAAATTTGTCAAAAAGTACCTAAAAGCATTTTTTTTAACTACCGCAGTGTGTGAGATTTATGGCAATGGGTCTAGAGTTACTATGAATCTAATAGTATTTATCCATTTTATGCAGGGTGTTCAAAATAAAGTTTCAAAAATTACACATTTTGAACATCCGGTATGTTTTTAATTGGTATGACGTAGAATTCATATACAATTTTTTTTTTGTAATACAAGCAAATAAGTTATTTCCAGCCAATTTAGTGAAAATCCAAGTACGGACGTGCCTAGAGATGCTAGGGTCGCCAGAACGGTGCAAATTTACAAGACAATCAACCACCCGTTCAGTTATTTCCCCAGGTTACGCTGAACGAGGTAAAGTCCTTTGTTAACTTTTTGAATAGGAAAAAGCCCCGGGTTTCGACGGTTTAAAGAATGCGGCGTTGCGAAACTTACCCGACCGAGCTTTAGGGAATATAGCCCAGGCGGTAATCAAAGAAGGTCACTTTCCGAGTGCATGGAAACAAGCAACACAAGAAAGGTGAGGACCCCACGGCACCGAGAAGTTACAGACCCATCAGTCTGCTGTCTAGCCTGGGTAAAGTAATGGAAATAATTATTCGCCTAAACGACTTTAAAGGACTTTAACAGACGAGCCCATACGGGAGTGATTTTCTTTGACGTTAGTAAAGCCTTTGACAAGGTCTGGCATAACGGTCTCATACTAAAGATGATAAGACTCGGAGCGCCGAACTACCTCATCAAGGTAGCAGCTTCTTCTCTTGAGAATGGAAGTTTTGCAGTCTCGTCAGAGAACGCACTCTCCATGACGAAAAACATTAGGGCGGGAGTGCCGCAAGGCTCACCTCTCTCCCCGATGCTGTATAATATGTATGCCATTCCTCGCGATAGGCAGAACCAGCTCTATCTGTTCGCCGACGATACTGCAATTACTACTACCTCTGAGCAACCGTGGCTTGTCGTCACCTGGATGCAGCGCCATATTAATCAGTTAGACAAATTACTTTCGAATTAGAAGATTCGTCTGAATCCCGCCAAAACGAAGGTGATTTTCTTTTCAAAAAGTCGAGTACGAAGGCCTGAAACAAGGCTCAGGGTCAATCGAATCGAGTTGAACTGGTGCCAGGAGGTCAAATATCTGGGACTTGTCTTTGACCAGAAACTGAATTGAAGGTTGAAGTCAGTCAATAGAGTCAAGCTTGCATTGCGCCAATTTGGCTCCATCTACATCTTCACAGGCGGAGTAGACTTAGTAATCGCACCAAAGTTAACCTCTACAAGATACTGGTCAGGCCGGTTCTGACTTATGTTGTGCTCTTGTGGTGCAACATAAGCAGGGATGAGCTGAATAAGTTTCGGGTCATTCAAAACAGGGCTCTGAAAAATCACCAACTCACATACAAGAGCAAGACCAGATTCGACTTACAAACTTCCGAAAGACTATTTACCTTTACCTATTATAGGTCAATTTCAATAGTAGAGATGCACTAGAATACAGTTGAGAGGCACTAGAAAAGTAGAGAGGCACTGTATCTACGTTATGATTTCACGTATCTCAGGCGCCATGCTACTGCATTACTAATACTTCTAGCCAGATAACAAGACATACACTCATTAAGGCAAGAAATGCCAATTTTCCATTTTTCGTAAATGATAAGGTGTAGAAACTAAACAAAGAATCAATTGATGTTAAAAGTTTTAGACCTGACGTAAAAAAACACTCAAGAACCAAAGTAGTAAACTACAGCAAATGTTTCAAAATGTCTTCTATTTTGATCTGTTCATAAGTTAACACGTTTTTAAAAGGATCAGTTTTAGAAAGGCTACACAGAGGACACACAACGGGGGTCATATTTTACCTCTAAATTATTTATAGTTTTATTTTATTAGTTTATTGTTACTATTATTATTGATAAATACATACTTATTATAGTAAATAGGTATGTCAAATTTTTTTTGACTTTAAAGGAATTACTAAAAGTGATTAACCTAAACGTGCTAATAATAGTTATAGCGTTTCTTTAATATTAAGTAGCTTAGTAACCTATTCTATTCTAGTATTCTCTTTTTACGCTCTTTTATTCTGATACTTCAAGGCAGGGTGTAAAAATACACCCGCCCGCGCTTGTGGATTACCAAAAAATTATTAAATACTTAACATTGAAAGATCTCTATCATTACTCGTTCAGATTCCAGGACGAGAAAGAGTTACATGTTGTACTCAGAGGCATCCTGGTAACCTGAACAGAAGATAAAATAAGGGATAACTTAAAAGAATTAGGTTTTAATACCACAAGGGTGATACGCTGGCACAGTCGCAGCGGCGCTCCACTGCCTTTGGTGTTGGTTTTCTTACCGAGATCGGAAAAATCAATTTTTGAACTAAGATTTTTAGACCAAATGTGTATTAAAGTCTAATTGCAACGTGCGCGCGCTACAGTTTTATGGTAGATGGAATAGAGCAGACCCCCCCCCCCCCCCCCTCACAAGGATCGAGAGCAATGCCAAACGCACTGGAATCAGCGTTACAAACCACAATGCAAAGCTTTCTTGGACAGTTTTCGAAAATAATGGAGACTCCATTGAAAAATATCGTGAACATTCCAGAAAACCGCTGGTTAAATGGCGGCGCAACCGGAGACTGCATATTTCAAAATCGCTACTTTTAACGTCAACAGTATAAAGCAATAGAGACGCGAAGTTATAGATTTTGTTGAGAGAAACGAGATAGATGTGTTTCTTATCCAGGAGACTTGGCTAAAGGGAGAAATGTTTTCATTTCCGAATTACACGGTGTTCCGAAACGATCGCCTAAATAGGCGCGGAGGCGTAACCATGAATCTGTATTTGGTATAGTTTTTAAACTATATTAAAAAAAAACATTTTCAATTACTTCTAATCGGTTTTAAGTCATATAAGTATCAATTATGTTACACTATAAATTGAGATCTGACTATAAATACTAGGGCAGAACCGTATTAAGGGCATTTATAAGAAAAATGTTGATGCATTTTACGTCTCTAAACATCATAAAATATACTTGTGTCATATATCGTTCAGTTGCATATTGGATTCTCTTCCGAGATGTGGAAAAAAGATTCCAGGTCCTCATTACTGAGTTGGTAGCAATAACTTAAGCGTCATTTTAAGAAAACGTTAAGTGCGTTTGGTAGAGAATAAGAAACCATAACTTTTTGGTATTAAACAATTTTTGATGAAATCAGTGCTTTTTGAGGTATTTGGAAAAAATTAGATTGATTAAGGAATTGTCACATTCCCTTTAATATCTCTAATACTAAAAACTATTTGGCAACACTGTGAGCACCTTATAAATGATCACTAAAAAGGCAAGTTTTCTCTAATTTAAACGACCTCGTAACTCTTACCGTTATGGATATAGCAATAGTGGCCCACCGTATTTTGGATGCCCTGCATATTCACTGATCTTAATTCCCCTTTTGTAAAAAGTGTATTTTATTAACGAATTTATTTTAGTATCTGTCCCGTACCTGCACAAGAAGCAGTATGGTTTAGTCTCGATTGGAAGATTCCTTGCGTCCTGTATTATTCTTCTCTGGAGTTGGCAGATACCAAAACTGAAATTTACCATCCATTGTCCAGGGTATGTTAAATTTACACCTACATTTCAGAGCAGCACAAGTGGAACAAGTCCATTCCGTCTCATTTTGTAATTAATTTGCCTACAGTTATACTCTGAAAATAATTGAAAACCTGAACCGCGCCAAAGCGCTTCTGCAAGTGACTAGATTAATAAATACTTGTCCTCTTCTTGCCTTCAAAAATATTTACTTTTATATCCAAATTACGCATAAACGTACAAGTAACTAAATGTCCAAAAATGGAGTTGGTCCACGTGTGATCTGAACCCTACAGTTATTATTAATATGAAGATGCACCGAGGATAATAATATAATAATATTTGATGAGCATATTATGAAATTTAAAACACCTAATGTACTGTCACCAAAATATTTCTTTACAATTTACCGTTTGACGTAACATATTGGTTTTCTATGGCAGCCGCTAAATTAATGCGCTGTTTGGCTTACAACTTTTGTATAGGCATCACTCAGACTATATTCGATGTTACGATTGGTTGCAAGCTGTGGAGATACAGGGTGACTGATTAGTGCGAGAAAGTTCAATATCTCCGCTGTTGTTAGAAATATCGAAAATTATTAAATACAGTAGAGTCTCGATATAGTAAACTAATTAATGAACGGCTTTAATACTCCACCGAGGTCGTTTACTATTGAGAGTGCTGATAAAAATATACAACACGGATACTTAATATAGTTGGAGTCAAGCAAATATTTGACGCGTGACACTTCCATCTTGTCATATTTGTCCAATACTAGTTATTTCGATTTCACCAACTTTATAACAGCTGATACTTAGTCAGGGCCGGACTGACGAATATTGTTATTTATAAACCTTTGCAGAAAATGATTGCTGGGAAACACTACACAAATAAAGGCCATAGAACACTATTAAAAGGCAATAAAATGATTTAAATACTCAAAATCCAAAACCAAATACAGAATGTCAACAAGACAACGACATAACTCGTTTTGGAATAAATAAAATGCGGATCTGCAGCCCATATGATTTGACCAAATCGACGAGAATTACGTGTATCTCTTTTTAGTCATATAAAAGGATAAAGATACAAATACTTCGAGTGGGTGGTAATTATTATAATATAAATTAGCCATTAGTAACTTTTATATTATGAGTTGCCTGCCGTATTTGACACCTATGACAATATGGAAGTGTCACGCGTCAAATATTTGCTTGACCCCAACTATACTTAACGTGTTTATTACTGAAAAAAAATAGTATGTATACAGGGTATTTCCTAACTACGGTACGAAACTGCAGAGGGTGATACGTAAGGTCGTTTTAGGAAAAAAGTTCCTATGAACATATGTCCGGAGTTGCTTGGTTTCTGAGACACAGAGCGTTGAAGTTTAAAAAAAAAACGGTCATAAATATCCTTAAACCGATTTGGCTGAAATTTGGTTCAGTTATTTGAAGTAATACTGCGCTTATTTAGCCCTAACTAGATTGAAATTATTAGGTCCAGTGGCGTCTCAGTGGGCACCACAGCCAATTATTATTGAGAAGAAAAAGTACGCCACTACCTTTTTTTTTTTTTTTTTATTTGTTCAGATTAAGCACTACAAATACAACTTTTTGGTCTCTTGTGTTTTTTTCATATCTGGCTTCGTTTGCGAGAAAAAAAAATAAAAATCACTTGAACTCATTCTAAAAGCTATCCATGGACAACATAAAATAACAACCAAAAATAAAAAATAAACAATTTCGACCTTACAGTAAATCAGCAAAATGTCTACCTTCTGATAAAATGTACGACTATTTCAATCTAGTTAGGGCTAAATAAGCACCTTATTATTTCAAATAACTGAACCAAATTTCAACCAAATCGGTTTAAGGATATTTATGACCGTTTTTTTTTTTAAACTTTAACGCTCTGTGTCTCAGAAACAAAGCAACTCCGGACATATGTTCATAGGAACTTTTTTTCCTAAAACGACCTTACGTATCACCCTCTGAAGTTTCGTACCGTAGTTAGGAAACACCCTGTATGTATGTAGTAGAAATATTTAAATATGTATATTCTACATACAGGGTGGCCCATCGAAAATGTACCGCAAGGCATTACAGGCTGGGAAAGGACTTTTCGACAAAACCAAACCCACGTCAACTTTGTTCATTTGCAGATTCTTTAGGCTCGTGTTAGTGAGATAACAGTTATCGGGTTTTTGCTTCGCATTGGGCCAGGTAGTTGCTAGATAGTTGTCTTGTGACTAGTGGTTGAAGTTTTCCAAATTATTGAATATTTTAAATTTATCAATTATAGTGTACTCAATTGCAGAAAAAGTAGAAATTATTGAGTTTTTTTTCAAAAACAGTGAATGCGGAAATCGGATCGTTGAGCTGTTTAACCAACGGCATCATGACAAACATGTTTCTGGAAATATTGTTCGGGAATTGGTGGCCAAATTTCGCGAAACAGGTTCCGTTCATAACAAAAAGAGGCAGCTTAAAAATCTGGTACTAAATTAACCTACGGTGGTAGCTGTATTGGGGCAAGTTGCAATAGTACGCTAAGTACAAGACATTTGGCCGTTGCGACGGGCGTGAGTCGTACAAGTGTCCAACGAGTATAACAAAATACAAGTTCCATCCTTATAACATTCGGTTAGTGCAAGAACTAAATGAAGACGACTTTGATCGTCGCTCTCAATTTTACGAAATGCGTGTGTTTTTCAGACGAGTGTACCTTCTTCTTAAATGGTTTAGTGAATCGCCACAATTGTCGTTACTGGGCCGATACCAATCCAAGGATTTTCCACGAGACACGCACACAACACCCCCAGAAGTTGAATGGCTGGTATTTTTGGAAATCCCATTGTCGGCCCTTTTTTCCTTCCTGGAAATTTAACAGGCGATATGCACCTGGATTTTCTAGAAAATGCCATCGACCCAGCTGTAACAAATATCATAGAGAACGACCCTACACACAATGAACAGGAACTGATTTTCCAACAATACGGAGCTCCTCCGTATTACTCGCTACATGTGCGTAATTATTTAAATGACACGTTTCCAGGACGCTGGATAGGCTGAAGGGGTGCAATTGAGTGGCCCCCTCGGTCACCCAACTTAAGTCCTTTAGATTTTTTTTTGTGGGGGCACATAAAAAGCAAAGTTTACAGCACTCCACCTGACACATTGGAAGATCTGCGACGCGATTCATTGACGTATGTCGCGAAGTGACACCACAAGTGATTCAGAATGTACGGAAACGGTTTGAAGATAACCTGTATCACTGTATGCACGTTGGCGGACAACAGTTGGAGCATTTACTTGACTAATACAGTTTGTAACTAAAATTAAATCGATTTTTGCATTTTACGTCAAACGTATTATTGGTATTTCAAAGGTCTAAACGAGTCGATCGATTTTCAAAAAGTAAGCAGCGATGTACTTAAGGACTTAAGAGCCCTTCTGAATGAGGTGACACTTGACCCCATTCTCATTTGAAAAAATTTGGGGGATGACACCCCCCACTTAGGGGGTTGAAGATTTTGCTATGATTTTTGCGTCAAAAGTTGTCCCCCTGACAAACAAACTTGACGTGGTTTTGGCTTTTGTCGAAAAGTCCTTTCCCAGCCTGTAATGCTTTGCGGCGGTACGTTTTCGATGGGCCACCCTGTATGTATGTACGTATGCACAAATGTATATGTATGTAATAGAAAAAAGAAAAAAGGAAAATAAAATTAGTTCGTAGGATAGAAAAAAACTGTTAATTTACTGTGTCGGAATAGAGTGAATTTTTTGAATCAATTTAGCTCTCAGGTCTTAAAGAGCAACCACGCTAGAATATTTCAGTTTATTCGAATTTTCTTTAGCCCATTGAATAACACTAATTAAAGATTTTGTGGAGAAACTAACGCGTCTGTGACATTACCAAAGAAGAGTGGCTAGTGTCTGTACAACATCGCCCGAAATAGACTGTAAAAATGCCAAGGGTGATTCAAGCTAAATGAAACTACCCTTTAAATATTAAATAAACAAATTGGGTATATTACTGTATCTTCCGTATGGATTATAAAATTTACATTAAGTAGTAATATTAAACCGCATGTTACAATGTTTGAATCTGTCACGCCACAACAAAAACACTAAAGTTGTTAATCAACCAGATGTCACTGTTAATGGAAAACAATAAATGAAAAGAGAGAGTTTCTGTAACTTAGCAATTTAAACAATGTTTTTAAGTTTGGTAGATCCAATTTTGATTTCAAATAAATCAATTAGGAATTTAAACCACCAAGCTATATTGGCGTTTAATATGTCTACGAGAATTTGCTCGTCCTTTCATATCTTTCAGATCCTACCTGGCTCTGCGAACTTCGTATGTTTAAACACTTCAATTCTACAGTCGGCAACTGGATTCACGAACACGAGTTATATATTTACAAGGAGATCGTGAGCTTCACTAAGTACACAAGTGCCTAATCTTAAACACACCTATAAACCAAACCGAAAGTTTTATTTTTCAACAGACCACACTCACTCTTGACTTATCTTACACTAATTCAGTCCTTTTCTCTCAAGAATAATAACAAACAACCGATAATTAACGAGTATAACAACTAACAAGTAATAACAATAACTAAGTAACTAACTTACTTTCTTTAAAGGTTTGTTCCAACCCACTATTCTATATCCGAAGGACTATTTCCAGCCTGTCAATTAAACTTTGAACGTGGCAGTCGACTGTTGCAGTGGTTTTTGGTCGGGTTGGAACAAACCTTAAACTTATCGGCGAATCTATTTTTGCCGTTTCTGACGATGTGTAAAGTTTTCAAGTATATTACTATATATTATATATGTATGTTCGGTTGTCTATCCTAAAGCCGTTCGTTGTAATGGGGCAGGGTAGGCTTGCCGACCCCAGCCTGGGTTACTTGAAAAGTTAAACAATTTATTTTAAGGCGGCTCGGCGTAGTATGAGGCCCGGGCTTACAAGGGCTACTTAAAAAGTGGAACGGTTATTCGCTGTCATTCAAAATTCATATTAATGTAGATAAATATATTATACTGTCTCTTGGCTGTTTGACACTGGGTCGGCACTGCCGAACCTGCCGCCCCTGAATAGCCGCCACTGATAAGGTTTATGAATACTTACAATTTTATTTTTTAGTTAACATTAGTAATATTTGGAAATTATTTCTTCGATATGATGCTGTCCGAGAAACATTTAGGAAAAATTGAATATTCTTGCAACATTGTATAATCGCCAAAAAAAAAAATAGTGTGGCATATGTAAAATTTTATGCCCAATTCGATAGGATAAAAAGAAATGGGTGGTTCCATTTAAATAGATTAGTTTCATGATGCCCCGCTTTTTTGGCGCATCCTGTAGAACCTTTATATTTAATAATTTCCGATGTTTCTAACGACAACGGAGATATTGGACTTTCTCGCACTAATCAGCCACCCTATACAGGGTGCCACAAATTCGAGTGCATGCATGGGGATCTCAGTTATTATAACCCTTTGCGCCCTAGTGGTTTCTCTGTGAAACCACTTACTAAAACATTTATTTCTAGTTTCCTGGTGGCATTCTCGCGAAACCATACGTAGGAAAGCTCCGCCTACTTGTCCCTTTCTTCCAATACGGCATCGCTTTTCAGCACATTTGGATATTTTTGACAGGTAGTAATATATTATTAATTGATCCGTCAGTAAGTGCACGTGCTTACATATTTGTTGAGTTTTTTGGCGTTTTTACAGTCATGACAGGTAAGTTTTTTTATTTTTTAGTGTAGTATAATGTTACTTGAAGTTGTTAATATGGTTTGATTAAATTTTTTTACAATTTAATAGTTATTATTGGCGTAAACAAACGTCGGTTTCATGCCAAAACCAGTAGGAATCTGTAGTAGATCATTTTATCAAACTGTTATTTTGAATATATTGACATATTTTATTAGTGTATGCGATTTTTGTGTTTTGCTACCCTTTTAAATATTAATTGTAAGCGGTGTTAATATTTGTGGATATAAAAATTTTATCTTTATAAAAAAATATTCTTTTTGTTTTCAGAAAAAAAGATGTATCTTTTCAAAGATCTAGAAAAAATGGGATCTGACGATGTTTTTACCTTGCTGGAAGATCTTCCTTCAGATAATGAATCAATTGTCAGTAATGATGATCAGGAGCAGCTGGAAAATATGACTATTGATGACAATTCTGATTTATTGGACCTAAACGACATTCCCATTATTTTCGCCGATGATATGGATCAAAACATGATCAACCCCGACAACGATGACAGTGACATAGAGATGAATGAAACCCTGGACGTAATAAGACGTAGAGAGCTGGCTAAGCATACTATTTGGACAAATTCGATAGAAAATTGCGTACAAAACAAAAAAATATTTTCTGAAACAAGTGGCCCGAGTATTCCAGACAACTTGGAATCACCCACAGATGTATTCTTTCATATATTTCCCCCGAAACTAATTGAAAAAATTGCATTTCAGACCAATCTTTATGCATTACAAAAGAGTGGCGGAGACCCGAATACTTTTACGCCCACCAACTCAAATGAGATAAAAATATTTGTTGGGATAAATATTCTAATGGGTGTAAAGAAGCTGCCAAGTTACAGTGATTACTGGTCGTCAAGGCCAGAACTAAGGGATCATTTTATTAGCGCAGCTATGACAAGAGACAGATTTGCGTGGCTTTTGGGCCATATTCACTTAGCTGATAATTCTGTTATGCCGCCCAGAGGATCCGCTAATTTTGACAAACTATACAAAGTTCGATTATTGTTGGACACACTAACTGAAACGTTCAAAGAATCATATAAACCTTCTAAGAACCAAAGCATAGACGAATCCATGATCCGTTTCAAGGGGCGCAGTACTTTGAAACAATTTATGCCACTAAAACCAATAAAGCGTGGCTACAAAGTCTGGGTAAGGGCAGATGAATCAGGCTTCGTTTGCCAGTTTCAAATATATAGCGGAAAAGTTAGTGATGTTGCTGAAAAGGAATTAGGAGCTCGCGTGGTCAAAGATTTAACCAGAGACTTGGCGGGAAAAGGACACAATGTTTATTTTGATAATTTTTTTAATTCTGTAAAGTTACAAAAAGATCTGCAGGCTGCCCTTATTTATGCATGTGGTACAGTCAGAAATAACAGAAAAGGCCTTCCCGAGGATATAAAACCAGATAAGGAACTAATTCAGAGAGGAGATTTAGACTGGCGTGTCAGCAGAGATGGTCTGATTTTCTTCAAGTGGAAGGATAGAAAAGTGGTATCTTTTCTTGGTAACCACCAGAACCCTTTAGAAGGCAGCACCGTGGCAAGAAAAGAAAAAGATGGCACTTCAAAAGCTATTAATTGTCCAATCATGGTAAAAGATTATAACGCCCATATGGGCTATGTTGATAAAATGGACATGCTTAAATCTCTTTACGAAATTGATCGCAAAGCAAAAAAATGGTGGCATCGAATATTATGGCACTTTGTTGATGTCTGTGTTGTAAATTCGTTTATAATTTTCAAACAACGAGCAAACTCCAATATACCAAGTCTAAAAATGTTTAGACTGTCTGTAGCGACGGGCTTGATTGGAGTGGGGCAAACACAACGTTCTAGAGCACCACCCACAGTTATAAACCATTTTAAACGGACAGTACCTTCTGAGATAAGGTATAACCAATGTTTGCATATGCCGGTTTATTCAAAATCAAGACGATGCGCTTTTTGCAGCAGTACCCAGGAACCCCATAGGACAAGATGGACATGCAGCACTTGCGATGTAGGATTATGCCTAAATGATAGAAACAATTGTTTCCAAACGTACCACCAAATTTAGTACCGACTAGACATAAAAATAAGATTTGTGTTAGTTTTATAAATAAAGATTTTTGTATTTACCACCCATTTTATTCCCTAGTGGTTACGTTCCGAAACCATATCCTGGAATCAAAAGCATATTACAGATGGAAAAAATTATCTTAAATATATTATATCTTTAACTCTCTGCTACCATAATATTTAGAAAAAAAAAGTATTAAAAGAAAAAAATAATTTCGGGGGCAAAGGGATTATAAGAGACACAAGGTCGGTTAAATTATGGCAAAGTTGTACATTTTGGTGCTCAACAAAATACAACTTCGAGAATCGAAAAATTCCTAGTAATCAAATCAAATTAAATTAAATGTGTTTATTGTCATTTTTTGCCAATAGGCTTTAGACATTACAGCGATACAATATAAATAAAATAACAGTAATACATTAATTCCAATACACACTAAGAGAAAAGGACAGAGAGAAAAACAAATATAAATAAAAATAAATAGGTAAATAGGCAATGTATTCGAACGAAAAAACAATACTCATAAAATTGCAGTACCATCAACAAATCCGATTGTAATTGAAATAAGTCTTTAAACTCTTGCACGCTATAAAATATGTTATCCTTCAAGATTCTCTTTAGTTTTCTCTTGAACAGATTTATGCTTTGATTTTTTAATTCTGTAGGTAACGGGTTATACAGTTGCGTTCCTTGGTAAAAAGGGCTATTTAAAAATTTAGTCGAACCCGGAAAAGTAGCCCTTAGCAGATCTTTTCGGACACTATATGTATGAACATCGGAAGCAGATGTAAATTTTCGTTTGTTCTTGTGTATAGACATCAAAGCTCGGTAAACATAACATGATGGAAGTGTCATTATCCTAGTCCTCTTAAAAACATCACGACAAGATGCCCGTGGATGCATTCTATTCATTATCCTTAGGCTCTTTTTCTGAGTTCTAAAAATTCCAGCACTACGACTCTGATTCCCCCAAAATTCAATTGCATACACCATCTTACAGTGAAAGTAACCGTAATAGGCACATTTCAGGACTTTGTCTGACACCACGTCATGCATCATTCTATGAGAAAAGCAAATTTAATTCAATTTCAAACTAAGATCCGACAGGTGTGTTTCAAATTTAAGATTAGTATCAACTGTTAGCCCCAAAATTTTAATTTCATTAATTCTGTTAATTACTTGGTCACCTACTTCCATACTAGGCATAATCGCATTAGGCATGTTTCTGTTTCCAAACAGTAATATATTTGTCTTTCCTATATTAAGCTTCAACCTGTTTGCCTCAAACCAATCTACAAGCTCTTTAATAGTTTGTTTTGTTTTATTCTCCAACGTGTCTTTAGTACTTCCGAAGATATTCGAAATTCGAAAAAAAAAACGAATTTTTGCAAAAGCCTTTTTATTGTTTCCTAAGCTTAATTGAAAAGAAATTTCAAAATAAATGACACCTTGTCATTGCCACTTTTTCTCCTCTACAAGATTGCGTTGTCAAATTAAAAATCTGACGTTTCGTTTTTGGGCGGCCATCATCAACTTTATTTTTTTAAATAATCCCCTGGATTTTTTATTTTATTTTTAGTTACCTTTTGACTTCCTTAAGGCAATGAGGTGTCGCAACCATCCAAAAAAATTATTAGTTTTATGAAATAACACCTTAAAATTTATGAAACACCCACCTCTGTCTAACACATAGTTTTTTTCATAAATCCATCTTTACTCGGCACATTATTCTTATGGAAATAGGATAGTCAAGTAATTAAATTGTTAAAAAAAACATTTGTCTATTAAATTAATAAGTTTACTTTTAGCAATACAAAAAAAAGTTATAGATAAAAAATTTTGCATCAATTTCAGCGCAAGTGTTCGAAAATATTACCGTTTGCTCTAATACTGTCGCTTATTTTTGTTTTAATTTTTTTAACTGCTCTGTAAACGCCCCTTCCATTTAAGGTTACAAAAGCAATTATGATTATGTTTTTTAGTTCTTCTCTACTATTGGCAGGCCGCTTGTAAATTAAATCTTTAAGAGTACCCCACAAGTAAAAATCCAATGGTGTGAGATCTGGAGATCTCGCTGGCCATTCTACAAAACCTCCGTTTCCTATCCAGCGCTCTGGAAATTTTTCTTGGAGGAATTGCCAAACAACCCTGCTGTTATGCGCAGGAGCACCATCCTGTTGGAATCACAGGTTTCGTAAAGTGGCTAAAGGGAAATCCATGAGGTACTCTTGAAAATCAGTATTTAAAACGTTTAAATAGGGCCTTAAAATGCGATCGCCCAATATTCCAGCCTAAACATTTATGCTGAATCGAACTTGTGGGCGGATTTCCCGATTTTCTTCAGGATTTTCGATGGCCCAAATTTGTTCGTTGTGACGATTAAATACGCCACAATTGGTAAATTTTGTCTCATCGAACCAAATAATGTTGTTCAAACATCCCCGTTGCGTGTAATCTGGTCGCGAAACCAGAAGCAATATGCTAGCCTCCTTTCGGGATACCCTGGATGTAGTGTTTGACTCGCATGAATTTTAAATGGTCTAGAATTATTGTTCTGTAAAATTCTCCAGGATTTTGATTTGTTCGTGGTCCGATTATTATTTGCCTCTGCAGCAATCTGACGGGTGGAAACAGATGGATTATTGTTTACCTAAAATATTTGTGTTAAAATTTAAAAAAAAAATCACATTTTACAATTTAGTTAGTTGGTTCGATACCTATCACTCCCGTTATACTGTGATACGATACGTACATACGCAACAAATGGATAAAATTACAAACCTGGCTTAAAACAATAGCAACCTCTTCCTCTGTTGTTCTGCTTCCATATTTTCCTCGTTTTTTGGAAAATGAACCATATTCGGATAAATTAGCATCTAGCTTTCGAATAAATAAAATGCTTGGTTGGGGCCTCTCAGGGTAAGTTTCAAGATAAACTTCTAAATCACGAACTGAATTTCTGCTGCATAGATAATACATTTTTATCATATCTCTTTTTTTTTAAATGATAATATCATGATATAAATTAAATACAAGTTTTAATAAATCAAAATTGATAATTATTATCGTTTTTACAGACTTTATCAACAAAAATATATTGGGGTTGCCAAGGCAACTGTATTGCTTTGTTTTTTTAGTTTCCAACGGTGACCTGATAAATTTTTATTTATTTTTTTTTTATAATTTTTTTTTAACAATTTAATTACTTGACTATCCTATTCCCATAAGAATAATGTGTTGAATAAAGATGGATTTATGTATAAAAGTATGTATTAGACATAGATGGGTGATTCATAAATTTTAAGGTGTTATTTCATAAAACTAATAGTTTTTTTGGATGGTTGCGATACCTTAGTGCCTTAAGGAAGTCAAAAGGTAACTAAAATAAAATAAAAAATCCAGGGGCGTATTTAAAAAAAATTAAGTTGATGATGGCCGCCCAAAAACGAAACGTCAGATTTTCAATTTGACAACGCAATCTTGTAGAGGAGAAAAAGTGGCAATGACAAGGTGTCATTTATTTTGAAATTTCTTTTCAAATGAGCTCAGGAAACAATAAAAAGGTTTTTGCAAAAATTCGTTTTTTTTTTTAATATCTTCGGAAGTACTCAGAATTTTTCAATTCTCGAATTTGCATTTTGTTGAGCACCAAAATGTACAACTTTGCCATAATTTAACCGACCCTGTGTCTCTTATAATAACCGTGATCCCCATGCATGCACTCAAATTTGTGGCACCCTGTATAAGCTTATATCACAACAGATATAACTTAAACTGTGATACAACTTAACACTATATCTTTTACCCGGACTTAGTGCCCCATTTTATTGTTTATGTAATTTGAAATTTGTTTTCCAATCTTTTGGCCAAGATATTAAATATTTACCTAATTTTTTTCTTTTCTACGGTGGCAATTAATATGCCACAGTTAGTTTATTGATTCTAATTTGATAAATATTTCTTGGTTATTCGAATAACTACTATTTCGAAATGTGTTTATACATGGTGCTCAAATGTTACTACCAAATTTCGGTTGGATCCATTTTCGCAAAAGGAGCTGTCTGAATATTTTGTCAAAAATTGAAACTTCCACTAAGTCCCCTTATAACTGTAAAATAGTATTGTTATTTTCAGCGATGTTACCAAATCATAATTGTTTTCTTCAAATTTTTAATTTTTTTCTGTTTACCTTAAGTTTAGATTATAGTATTATTGTAATACACTATATTTTGTTATACATATCTTCAACGCTTTATAACAAAATATTTAATCTTATATCGACCCTATCATTCTCCTCAGCAGTCATTATATGGATGTGTGAAGGAGGACCAATTAACTAGCCTACCAGATCGCCTGATCTGACCAGCATGGACTATCTCTTATGGGGTTATCGCTTACCACCGCCCGCGATGGTATGAAAGAATGAATAGAGAGGCATATCAAAGCATAACACCTTCGATTTTATGTAATGTAAGAGATAATTTTATAATTCGAATTCAAACTTTCATAAATTACAATGGACGACACTTTAAACAACTTATTTTTCTAAATGCTTTTTTGTATATTTATGTGGGATGCCGAAAGAATATTATATGATAAAAATAAACGATAATTTTTGACATATGAGGACGTTGTAAAATTCAGTATTTTGTTTTATGGTATCGACGAATACAATAAAATACAGGATATTGCAGCGATCTAAACTTAAAATAAAAGAATGAAAATTTTGAGAAAACAATCATGGTTTGGCAACGACGCAGATAAAATATTTCACGGTTATAACTGAGAGAACTGGGTTGAAGTTCCAATTTTTTACAAAATACAGGATGTTCCAAAACACCACGTAGATATCTTTTAAGAGGCAATTTTGTATAGAAAATTTCATATAAACTTGAATGGCGTGAAATGCTTGGTGTTACAGAGGGTTAAAAGTTGAACTGTGAAGATGGTTGTCTTTTCGAAACTTTTCAAGATACGTAAATACAAATTCTTTTTATGCCTAACTAAGGTAAAATTAAAAATACTTACGGAAAAGTATCATAGGCAGGTTAAAAGAGGGGGCTGCGGGATAAATACTGTGTCATATTTTTTTGCGTGGCTGTTTTTTTGTATATTTAATAAAATTCAAATTTTGAAGCTTTTTGCATTAAGATGTGCGGTTTTTTCAATCAATTTTAAACTTGCATTGCATTTCGCTAATTGCAGTCTATTATAGAATTTGAGTTTCCTTTAGTAGACTAGGTTAGTTCAGGTTAGTTAGGATTCTCTGATATTTTATTTTGTTTAAAATACGGTTTGACTTTGATATTGTATCTTCAAACGCTTCGAAGATATTCAAAGAAGCTCATCTTTACAGATCGCGTCAGTAACCGCCTCTTAGAATATCTACATGTTGTTTTGGGGCATCCTGTATACAAGGTAAATTGAATCCAAACTTCCCGAATTTTAAAAGTAAAGTTAGTGTGCTCTGTATAATAGTATATTATTAACCAAGGTTTAGATAGCCATCATTATTGCCCGAGCGGCAAGTTTAAATCACAAGGAGCGGAGCGACGAGGGATTTAAGACGCGAGGGCTATAAGCTGTCTAAACCGTGGTTAACATAATATTTTTTCCACTACTACAAACTTTTATAAGACATTTATCTTTATAGTCTTAATAATTATAAAAAATGATAGGTAGGTATAAGTATATTTTTTAATCAAGTTACCTGCGCTTTGGAATTGGCAAAATATTTTGTTGTTTTGTCAGGTGGCTTTGTTAATGTCAATTTGTGTTTTGTGTTCATTTATGTCATCAGATTTCACGAGTTTTCCGTTTTTTTAAAAAATGAGCGAAGAAAATGTTAGTGATATTATTATGTGTACACCTCCAGAATTAAGGATGGAAGCAGAAAAAATGTTGATTGTATCGATATTTTAGAATATCAAGTAATCTAATATGTATTGATAATTATTTGGTTGCCTAACCAATGCAGCAAGAAAATGCATCCTCGGACTAACCTGGATTAAATATAGGCCGAGACAGAACCATACAGCAGGAATGGCAAAAATCATGATTTTTCTTTAAATCAAAATAAACTGATTTTTTTTTATTTAAAATTTTTAGGTAATTTTAAAAACAAAAAAAAAGATAATACATACATTATTATTAATATGTACCTACCTATATTCTCGAGTTAAAACAAAATAATTATTCTCGTAATTATTATATACCGGGTGTTGCATCGTCGAGCGGGACATAGGAAATCCCATGTAATTTTAAATGGGGTCAATTATTGGCTTCCCTAATTATTTTAGAGAAAAATTCTATTTAGGTTTATTAAAGAGCACTAAAACCCACATTCAAAAGAATAACTTTAGATATTTCTGATGAGCCCGTTTACGGGTTATCGCCGATTTCTTTTTAACTATTTCTCCTTTTTATGGCCCCGTATTTGCGGGCACCAGTCAAGGTAAAAGATGACTGTCAAATAAAGTTGTCATTTTGAAATGTGTGCTTTATTGTTATAAAAACTCGTACATCGAAAATATTAAAGGTGTATTTATGAGTACAAATTAATCTGAATAAAACTAAAATAAAGTATCCAATTACAAGGTTAATTATGACATTTTACATGTTTCAATATTTTACTAATTAATAGGTAATTAATAATTCTTGCATCTCTTCTTTGTTCCTGCCTTTCTTCACATCTGCAGTTATTGTTGTGCATGTAGTAACTATCCCCCATTTTATTTTTTACCCAAGCTTTTATCAAATTATTAATATAATAGGTTCTCCACACTCCACAGCACTCAAAATAGTTCCACGATCAGCTGATCCATTCCCATAACCTATCATATCCCATAACCTGAATTTACCTGAAACCATCTCAAGAAAAAAAGAAGAAGAAGAAGAAATCAGTGGTCGTGACAGGGTCTAGAGCCCGACAAGGTTACGGTCACTTCTAATGTGCTGGCAGAATTGCCCCTCAGGGCAGAGCCAATAATAAAAAGAAAGAAAGAAAGAAGTTATAAAAACTCGCACATCGAAAATATTAGCCATGAATTACACTTCTGAAGAAAAAATATTGATGATTAAATGGTATTATCAAGGAAATAGTTATCAAAATGTGTCAGACATGTTTGCTGCTCTGTATCCGAATAGACCGATACCTGCAAAATCTACAGTCGAAAGGACTATCAAGAAATTTCAGACAAAAGGCACTGTAATAAATAACTGCAGATGTGAAGAAAAGCAGGAACAAAGAAGAGATGCAAGAAATGATAGGGACTTGCAAGTTTTATTGTGCGTGGAAGAAAATGATGAGAAGATCAGCCCAAGGAAACTTGAGGATGACATAGGATTAGATCACACCACAGCGTTACGAGCTTTGAAACGACATAATTATTATTAATACAAATATGATAAGCACCAATAGCTAAGAGATAGGGACGAAATACGACGACAGGAGTTTTGTTTTGGTATGATAGAAAGAGCAAACATGAATAGGGAATTTTTAAAAAACATTTGTTTCACTGACGAATGCACTTGCACATTTGCCTTAAACAATGAACCCAATGTTCAAAATTATCGATATTGGAGCAAAGAAAACCAACACAGGTTTGTGCAAACAAGGACGCAATATCCACAAAAAGTTAATGTATGGGCTGGGATTTTCGGAGAAAATATTATCGGGCCATTATTTCTTACACGAAATTTAAATGCAGAATATTTTTTGGAACTACTTGAAGATCATATTTTACCTACTTTACATGATGCCGCCAGGGAAAATCAGGAAGTTTGGTATCAAATGGATGGCTGCCCGGCACATAGTACCCTGGCTGTCCGGGAATATTTAAACCGTGCTTTTAATGGAAATGTTATTGGCTTAAAACATACAGTAAATTGGCCAGCCAGGTCTCCTGATTTATCGCCAAATGATTTCTTTCTCTGGGGCCATTTAAAAAACAGGATATACAAAGATAAAAAATACCCAAATCTAGACGAGTTAAAAAATGCTATTTCTGCCGAATGCAATAGAATTTCAGTTTACCAACTAGCGAATGTAAGAAGAGAATTTTATGATCGCCTCGGTTATTGTTGTTTGTTTTGTCTAGCAGTCAATGGAGGAATATTTGAACATCTTCTTAAATCCTAAAGTTCTAACAATTTAATAGTACCTACCTATTAATTAGTAAAATATTGAAACATGTAAAATGTCATAATTAACCTTGTAATTGGATACTTTATTTTAGTTTTATTCAGATTAATTTGTACTCATAAATACACCTTTAATATTTTCGATGTACGAGTTTTTATAACAATAAAGCACACATTTCAAAATGACAACTTTATTTGACAGTCATCTTTTACCTTGACTGGTGCCCGCAAATACGGGGCCATAAAAAGGAGAAAGAGTTAAAAAGAAATCGGCGATAACCCGTAAACGGGCTCATCAAAAATATCTAAAGTTATTCTTTTGAATGTGGGTTTTAGTGCTCTTTAATAAACCTAAATATAATTTTTCTCTAAAATAATTAGGGAAGCCAATAATTGACCCCATTTAAAATTACAAGGGATTTCCTATGTCCCGCTCGACGATGCAACACCCGGTATAATATTAAAATATTATTATGAAGAAATTTTCATATTAAATAATTTCATCACAAATACAAGTTTGACGGCCTTTTCATTTCCAAGCCTATTTCTAAGTTCGTCGTTGTATGTAGAAAATATTCCTTTTACACATACAGAAGACGGTATTCCAGTAAAAAAATGAATGAATTCATGTTGTAGAATCAAAAAATCAAGTTACCTGCCTTCAAATAGATTCTTGAAGATCGGTCAATAATGGATTTCAATGCCTTATTATTGACCATGGTCAATAATAACTTATAAGGTAGAGAAAAACGATTTCTAACGTTAATAATCGGTCAATAATGGCGATGTTATAGGTTAGTAGTGGAAAAAGATATATAAATATTAGTACCTGATGATGAAACCGACTGCAAGAAAGCAAGAAATATACAGGGTGTCTCTAAAAGGTGCGGAAAAAATGCTACCACAAATTCCTGAGACTTAAATATGACTATCTAACCTAACTTACCTCAGTCCAAAAGTGGATGATTTCGGAGATACAGAGTATCAAAAGTTCAATTCGATTTTAATTTTTCATAAATAATTTTGTTAATAATTGGTGTATTGTCACAATATTCATCTAGGGGGGGATTTTGTGGGGTGAAAAAGTAAAATCTGCTCTCATTTTTATTGTAAAATTTAGAGGGCGCCACCTGCGGTACCTTGCACACATTTAAAACGAAATAACTTTTTTAAGCCACCCTGTATTTAACTTTTAAATTAAAATTATTATTCTCCAACGCGTTTTACCTGAATATCTGGATTTAAAAAATTCACTTCGTGTATGGCCAGGTCTAAATTATTGTAATAGTTGAATACAATGTGAAGCGAAGGCGTTAAATTACAACAACTGTCACTAAAAACTGACTGGTGTCAAATCGAATCTAAAAGATAATTCAAGCATACTTTTGAATTGTCGGTAGGAATTGTCAAACAATTTTCAAATTTCTTTTCGTCATGGCCGTACAGTATACCAACGAAGAAATTACCGTTATGTTATTGGTTTTTAGATATTGCCAAGGAAATGGTTTAGAATCTTGCAGAGTATACAGTGAAAGATTTCCGAATCATCGCTTACCAAACCATAAAACCTTCGCGGCAGTTGAAATTCGTCTTCGTGAAACGGGTAGGTTTGCGCCTGATTATATTAATTATAATCGTGCACGTACGGTAAGAACTCCAGAGGTGGAGGAAGATATTCTAAATCGGATTAAAGAAAATCCTAAACTCACCAGCAGACGATTGGGCTTAGAGCTACGGGTATGCAAATATACAGTTAATAGGGTGACCAGAGAACAACTGCTGCACCCATTTCATATTCGACGGGTGCAGGATCTTTTACCCCATGATTTTGAACTACGCCTAGCTTTCTGTCGGTTTATCCAAGAACACAGAAATCAAGATAGGAACTTTACACGAAGAATTTTATTCACAGATGAAGCCTGTTTCACGCGGAGTGGCATAACTAATTTGCACAATGAACATGTCTATGATGAAGAAAATCCTCATGCGACTAAAGTAGCCCATTATCAGCATGAGTTTAAGATCAATTGGTCCTGTCATTTTACCACCTCGACTAAATGGCGAAAATTATTTGGAACATCTGCGAAACGAATTACCAAACTTATTAGATCCCCTGCCCTTAGAACTTGGAATAGTAATGTGGTTTATGCATGACGGTGCTCCTCCACACTTTCGTTAAACGTACGTAATTATTTAAACGAACAGTATCCAAACAGATGGATAGGTAGAGGCAATGATGCACCCGCAAATTGGCCAGCTCGAACACCTGATGTGACACCTATGGATTACTTTTTATGGGAAGCTTTGAAAACCCTTGTGTATTCTAGGCCAGTAGATACAGAAGATGAATTAAGGAGACGTATTCAAACTGGAATTGACACTTTGAGAAATGATGACGAGATGCTCCAAAGAGTAAAATTTAATTTTTTAAACAGTATTAATCTTTGTACACACGAAAATATAGGTTATTTTGAACATTTGTTAAAAGCATTATTTTTTAAATTAAATTTTTGTTGATAAATCTCTTATTGACTATTTTTACTAGAGAATAAAATTAACAACACATTTATGTAATTTTTTTTTCTAGTTTTTAGTTACAGTTATTTCAATTTAACGCCTTCGCTTCAAATTGTGTTCAATTACTACAATAATTTAGACCCGGTCATACATGAAATTAATTTTTTAAATCCAGATATCTCAAAAACGGCTGCTCAAATCAAGTCTTACCACTTATACCTTTCTTAGGTAAAAGACGTTGGAGAATAAGAATTTTTGTTTAAAAGTTAAATACAGAGTGGCCCAAAAAAGTTATTTCGATTTAACTGTGTGAAAAGTACCGCAGGTGGCGCCCTCTAAATTTTACAATAAATATGAGAGCAGAGACAACCTGTATAGGCAAAATTGGCGAATTGACAAATATATTTTTTTTTGTATAAAACACTTGTTTTAGATAAGAATGTTTATAACATAACCTTGTAAACGTATCCAAAATTTAGTGTTGTTGAGTCAGTTTCAAAACTTTTTACACACATTTTTTGTGTCAACTGTTCGCGAGATATTTTAGCATTAAACTCCTCGGCAATAAAGTAACTTTTAAACAGTGCCAACTTGGACGTACACTTTTTACATAATATTAAACTACAATTATTTTAGGAAGTATTTACCGAAGATAACTGTATAGCCAGGTCGGGAGGCACAAGAGGAATATCTTTTACCCCGTTACACGACAACGAAATATTGAAAGCGGGCGATTTGGTTGCTATGGACGCCGAATTTGTCACATTGAATCAAGAAGAGGCGGAGCTGCGCAGCGATGGAAAAATGTCAACTGTCAAGCCTTCGCAAATGTCTGTGGCAAGAATTACTTGTATTAGGGGGTACGTACGTTGGAATACACATACAATTAAAAACCGTTGCATACCACCTTAACCCCGTCATTGGGAACTACGCCCGATACCGATTTTTAATTTGTAAACTAACCTCAACTAACCTGCTTTAAATTGTTCTGTTTCAATTAATAATAAGGCTTCATTTACAATTAGCAAGTTTACTGTCCGCCTGAAATTTGCTTGAAGGTGTTGGTTCACATATTTTCAAGTTCGGTTGTAAAATACAACATGTATCAAAGTGCTGTACTATGTGTTCCTTCCTTGCATTTCAAGTAGCTAAATGTTTGATAAAGTAATGAACTCTCGAATGAACTTTCAAGTGAAAAAAATAATAGCTATTAATATAACGAGATTATTATGCGATTTATAATAGTCGAGGACATTGCTAGGTGACGAGGCGACAGCCGAGTCACCCGCAATGTCCGAGACGGTGTTAAATCGCTAATAATCGAGTTATATTCAAAGCTTTATTGTATCATTGACAACGGCGATGCGAAAATAAAAACAAGGTGTTTTGTCATTTCATTTTGGCATTTCAAAAAGTCATCATTAAAATCATGCAAGATTTTGATATTCCTGACGATATATTAGGTGCAGCCAACATTATAAGGTTGAACTTGCTTCCGGGCAAATCTAAAATCCATTATGAAAAAGAATATCGGCAGTTTTGTGAGTGGCGAAACAAAGTACATGTTCAAGGTGCAGAAGAAACGGCAAAGAGGCAACAAGAGGGCAAACGGACCAAATCACCAAGATGTCATTCTTTATAAAAATTTGCTTGCTGAAAAAATACGATTTTCGATAAGAAAAAATATATTGTATACAGGGTGCCCAAAAAGTTAAAAATATTGGTTGTTATTAAGTTTGCATAGCAATAATATTTTTGCTTTAAATTTGCACTGAATATTCCACTCACGTATAAAAAATCCCATAAGGACAGTGGTATTTTCGAAAACTTACAGCGGATATACAAAATCGAAAACACCAAAACGAAAATACCACTTGTCAGTGTCACTTTGTTGACAAATTTCTATTTATTATTTCAAAGTTGACAAAATGAATGTTTTTGGATTCGTGAAATATTCCTTTAAATACCATACGTGCTTTAAAACTAACCGGATAATTTTTCACTTATACGTGTTTTCTTTACAAATTTAACGCATTCGTAAAAAATTATCGGTAATTTTAAAGCACTCGTGGTATTACACCCGAATATTTCCCTCATATGTTAAAGTTCCCATAAGAGAAATGCAATTTTCGCAAAATTACAGCGGAAACAGCACTGCCAGAAATCGAAAATTGCATCGCAAGTTTATATTGTTGACGAAACGTCAAAGCGGGATTTTATTGTTAACAAACGTCAAAAAATGTAATATTCTGACAATTAACGTCATCTTATTGAGTGACAGCAGACAAAAAAGTCAATAAGAGAGTCCCCCGCCGAAATAAGCTCTCGCTCGTTGACTGCATCAACCACCATGTCTACGAATTCAAAGCAAAATATTGTTAATTACAATAATTGTACTTTTCATTGCAATTCTTGTAATTTTTAAGCATTTTAATTTTATTGTTAGTATTTTCTGTTAAATAAAATATTTAAATTTACTTGATTCGAGTTCTTAATTAATTTGGGAAATATTCAAATAAATTACACTCGTGCATAAAAATAACCAGATAATTTTTTTATTCAATGTGTTTTTTTTACAAATTGCAATCGTTTGTTTTCATATTTTACGAAAATGCCCTCCTCCTGCGGAGTCGGGCTTTTTCGCGAAAATATGAAAACAAACTCTTGCAATTATAAAAAAACACATTTCATTCAAAAATTATCGGTAATTTTGATGCACTTGTGCACTTACCCCCGAAAAGTTTAATAGGTGTACCCTTGATTAGGTACCTCAAAAATAAATTAATACAGTGTCAAGCAAAACGTCATTGTCAGTAACTTTTAAAGATTTTATTAGTTTACAATGTTAATAACGGAGCAAAGAATACATTTAATTCAATGTGATGGTAACGGAGATTTTTCAGACAGATAGGTTAGATTATTACTTGTAGTCCACAAGGTCCATAGTAGCATTTATGGTGCCACTTCTCTCTTGGAATACATATTGATAATTGTCATACGAAACAAATTTTTATATATAATTTACTCTTGCATAACATTCAGAGCCGGTTTTATTCCATTTTGAGTTGCTTACATTTTTTATCTACTATAAGTTTTTTTGCTTTTTAAGTTTTACAGATATGATTTTATTTAAAGGATTCTTTATTTCATCTTTATAATAATTATCTGGTGTTTTCATTAAATCTGAAAATTCTTGAGTTATCGAGTTATTATTTTCCCTATATTTTATTACGTGGATCGTTGTGGCCTGAGATTTGGACTTTTGGATTGCCTCTACTTTTTTTTCAAAATTATCCACACTGTGTTGCTACATACGTTATACATTTTTTCTTAACCAGGTTTTTTTTTTACTTCTTCCCTTTATAGATAGTCTTTGGTTTTAGAAGTATGGCCATGTTTGATACAATTTCCACCTGCATTATTCTATGATCAGAAACATTCGCATCACGAAAGCTAATATCACAGTTTAAATTTTTGTTCGTCAAAACATGGTCATTGGTCAATTCGTTTTTCTTGTAGAGTAATTCCTATTAATACCATTGCAAATACTGAAGTCGTTAATGGTTATTGTATTTTTGTCAGTGTCAGTTTCTGGGGAGTTGGCCAGCAAGTTAATGTTCAGATCTACAAATACCAATTATTTTTTTTATTATTATTTGCCAAAATTAAATCTATTTCTAAGAGAAATTCGTTAAAGCTAAATGTAGGTAGTAGTATATCCACATATGTCCGTTTTATAATCCCTAAGTCTGACACTTACCAAGTTTTTTTTTTTATGACAGTTTCATTACAGTATTGAATGTTCTTTTTTAGATAAATTGAAACTATTTCTTTTCGGGTTTCTCTACACGAGTGGACATCATTATAATCTTCAATCACAAAGTATTTCGTTACACTTTCGTAAAACCATGTCTCCGTAATTATTAAAATATCACAACTTTGTTGTTTTACCATGGACAATGGAAATTGTACTTGTAGAAAGATAAGTTTATTTTTATAATTTGTCATTGTATATGCTGTCGCATTAAACGTACAACAATGGGTTTTAATGGCTATGCCATGAAAGATCCATACAATGTATTAAGATTTTTATGTGGCAACCCTGACAACGGGAATGAGTAAGTATTGTCGCTTTATCCATTACATAGTTATCATGAACGCTGTATTAGTAATATACTAAATAGTAATTTTGTCAATCTTCAACTAGAAGATAAATTAAAACCTAAAGTATTGAGCAAGCAATATAATAAATAGCTGATTAAATGCTCTAGCTATAAATGTCCACAGAACTTCGGTGCATGAAATAAATGATTTGAAGAAAAAGTCTTGGAGAAATTTATTTCCATAAAAGACCGTAGAGCTAATTTTCACTTTGTTTGGGGCCAGACCCCCGTTCCCAAGGGAGCATCAGAAAGGTGAATTCCTACGAAATTTTGGCGTGGTCAAACCCGGATACTGGTATACCTTTTTTCGCCTACCACATGAACAATGAGTTTTTAGAAGCAGTACCGCACGAACGGCTAAGATTTCTGCACTGTTCGCTGGCATGACCTTTTTTAGCTTCAACCAGCATTTGCGATAAAAAGTTATGCGCGAAAGAGAACAAATACCGGATTTATGGATATAGCAGAGTATCTTTATGACAATAATTTAATTGCTTAACACCAAAAAAACGAATATCCCATAAAAGAAAGAAAATAATTAAAATTCAAGAAATTTCGATTTAACAAAAAATAAAAATAAAGCGTACGGCTTGATCATGGTGTCCTATTTAAGAAAATGTAACCGTATGCCATATACTGTATGTGAAGTGGCCAAGGCAATTTGTGGACACCCCTGCAAAAAGTATTTCAAATACCCTCTACATGCTAATATTTGTTTATTTATACCTAGCATCAAAAATAATAAGAGTTAAGGGGGGGGGGGACACTATGGTGAGTTCAGATTCCACTTTATTTGTGACAGCCAGCCAAGCAAGCTAGTTGACTTTTCAGTTTGCACTTGCCAATTGCCTGCAAGTAACAAGTTCACTTTCCTGTGGTCAAAATACGGCAAAGTAAACTTGCTCAATGTAAACGACGTCATATTGCAATCGAAATAGAAAACCTCCGCCGATTTTAAGCAGATACAAAAATGCATTTTCCATGTTCCAGGTTTGATAATGGTGATCTACACCATCGGACGTAAGTATTTTTACAAACCGAAAATTTTTTAAAAAAAGCAATAATTTCAAACTGAAACAACATGCACAATAAATAGTTTCAAAAATAATTTTGTGGCGAAAAAAGTATTGCAACATTTTTTTTAATATGGTTAATTGAACGGGAAGAAGACCCTGCCCAGCAAATATCGACCAGTAGCATTGCATTCGGTTATATCAAAAGTTATGCAGACGTTGTAGTTTCCAAAAGTGCACTAATACAACAACGCTTTACAAGAAAACCGTCTATTAAGCAATGCCTATATCAAAGTTGATTACATAATCGGATCATTTAGCTTCTTTGTTTTTATTACATTTTTTAAAAGATTTTGTAACTTATAACGAACGGCAAACAATTTTAATTGTCTGATGCCTCGAAAGCCTTTAAAATAATTTACGAACATCTGGCGGAAAAAAATTCAAACAAGTTCAAAGCGGACGAACTGTGGGAGATAATGACGTCACCGCCTCGCGAGCGTTTTATTTGATTTTGATCTGGTATATTTCGAAAACTACTGATCGGATTTACTTCAAATGTTCAGGACTGAGCATACCTTATAAATGCTTCATAAAAATTAGCGTAAAATGAGGTTTGACCAAATGACCCCAACTAACCTAACCTTAAATTTAAATAGTGAGTAGAATTTTTTTTTAACTTGGAAAAAGGGCACTGAATCTAATAGTATTTTCCATAAAAGTACTGCTACACTCAAAATCCAAAAATACAAAATATCAATTGCTCATTTTTCGTCCTTATGTTCAAAATTGAAACTAGGA
Organism: Polydrusus tereticollis; assembly: GCA_963920685.1. Lineage (NCBI taxonomy): Eukaryota > Metazoa > Arthropoda > Insecta > Coleoptera > Curculionidae > Polydrusus > Polydrusus tereticollis. The sequence goes on from OY987333.1 coordinate 94,516,919, forward strand.
GGGATTCGCCTAATAACTGGATCTTAATTTATCTCACTACGAGTATCTACTGCCATAAAAATAGCGTTTTATAGCCCTGTACAAATGGAAGAAAAGGTTCCTTTTTGCTGAGTGAGGAGTATGTTTTTTAATTATTTATCGTGCTTCTGGCAAGCTTTTATGAAATGACAAACTTGAGACTTCGTTACTCAAAATGGAACCTTCTCTATTTCAACCAATCACTAAAAACTCATCACTTATCAACTTTTCTAGCCACATCCTCCTTGTAACTTATTAATTATTGCATAACTTATGCAATTATCTTTGTTTAATACACGTGTTTACTACTACATTGTTCTTTGAGCATTTCAGAGTTCTAGCACGGTTGTTGCAAAATTGTTTAGTTAAGGTTACAAATCCATATCTGACAATATCACCAGGGACCGCCAATATGGATTTGATAAGTCTAGACCTTCTGGCCTATTTTACCCATGTTTCGAAAAACTCAATAGAAGATTATGGGGAGTCCCGGGTGGTAGCACTGGACATTTCCAGGGCCTTGATCGAGCATGGTTTGAGGGGCTCCTAATTAAAGCGAGAGCATACAGTATGCCAGTTTAACTTGTTGACTGTTAAGCATTCTTAAGTACCGTTCTCTGCGAGTGGCTATGAACGGATTTTTTCAGATACATTTACGATCAATGCTGAAGTCCCTAAAAGTTCTGTATTGTCTCCCACCCTCTTTCTAATATGCATTAACGACCTTTGAGAAAAAAACTAAAAATCCGATATATAGCTTCGCTGACGGCAACGCACACTTATTTAATATTTTACTTTGGATGCTCAAACATTGGCTGCCAATGCATATCTCTATTGGCAGCAAGTAGTCGCACATCTCAGCAACGACTCTGAAGAAAGTCTGTCTTGGGGTGATAGAAACCCAGTTGAGCTTAATGCTAAAAAACCCAGGGTTTTTCTACAAAACTGAATGTTAAATAACCATATTATATAGTCATGGCGGGATACTCGACTCCCGAGGCTTCATCAATTCATTAGCTTGGCGTCCCAATGGAATGGATAGTCATATGTCTTGGTATAGTCTATGTTACTATACTATACTATACCGGGTGACAACGAATGTTGTTACCCCCCCTATTTTTTCCGTAGTTTTATTAATACAAATTTTAAAATTTCAGGAGATTCTAAGTGTATATTTTGCTACTTTTTAGTGAAATCGTACTTTTAACATCACTTCCGGTTTGACCGGAACTGGTATCAACTCTTTTGTTTTAAATGGAAACCTATTATTTTTATTTGATATTTGAATTCTACGGCCAATTTCCTTTAAAATGACGTATCACACATTATCATTTGTTTTTAAAATGGCTTCCAGGCTAACTTTTCAAGGAAATCCTTAGATGGCCATGGATTCGCTAATACAACATGATTCTTTGAGAGTGGGCCATGGAAGTTTTAAAATGGTCTATTTTAACCTACATGTTTTATGTTAAACAAGTAGGCTATGAAATATTCTGTGATATGGCAAATCTAGAAACAAACGGGAACAACGTTTTCTGTCATAAAACTGCAGTTCAAGATTTTGTGTGCAACTCATATAGTATTTTGTAGTGTTAAGTTAATAAAATGGTTTTCTACTCCCAAAATGAAAAAGTTGATATGCTGCTAATCTACGGTGAATGTAGGCGGAATGCCCATGCTGCCGAGCGATTATACATTGAGAGATATCCTGGACATGAAGGTCGCCATCCAAGCAGGCAATATTTTGTAATTTTGGAAACGAAGTTTAGAAGTGCTGACGAAAATCCCCAAGTAGACAGGTATATTATTAGTGAGAAGACCGAAATTAACGTACTAGCATATGTAGAAGTTCACTCAACAGTTTCAGTAAGAATATTGGCCTTAGAACTTAATATCAGTAGGGAATCTGTGAGGAAAATTTTTAAGAAGTATAACTACAAAAGTTTTAAATTTCAATTACATCAACATCTTTATGAGAATGATGCGGAAAGAAGACTTAATTATTGTATTTGGTTTAGGGAAAATTACAATTTACATGATAAAATTTTGTTTTTGGACGAATCACATTTCAGCAACAACGGAATTTTTAATAGACATAATACGCATTACTGGTCGACTGTGAACCGCCATGAAATGAGAGTTGGAGATCGTCAACATAGATTTGGATTAAATGTATGGGCTGGTATTGTAGGAACAAGAGTACTAGGTCCCATATTTTTCGAAGGACATTTAAATGGCGAGCGTTACTTAGATATGCTGAGAAACGAGATCGAAAATGAAATAGAGCAACTTCCTCTAGAAACTTCTAGAAACTTGTATTTTCACCAAGATGGTGCACCACCTCACAATAGTCGCATGGTGCAAGATTACCTAAATGCAAGGTTTGATGCTAGACTGATATCTACACACAGCCAAATAAGGTGGCCAGCAAGATCACCGGATTTAACTCCAATGGATTACTTCTTTTTTTTTTTTTTTTAATAATAATTTATTATTGACCTCAAAACAGTTTACAATAAAACTGGCACCGAGGCCTACAAATTGTATGGTATAATTATTAACATTCAAATAAAGTTATTCCGAAAGGCAAACAAATGTAGTTTATATTTCTTTATCCTGCCACTTAAATGTCTATACTCTATTTTCCTTTATATATTTCTTAATATTGCACGTCAGTTTCTTGGTATTTCCATGGAGTATTCTTTGTGGAATCCTATTATATTCCTGTATACTTCTATATATTGGTGAGTCCTGTCCCTTTGTAGTTCTAGCATATGAATTTCTTAATTCATGGTTTGTTCTTGTGTTGTATGTGTAGAATTGTCTGTTATTTTGTAGTTTTACACTGGTTTTAAGTTTATTATTTTGTATATCATGTATTAGTTTGGTTTGTTAAAATACTTTCAATTGATTTATTTTCAGGTATGTCACTTTTTTATATATTTCCTGACTGGGCGTGTAGTAATTCATCCCGAATATCACTTTAATCGCTTTGTTTTGTAGTCTTTGGAGCTGATCCAACTGTCTAGTACATGTATTTCCCCAGCAGGACATTAGGTATCGCATATGTGGCTCTATAAAACTGTTGTAGAGAAGCTGTCCAGATTTTTTATTGAGTTGGTGAGCACATCTTATAATAGAGCCCAACATAGGAACTATTTTGTTTATCACACCATTTACGTGGTTTTTCCAGGATAGATTATCTGTGATAGTTAGTCCAAGGTATTTATATTCAGTAACTCTTTTGATATTTGTTTCATTAATTTTGATTTGGGGATTGCACGGTGGTTTACTTTTCTGCCTAATAACCATAAATACTGTTTTCTGGACGTTTAAAGAAAGTTTATTGTAACACAGCCAGTTAAAATACTTTACTAGATCACTATTGACAGTTTCTTCAAGTTGTTTTTCACTTTCTCCAGAATATATTAGCACTGTGTCATCTGCAAATTTGAAATATTTTGCTGTCAGGTTGGTGAATTTCAGATTGTGCACGTATAACAAGTATAACAGTGGTCCGAGAACAGATCCCTGTGGGACACCTGTATTTAGTATCTGTTCTTCGCTATGTTCACCATTTATTGCAGTGTAGTGTTTTCTACCGCTTGAGTATGTTTTCAGTAGTCTATGGCATGTACCTCGAAAGCCCATTTTGTATAGCTTTTTCATCAAAAGTTCAATATTCACTGTGTCAAATGCCTTCTGTAGATCAACAAATACTGCTAGTACATATTTGTTTTTGTCCATTTCACTCGTTATATGTTCTAGTAGGTCCACTGTTGCCCCTTGGGTACTACTTTTTTTTTGAAATCCATATTGTTGATGATCAAACTTAAATGTTGCTTCTATGAATGTTACTAGTCTTTCCTTGATAATTTTTTCTATAACTTTTGAGAAGGTGCTTATTAGTGAAATTGGCCTGTAGTTGTTCATGTCTTCATGTGTTCCTTTTTTGTAGATTGGTATGATTTTAGCTGTTTTTAGTTCTGTGGGATAGTTTCCGGTTTGCAGTATGTTATTTGTCAGCTTGACAAAAGTGGGTCCAATGATATTGATCAGTATTAGTAAGTCTTTTTTTGTAATTTTGTCTGTGCCTGGGGCGCAGTTATTTTTCAGTTCATTTATTTTGGCTGTTATCTCCTTTATGTTTGTTGGCTCTAGGTTTATGCTTTGTGCATTTTCTTCCTCAATAACCTGTGTTTGTTGATTATGTTTTATTTTTTTTGCCAGTGCTTCCCCTACTTTTGCAAAATGTCTGTTAAACTCTGTTGCTATATCTTTACTTTTTTCTATTGATTTTCCTTTTTCGTTTTTTATTTTGTTTATATTTTTTTGTTTGCTTCTGTTACGCTTGCATATTTCGTCTATTACTGCCCAGGTTTTCTTAGAGTCTCCCTTGACTTGCTCAAATTTCATTTCTGCGTATGTTTTTTGTAGTCTTTTTCTTAGATTGTTTAGTGTATTTCTAGCTTTTTTATATTCTTTTTCACTTTGTTCGTTTTGTATTCTCTTCCATCTAATGTATAGTTTGTCTTTTTCTTTTAGTTTAGTCAGATATTCTTTTGTGATCCAGTAGTTATTTTGTTTTATTTTAAGTGATTTCTCTTTTGTACATTCCTCTTTAGTGGTGTTGATTATGTGTGCAAGTTCTTGAAAAGTTTCTATTTTACATTTTTCCATTTTTACTTTTATTGTATCCAGCCAGGCTTGCTCCACAAGATACTGTTTTTTTATTATTTCTTTTTTCTTTATACATATATTCTTCTTTACTTCTATATACATTATTTTGTGATCTGAGAGGTGGTGATCTTGCAGTTTTATGTTACAAGTTAAACTTTTATTTGTTATCACATGATCAATGATAGATGCTGTGTTAATTGTTGTTCGAGTTGCATTCTGTGGCATTATTCTATTTTGTATTTTAAAACCATTCATCTCAATTAGGTTGGTGTAATTATTAACAGTTTGAGAGTGTTTTAATAAGTCAAGATTAAAGTCTCCGATTATAATGCATGTGCTTTTCTGTTGTTCAAGTAGTCTGTCGAATTTTGTTGCAAATATCTCGCCATTACTTTGTGGTGGTCTGTAGATACCAAAGACGGAGAGCTTGTATTTTGGTAAGTAAAAAGATGCAATGTTGCAGTCGTCTATTTGTACATCGTACCTGTCATTTTGTATAAATTGCAGTTCTTCTCTTATATAGACACTACAGCCTCCTCCCCTGGTGTCTCGACAATTATGCACAGCTACATACTTTTGTAGGTTAAAGCAGTTTATTTCATTTGGATAGATCCATGTTTCCGTAAGCACTATGAGATGGATAGTCATGGTGTTTTGGAGTATTAAATCATTTATTTCATTTACCTTGTGTCGGAGGCTTCTGATGTTTAAATATAAGATGTTTAAATGCTGGTTTTCTTTGGCAATCATTTTTAGTCTTTTTTATCACAGTTTTGTATGTTAGTTCTATGTCTCTTAGATTATGTTCAGGTCACTCTCGTTTCCTATCCTAACCGGTGTATCATTTTCTTTTTTCTTAATATATATTTTCCCATTAGCTACATATGCCGCATGAAGACTATTGGTTTTTTTATATTCTCGTGCTTTTTTAAACAAATACTGGTTGTGTTTTGTAAGGTCTTCGTTAAAATAGATATTTTTATTTTCTCCCACTAGGCTACATTCTTGAACTTTGATGCCCTTAAGTGCTTTAACCTTTTGAATAACTTTAAGTTTTGTGCCTGTGTTTTTGAATTTAACAAGTATAGGGGAGTCATCTCTTGTATTGACATAGTATGTATTTAAGATTTCACCATCCCCTATATCAACTTTGAGTGCTGTAATTATTTTTTGAACTGTTATTTCGGGTTTTTCCTTCTGTTTTATGATCCCACTAATCACCAAATTTTTTTCTCTTTCCTTTTGCTCCGAGTTATTTAATCTATTCTCTAGCATTTCCACTTTCTGCTTTAGGAAAAGATTTTCTTTTTTTAGCTGTCTCATTTCGCTTAAAATATCCTCTATTGCCTTTTTTTGTTCATCGAACCCATTAGACATGTATTGCACAGATTTCTTCAATTCTCCCATATCTTCCTTTAGTGATTTCCTTAAAGGGTCCATGTATCCCTTAAACAGACCCTCGACAATATTTTTTGATCTTTTTTTCATCCATTTCCTGTTCTCCCAATTCAATGCTCTTTCTCAAGTCTCTAGTTTCTTCATCAAACTTTTTTGTAATTTTTTCTTCTAGTCCTTGTATTTCTTTCTGTATAATCAATTTTTATTTCAGTTAAAAATTGTTTGTTCATGTTTGTTGTTGTTGGGTTAATCTCACATTTACTCGTGACTTCATTACATTGATTATATTTTTTATCACAATTAACACATATCCATTTTTTTTTCAATTTTTTAAATTCTGTAATTTCTTTTTTTGATATTTTTGCACATGATAAGCAATACCATTTAATGCATGTTGAACATTCGATCGAATAGGATTTTTTGTTGAATTTGTAATGACAATGTGTACAATAATTATCTTCTTCTTTATTTTGACTATATGTTTTAATATTAGAATTACCTGCATCTATTTTATCTTGAGTGCAAATTTTAAAATCTTTAATAAATTTTTTATTTTTATTGTCTTCTGGGTATTTTAGTGGTAAATACATATTTTCGAAATCACTTGTATCTTCATCACCTTCATAATTTTTCGTATTATTTGTCATTTTTGACTGTGACAGTTTCATTTTTCCTTTAATATTCATTTTTTACCATAAAACACGTTTCTAAAGAAAATCTTCAATTGTGCAATATCTTTATATCTCCATAAGTAACTCAGCAGAAATTCAATAATATTAATTTCTGATTAATAACAAAAAATTGCTTTTATAAATTGACAATTATTATAACAACCCAGGTGAATTAATGTTCAGGTACTATTATGGGGTGATATAAAGGATAAAGTTTATGAAACACATTCTAACACTTTGTATGGACTCCAGGACAAGATACGAAACGCGTTTTTGTCTGTTACACCAAGGATTTTAGAAAATGTCATGCGAAAAACCCGCACGGTTGTAAATAAATGCATTGAAGTGGAAGGTGGGCATTTTGAACATTTGTTACCTTGATTGTTATTGTTTTACTAAATAAAAAGTGTTCGTAACAAACATTTAAGGATTCCATTTTATTTTTTATTTTTTTGAAATATGACCTATTTCGATTATTTTTCAATTTTGGCCGCTCGATTAAGTATAATACCATACTTATGATACATTTTCAAAAAGGTAATTTAATAAGCTATTTTTTGGCCCTAAAAAATGCCTTGTTGCCATTTAAAAATATTGAGTAATTCTTCCTCATTGTTTAAAAAAAAAATGACATATCTAAAATATTTTTGACAGAAGCATCTTTCGCAAAGAATGTAATTGTTCAACATGAAACAGGTTAAAATAGACCATTTTAAAACTTCCATGGCCCACTCTCAAAGAATCATGTTGTATTAGCGAATCCATGGCCATCTAAGGATTTCCTTGAAAAGTTAGCCTGGAAGCCATTTTAAAAACAAATGATAATGTGTGATACGTCATTTTAAAGGAAATTGGCCGTAGAATTCAAATATCAAATAAAAATAATAGGTTTCCATTTAAAACAAAAGAGTTGATACCAGTTCCGGTCAAACCGGAAGTGATTTTAAAAGTACGATTTCACTAAAAAGTAGCAAAATATACACTTAGAATCTCCTGAAATTTTAAAATTTGTATTAATAAAACTACGGAAAAAAATAGGGGGGGGGTAACAACATTCGTTGTCACCCGGTATACATCTATACCCCAACAGTGTTTTGGATCATTATCCTACCGAGAAATGAATCGTAAATGCGTTTCTTACTCTGCGAAAGGAAGCACTACACTTTCCATCATATTTTTCTACACGAAGCTGTTCTTTATATATTTATAACCGGATATAATAAAGTGTAAAGAGCCTAAAGGAAGCGTAAGCCTTCAACTCTACTTTTACATACTTGGGATTGAAGCGCTGGTTTACAGGTCTCCTAACGTCTCATCCCATAATGGAACAGTGTTTTGTTATGTCAGATTCTATCACGGCCAACTCAAAAAATAATTTTCGAGCGTTTGTGCTTACTAAATTACAACCAACTTTTTAATTTTTGTTGCAATACTTATGTCCGATAGTGTATGTTGTTTTAGGGAGGGCGCCCATGTATCAGACAAGACAACAACAAGACACGCATGCTACTTATCTCTCGAGCGAATTTCAATACGCAGATATGTCTGATCTAGGTTGTGTCTTACAATAGTATTGACCTAATTGAAAAGGAATTTAGTCACTGAACAAATTTGTATTATGTCTTCGTCTGCCTGATAGATGGGCGTTCTCCTTTAGAAAGATTTTGACGCTGCCTAATCAGTCTAGAGAGATAAATGGTTTGACATTAGTTAATATAGAGTTTATTTTTAGTCTTGGAATGGGCGAAGGAACGCCCTTCATCGATGACTACATCTCCACTCAAGAACAGGTAGTGGACTACCTAACCAAATTCTCGGGAATTAAACCCGGAGATCTCGATGCCAACTTCAGCTCAAAACATTTAACAACTTTAAAATCTACATACGTCAAGCTGCGGTTTCTACAGGACAGCGGAGTCGTGTTTGTCGGACACGGTTTGAAAAATGATTTTAGGTAAATGTGTTTAATGATCATATTTAATGTTTGAGTTGTGCAATTTATTCCTGTCATAATTAATTTTTATAATAATAACATGACGAACAACTTGATAGTTGCGCCACAAAGGTATGCGAGTAAAGCCTGTCCATAGATATAAGAAAGTTACACTTTGCCTTTGAATGGGATTATCCAAGGGTAGCCATAAACAAACAATGAATGAATGAACAATGCAGGTAAATTATGGTCCGTACTTAAAAATGTCTTAAAGTGAACTACAAATCCGGAAGACGTAAATTCATTATTAAAGTAATAGTTTGGTGATTTTAAACCGATTTTTAACTGATTCAAAATGAGAGGGTTAATCCCATAAAACAAATTATGTTCTAAAGACTGTATATATAGCTACTCTAGTTAGTTTTAAGCTTAGTAATTATTCTTACTTCTTATGTAATACAGCGTTTGTTTAATCGTATGTGAGTCATGGAAAATATGTGCGAGCCCAATGTATCTCAGGAGATATACCCGTCGAAAAGCAGAAAATACTTTTCTGTAGAAACTAAGGAAGTTATAAACAATGTTTATTCAACTCTCCTTGAACGTGAGGTCAGCAAGCAAGCAGCGTTAGAAGAAACGGCAACATTAACAAAAATTCCAACATCAACTGTATGGAAAATTTTGTATAATCCCATTTTAGCGAGGAAAAAAAGAACCAATACTGGCATTTTCTCGAGGGTAGATAGAAGTGATCAAGATATAATACGGCCTAAAATTTACAAGTTACACAAGGAAGAAAGCGTGCATACATTAGATAATTTTATTAGGAGGCTTGAAAAATATGAAACCGGCGTTAAATGTGACAGAACAACGTTATGGAAGTGTGTCCAACACATGGGTTTTAGATTTAAAAAAGACAAGTTTTAATGGAATCCAGTAGAATTCGGGAATGGCGATCCGAATAACTACAAAAAATTAGGATTTACAGAGATCAGCAAAGGCCGATTATTCACTTGGATGAAACCTGGTTCGGCAAATATGATACCCCGGTAAAGGGTTGGGTTGACTCAAGCGGCAAGTGTAAAACAAGCGCGTCATCAAAAAGGGGTAAACGAATTACGATTTTGCATGCTGGATCTAAAGACGGATGGATTCCAAATGGACTTTCGCTGTCTGCAAAAAACATTAAAGGTTCTTCTCTGGATTACCATAAGGACATCACTGCTAATTTATTTGAAGATTGGTTTAAAACAAGCTAATTCCAAATATACCTCCGAATAGCGTAATTGTAATGGACAATGCAAGGCTACCATAGTAGGCAGTTGACTAAGACTCCCTCCTCAAATGACACAAAAGCAACAATCCAAAACTATATGTATGATAATGACATTTATTTTCAGGCAGATTACTCCAAAAGGCAATTAATTGAGGTTTTACAAAGTTTAAAACTAAAAAAGGAATACTTCTATGATAAATATGCAAAAAATCTAGGGGATACAGTTTTAAGGCTTCCACCGTCGTAACAATATTTGCCCTACTATTAACTCCAGTGTACTTAAGCTTATAGAAACTGAAGTTTATAACATCCCTTCACAAAGTTGGGCAAATTCTGTTACACATGTTGAAAACGTGGAAAAATCCTATATCCATAAAAACAATATAGCACAAATAATAATTAGAACAGATGATGATAGCGATAATGATATTGATATATTAAGTGAATAATTATTATAAGTACCGAATAATTTGTGTATTTTTGTAATCATAAATATAATTTTTAATAATAAAATAACTTGTAATTTCACATCTAAACATAAATAAAATATTATTTAATGTCTTACTTATTTTTATTACAAACCATGATTAAACTCTAAGCAAAATACGGATCTGTTCGGCCATATTTCAATTTTACAGCTGGCCCGGGTATTTCCTAATAGGGATCAGTCAGTCACTTTCTTATATCTCTGAACAGACTTTACCTTGAGAGGTGGTCAGAAATTTCATTACACAGTGCTAATGCGCATGCGTTATTGTTGTGTTAAAAATATGAATAGAACAGAGAGAATTATGTGTTTGGCCAGACAAACGAATAATAATAATAACTGTCAAAATGAAGTAAAAGATGCTCGCCAGAAGTTTTATAATAGAACCTAGGTATAATCAGAAGCTATTCTTACCGTGTCACAATTCGTTCTCGATCCTATGCAAGCCGTTACACAGATCGCCACGGAGGGTAACACGAAACCTAGTTAGTTTATAAGAGTTTCCTTGGTCTAGTAGAGATTTTGGCGCGGAAGGTTTCTGAGACGAATTATTTATTTATTTTATAATATACCTCTCTGTTGCTAATTCAGTAAGACGGGAAATGTATTGAAGAATTTAGCGAGCACCCTCTTTTGAAAATCTATATATTGTCATAAAATCGTCGTCATTCCATTAATCAAACCTGGTTCTTTCTTTTCCTCTATTATTAATATCGTGAAAAAATTCAGAAAATTAGAATTTGTTATTAGTATGGCTCCCACTTGTAGAGGGCACCACCTGCATGTCTTTTCTCTTTTATTTTTTTTTGTACGTGCTTGTGTTTCATTTTTAGGCAAAAAAAGATTTCTCCATCATTTTTATGTGAAAAAGGCATACTTGGTAGAAGTTGCTACGAGCAACCGTTCTCAAGACAAAGAATAATAGCGTTGTCGGGAGCAGAAAACAGAAAAAGGTGAAAATGCATCGCATACCGTCGTTAATTACTAAGGTTTAGTTGTCAAGTCAAGGTTGTCAAAATGAATAATACACAATTAGTGAAATGTGCGATATGCATTTCGTTTACGGCCTGGCCAACGGTAATTCATTAGCAGCCAAGCGTGTCTATGAGGAAAAATATCCTAATCGTGTTATCCCGCATCATAAGATGATTACCCGTCTCCATCAACTTCTTAGTGAAACTGGAAGAAACGGGCAACCCCGCACAGCAGCAACTCCATAAGAAGAATATGTGCTTTATAAAATTGAGGAAACTCTTACAACAAGTACCAGAAAGATTACTTTAACCGTTAATGTAAGTTCTTGTACAGTTTCAGAGTTTTAAAGAACAATATACCCTTATGAGTAGATTTATGTCAATGGATTCAATAAGAAATTGGCAAATTCTTCCAGAGATGTCATAATGAACTTCCATAACAATCATGTATGGGCGGATTAGAACCCACATGCAATTTTAGAAGGCAATCATCAACATCAGTTTTTATTTAAGAGTCCATCACTGCAAGCCCTGACCGGCACGCAACCGACCATACAGCAATGTAAATTAAATGGGACTTTTTGCGCTCAGCTATGAACGAATTTCGAGAAAACTGATAAGTTATTTAGCTTTGGTTAAAAGGATATCGAAAGGCAACTCTATATACGAGTTTTATCATGTTGCAGATTTTTTTATTAAAAATCATACATAAAGTTGCAATTATAACAGCGATAAATATATTACTGCATACGTTGGGAAAACAAAAGCCGAATAGAAAAATCTGCAACATGTTGAAACTCGCATATAGAGTTGCCTTTCAATATGCTTTTAACCAAAGCTAAATAATTTACCGGTTTTCTTGAAATTCGTTCATAGCTGAGTCCAAGAAACCCCATTTAATTTGCATTGCTGTATGGTCGGTTGCGTGCTGGTCAGGAATTACGGTAATGGACTCTTAACGTATGGGTCGAAATTGTTGGAGACCATTTGATAGGCCCATTCGTTTTACAGTCGAAGCTTACTGGAGAAGTTTATCATCGTTTTCTTGAAGATGAATTGCCCATGCTTTTGGAAGTTATCCCATTGCCATTGAGGTTGCAAATGTATTACATGCACGATGGTGCTCCACCTCATTTCAGATTAGTTGCTCGTGAATATTTGAACACAGTTTATTCTAATCGTTGGGTAGTTCAAGGAGGAATACGACCATAACACCCCCCCCCCCCCCCCCCCAGGTCTCCACACCTAAATTCATTGGAAAATTTTCTTTGGGGTCACCTCAAACATTTAGTTTATACGACTCCATTAGAAACTGTGGAAGAATTAAGGAATCGCATTATCGCATCCTGTGAAACAATTAGACACACATAATGTTTGAACGCGTTCGCCAATCAATGCGTCGTAGGATAGATGCCTGTATTACTGTTGGAGGTGCACATTTTCACAACTAAGCTGATCTAACCTCAAAACAGTAAAAATACATTTAGGTGGCGCCCTCTACAAGTGGGAGCCATACTAACATGTAATTCGAATTTCGCATTTCAAAAAACCCGTAGATGACAATTTTCGTTCAAATATCGACATTATTTCAAAAATTATTTAGAAAAAATAAAAATAAAGCTTTGACACTGTATCTCCGAAACGAAGCATTTCCGAACATAGGAACTTTTTTTCAGATATTAAGCATGTAAACTCATCTTGAATTTTTTCGCAATATTAATGAAATACCCTGTATATACTTAAAGCCTTCTTTCTGGCCGACCTACATCAAGTAGTAATTCTAGGAAATCCTCATCGTCATTCAAGTTATTTGTTTCTAAAACTGCTTAAACTAACTAACTAAACAATATTATAGTTACTTTGTAAATAAAAAGGATATCTATCGCTAAATATCCGTCTTTCCGATAGAGGTGGTGTTCCGAAATACTTTAGTATGTCATGGTAGTTACTATTACAAAAATTAATTTGACACTTCATTGAATATATTTTCTTTCAAAACATTTTTTTCGGGACACCACGGTCTCTTTTTTAAAGAACTAGGTAAACCCTATAATTTGGTATGCAACGCAAATTTGCCCGTCAAGAATTAAGGATAATACGGGTCTGGGAAGTTTTAACTGTCTAGCGGATTGCTGGATCCCGCGGATGTGTCTGGCTGTTCGAAGAATACCGGATGTCCTACGCTATTTTGGCACATTTTAAATGCTTATAAGTTACAAACGATTAAAGATTTTGAATTGCTGTGTTCACAAGGGATTTTTTTTTTTGGTAGATTGGATATTTAAAATTAACCAGAGAAAGGGAAAAGTAGCAATACTATTTTTCAGTTATATTGACAACTTTGTTATTTCAAACACCCTATATATTCTTAACAAGGATGAAAATTTGATTCTTTACCACTCTGAAGATACTTACTATAGTATTTTTCTGCTTAAAAAGAAGTTAGTTTAGGTTAGACTTTTATGACATGTGTCACTTTCTACTTTTATTTTAGGTGTACGTTTATGTTGATTCAGGACCAGATTTATTTTTTTTTATATTAATAATGCGGCGAGGTCTGTTAATCAACAAAATCAATTTTAAATAATGGATAAATTGATTTTTGAAACGTTAATTGCATTTACAGCAAAATCTCGACTTAAGTTGTACTTTTTGTAAAGTAATAATAATAATAATAATGTATGTAGTTTACAATAATTTCACTATGTTAGCATGTTCATTTCAAAGAAATAAAATTGATTTGGAGTTTCTATCGAATCTTTTATTCTAAAAATTCACGATTATATTTTTTTGTAGTACTTTTTTACTATTGATATAATTTTTTTAATATTTATTGCTACACAGTTCTTGAAATAGATAAAATAAATTAAAATGTTGGGATACCTTTTTGGTAATAGGGTTGTAAATATTTATATACCATACGGGCAAAATTGAAGGGGTGAGTGGACGAAGGGTTTGCCACATTTTCCTAATGTTGTGGTAACTCGGTTCGTCCGCCTTTAGTTGCTTCAATTTTTTAACCTGAAACTTTCAAATATCTTGAGTAATAAGCACTCTACGAAAAAATCCCATAATCAAAATTGAATAATTCCGCGGAGGAAATACATTAGTACTACAATTAGTCCCCTCCTGCTTGTAGGTGGGGCTGGGGGTCCCTTTGAAATCCTAAATAGGAATATATTATTGCAGATTCGGATTGTACGGTAGTCATGGTAGATAGGGCTGTAATCGACGAAATTCCATTTATTTCACTCTCTTCTACTGAGAGCCCACAGAATAAAAAAATATCACGTTTTCATTGTAAATACTCGAAATATGATATTAAAAAATAGAGGCCCAAAATTAAAACTGTGCATGTCTAAAATATTAATTGGTTAAATTACCATGTTTACTTTTTTCTTTTTATTTTTATTATTAATTTATTTATTACTGACCTCGAAACAAATAAATCTGGTAATGAGGCCTATATATATAATAACAATACATTTTTAACAAATTCCTTAAATGGTAAAAGTAATAGTTAAAATTCTAATGTTTACATTTTACACTTATTTATATTTATTACTTTACATTTATTTTTCCAGGTACTGTAAATACAGTAATCGTAATCCATAATTTTCTAATTTTCACGCTAACTATAATATATCACACAAATAAACTGTCGAGAAAATCAATGTGAGAGTTTGGTGACAATCAACAAACAAAAAAATATAATGCTCCCGAATACGAGTCTGTTTTTAACAACAGACTCTTTTGATCTTTAGGTTGTTTTCTTTAGTAACTAGAAAGTAACACATGTCATAAAATTCTAACCTCAACCGCCAATAACAATTAAATTACTTGGACCTGGCAAGTTCCTGTCATTAACAATAAGAACACATTTCTTAATAAAAAAAAAATCAAAATATGTATTTGGTATTTTTAACAAAATCCGAATACATACAAACAAATTTTAATTAAAGCTGCTCAAAAATGTGTCCAGGATTTTGATAACATGTGTTATTGTTGGCTTGTCAATAGTTTTAGTACTGGTGACAAAATTATATGATTTTTTTTTCTGACAAGAGTACAGTATTGTGTACATTAAGGTATACTAGTAGTTATTTTTAGAATGGTAAATGATCAGATCTTTATGCTAGTTAAGAATATTTGGGGTGTTCCATTTGAAATAACGTTAATAAGTTGTCCCTATCCCTGAAAACTAGCATGTATAGTTTTTATATTTCGCTGTATTTATAATTTCAAATAAACAATCTATCAAAAAAAATTTCATGTCAACATAAAGTGTGCGTGCTACTTTTGACGATACGAAAGATTTCGATGTGAAATTTGTCGTGACTGTCGTAGTTTTTAATCTACAGGTTGATTTTGAAAATCTTCGGTTCTTAGACTCTGTTCTTAGATGCGTCAACTTATCAAAAAGGTATTGATGGAAGTTTTTGCGTATAGTTTAATTTTTCATATGTTGACCAAACTTATGTTTTTATATTGATTTATTGATTAAGCATTATTTGCACGTTTTAAAAATGTATATATAGATGTTTATGATCATATTTTTAATTATTCACTTTATTTGTAACAGTAGAGCCATGGCGAAATGCAAAATTTTGGCAATAATAATAATTACTCTAAAGAGTTACTACTTAAAAACTTAATTAATGCTTTTCTATATCTATATAAAACTCGAGTATTGCAATTGCAAAGAAACAAGAACAACATTATCAGATACATAAAGCTAAAGTTATAAAAAAAAATCAAAATGCCGGTCGGTTTTTTAAAAGCAATATTGGCACATTTTTCCTTTTGTTTTAGTTGTATTTAAAAGCATAATAATAGGTATATTATGAAAAGTTGATTGATGACAATTGACTTACGAAGTTCCGCTAGCGATTCATGCTGTATCGCTGTATCTTATACACTTCATTTTTCAAGAGCCAAAAAAAAATTCAAAACGGAAAGATCGGGATATTGTGCGGGCCATCTCACAGGCCCATTGTTACCTATCTAGCTTTGAGCGAAGTTATTGTGCAGAAATGGCATTAATAGAGAGTTGTGACTCGGGGCACCGTCTTGTTGTAGATCCATGGACTTTTAATGGACCACTGCACAGTGGTCTCGCCGCAATACAAAAGTGGTCATAAATATGAAAATGCTTTATTAATTTTTGTTTAATAAAAAAACAGTTGGGAACGTAAAAAAATTCATAATATACTCATATGTACTGCTACATACGTAACTAGCTGATAACAAGTACTTACAAATTAAAAGCTTATCATTACCTTAAATACGCTAAACTCGTAATAAACCTAAAACCTGCCTTGGCATTAGACTATTTTTGTCAGTAATAAAGGGGCCTGAGCTGAGTAAAAGTCTATTATGTAAGTCCGTATTTGTGAGTTTTCTTGACATTTTTCTAGTGTCATTTTGTCTGAACGCCTTAAAATGTGTATTATTTGCCTCTTCTGCATCTTCAGAAAGTTCCCCGATTAACAATTAGGCATACTGTGCAACTTCAGATCCATGAATGAGAATTTTGTGGGCGGAAGCTGGGAGATTGTACCACGGGTATTCACGGACTAACCCTCGTGCAGTTTTAAAAGCCTGTAAAATTGTAAAACATCGATCGATCAAATCTTTTTTAAGTCTGTTATTTCAACCGATACCGCAGAATTTTTGGAAAATTTCCTCGCCATATTGCCATCCTTCAATGTCCCGCTTCCACCACTTCGCGGTTTATCTAGAATTAAACCTAGTCTAAGTCTAAATAGATTTTGCAAATACAATTTTCTATCTGCTACAAGTTTTTTTCTTCGGCTGATCTAACCTGCCATGTTTAACATCAATCCTGTGGGCAAGATGTCGTCGTCTGAAACTGAATCAGAAAAACGCTGCTTATATTCGCTTTGACTCGTGCTACCGTCGAATCCCTATTTCCCGATTAATGTTAAATTATCCGATGAAGCGATTGGTACTTTACCTAAAACATTTTATTGTCACTCGAGTATTCTAGAAGCTGTATAATCCAGTATTTTTCATTAAAATTCAATTTCGGTTTTTGATTCTGAGATAAGATATATTTTCCGAGTAACATTTCTTTTTGATATTAAAATACTTTTGTAGGATCGTAAAATATGACACGAAGCTTTCCTAATATAAAATATTGATGTTTAGTCAACATGACCTCAATAAAAAGAGATAAGACATAGTCCGCATTATCTGTTATTTAGTTAGTATGAGACACGTCAGAAGTGTTAAGAATCATATTCACAGCAGAGTCGTCCACTTGAGATAACTGTTAACCGATTACTAAGCTCGGAAAAATATTTTCTAGGACCCCCGCGAGATGGGCCCGGTTGAGGCTCGTTATTCTGAACGTACTGATTGGCGCTCCTTGTTAATTCAGTATATTCAATTACATTTAACCAATCCGAATAATTAAGCAAAAATTTCAAATGACTACAAGTCCAAATATCAAAGAAAAATTATCTTGAGAAGGGACACTTGATCAAAGTACCTAAAAATAAAGTTAACAATTATTTCAGCATTTTATAGACCGTACTATGCTTGAGCCCATGTAGGCGGGGAGGCTCTTTCGGCGCAAGAATGCGCAGATCCAAACTAAACATATTTAAAATATACAGAATGCCTGAAAATGCTTGTAATTTTTTGTAGTTCCACATGAAATCAACTTAATGATACCAAATATTCAATAAATCATGTGTGGCATAACAAACAAATAATATAAACAATAAGCAAAAATAAATTACAAGATATGATAAAATGTAACAAGCAAACCTTGTTCTTTAATCTCCATTTCACAAAACCCATACAAACCAGCACAATTTCAAAAATATAATAACAGTAACACCTTGTAGAAAAGTTACTGTTAACGTTGATTGCAAAGTTACAATATAATCATATTTGAAGTTCCGAAGAAACTGACAGTTAAGACAATTAGGTGACATATTTATATCTTTAGGTAGCTTGATTTATTGATCTAATGCAGTGTGTCTCAAACTTATTTAAAGCGCGACCCCTTTTTGTTAAAAAAATTTTATCGCGACCCCCTATCTCCCCCTACTTATCACTCAAACCAAAATAGCGACAAAATAGCCTAACAAAATTAGAAGTAACTGATTGTTTCTAAAATTTCATTTTACCTTACTGTATAAGTTTAAATTAAATAAATTAAAAATTAAATTCAACAGTTATTTTATTAGCGATCTGTCCCATTAGTAACTAGTAGTTCTTCTGTCAGACTATCGTCACTGGCACATTTTCGAGTAATTCGGGATCATCAAGGATTTCAAGGCATCTACAGTATGTTGTTTCAGTCTGTAAGATACACGGTATCCGTAAGGGGGAAACGAAGCCACAGCCTTCTAGTAGAAAAGGATGTGGTTAAGCTCCTTCAACATGGACCATCCACGGGCGTGCTATCTTTGTCTATACATTCTTTAAGTAGTTTTGGTAGACACAGACTAAAACGACGGCCTATACGTACTGTAAAAGCCCCGTCATATATCCTGTAGACTATGCGTCGACCCAAAATAAAACATGATACACCAACCTCTTGTTGTGCCCTTTCGAAAATTAAATAGTGATTATCTGCAGACCAATGCCTCGTACTATGACGATTAAAAACCCCTAACTAACCTGCATCTGAAAAACATCATTCGTTCTACCAGGGGGCCTATTCTCGTTCCGTGGGAGTCTGCTCCCAAGAGATCAATTACCTACGTTTCTCTCGGAAACGTTTAGGACTGTATTCTGCAAAGCGAGGGAGCAAACTCTTCTATCGGTTTTGAAGAGAACTTTCTTCTACTGCATTTTCTTAGTAGAACGACATAAATCGAGAGAGGCGGCGCATGGCAATTGCGTTGAATTCAGCTGAATTATCTGTCATTTCTTATGTTTTATTTTTAAGGTTATAATTTTGATTGTTTAAAATATATTATATTTGTGAATATTTTCAAAATGAATCTAGAGGAAATCATATTATACAGGGTGTAACTAAATAAGTGTAAAACATTTAAGGGGGTGATTCCTCATCGAAAAAAAGATAGGATCTTTCATATAAACAAACTTTATTGGAGCATCCCTTATTAAGATACAGCCCCTTAAATTAAATTATTAAAGTAACAAATTAAGAACGGAACAACAATACACAATTAGTATTACTTCAATCTCAAAAATTTACAAACTGACAGCTTGATACCAATTTAATTGTCACTATCGCTAATGGCGGCCTACTAGATAAATTAGTTTCGTATTTTCGTTTTATGGTGATATGTATCTTGGTCGTAAAATAATTTTTTGCTGCGAACTGGTTTATTTTGGGCAAAAAATTCAAGAGACATTTTTTGTTTAGAATGAAACAGGCTATCGGAAATTAATTTTTAAATGGTAAACAAATAATAAGACAAAAAGTTGCATTGGAAATAAATTTTAAGGGTTGCGTTTTCCACCCCTTACAACTGAAGTGACCCATACCTACCCTGTATTTAAAATATATATTTGTTCTAAATTTAATAGTTTATGGCAAATAATTAATTAAAATTACATTAATAATAAAAAAAATGAAGATCAAAATTGAAATTAAATAAAATACAGGCATTAATCTGAACGCGAGAATACCCGCCTTAATTAGTCGGGTAGCGCGTTTAAGTGGGAGGGCGAAAGGGTATAAATACGAGCCACGACCTGGCAGAAGGCAGTTTTTAGTTTTTTGTTTTATAAGATGTGAGTAAACACACGGCGGATGCTGTGGCTCCTCTCGTGCACACAAGATTGGGCTTCCCTGGCAACGTGTTTCGCGGCTGTATATAGGGAAGTCTAGTTAAGGCATTGTTATTGTTGGTGGAGCAACGTATTTTACGGATGGGACCACTTTACAATGATAATGTAGTTTGCACTGGAGGATTCAATAGCGTTCGCTGACAATTTTGGCTTGCAAGTTAGATTACCTGGGCAACGTGTTCCGCGGCTGTAGAAAGGGTTAATTTGGCCAAATGTCAGTGGAGCAACGTATTTTGCGGATGGGACTACTGACATTGTTGCAAGCTAGAGTTTTTTATGTGAGTTTTTTGTTTTATAAGATATATATACATATATAAATATAAAGTTATAATATTCAATTTAAAATGTCAAAAACTACGAGAAGTAAGTGTAATAAAAGAAAACATCCCGAGATCGCAGAGTTAACCAGCGATCTGTGTCAAATTACAGGTGAGAAACTATCATTTAACTGTAAATATCTACCTAATCACTCTATATCCTGGGAATTGGTATTTAACTATTAGTATACAACATTGTATCTGCAAGGTACCACAGCTTTAGTATTTATTGCCTAAACAAAACCCAATTTAGTTTTTCTGGTAGCAGCAAATTGTAGTTACTTGAAGTAACCATAATAAAAACAATATTTTTGCAAACTTAATGGATCTTCAACTTGCAACCAGCTTCAAGATCTTTCTTAGAGTCAAATGGCTCGAGGCTGGGCGCATTCGCCCCCCTCAAATAAAAAAAAGATATATAACGAAAAGAATCTCTATGGTCTCAATTGAGGCCGAGGCTGGACGCATTCGTCCCCCTCACATAAAAAAAATTATAAATAGAGATCACCAAGATCTTGGATTCCACTGGAATCAAGGGCTGGACGCATTCGTCCCCCTTTTTCTAAGTTGCGATGCAAGTTAACCTAAATAAATTATTTAAACTTGCTGTACAATTACTTAGCTAATTATTGTGGTGTCGGTGAAAGGACTCACGCAGAGTCCTGTGACAAGCAAAGTGTACAGGTTGCTTGAATGTTTATGAACGAAGGTGAAAGTCAGGTGCATTATATGATAGAGTGTTATATATGAGGTACACCTTTGCTATTGTCCGGTACCGACACCGCAGTATAAGTTTGAGTTAATGGTACACGATTTGTTGCTATTTCAGTTAAACCTTCATAATAGAATATTTTTTATGTATACTTATAATTTACATTGTTGTAAAATTGTATTTGTGAAATTTTCGTATAAGCTTTATTTGAACTTTTCATTGAGTTCTCGTTAATGTATTTCCATTTTAATCTGTACCTTTGGTTTGTTAAATGTATTTCCTATCGCTTTTACTACCAAGGTTTAACCTTATGATGACGAAATTGAAATAAATGTGTTGTTTTAACCCGAGACTTTTATTTTACTTTTAGGAATACAAATTGTTAAAATTATAAATATAAATTCTAATTAAGAAGCGGCCGAATAAAGCAAAAACTAAATAGTAAACTTTGGTCAAACTTTAAAAGAATCTGTCGGTAACACAACATTAAACAAAGGTCCTAACCCATAAAATATCTCGAAAAATAAATTATAGACGATCACTGCTAATACCTGGACTTGGGCATGTAAACACATGACCTAGGTTAGGGTAGTTTCACTGGTGCCGTGACCAGGATATAGAGTCGATAAAATTGGCCATATGTTTTATAAAATTTAGTCTGATACTGCTTTAAAAATTACAGGAAAGAATCACGCTACCTCGGAGGATAGCTTTGGTGACGAGACAGCATCAGGGAGCAATATGACCACTACTGGGACAACGGAAAATCGAGTCGTGGTTTTAGACGAACTTACGGCAATAGTACGTCAGATGAGGGAAGATCAAAAATCTTTCCAGGTACAGTTGGGTAAAAGTCTAGTGGCTATGCACAAGGAACAACAAGCGAAACTTGGGGCTATCGAACAACAGTTTAATCAAAAAATATCAGAAGATAATACTTCACAACAAAGCAACGATACCACAACCGCTACGTCTAAGTCGGAAACCCGTTCAGTCTATTTTACGCAACAACCTACGATACCTACATTTCGCGGAGCTACCAGCAATAAACATCCTGTTAAGTTTTTAGAAGAATTGGAAATGTACATCTGCAAACTAGATATTTCACCAGCGAAACGGCTAGATGTCATCCGTGAAGCACTTACCGATGAAGCTCGCGATTGGGCAAGCATATTCCAAATTTCGTGGGAAATCTATGAAGATTTCCGCGGGGATTTTCTAAATGCATTTTGGTCGGAACAAGCACAGGATAAGCTGCGACAGAACATAACTAATCACCGTTGGAGTGTTTCACACAGACGTACAATGAAGGCTCACTTTGCACATTACCTGGGACTAGCGCGGCTTTTAACTACACCAATATCAGAAAACTTATTAATCAGCGAATTAATGAAGCATTTTCCGGCAAACTTACAATCTCTTTGGGCACTTAAAAATCAGGAACCGAAAAAACTATCGCAAACGTCGCGGAATTTTTGAGATCACAAGAAAATATTATGACACAGGATACAGGAGCACTAACGCAGATACCGATGACACGTAACGCACCACTAACAAATAAACGTTTTAAACTGGACAACAGAACTCGAGAAGTACCGAACAATAACACTGGTACGGGAAACGACCGCCGGTTGAGTTAGAAGGGCCAAAGTACTCAACCGTCGCCACGTGTATACAAAGGCCAAACAGATGTCTCATAACACGCAATTCAACTGGTCAAGAAACATCTCATAAAGGGTGGCAACTCCTTCGCACTATGGGGTGGACTCAAGGAAAAGGTCTAGGAAAACGTAATCAAGGTATCACCGAACCCATAACCGCACGCTCACATTTTGGTTTACAAGGATTAAAAAGTAATACAGAGAAAATTAGGAATTCTAAACGCTTTTTCAATTATAGTGATTGGGTCCATGCTCGCGGTAGTACAATTACGTCGATAAACACTTCTATACGAAGGCAGCTACCGGAAATAATTATTTACTATGAAGACCACCCTATAACAACTTTATTGGACACTGGTTCAGAACTAACTTGTTTATCAGAAGAACTCTATGATTCCAGGATAAAAGCAACAAACCCACCAATGTTGCCTCTTAAGGCACTTATTATACAGGGAGCGTTCGGGACTCGCAGCAAGCGAATTACCCGTCAAGTACTACTAAACATCGAAATTCAAGGAAGATTATTTGAAACCTGCTTTTTAATAGTACAAGGCTTAATACGTCCCTGTATACTAGGATCCGACTGGCTGCAAAACCACAACTGTATTTTAAATTTTACAGGAAAACAACTAAAAATTCATACAAAAGATGAAGCACTACAGGTACCCTTCTCTATTGCAACTGACAAGGAGGACAATATTGACCACACAGGAGTGGAGACCGAGGAGACTGAAATACAGGCGTTACAAATGGACCAACCAGAAGTAAACTACCAAGATATCATTGACAACAAATTACAGGCATGTAGTTTAAATAATAAGGAAAAATTAAAAATTAAACAATTATTGCTAGAGTTTACAGACATATTTTCAGAAAAACCTGGCCTTACACCGTTATACAAGCACGAAATAAAAATGATGGATACAAAACCTTTTGTACGTAAGAGCTATCCCGTTGCGTTTGCATTACGACCAGCAGTAGAAGAAAAATTGGAAGAAATGGTCACTCAGGGTATCATAGAAAGAACTTCATCACCCTACTGTAGTCCAATGACTGTAGTAAAAAAACGTGATGAATCAGTGCGAATTTGTTTAGATGCTCGCGCCCTCAACGAAAAGATGGTATCCGATTTAGAGAATCCTCTGGCCATAGACGAACTGCTACAACGCTTTTATGGGAAAGTATACCTGAGTAACGTCGATCTAGTTTCAAGTTTTTGGCAGATTGGACTTACGCCAGAAAGCAAGAATACACAGCATTTTTGTATAACGGACGCAGCTACTGTTATAAGGTTTTGCCTTTTGGATTAAAAACATCAGTAGCCAGCTTCAGTAGATGTATGGGCGTTGTCTTAGGACCCGATGTTCGAGAATTTGCACACAATTATTATATAGACGACTTGTTAATCGCATCAACGACATTAGAAGAACATTTAAATCACATCAAAATAGTATGTGAAAAGCTGCGCGCTGCAAATATGACAATAAATATTCAAAAATCCCATTTTGTCAGGAACGAAGTTACATTTTTGGGCCACAAACTAACGCCATCAGGAATAAAAAAGGACGAAGAAAAGGTTAAGGCAATTATGGATTTTCCCCGACCAACGAAAATTAAACACCTCAGAGCTTTCTTAGGACTTTGCAACTACTATAGAAGATTTTGTAAAAACTACAGCGATTATCCGAGGAAACTTAGCCATTTATTAAAAAAGGGTGCCCGTTGGAGATGGGAAAATACCGAAGAAGCAAGCTTTAACGAAATCAAAGAACAATTTGTGGCTGAAGTGGTGCTGATCCACCCTGATCCAAAGAAACTATTCATACTTGAGACTGATGCTTCTAATTACGGCATTGGTGCAGTTTTATACCAAGTACTAGAAGATGGGAGCCGAGGAGTTATCGCATTTCAGAGCCGTAGTTTAAGGGGGCCGGAACTCAATTACGTAACCACGGAAAAAGAACTGCTCAGCGTCGTTTATTCCCTGCACAAGTTTAGATTATATCTAACTGGAACACAATTTCTGATAAGAACTGACCACAAAGCGTTAACATTCTTAAAAACTCGTCGTTTCCTAAATGAACGAATTACTAGATGGCTACTCCAAATACAACAGTTCGACTTTAAAATTGAATACATCAAGGGAGCTGAAAATATAACTGCCGATATATTAAGCAGATATCCGCCTGACAGTCCATCCGAAGGAGATCAACAATTCCCTGTCATCGCTTCTTTTATTGCAGAAGGCTCAAAGGAATTATTGAAAGTTTTTAAAACAATGCCAGACTTACAAGAAAATGACCCTGTGTTAAAGGAAATTCGAAGCTACCTAAAAACTAAACGGACACCACAAGATGCGAATATACGACGTGTACTACCCTATTACCATCTGGAAAACGACATACTTATCCACACCGATACATATACAAAGCGTAAAACCATAGCTGTGCCTACCTCTATACAACAGCGATTGGTTTGGCAATATCACCAGGAAATGGGACATTTCGGAGGACAAAAGGTTTTTACCGTAATGAAGCATAACTTTTATTGGCCAAATATGCGAAGACATATTAAACACCTTTTACAAACTTGCGATTTGTGTCAAAAGACAAAGAAACCAAACAATCATCTAGAAGGCCTTCTTAAACCTATAATTGCGAAAGAGATTGGCGAAACAGTAGCAGTCGACTTTTATGGACCATTACCCAAACGAAAAGGGGGCGTTGCATATATATTAGTTGCCGTTGACATATTTTCAAAATGTATTAAACTGTTCCCTTTAAAAAGAGCCACCGCGACCGCAGCTGTCAAGTGCATCATAAAGAATTATTTGCCTATAATACCAATTAAGAGAATTTTAAGCGACCACGGATCACAATTTACATCAAGTAAATGGAGAGAACCATTACAAGAACTGGGAATCAAAGTTACCTACGCCACTGTTCGTAATGCGAGATCAAACCCCAGCGAACGATATATGAAAGAAATTGGCCGCCTTTTCAGGACATATTGTCATAATAGACACAAGTCATGGGCTAATTATGTCAGAGATATGGAGGAGTGTCTAAACAGTGTACCCCATTCAAGTACAGGACGAAGTGCATATGAGATAATAACCGGAGATAAACATCGCTTTTACTTAGAAACGATAATTGACAAGATTTTGCCGAGACAGGTAGAAACACCCGAAGAAATTAGGGCAAAAGGACGACGGGTACTTCAACAAAAGCGTAAACCTTATAGTTTCCATATGGACGAGTTAGTGCTTTTAAAAACGAATCCGACCTCTAATGCCGCAGATGGAGTTGCACAAAAATTCCAACTAATTTACGACGGACCCTATCAGATTACAAAGGTATTAAACGATAATGTTTATGAGATTTCTTATGTGCATAACGGTGTTAAAAAGGGCACTTATAACACTCATAATTTACGCCCTTACCATAGTGATACTTAAAAAGAAAAAATGCAGATTTTAGTTTTAAGCCAATTTCTAAACGGTTAACAGCATGAGTGCGGAGTTTGGAAATTTGTTAGAACAAGCAAATGCTATAAGCGACAGCGACGGCATTCCTGTGCTAATAAACGAAAACGGTCATCCTTTAACACCAGGACGTGACGATACTGGGGATTCCCTCGATGAATTTTTGGGGTTAGTCAGTTTGGAGATACCGGATTTAAACAGCTTTGAACTACAAATAGTCAAAGAAGTACTTGGGAGCCCTGACGACATGAATCTAGATATTTTTTTAGAACATATCGCACACGACCAACTAGAATACCCAACTGTCCCAGCCAAAACAACAATAATATCTACGGACTTAATGCCAACTACAATACCACCTACCACACACTATATGATGACCACTAAAGTTCACACCGAGACAGCTTTAAGGGATCCACGACCACCACCAACACTCGGACCGCGAATACCCCTCGAATTAAGGGTAATTCCCAAATATAGCAATAATAAAGAGAACCAAGCCTGCCATCTGGTCCAAAACCTCAAGCTCGACCACCAGCCTTTGCAGCAAACCTTCCAGCTTCGACAGTATTCCTGCCAGCTTCAACAGCGACACAAACCGGGCAACAGTGCCCGACGCAGACGGCTACAGAAAAAGAAGCTGAGAAAAAATCTACCTGTGAGTGTATAGAGTATGTGCAACCGTGCGAGAAAGAAATAGTGCAGTGAGGTTCTAAGTATTCGTTAGTCTGTTTGTTGGTTATAAGGTTTATTTAGCACTGTGTTGCTACTAAATTACAATTTACCTGTACATAATGTTTAAAAGAAGAAAAAAAAAACACAATTTTATCATCTCACTTATTACAAATGGAAATATACATATTTAGATTTTTAAATTACGTTACATTTGCTTAGACATTAAATATGCTTTTAATTTACACTTTAGTTGTTTAAAGTTTTGCGATTTAATTTTAATATCTGAATTATTAAAAGCAATTAAACCTTGGTAAAGATTAATTTATAAGTAATATTTTTAGATGTCTTGATTAAGTAAAAAGTTTGTCTTATTCCTTGTTCGTAAAATCATAAACCCCTTTAAATAACTTGGAAACATATTAATTTGAATTTTTTTTGAATAAAATGTTAGGTTTTAACCAAATTGTACAAGCAATTTTTTTTTATTTATTAAATTTAAATATACGTTTCACACTTTGATTTGCATCATGCCTTGACACGAAATTTAATTTTTATGTTATTTTAATTGGTTGCAGTGGCAAACTTGAGATTGTTATATATTTAAGTTATGTAAGTTGTATAGGGTAGGTACTATTACTATTAGCTTATTATCATAAAGTGCTGTATGCTTCTCATTCATACTTTATGATAGGGGGTGTGTGAAGTGACCCATACCTACCCTGTATTTAAAATATATATTTGTTCTAAATTTAATAGTTTATGGCAAATAATTAATTAAAATTACATTAATAATAAAAAAAATGAAGATCAAAATTGAAATTAAATAAAATACAGGCATTAATCTGAACGCGAGAATACCCGCCTTAATTAGTCGGGTAGCGCGTTTAAGTGGGAGGGCGAAAGGGTATAAATACGAGCCACGACCTGGCAGAAGGCAGTTTTTAGTTTTTTGTTTTATAAGATGTGAGTAAACACACGGCGGATGCTGTGGCTCCTCTCGTGCACACAAGATTGGGCTTCTCTGGCAACGTGTTTCGCGGCTGTATATAGGGAAGTCTAGTTAAGGCATTGTTATTGTTGGTGGAGCAACGTATTTTACGGATGGGACCACTTTACAATGATAATGTAGTTTGCACTGGAGGATTCAATAGCGTTCGCTGACAATTTTAGCTTGCAAGTTAGATTACCTGGGCAACGTGTTCCGCGGCTGTAGAAAGGGTTAATTTGGCCAAATGTCAGTGGAGCAACGTATTTTGCGGATGGGACTACTGACATTGTTGCAAGCTAGAGTTTTTTATGTGAGTTTTTTGTTTTATAAGATATATATACATATATAAATATAAAGTTATAATATTCAATTTAAAATGTCAAAAACTACGAGAAGTAAGTGTAATAAAAGAAAACATCCCGAGATCGCAGAGCTAACCAGCGATCTGTGTCAAATTACAGGTGAGAAACTATCATTTAACTGTAAATATCTACCTAATCACTCTATATCCTGGGAATTGGTATTTAACTATTAGTATAAAACATTGTATCTGCAAGGTAGCACAGCTTTAGTATTTATTGCCTAAACAAAACCCAAATTTAGTTTTTCTGGTAGCAGCAAATTGTAGTTACTTGAAGTAACCATAATAAAAACAATATTTTTGCAAACTTAATGGATCTTCAACTTGCAACCAGCTTCAAGATCTTTCTTAGAGTCAAATGGCTCGAGGCTGGGCGCATTCGCCCCCCTCAAATAAAAAAAAGATATATAACGAAAAGAATCTCTATGGTCTCAATTGAGGCCGAGGCTGGACGCATTCGTCCCCCTCACATAAAAAAAATTATAAATAGAGATCACCAAGATCTTGGATTCCACTGGAATCAAGGGCTGGACGCATTCGTCCCCCCTTTTCGAAGTTGCGATGCAAGTTAACCTAAATAAATTATTTAAACTTGCTGTACAATTACTTAGCTAATTATTGTGGTGTTGGTGAAAGGACTCACGCAGAGTCCTGTGACAAGCAAAGTGTACAGGTTGCTTGAATGTTTATGAACGAAGGTGAAAGTCAGGTGCATTATATGATAGAGTGTTATATATGAGGTACACCTTTGCTATTGTCCGGTACCGACACCGCAGTATAAGTTTGAGTTAATGGTACACGATTTGTTGCTATTTCAGTTAAACCTTCATAATAGAATATTTTTTATGTATACTTATAATTTACATTGTTGTAAAATTGTATTTGTGAAATTTCCGTATAAGCTTTATTTGAACTTTTCATTGAGTTCTCGTTGATGTATTTCCATTTTAATCTGTACCTTTGGTTTGTTAAATGTATTTCCTATCGCTTTTACTACCAAGGTTTAACCTTATGATGACGAAATTGAAATAAATGTGTTGTTTTAACCCGAGACTTTTATTTTACTTTTAGGAAAACAAATAGTTAAAATTATAAATATAAATTCTAATTAAGAAGCGGCCGAATAAAGCAAAAACTAAATAGTAAACTTTGGTCAAACTTTAAAAGAATCTGTCGGTAACACAACATTAAACAAAGGTCCTAACCCATAAAATATCTCGAAAAATAAATTATAGACGATCACTGCTAATACCTGGACTTGGGCATGTAAACACATGACCTAGGTTAGGGTAGTTTCACAACCATGGGGTAAACCAAATAAATTACTGGCTAAGTGTCTTTTTGGTAGTAGAAAATGTCAGGTTAATTTCAATATTGTAACTTTTTTAGTGCTTGTGAAAAAAATTGTTGAACAAATTTTATGTACCCCCTTTAAGGGGCTGTATCTTAATAAGGGGTGCTCCAATAAAGTTTGTTTATATGAAAGATTTTTTTCGATGAGGAATCAGCCCCTTAAATGTTTTACACTTATTTAGTTACACCCTGTATAATAATGCTGTCGGGGATCGCGAGGAAGCAGAAATGAAAAATGAGAATGTCGACAGAAGACAATTTGCACAACAGTGTGCAAGCATTTGAAACTGTTTCAGACGCTGTTAAGAATATTGGTTAATTCCTGCCACAGTTTCCGGGCCTTTTTAAAAGTAAAACTCAATGTGAATTTTTCATGTGCTAGTTCTGTATTTTCTTTTAAGAAATTCGTTAATACCGCCTTTTGGGTACCGTTCATTGGCGTATTTTTTTTAAACTTCTCTTCCATCTACATAAAAGTAAAATTTATTTCTTTTGCAGTGCTATTCTCACATTTTTTAGTAAGTGTAAAAGTGTATATTCAATAATATAAACTTCTAGAAATTCAACAAATTAATTTATATATTCAAGAGATACTTACATTGCTTTTTAATGAAGAAAATTGCTGAACAAAGTAATGTAATAATTATTGCTCTCCAGTATTCAAGGTTATGTCATGTTTCTCCTTCCTAAATTGTGGTTAGTTGCACATTTTTATGGTTTAATGCATTGTAACAATTTGGCAACATAGCTGAGAATGGTTCTATCAACAGATCCCTTCACATCTATCGAGAATAGGGTATCGAGCTATGAGAGAAGTTCCGTGGGAAGGGAGAATTTCCATTTCTCTTGTGGGATCACTCCCATCTACCAAGAACGAGAATAGGCCCCCAGATAAGAAGTCGGCCAAAAGATGTGTTGGTGCGGATTTATTCTAAATAAAAAATAAAGTTATTCGGCCCTCGGCATTTCCGGGGTGTAAATATTGAACTATTTTAAATTTATTGGATGGTATTTATATTTTCTCAAAATTCTTTGAGCGTCGGAACTTGCTAGCTAGGATGATGAAGCCTTTTTGCTTCTTCGTAAGATAAGACATTTATTTCTCTTCTCTCCTTGCCTTCGTTGACGTGGATGATTAAACAACCCATGCTTAACTAGATTTGTTTTGAAACAAGCAAATGTTTCTGATATGTATGAGAAATTACATTAGCGATTGAAATATAATTCAGACGCTTCTTGGGAATCTCCATTGCATTGTATAAAACATACTTTTCATAACTACCATAAACGGCCATTGTAATAAAAAAGTAAAATAAAAATACCTACGTAAAAAATATATTTCATAAATAATAAAAAATCTGTCAAGTTTTGGACATTTTTATTTGTTTCTAATAAATTGGCCATATCCTCCTGCAGCTAATAAAGTAAATAAAGAAAAATATTAAATATTAATTATGTTTTTCAAAATAAACATTCAGTGTATCCAAAAAAGTATCCAACATTATATTGCAAACTTCTTTATTATTGGTTTTCAGTGTTTCAGATTTCACGTATTTTAGTGCGGGAGCAAGTGTCATTTTCCGAAATCGCGTCAAGAGTAAAGTACCTTAACTTATCAAGATACAGCAAAATCTTATAAGAAAGAGCCATTCCAAATTAAAAAAATACTCTAAGTATGTATTAAAAGTTGAGGTACTTGCTCAACAAGTACCTCAACTTTTAATTTTACCTTTTTTTATCGAATTTTTCTTAAACGGTGAATGATTTGTTGCATACTTTTTTGGACACACTGTAGACATCTTTACATTGTTGAAACGTGCAAATAATTTATTAAAAATGATATTCAGGGTGTCCCTTTTAAAAAACATAAGTTTGATGAATATCTGAAAAATTAAATCAAAGAACTGACTACGCCGCTAAACTCTACGGAAAAAATTCTATCAATATCAGTTTTTACCTTTTTGATAAGTTGAGTTTGAGTGTTTAAAAAGCGAAGATTTTCAAAATCGCCCTGTAGATTAAAAACTAATTTTTTTAATTTTGTAGATCTATTTACCAAATCGTGGTAAAATATGACTCCATTACTGCCAGCTCACTTACTGATATAGTTACATGTGTTTTTTTTTTTAATAATTTTCAGAGTAATTAATTTGGTGGTTCCATCTGATCAAGTAGTTGATACTGTGCAGTTGTTCCATTTAAGGCATCATCGAATGGTCTCTCTGAGGTTCCTGGCATGGCACTTTTTAGGTAAACGTTTTTCCAGTGTTTTGTTTAGCACTTAAATAGCCAAAAATCCTGGTGGAACAAAAATGTAAAAATTTATTCGTCGTATTCATCAAAACGTAGCGCTACAGTCTACAGTAGCGATTACCAACTTTCTACTGAACGGCAAAATTTGTCAAGCGATCACTTGTCATGTTTTCGAGCGTAAATAAAATCCGCTACTTTTCTCCGATACCGATGAATTTTTGACATTTTTCGAATTCAATATACCTACCATTTTGTTAGACTTTTTGCGGTTCTTTGTTCAATGTCGTTTTTTTAAATGCTATTACTAAAAATGTCAATGTCAAAGCGAAGAGAGAAAGTAAGGTTATATGCCGCCGTGTTGACTTGACATTTGACGTTTGGCCAAGAGCCCGTCGACAAGAACCTTTTGCTACTACTGTAGCGTTACTTGAACGCTCGATTCGGATGAACACGACCATTGTGGCTAGCGCTAAAAATATGGGGTAAACTGCAGGTTGACTGTTACGTATTTGTTTCTTAATGCATTGTTTGTTGCATCAGCTGATGATAATGGCAACAAAAACAATATTAGAAGTTTAGGGCTGGAATGCCTTCCGAGATGTTCTGGGTCGCCAGACCGGAATATAGGAAATCCCATGTAAATTTTGCTACCCTCAAATATTGACTCGCCTATTAATTTTACATAAAAAATGTATTTAGGTTTTTTTGAAGGTCATGGAATGATGGACTCGCACACCAAATTTTATTACTTTTTAGTTAGCCAATTAAAAGTTATTTATTTATTTCGGTGTAAGTACTTGCATTTATTAAATTAGTACAACCATTATTTATACTGTGAAATATGTTGAAACTAAAGCCGGCTCCACATTACTGGCAAACTAGGCGAATGACAAGGGCTGGCGATTTGTACATTTTTTCTTGTCAAGTAGCATCTGCCAATGAGTCCATACACATTATACGTCGAATCACCTCACATTTTTTAGTTTAACATTCATTGCGTTAGGAGCACAAACACGTTGCTGCATAAGAATAAGTCAAATAAAAAAAATAATAATATAGTTATTGAAGATGCAGAACAGTGCGGTGACGATCCTCAGATCTGATATTATTTGACGCATCCACTACTACATTTCTATTTTTATGGGCTTCATGTTTTAAGTTCCAAATTACAGGATATTTTTCATAAATACTCAAAATTTTTGGATTGGAGTATGGATGGATCTGGAAATTGGACCATTCCATATTGGATGTATACCTAAAGACACCAAATCGTCAAAACTAACTAGGAAACGATGGAAATTAGAAAAAAGTATTAATACGTTTTCCAAACGTTTGTCAAATAATGTGTAGCTGTAAAATCGGTTCGCGAATAAGTATGTACCGGGTGTTCCACCGAAGGAGGTAATCGGCTATATCTCAGAAAGTAATAACACTAAGACTTTGGAAAAAAATAGATATCGGTAAATGCGGCCAAGAGAAATTGCTGGAACTTATTTTCAAGTTCGAAAAATTACCGCTAGGGGGCATAAGAGAACTTTTAAAATAGAAATGCCGATTTTCTCTTGATTTTTCTTAATAAAAATATGTTAAAAATATAAGCATTGTATTCTTCATAAAATTATGCAACTTTATGTTAGGAATAGTTTTTTTCTATTTTCAATAATAAAGTGGTGGGAGAAGGTCAAACTTTTTTTCTTTCAAACGCTGATATCTCTGCTTTGGATAAACCGATTTTATTCAACTTGGTCTTGAAAAAACCCCTTATTTTCCTCTACATGTAGATTTATTAACTATACCATATTGTTTCTGATGGTGGCCACTAGATGGTATTTTTCCGTAATTCCTCAATGAATAAGGATTTTCTCAAAAAAATCAAATGTTATGATATGACTTTTTCATCATATTTTATTTTAGTTATAAAGGCTATTGAATAGTGGAATAAAAATCCAGGTTCGTATTTAAAATAAAAAAGTTGATGATGGTCGCTCGAATCCGAAACGTCGGATTAAGAAACTAACCCCATCAGCTTGTAGAGGAGGAAAAGTTACTATAAGGAACTGAAAACCGCAACGTGATATCTTTTGTTAAACTAGAGATTTAATTGATTAATTAATGTTTTAAAAAATGGCCTATTTCTCCATATTAATTATTATTATCCCTAATTTCTCTAGTTTAACAAAAGATATCACGTTGCGGTGTTTAGTTCCTTATAGTAACTTTTCCTCCTCTACAAGCTGATGGGGTTAGTTTTTTAATCCGACGTTTCGGATTCGAGCGACCATCATCAACTTTTTTATTTTAAATACGGACCTGGATTTTTTATTCCACTATTTAATAGCCTTTATAAGCCTAAAATAAAATATGATAAAAAAGTCATATCATAACGTTTGATTTTTTTGAGAAAATCCTTATTTATTGAGGCATTACGGAAAAACGCCATCTAGTGGCCACCATCAAAATCAATATGGTATAGTTAATAGATCTACGTGTAGAGGAAAAGAAGGGCTTTTTTTCAAGACCAAGTTGAATAAAATCGGTTTATCCAAAGCAGAGATATCAGCGAGTTAAATTTTACAAAGTCGAATAACCGTTTTTAAAAAACAATTTATTCAGTGTTAAAGGTACAAGATATAAAGAGAATAATGACAATCAAACAAGATTTACATATATTTATAAGCTAGGATAAAAATGCTGTATTGGCAGTTTCTGTGGGAACATCCTCGGTATTCTCTTCACATAACTCCTCCCTCCTTAGGAAGAAAACATAAGGGATGGTATGTTTTCTATTTATCATTGATTGGGCTGATTGGTTTGATTAGTTTCTGACTTCAAGTATTTCTTGTAATAAATCTTCACTAATATAAAGCATGTAAAAGCTATTAGTGCTAGCGTAGCGACGATGCTGATAAAACTCCAACCGATAGGGTGAATTTTGTACTTCTCCGGGGCTTTAATCAATAATGATTTTTCTTGCAGCCTGTGGATTTCGTCAATGTCGATTGATTGAATATTGATTGGGTTGTGTTGCAAATATGGCGTCTTGTCCTCTTGGATTCTTATTTCGGGCAGGTTAAGTGGATTTCCTTTTATTTCCTCTTCTTTGTTGTAGAGTTGGAGATCCATTGCTTTGATTTCACAATTGATTGGAAGTTCGATTAAGCTGGGCTTCTTTATAAATATATATTCTCCATTGGATCGGCATTCTTTAAATATTTTTAGTGGTTTTTCGGTGGGAATAATAACCATATGTTTGCTTGTAACGGTTTTTATGATTGGTTTTGGTAGGTGGACGTTTGCTGCATGACAGTTTCGATTTTCAGCGTCACGGATCATCGATAAGATGCAATCATTGAACAGTGGTTTTAATCGGTTTTGGCATATGTAGATGTCTTCGATGCTAGGGCAGCCCTCATAGTCTTCTTGTAGTTGATTGGTGCCAAGTATTAGGTAAGGATAATTTGGAATAATTATTGAGTGGTTAACGGGAATTGGGAGAAGGTGAAAGTTGTCGAAAACCTCGTTAATTAATATTGGAAATTGAATTGCAAAAATAATTCTATCATTTGAATAACTTACTTGAAGACCGCATAAGTGATAGTAAGAAATAGTATTTTTAAACCTAACAATTTTGTCATCATTGTATAGTCCAGACATGTAATCTACTACATTACTTAACTCTGAAGCTGAAATTACTGCACTATGTAACGTATTTATTTTTGCAAACATAAGTGAGTTTTCTAGATTATCTAAAAATGTAATTAAATTTTGGCAGTTCAATATTATTTCATGTATAGTGTTTTGGGCTCTTAAGTATGCTGAAATGTCATCAATTGTCTTATTAACATCAAATTGGAAAAATTGCAATCTACGTTTAATTAAATCTTGGTTGGAGCTAAGGAGAGTGATAGTTTTATTATAGTTATTAATAAGCTCTTTTGTTAGAGATGTTTGAAGAGAAATTTCGTGGTCTACAGAATTTTGGTTCTTTTCTAAAATAGAGATAGCATTATCAAATCTTTCGCCATCATCACTATCTAAGGTGCCAAAAAGCCATTTATGGGCTTTACCTACAACATTTAGTAAACCTCGTTTTTCGCGTTTATGCGGTGTAATATTATTAATCTTAGTTTTTACATTTAATATTAAGTGTTTAGCGTGTATAAGCAGATTACGTAAAAGCGCAATGTTATTTCTATAACTAGATTCATTAAGACTAAATTCCATTATTTGGTAAAACTTATCGATATTTTTTAACTGATTTTTAATATGAGATATTTCAATAAAATGAATAAAAGTATGCTTGCTCTCAATTACTCGGGCTTTTCCTAAATGAAATGGGAGTAAGGGAGATTTTATCTCGGTAATACTGATATCACTGCAAATTGTTAGAGTCGACATCGTCACGAGCATAACTACAACTAGGTTGAGGTTGGTCAGTGCCATGATGCGAGTCGTTGCCTTTTTCCTGTGAAAAAGAAGATTTGTTAGTCCGGGGTCTTGTGACCTTAGATTTATGAATAAGTCTGTCTTTGGATGTTTTTATTTTGTTTCTTAAATCCTCTTTAACTAATACCTTAATTTGCTTTTGTTTAGCTTTATTTCGGGCGGCGCCTCTATTTTTAGCATACGCTTTGGAACCAGTAACGTATGTAGGTGGCTCTTTGCGGTTTTCGTTGCGTTTTTCGATTACGCGTGTTTTTTCATTAAGCGAGTTTTGGTGTATTTGATTATACAAATGTTTAAGTCTTTCGCGCCTATCTATTATAAATTGATTTAGAATCAATTCATCGGTTAAATCGAATGGATCGATTGATTTTAAGCGTCCGTGAATTACGTCAAATGGTTTTTGTTTGGTGACACTATGAACAGAATTATTATATCCAAGAACTGCATACTGCATAGTTTTGTTTATACTTAATTTTGGGTCTTTTAGCTTTATTACTCTGAAGTTATCTAAAAGGGTAGAATGAAGACGTTCGACAGGGCTGTTGCTATTGGAATTTCCGGGGGTGGTAAAATGTAAATTAATTTTGTGTAACTTACAAAAGTCTGTTAGAAATGATGTTTTAAACTCTGGTCCATTATCGCAAGTAATCTGATGTGGTACACCAAAATGTGTTATGAAATTTATAAGTCTATCGTGGACAACTTCGGCGGTACAAGCGGGTTCAAGGGGGTACGCTTGTGCGTATCGAGAAAAAACATCAATTATTGTGAGAAATTTTGTATTTAAGATTTGAAATGTGTCTGCGTGAATATATTCTAGTGGCTCTGAAGGAGTTGGCGTTAAAGCAAATTTAATTCTTGGTGGGTGTCTATCATATTTTGCTTGTTGGCAAATTTCGCAATTGTTAATATATTCGGTAATATCGGTCTTCATACCTGGCCAAAAGTATAATGTTTTAAGATCGGCTAAAACTTCATTGATTCCGCGGTGACATGTTTTTTCGTGATAATGTGTAAGTAACTCTTTTCTTCGTTGTTCGTCGGTGACATCAGTCATTATTTTCTTGGAAATTAGTAAACTATATGAATGGTTTTTGAACGTCTTGGAGAGTATAGTACTTAATTTAGGTAACAAATCAATGTCCGAGTTTTGTAGGTATATACAATGTAGTTTTTTCGGATCAACGTGTTCCTTGAAAAATTTGATTATTTCACGTTCAAAATTTTGGGTTAGGTTAACAACTTTTCGGTGTTTTATTTCGAAAGGATTTGAATTAATTACATGATAGGTATTGGCTTTTTTATAGCTAATAACTATTTGATTGGTATAGTAATTTACTGCATTTTCTGTGTAAGGTATGTCAAGTATGGGATTTTCAAAAGCAGAATGAACCGTTTCGTTTTCGTCAGGTTCTCGCGCGTCGGGTAGTTGTAATATTTCATTATAGTCATTTAATGGTGGTTGGTTAACGTTAAAGATTTGATCTAATTTATCTAAATCTTCAACTGTCACTGGTGGATCAGTATTGGTTTGCAGATATTGATCGATCTCTGGGTCAATTTCGCCTGGGTTACCTATTAACGATTCGTTTTCAGTGCGAGACAGAGCGTCTGCGTTCATATGATCTATATGGCTTAGTTTGGGAATAGCGGTTTTATTATTTTTTGTTGTTCTTTTATGATTAGGTAAGAAGTTTTTTATGTGAAAAAATTGAAAGTTCTCCTTTTTCATGTCTGGGAACGGAGTAACATGTATAGGTTCTGAGAGGTTTAAAGTTACAGTTTCGTCAGAAAGATTATAAATTTCCGTTTTGTGCAATACCTTGCTTTGCCACGGTCAAGGTTTCGGGGAAATAAAGATTATTCCTATTACATTCAGGATTTATAATATCGCTGTTGTAAGTAGATACGGGAATTTGAACTGAGGTTACTTCGTGAGAATTTGTAACTGTTTTGTTCTGCGAATTAGGGTAGAGTATGGGAATTCTAGTTTGTTGATTTATTAAACAATTATTTTTAAAATCAATAATAAAGTTAAGTTTTTTAATTTCACTTAGACCTAATATGCCATCGAAAAATGTATGAAAATCAAACAAAGTAAAAATAATATTTTCGTTAGTTCTTAATTCTTTTGGTGCAGGAATATTTGCTTTGAAACGTACAATTGTTTCGCCTATTCCTGTTCTTATTTTACTTGGGAAAGTGAATATTTTTTCGGGGAAGTATTTTTCGGCAATTATTGGTCGCAACATGGATTGAGAACAACCAGTGTCAATAAAAAGTTTCATAGGTGAATTCTGGATTTGAATATATGGTAAATTGCTATTTATTTCTGTATGCATTTCGGTAAAGGTCATATCCGATCGTTGTTTAGGCCCGTGTTCTGAAAATTTTCGTAATGATCGATTGGGTCGCCAAAACCATCGTAAGGTTCATTATTAGGTTTCGCGTTAAAATAGTCTTCTCCGTGGTATTCGTAAAATTCGGATTCTTCAGTTTCAAATAATATTTGTGAGGTTTGGCCTGCGGCCTCATTATTTTGTTCAATTTCTATATTTTCTGAGTTATCGCATTGATTTTCGATTTGAAATAATTCTTGTGATACGAAATTACGAGGACCGTTTGCTCTAAACTGATTATTTTGGTTATTTCCTTGATAGGGTTGTCTTATTGTTGGATTTCTAGAAGTTGTTGACATAGGTTTGGGTTTAGTATTTGGCACTTGCCCTGTAGGCTTAAAAACATTTTTTGGTGGTCCAAATATTTTCTATTAGTAGGGAAGCGTCTCGGCGGCAAATCTCTGGGTTGTATATTTATTGGTTGACTAGGAAATCTATGATTTTGATAGTTATTATTATGATATTGATTATTTGGGAAATAATTATTTTGATATCTGTTATTAATCGGTTGATTGAAGTTTGGTGCAACTGATCTGTAGTTCAGCTCATTTTGAGGTCTACGCGTAAAGTTTTGGTTAGATACATAGGTTTGTTGTGAATTCTTATGCTCACTTTGTGGCGGAGCCCTAAATAAATTTTGCGTATACTGAAAATTTTCTTCTTCGGTGATTAGTGTTATTGCGGTCTCTAAATTTGTGGGATTTCGTAAACGTATTATGCTTTGTAATGGCCCGTTAAGGCTACGAATAAAAGTGCGTAAAGTAATTTTTTCGTATTGAGTTAGATAAATTATTTTGGTTTGACTTGGAATAGTAGCCTCGGGTATTAATGTTAAATTTTGGGCAAGTTGACTCCTTAAAATTTGTAAACGTCGAGCGAAATCTAAAATGCTTTCACCTTTGTTTGGTCTAGCCAAAAAGAGATCCTGCTCTAAACATTCTAAGCTTCTATTATCTCCGAAACAATTTTGAAGAGCATCTTTAATTAAGTTCCAAGTATTTAATTCATTACGACAACCTACTTACAATTGAGCTCTACCAATTAATTTGGTTTGGATTACGCGTATTAGATAATTTTTTAAAATCGGATCGTTAGTTTGACCATAGGTCGTTTGTATAAAGTCACAAGCAGAAATAAAACTTGATAAGGTGATTGCATCACCGTCATAGTTGGATAATATCTACGTACATTTTCAACATACTTAAATTAGAAGTTTGAGGGGCAACAACCCATGGTTGCTCTTGCGCATTTGCCATTTTTGGTTTTTTAGGTAACTAACCTGAACTAACCTAAACACTTGGCTTACCAACGTCCTCCTGTCTGCACGGTGACTCTCCTCTCGTCTTGGCCTGATGGACACTGCTGACTCTGCGTTGAGGTTCTTTGAGGATCAATGCCAAAGGATTAAAATCCACGTTCTCT
Organism: Polydrusus tereticollis; assembly: GCA_963920685.1. Lineage (NCBI taxonomy): Eukaryota > Metazoa > Arthropoda > Insecta > Coleoptera > Curculionidae > Polydrusus > Polydrusus tereticollis. The sequence goes on from OY987333.1 coordinate 94,557,226, forward strand.
GCGATCGAACCGGACCCGATGCCGTGAATTAATTCGAACCGAAAACTGCACTAATCCTACCGACTGCGCCAGTTAAATTTTACAAAGTCGAAAAACCGTTTTTAAAAAACAATTTATTCAGTGTTAAAGGTACAAGATATAAAGAGAAGAATGACAATCAAACAAGATTTACATATATTTATAAGCTAGGATAAAAATGCTGTATTGGCAGTTTCTGTGGGAACATCCTCGGTATTCTCTTCACATAACTAGCGTTTGAAAGGAAAAAAGTTTGACCTTCTCCCACCACTTTATTATTGAAAATAGAAAAAAACGATTCCTAACATAAAGTTGCATAATTTTATGAAGAATACAATGCTTATATTTTTAACATATTTTTATTAAGAAAAATCAAGAGAAAATCGGCATTTCTATTTTGAAAGTTCTCTTACGCCCCCTAGCGGTCATTTTTCGAACTTGAAAATAATTTCCAGCAATTTCTTTTGGCTGCTTTTATCGATATATATTTTTTCCCAAAGTCCTAGTGTTATTACTTTCTGAGATATAGCCGATTACCTCCTTAGGTGGAACACCCGGTACAAGCAACAAACATTTCTTTGACTCGTGTCTCATTTACTGACTTCTATCAGAATGTAGACAAATGTAAATGTTTGCGGAGTTTGTCAAATGTCCTACCGTACATACTAGAGAAGAGAGATTTTCTTAATCCCGGGATTTTCGATTTGTACGACAAATCTCGGGATCGGGTTAGATGTACCGAAAAAAATCAGATTACATTTAAAAACTTTTATAACTTTATAACTTAAATCACAAAATTTAACAATAAAACACTCCTAAACGAACTTAACAAAGTGCGTCGCAAATACCAAGAAATAAGTTTTAGGTTTATAGATTTTTAAAAAAAATACCGCAAAAGCATTAGTGCGTCTAAAGTTTCATCTCCCAGGCTCGAACGTATTTTATTACATAGAAAACCTGCAGAAGAGAAACATCTCTCAGATTCCACGATTGTGGGCTGAATGGTTATTAAAAATTCAAATGGCTTTTTGACTTTTTTTCTGGCAGTCGCGTCGTATTACTTTTTTTGTCTGAACAATGTTGTAATGCCTTTTGCAGTTTAACCTTTAAGGGTTCATTTTCTTCAAATTCTCGTGGCTGTCGTCGCTGGTTTCTCTTCCAAATGCATCTTCATTGTCTAGCCTGATTAAAAGTTTTTCTAATTCAGATTTAATTAGAGAAATATTTGATGTTTTTTAAAGCAATCATCTGGTTCAGAGTTTATTAAGTCGGGATTTATTTTATTAGTAATATTAGTATATTATACGACAATTGTACGGCGGTGATTCCCCGATGCCGCGGTGATTCCTCGAATGCCGGGGCCGGCTGATCGGTTCAACTGTGCGTTATGTTTTCGGATTGCATTACAGCAGCGTTGTCGGCTTTCGCGTTAATAACTTTACTTTTGAAAAAGCGAAATGAAGCAAATTAATATAAGTATAAAAAATCGGTATTTATCCGGGGATTAATAGGTCTAATCCGGTTTTTCTTCCGGGATCCCAGGATCCCGGGACTCCGAGATCCCGGGATTGACATCCCTAGTACACAGTATTGAGCAAACTTCATAGATCACAAACATTTGGCTACTTTATCATATAATGTGGAGCCGGCTTAATAAAAAAATAAAACGTCTAGTATAACATTTTACTTTATCATAATTATTACTGTGGGCTTCATGGAGGTATGTATCAGAGCCGTATTTAATTTTTAAGAATTTAACGAAGGTTTTTTTTATCGATAACTTTTAATTGGCTTCTTAGAAAATAATCAAATTTAGTGTGCGGGTCCAATCATACAGGGTGGCAACTATTTAATTGACCACTATGGGTATCTTCTAAACGGTAACTTCTACGAAGTTAATTTAATTAGAGGAAATGTGCCATTTTTAAAGCTCTCTTAAGATCCACTAACAGCGTTGCCTAATTATTTTTCATTCCTGCCGGGTGATTTGTTAAAAACGTCTAAAATTAATTCCTGTAATAACTCAAAAAGTTTCAGTTTCAGAAAAACGTTCTTAAAATAAAAACTTAACAATTTTTTTTTCACATTTAGTTGTATTTAAGTTAAGTTTGGTAAACGGCAATTTAAATAAAATAAGATATTTTTACTGGTTTCTATTTTGAGTCAATTTTATCTAATTGAAATGAAAATAATATTTGAAAAAAACCATAGGCGTACTGAGATTATTTTAAAAATTCTCCTGATTATGTATAATTTGTGTCGAAACGTAAGTAAATACGCTTGAGCGATATATCCTTGTATTTGGGGCAAAACGTGCTTTCAAACGTAAAATTAAAAAATCCAGGTCCGTATTTAAAATAATGAAGTTGATCATGATTACTCAGTTGTACCAAGTGATACGAAAAAAGTTATAATGCCATTTTGTAGAGAAGAAAAAAATACAAAGATTTTATTTCAAGAACGTTTTTCTAAAATCGAAACTTTTTGAGTTATTACAGGAATCAATTTTAGACGTTTTTAACAAATCATCCTGTATCTCAGGAATGAAAAACAGTTAGGCAACGCTGTTGGTGGATCTTGAGAGAGCTTTAAAAATGGCACATTTCCTCTAATTTAATCAACTTCGTAGAAGTTACCGTTTAGAAGATACCTATAGTGGTCAATTAAATAGTGGCCACCCTGTATAAGGGTTTTCATAAAAAGTATAATACAATTTTGATGTACAATTAATAGGGGAACCTATGTTTGAGGGTAGCAAACTTTACATGAGATTTCCTATGGCCAGTATATTATTCTGTCTTGGAAAATAAAATAATTATTTACAATACTCTTACTCAAAAGAAAATTTAAAACTTATTAATATGTTGAGGTCTCGCGGTTGTTTATCTTATTAATTTAAATTGCTACCGCAAGTAAATAAAAGGCCTATGTGGGAGAAAACCAATAATAAGTGCCTACGCTTTATTTCTAAAAAAAGAAACTTGTCGAACAACACAACTGATAATAATTATTAAGCACAATCGCAGCTATCGTCAAAATTATTAAGGTTAGTTCAGGTTAGCTTCAGGTGGCGCCGGTTTATGTATACCGAGAACAGCCTTGCTGAGAAGGCGCTAGACAGCGAAATGTGTCCAAGGATTAGGTCTGACGGAAAGGAAAGGGCATGAACTTCTGTAAGTTTGTTAAATATTGTTTTCGGTATACATCAACCGATGAACTCGCTTTCGGCGCGGCCTGACAACCCATATTGCGGGTTCCATTCCACGTGGTTGGACACGCCCGATTGCCCCGAGGTGTCGCCACATGGCTACATTTCACAATATTCGGAAACAATAAATTAAAAGACATAATACGTTAATGACATGAAATGAACAGTCAACCCTCGGCAACCAAACTGTATGTGAATGTTAAGTACTATCGCAGTTGTCACTTAGTTTTCGACTTTATTAAGCGCGGCTTTGATAAACTTTTTTACAATTTTAGGTATAAAAATTCAGTCTGAAACTCACGATTCGATTGAAGATGCCCGGGCGGCACTTCAGCTCTATAAAAAATACAAAGAACTGGAGAAAACCAACAAGGTAGGAGAAGCGCTTGCCGAATTATACGAAATTGGCGAGCAACTTAAGTGGAAAGTTCCAGAAGAATAAAACAAATAAAAAACACGTACAAAAAAAGGAAATACTAATTTAAAAATTCTGGCGAAAAAAAAGTTAGGGAATAAATCGTATTTTTCAAAGATGAACTTAACTAATTTGGTCTAATCTAATATAATCTAACTGCCGACCAATATTTATTTTAAAAATTACTAATTTTTTATTTTATATTTTTTATAGATTACTCTAAAAAAAGAAATAATTTTATCCATTTCTTAATTAGAGAAATCTGTTTTGTTTTCTGTTGTTTTATCGTTTTTTACACTTTTACATTTGTGTTCTTTTGTTATTTTCTAAAATTTTACCAGAAAATTTGATGTTATTTCTGTTGTAAATTAACTGCTCAATAATAAAAAAAAATACATTTGTTTTCTAACTTTGGTTTCGTCAGTTACCAGAAAAAAAAAAATAAAATAAAGAAATGTCGATCAAAAATATGTTTAAAACTAGTCTTCTTGAGTATTGGAAGTTACATAGAGAGATTAAAGATTTTCTTACTTTGAAAGACCCCTATACAGGTTTTATTTTACATAATAGTTTAAGAAAAAGAGGACATTTGGAAATATAATGGTCTATAGTGTTTACTTGACTTGGGCTACGATTACAGTGCAAGCGACTTTGCTCGCGTATACGCCCTTGCTTACTTTGATTTACCTATACGGGTTTGAGTGAAAACTTATTATTATTCAGCCGATAACTAACTATTATCAAAACTTTTTGCATATACCTCTGATTATGGAAACGGGCAATTATTTCCTAAAGTAAGATAACTAGCGATGGTAAACACAAAAGCTTTAGGGTTTTTTAAATCACATTACAGAAGAATTAAGTATACAGAACCAGTCAAAAGTCATGGGAAAACAAAGTTGCTTTATTTTATATGAACATAATTTTAGGATCTTTATTAGTTTCTTAACAACTTTCCTTATTATTTCGCTATACTTAGCTGTTGCCGATTTCGAGTTATTAATTAATTCCCATTTTTTTTTTCGAGAAACAAGCTGTAATTAATGCTGATAGTTTGAAACTCTGAGATATTAAGATAGTGAAATTTAGTTTAGAGTTTGGCAATGCCCAGACGCTTTTAACGCTATATTAGTTACAATATACAGGGTGGTCTAAAAATACAGGTATTTACTAAAAAGTACCGTGCGAGCAAAAATTATTTTCGTTCAAGAGGGCTTGGTTTAGATCGCAATTTTTTGGGGCGATATATCTATAATCTAGGTTAAAATTGTGTCAATTTTATAATATGACATGACATAAACTGATGATTATTAAAATAAGTAACAGATACAAATTTATTTTTGTAGTTTACAAAATTAAGAGAGTAATAAGAATATAGAAAACGAAAATAAAAATTGCTGAAATTGGCTTTAAGCATAAATTCATACGTTTCTTCATATTTTCAAAAGCGTTGACCAGCATCTCTGGAGAAATGTTACCACATTCTTAGATAATCCTTCATTGTAACTGTTCTAAGTTTTCAATTGGTGTTTTAAAAATATTGTTCTTCAAATGAGGACAAATGAAGTAATCCATAGCCGTCAAACAATGTCATCTGGGTCGAAAAAATTGCGTAAGTTGTTAATAGTTTCGGCGGATGTATGGGCGGTTGCACCGTCCTGTTGAAAATAACCAAAATAAATCGTCAAGTAATTGCTGCGCCGTAACTGTATCCTGAAAAAAAAAATAGGACCAACAATTCTTCTTTGGGAAATAGTCAACCAGACATCAATTTGTTGAGGGTGCAATGTGTACCGTGTATTATGAGAATTCACATAACCGGTGAGGTTACAGTAATTCCTGCGTCTTTCAAAATCTGCAGCTCGTATTTCTTAGAATACTTGCACTTTAAGGAAACAAATTTAACTGTTTTTTAAGAATTGTCCTGCAGATCTTCCCACTTCTGGAGACAGGCGTCTTACACATTTTGTTGGCGTATTTTACTTTAGTTCTTACGGATGGTCTTCCAGCTCCTTTTTTATGTTGTATAGAACCTGTTTCCCTAAACAGAACCACGGCTCTTCTCAGACAATCATAGAAGCCCCTAGCAGTAAAAGCGATGTTAGGAAAATTTTCACGAAAATCGTCCACGCACAAACGCTGATTGTATTGCCACTCACTATTTACTCATAACCCCGTTTCGAAAATACGCTTCAACCATAAATTTTTTATGCTGTTTCAAAATTGGATAAATTAGCGATGAATCAAGTTACTTGTAGAGACTGTTAAAGATGACGGAATAACTGATTGATCGATAATGCTGGTATTTACTGACACCCAATAGGTATTAAGCTCTACCGCTAAGCAGTACGGCCTTAGATGCAAAGCAAAGTATGATGATAATAATTGTTGCTCGCACGGTATATTTTTTCAAATAAGTATATTATTACTGGTGTATAAAATGCTGCTGAAATTTGTTATTCTTATGTATTCCGTACCTATACCTACCTAGTAAAATTTCTGACTTTCATAAGCATTTATTAAGCGAATTTGCCTGCACTGTAACCGTAATCGTAGTTTTAAGAAGAGGACAACAAACAGCTACTTTATTAGATAATCAATTGTGTGACGTACTACTGTACAGGGTAGCCTACTAAGCGAGGTGCCGGTCACTGTCGAGCGTCGGAAAAAAATATTGCTAATAAATACGTCACAAGAGAAATTGCTAAAAAATATTTTTCAGTTGAGACATTTTATGATTCTTCTCGATAAACTTAAATGCGATGCTTGAGATATTATTACACCGATTATCGAGGACTAAAGTACAAAGCCAGCGGCGAAAACCGCAAGTTCTTTTAACCTCAGATATCAATAAAAAGTAGTAAACAAAGTATTTACATAGATTGGAATTTCATAGCTCTCTTATTTTACTTTTAAATATTATACATTTTTTTCTAGAATTTAGAGAGAGCTGTGGCATTCTTATTTCATTGGGATACCTCGTTTACTACTTTTTGATTGATATCTATATGGAATGAAAAAAGATTTAGAATCTTGCTGTTGTCAACGTTTGCTTCGGACTCGTATCGGTGTAATAATATCTCTAACATCGTTTCTCGAGAAAAATAATAACATTTCTAAGTTATGGGAGAAAAGCAATAAAACAAATTTATTTCTGAAAAAACTCTCGAATTTCCAACATTACAAAGTAGGCATAATAATGCCACCACTTTCCTATTTTCGACTTATTGTCTTTGTAAGGTGTACTCAATCCATGCTTTTGTATTAAACAATTCCTCAATTAAACCACCGCATTATAAATTGAAATTTCAAAATTGAATACTGTTTTTTTTGGCGAGAGTACTAAATTGATTTTGTCATAATTCTAATATTTTACAGTTATAAGGTTTATTAATTATAAGTTATGCAGGCATAACATATAAGTTTCATCACATTTATCTTTTAATTACCAGAACACTAAAAGAATATAGCGAGGAATATAGTGTTCGTTAAAAAATCCGTGAGTGCTGTAGAATTGTTTGAAAGATTTTGTACAGTAAGAAAAGTTCCATCCATATAAAGAATTTCTTACTTGCACAAATAATAAGAAAGTATTGCACGAAAATATCAACTGAGCTGTCTGGCTTCTGTGTTCGCTAATTTCTGTTAAATGAAACCTCGGCAATTCGTGTTAAATAATATATTTGATACACTACAGATAATCTCCAAATGGTACACTACAGTTAAAATATAAAACTAGATCAATACATAAAACAAAAATATAAAATACAGAAATCTGCTACAGACAACTGAAAAACACTTCAAAGGCAGTCCGGAATCCTTGCTTCGGTCATTTATCATCTAAACAGATGTCTTCTCAGTCTTTCTTTGAAGTTGAGCGATAAGCCATTGGTATCGACTTAGGATTTGACGTAGGTATTGAAATGGTTCATAATGCGGTTGATACTGCAATACATCCCTACATCGGTACGGCTCCTGTTCATTGCAAATACATTTGTAAGTCTGGTATTGTAAGGTGGTGCGTAGAAGTTCAGAGATGCAAGAAGTTCGGGACAGTCAACCTCGCTATTTAATATCTTTTGTATAAATACTAGTGTTAGAAATATTCTACGCATTTCAAGGCTTTCGATATTCAGCATCTGTAAACGATGTTGGTATGTGAGGGTCGTTTTATCAATGCTTAGTTTGTATAACAAAAAGTTAATAAATTTAGATTGCACTCTTTCTATTCTTTTTATGTGTACATTATACTGTGGAGCCCAGACGACGCAACAGTATTCTAGGTTACTTTTTACCAATGAAAAGTAAAGTTGCCTTAAGACTTCTACGTCGTTAAAGTCGTGACAGCCTCTCATTACAAAACCAGCCATCCTGAAGGACTTGGCCAATATGCGGTTGATATGTTCGTGGAACCTCGTCGCTGTATTAAAGACAACGCCCAGATCGTCTATGATGCTTACTCGTGATAAGGGAATATTGGAGAGTTAATTGAGATCCTTGAGGTACACCTGTGGTTACTGCTATTTTCTCTGAGATAGCACCGTTGAATCTGACATACTGTGTTCTTCCGCTCAAATAACTTTTTATCCAAGACAGCAGTGGGTCAGAGATACCATATAAGTAAAGCTTTTTAATGAGAATCGAACGGTCCACTCTGTCGAAGGCTTTCTTAAAGTCAAAGTATACAGCGTCAACCTGCGATCCAGAGTCCACGGTCATCGATAGGTAACTACCATAGAGGCACAAGTTAGTCTGGCATGAACGTCCCGGTAGAAATCCATGCTGTCGCTCTGAGATTGTGTTCTTGAAAAGATCAAGTAGATTTTCAGCTACAATCGACTCCAGTACTTTCCCCATACACTCAAGGCCTGATATTGGGCGATAGTTGCTTACATCTCCACGGTCACCGTTCTTGAAGATTGCCGTGACGAAGGCAGTCTTCCATATGTCAGAAAAAAGACCGGAGGTTAAGGAGAGCTGATATAGTTAGCTGAGGGGCACTGAAAGAGTAGGACTGCAATTTTTTAAGAATAGAGGTGCTATATCATCTGGACCTGCTCCCTTTTTTTCATTGAGTTCAATCAATTTCTCAAAGATGGTCGAGCTGTTGATAAGGGTGTTTGAAAGGTGTAGCTTATTGGTGGAAACGGTACATTGACAATCAGACGAGGATTTAATAAAGACAGTTTGGAAGAAATCGGCGAATAATTTTGCTATTCCCTTCGGGTTGCTCGACTCTGTTTCATTGTATCTTAATTTTGATGGATATCCCGAAGTTCTTCTTAGCTGCTTGATGTATGACCAGAATGCTGTGACGTTCTGCTTAACTCTGTTCTGGGTAGATTGAAGGAAGCTATTATAATCGGCCTTAATGGAAGCCTTTGATTCACTTCTCAATTGTTTATAATGAACTTCATCGGCAGACAGGAGTGAATCTCTACATTTACTATATGCACCATTCTTTTTCTTGATCAACTCTATTGTTTTTTTTTGAAAAATACTGAGGATACTTAGAAGTAGTCACTAAAGTCCTGGGGACGTGCAAGTCAATCACATAGGATCGTGTAGAACATTTCAATAGCATGGTTTATATCATTTATAGTTACATATGAGAACAATACAAGAAAGGTAAACAGTGCCGACACTTGCAAAATTAATACTCAACCGGCAATCCTGTGCCACGCCGACGAGCTGTTAAGAGCGCAGGCGACGATGTTTCCTCTTGACTTCCCTGGACATGACTTATTCGCTAAATCGAAAACATCGATCTCGCGGTGCTATGGAGTCAACGAAAACGGCATTATTCACGAAATATATACCGACCGAAAAACATTCTCATATATGACTTTCGTTAATTATACAGGGCGTGTGAGGCCATAACCTTACTTATAAAATCAAACACCAACGTTGATCATTTTATTTTTAACTAATAAAAAGTCTTCACCTCTATTTGTTTTTAGATCCATTGCATCCCGAGCTTTGGGTAACACCCATAATAGGAAGATTTCACATTTTTTAGTTTCAGTGTAAAACTGTAGTATTTCTATCATGCCACTTGTTAGAAAATTAAAAAAAAATTTTTTCGCTCGGTAATAAGCGTTTTAATAACGACTCTGCGTTTGAGACTAGAAACGTGCCTTGCATCAAGGCTAGAGTCTGTGACGTCACTTACGCACTGTATGAGTTGCAAGGCTTGGCGGTCTATTTGTTGTATTTGCTTTCACTGTTGTTTCGAATGTGTTTCCTATAATAGATGTTTCGAAATCAGGAGCTGCTACACAAAAAATGCCTTTTGTTACTTTCCTTGCCAACATCTGCATGTTAATTTGAGCCAAATATCGTCTTGTTACCTCTCCTGAAGTAGTTATGTAACGTGAAACTGCAGACTCAGAAGCAGGACACTTAACTTCTATTACAGAATTTTCCGTAACGTCGTCGGGTGAAGCACCCAAAATACCATATTTTCTTAAAATTATAAAACCAGACCGCTTTATATAAATATTTAATTGCTTCTCGAGCTCTACAATAACTAGCTTTTCCAATTCGATTCCTCTTTATTTGTGCACTTTGGAATAATTTTGCAACACTCATTATTTGCTAAGAGCTTATCCTAAGTTACATTTAAGAAGTGTTATGGCTATATTTTGTTATATTCAACGCCGCTAGAGGACACTTCTCGCATTTACCAAACTTTTCAATTTTTTCCAAAAATTTTAAATGGAACCATATTATACACTGTGTTCAAAGAGTCCCGGACCGGTCAATTATTTAGAAAATGGCGCACAATATAAAAAAACTTTCGGTATAAAAGTTGTAGGTCTTAAAAAAACGTATACAACTAGGACACCTGTAATTATACAGGGTGCCTCAAACAGTCATGGTAAACAAAACTTTAATTTTTTTAAATGGAATGCCCTATATCTTATAATACTTTTGGATTCTACATGAAATATCAATTATTTTTTAATAAGCACACTATAAGTCTAAACTTAATAGTTTCTGAGATATCGACTTTCGAAAAATTACATTTTTGAACTTTGAGAGCTTCTAGCTCTCTAACGGTATGTCTGAGAGCAAAACGGCTTACATGTCCCTATCTTACTTTTTTATTATCTTCCTAAAAATATCAATATTGGGTTAAACCGGAAGTGCTATATTTCTGGTTCTCGCGTTGCATCTGGTTTAACCGGAAATTTACACTTCTGGGAAGATAATAAAAAAGTAAGATAGGGACATGTAAGTCGTTTTGCTCTCAGACATACCGTTAGAGAGCTAGAAGCTGTCAAAGTTCAAAAATGTAATTTTTCGAAAGTCGATATCTCGGAAACTATTAAGTTTAGACTTATAGTGTGCTTATTAAAAAATAATTGGTATTTTATGTAGAATCCAAAAGTATTATAAGATAAGATATTCCATTTAAAAAAATAAAAGTTTTGTTTACCATGACTGTTTGAGGCACCCTGTATAATTACAGGTGTCCTAGTTTTATAGATTTTTTTAAGGTCTACAACTTTTATACCGGAAGTTTTTTTATATTGTGCGCCATTTTCTAAATAATTGACCGGTCCGGGACTTTTTGAACACAGCGTATAAATATTTATTTAGATAAAAAAATATATTGGATATTGACAAATCTGGTGAAAACCGCACGTCAATATCTTAATTAAAGCTAGAGATACAAGATAAAATAGTATGAAATAGGCCGCATGTAACCGATACTTTACAAAATACGTATCGTAGGGTTTAGGAACACAAGTATATGATATATGATTGAAAAAGGTTTAAATAAAGTCGTTTATAATTATTATTGTTGCCTTCTAGCGGCAACAAATATAACAAATATTAGTCATACAAACTTTTAAATATTATTATCGGATAAACTCTTTCAAACAAGGTTTGTCAAATTGGGTTAAGGCAAACCGAAGTTATGAGTATTTATTTCAAAAGAGATTCCTCGTCCTTCCCTTAGTCTATTTTGCGAGTTAGAGCAAAATGCATGAAAGTAAAGTTATTCCGTATATTTTTAACTTAACTTTATGTAGCATATTAATTATCAATGAATATCCGATTGCTTCTTAGTCATAGGTTGGACGCCCTCTAGCGATCAATTTAGGATATTGAAAATAATTTTCAGCAATAAAATTTGTTGTGGTCGACTTTGTAATAAATCTGTTTATTTGGAAATTCTGTGTTAAACGATTCCTGCTCGGATTCCTGAGTTATGGCCGGCGTCCATTCTTATTTAGCCACCGGGCTTCAAAAATTATTTTTATAGATCAACTTTCTGATTTGATAAATATTTAATAAGTTTTACATATTACTTTAATGTACAAATTTTCAGCCCAAGAATTTTATTTTTAATATTTTTACTATTTTATTATTGTTTCCACATTTATTTGGGCTGCGCGTTGTACATGTGTTCCGTAGTTTTTTTAAAACTTATCCCTACACTACAGCCTGTGTAGTTTATTATAGGAGTTATTTCTCCTAAAAGTAAAAGTTCTTCGGCTACAACAGTTTTAATAAAAGTGCAGAATTTAATTGTTATTAAACACAACCACACATTTGTACAGATCGAAGCCTTTAGCTTTCACAAAAAATCAGCAAATTTTCGTTCCCTGTCTAACTGTTTATATTTTTTGTTTGTATTCAAAAAGTATTGGACTAAATATTAGATCCAAGAAACACTGGCACATACGTATGATATAAACCTCCTAATGTCCTCTTTGAAATTTTACTGTTGTTTATTATGTCACGATTTTATTTATACTCATATCTGCATTTACTTCAATATTTACCACAATTTCATTCCATAAATTGTCTGAAACTTTAATACGGGTTAAAACTTAAGATACTATTAGATTACTAGTATATAGATTAATGTCCGATAGATAGAAGATAGTGACAGAAAATTCCTATTTTGGGATAAATATTGCGTAATCTTTATTCATTTGGTTCCATTATTAAAAATGTTAATTTCTATATTATATGGATTTTAATTTATTAATTTTCGACGTATGTATACAGGGTGTTTCATAATTAAATGCTGGTCCTTGTAGGTCTTAATCCTTGGATGGTTTTAAGACAAAAAGTTTATATAAATATTGGTCCGCCACCCCTTGATTTTTGAGATACAGGGTGTTAAAATTTTTAAGGGAAACAGAAAGTATATATGCCACTGCCTTTTAGCCAGCACGGTTATTTAGACAGTTGAATGTCTAATGCAAAGTGCCATTTAATAATTTTTTGTTTTCGGCTTCGTTTAGGAGATAAATGCAATTTTATCAAACACTGATATGGGCATAGCGATAGACAAGTAAATGTCATTTAATTTTTTAATAGAAAACCTTTGCTCACACGAAGAAAAGTCTATGGACCGTTTTTAGTGATGAAGCGCAATTTTGAAAAGCGCGGACGCCATTGGTAGAAGTAGAACAACTGTTTTTTTTTTTATACCAGATGTGTTTTTATACCTAGTTAGTACCTACTAAAATTTAAAATGATATCCAGAGCGGTCTCAAGAATATTAAGGAAACCCCTTTTTTTTTAATTGTAAACACCCTGTATCTTAAAATTAAAGCGGCTACGGACTCAAAGGATCAACATTAAATTATTAAACATCCTATACAGGGTGTCTCTAAAAGGTCTGTACAAGATCTGAGCACATATTCCTGAGGCCAGAATAAGGCGATTTAAAGCAACTTACCTTCCGAAAGTCCGAAATTGCTCCGTTTCCGAGATACAGGGTGGTAAGGTTAAAAATTAAAAATCGAATTTTTTAAAATGAATGAACATTTTTTAACGTATTACTTTAAAACTTGGTACCCGGGGGTTTTTTCGGATGCGAAACTCGAATACGGACACCTTTTCACGGTGGCCATTAGAGGGCGCTTCACAATGCACTTCTTATGGTTAAGAATGGCCATAACTTTTTATCAGTGTAGTTTTTTCCTTTTTTTGTTAAGGAACTAATTTTTTGAACATTTTGAAACAAGAAAGGTACTCTCTTAAAAATCCGCTAAAGTAAGCCGTTTTTGAGATATTTCGGTTTTCAGTGTTCGATGCCGCACCGGAATATTTAAATTATTTTGAATAAAAAATTCCGCTATTAGTAAATTTTCGGCAGGAAAAAATGTTTTACTTGTGTTAGTTACAGCAAGTTTTGCAGAAAGACAGGAAGAATTTGAGTATGGATTTTTATTTTAAAAGTAAATTTAATTAGCATAAACTTTTAGTAATTGTTCAAAATGACCTCCGTTAACATAAGTAGAAAGATTAATACGACGTAAAAAGTTTAAATTTACTCTTTGCATCAATTCCGCATCGTTCTTTAATATGTTCACTGCATTTTGAATTCTTCCCCACAATTCCTCTTTGTTATTAATCGGTCTGGAGTATACCATCGTTTCTAAAGACCCCCATAAAAAATAATCCAACGGAGTCTATGAGCGTGGCGGCCACTTTACACGAGCGTCATTTTCTCTACCGGTTTGGATACTGTCGATGCAAATAATTGCGGACATTTAAACTAAAAGGTGGTAGAGCACCGTCATGCATAAACCACATATCTCGTCGAAGTTGTAATGGTAAATCTTTTAATAAATGTGGCAGCGTATTTTGTAAATGTTCTAAATAATCCACACCATTTAGTCGTGGCGGTAATATGACAGGACCAATAATGAAATTGCCAATGATTCCTGCCCACACATTAATTCTAAACTCATGTTGATAATGAGTTACTTTCGTGGAATGCGGGTTTTCAGCAGCATAAACATGTTCGTTATGTAAGTTGGTTACACCACTTCTTGTAAAACATGCTTCGTCAGTAAATAAAATGTGCTTAGCAAAATTCACATCCTGTTGTCTTTGTTTGGTAATGAATCGACAGAAGTCCAATCGTTGATCGAGATCCGGAGCCAAAAGGTCTTGTACCTTTTGGATATGGTATGGATGAAGCTGCTGTTCTTTTAAAGTTCTCTGAACTACATCCTTGGATACTCCTACCTCTAAACCTAAGCGTCTGGTGCTTAATTTTGGATCTTCAGAAATTCTTTCCAAAATTTGTTCCTCAACCTCAGGAGTCCTTATTGCACGTTGCCGTCCATAAATTGGCAGTTAAAGGAGTAAAGCTATCGGTTTCGCGAAGGCGTCTCTTAATAGCAGCAAATATTTGATGGTTTGGTATGTGCCGATTTGGATATCTTTCCCTGTATACCCTAACACTTTCGCGGCCATTTCCTTCACAATACCCAAAAACCAATAGCATATCCGTCATTTCTGCAGAACTGTATCCTTCAGCCATCTTTACAGTCAATTTAAAATTTAACTAACACGTTTCAAACACCTTATTTATTTTCGCATTGGCAAATTCTTACTGAAACACTTACTGTAAACAACATAGACTGATAGCGAAAATTCTTAAAATACGATCAAACAGGTAAAAAATCCGAGGATTTTTGGATGTCACACTCCAAAAAAGTATCTAAAAAAAATACATTTTCCACTGCTAATTCACTGACCACATTTCATCCTCAAAGATAACAGCAAACATTTTTTATTCAGAATTATTTAAATATTCCGGTGCGTCATCTAACACTAAAAACCGAAATATCCCAAAAACGGCTTACTTTAGCGGATTTTCACAAAAGGACCTTTTTTGTTTCAAAATGTTCAAAAAATTAGTTCCTTAACAAAAAAGGAAAAAACTACACTGATAAAAAAGTTATGGCCATTCTACACTATAAGAAGTGCATTGTGAAGCGCCCTCTAATGGCGACCGTGAAAAGGTGTCCGTATTCGGGTTTCGCATCCCAAAAAAAACCCGGGTACCAAGTTTTAAAGTAATACATTAAAAAATGTTCATTAACACGTTGAGTGCCATCGTCCAGTATACTGGACATACAAGTTCTTTATATATAGCCCTCGTCCAGTTAACTTGACGCAATTGAACAGCGGGTTTTATACTTCGATTTGCTTGCGGGTCACGGGAATTAATTGAATATGTTCTGTGCGGGCTATAATCAAAAAATAAAATCATAGGTTTGACGATTTTGACAGCAATATCGGGTCGGGCACAATATGGCAACAAGCAGTTTGTGTTGCCTATCTGGCACCATTAAATTTCCTCTTTTAGCCAAGCAGTTGAGTCGCCATCCTTTATATTTTCATCCCGCATTTGGAAAAACCATGTCCAGAAATCGGTTCCAAATAAATCTAAAAAACCTTAGATTTGTAGATCATGCTACGATCGACGATAATGATAAGTAGTTTAAAACTCGACCTATTTTAGAAAAAATACTGCGAAATGGTAAACGAGTTTTTAGTCCTGGTCAAAACTTATCGATTGATGAAGCCATAATTGGTTGGAAAGGTAGATTATCATTTCGACAATAAATATCAAATAAGAGCCATAAATATGGGAAAAAATTGTATGAACTGACGACTGATGATGGGTTTGTTCTTGACGTGATTGTTTACACGGGAAAGGGAACATTAGTTTCAGAAGATTCAACACACGCTGAAAGTGTGGATAAAAAATTATTTAGAAAAAGGACACACAGTATACCTTGATAATTTTTACACCAGTGTTTCGTTGGCTGAATTTTTACATAA
Organism: Polydrusus tereticollis; assembly: GCA_963920685.1. Lineage (NCBI taxonomy): Eukaryota > Metazoa > Arthropoda > Insecta > Coleoptera > Curculionidae > Polydrusus > Polydrusus tereticollis. The sequence goes on from OY987333.1 coordinate 94,573,479, forward strand.
GAAAAAAACGACGTTGGTAGGAACCCTGCTTGAAAATAGAAAGGGGAACCATAAGGAAACTATGAAAGTCAAGCTAAAGAAAGGTGAAGCCGTTTGGAAAAGAAATGGACCAGTTTTACTTACTAACTGGAAGGACAAAAGGAATGTTAGGATGATAAGTACTGCCCACAAACATTCGATGGTCGAAATTCATGGAAAGAAAGCTAATAACAAGAAAATAAAACCTGCATGCGTTAGCTCCTACAATAAACACAAGTCGGGAATTGACCGATCAGATATCAGATGATGGCTTACTACTCTATCCCTCGTAAAATCGTTGGATGGTACCGCAAAATATTTTTCCTTGATAGATTTGTGTATGTGGAATGCCTGCTACATATATAATCTTCATCGAGAGAAAAGTATTAGACTTTTTTAAACTTTCGAGAAAACGGGATTATGAAACTTATCAATCACGACAATGAGCCAAGCAATTTGCAAGTAGAAAATGAGGTCGAAACTAAAGCAAATTTCACTATCTAGAGCCGAATCCTCCCACAGAAAAAGAAAAATGTACAATGAGACGATGTCGTCAGTGTACAACAACAAAAGCTCGAAAGAAAACTAGACATTCCTGTTCAGTTTGTCTAGAAAGACCAGGTCTATGTGTTTATCCATGTTGCAAGGATTGGCATGCAAAATCTACTTGAGCGTCTAATATGTAGTATTTAAGCCAAACATGTATTCCATTTTTATTTTGAATAAAACTTAAGAATAAATCATTATTTTTGTAGTCTAAAGAAGAATATTTATATGCCCAGTTAACTGGACAGCGGGACATATAGGGTAAAAGTATGTTCATAGCCCATTGTCCAGTTTACTGGACATCTACTGGCGACCATGAAAATGGTCAAGGTTAGTTTACAATACCATTTACATGCATTTATCGTTTAAAAAAATTCATATAACCCAAAAGTTGGAGTTGGTTTCTCAGAGTCGTTAATTTAATCCCACCATGGCACTCAACGTGTTAATTTTAAAAAATTCAATTTTTATTTTTTAACTTTACCACCCTGTATCTCAGAAACGGAGCAATTTCGGACTTTCGGAAGGTAAGTTGCTTTAAATCGCCTTATTCTGGCCTCAGGAATATGTGCTCAGATTTTGTACAGACCTGTAAAACCCAAAACATTTAAATATCCCAATGTAGAAGATCGTTAACATCCTACGGACGATTAAAACAAAAAGTATTGTTGAAAAATGTGTTATAAAAGAGGAAATTAAAAAAAAAAAAAAGAAAAACGCTTTATTAATGGTTTTAACACTCAAACAAATGGTATGTTATTTTTTTTAGTAAGAAAACGTTAATCAATAACTAACACGAAACTTACAATAGTTGCTGAAAATGTCCTCCTTTAACTTCAATCATTACCTTGTCTTAACATCGATTGCCGAACACGTTGAAATATTCCCGACATATGTCTTATCTGATTATATGAAACCCGTATCCGTTGGATTAATTCTTCTTCAGTGTTGACTGGAGTTTTATAGCTTAAAACTCTTAAAAACACTTTAATTAATTACGATTAAATAACTACGTATGCACTGTTTAAAGTTATATCAGTTATGCCAAAGTCAAATTTGTTTGAACAATTGTTTTTCCTTCCATGACACTCTTACTTTTTTGTTACTTTTAAAACACTGCAGTAATAAATAACGTTATTTGTTTTACCGAAAACAGTTAATCTGAGCGAAAAAATTCGAAAAATGTATTTCGTTTAATTTTAATTGCTTAATCATAAATTAAAATCACTTTATTCAATGTCCATGGACAACAATAAAAACAGTTTTTAATTATTTATAAAGCACAAAATTTTTTTTATTGATGCCAATGGTAATTTGTATGTTTTTCCTCAAAAACGTAAAGATACGAAAAAAATGCTAAAAATAAAAAAGTTGTAGTTTTAGTTGTCTAATGCGAAAAAAAATACAAAAAGTGCAGAAAAATCAGTGGCGCACATTTGTTTTCTCAAGAATCTTAGTTAATGTGCCTTCCGGGACGCCACTGGGCTTAAAATTTTTAAAGGACCCTGCCAAGTTTTAACAATATGTATATTCGTCCAGGTCCTTTGCAACCTATAATAAACAATGATTATTTCGAGAAAATCACGTAGTATTACGAAACAAAAATATAATGAGAAAAAAAAATTTTATGCGTTAATACTTGGCTCTGGCCGGTGAAAAATGTAATAAAATTAGTTTCTGAAACAACCCGTTCTATTTTTATAACTGCGTACTTTTATGGATCGCGTACTGTATACCACCCTACCTTCCGATGGTCATGTAATTTTGATTATCGACTAGCGTGAAAAGTAAAAACAATGAAAATGACGAACACCACTGTTACTGTATTTTTGCATTATAATATTTTGGAAACAGTCCACAGACAGACTACAAAAATTTAAGAAGATAGATTTAGAATGACCTAATCCAGAACTATCTATTTCCGTTTAAAATTAATTTATACACTAAAGTTTTAACCCGCTGTTAAATTTGCTGTCAGTAATATAAAAATACAAACCATTGTTATTTATAAATATACCTGAAAAAGACAGTTTATAGACTACTATGAGATATTTTTGTGAATCTTCAGATAATAAATGTTTTCTAAGTATAGGATTTACTTTCATTTTACGTGAAATATTGGTAATACCGAGAAACCGGCGGGGGGCAGCAGAACTCAAACTTGTGATTTGTGACCTACTTGTTTTTTGATGTTCAAAGTTTTGGCCCATTGCATTGTAATAAAAAAGTGGATCCACTAGTTTACAACCAATTTGCAACTGTAATGTAAAAGGCAGTTTTTTGTTAATTTTTGGTCTCTAAATGCGAAAATGATGCTAAAGACTTCCTAACACGTAAGATTTTTGAAATATGATTTTTTTCAGCAATAATTAATGAGTATTTTAATCACACTATTTTAATAAGTAATTTGTGATATACCGGAGCGCGACGTTGCCAAATTTACGTTTACTCTAAGTTAGGGAAATTGTGCACAATCTGGTAACACCGCGTGGGGATGTCTAGAGATGACAGCTCAACCACGAAGTGTCAACCCTCTAGGGCTTAAAATAACGGAAGTACCAATTTAAACCCAATTCCAAATTTCACTCTGCCCCGTAGCCGAATCTACTTATAGATGGCCCCTGTATACGAGAACTATGCCGTCGTTTCTCGAGCTTCTGATACCAGAGATACGGAATGGCTATAAAAGCAGCTGACCGGCCGTCGGATCATCAGTATTGGTTTAGTACGAGTAGTGGTCATTATTAGATAGAGGAGCGAAGTGCGCGAATAAGCCAATAGTAATTTATATTAGCGTTATCTTTGTGTTGAATAAAGTTAGTTGACGCCTGTAAACGTAGAATCACATCTGTGAACCGACGTACGCGACGGTACAAAAATGTCGAAAGTACAGAAACATGGCTGTGTTAAACGTGGGGATAGTTTTTGTTATACATGTGGTCAGTTTACCCCTAAATCGCAGAAAAGGACAATTAACAAAATGATCAAAGTAGCTTATCATAAGTATTTTGGACGTATTGTTAGTGATCAAGATCGGGACCAACCAAACTTGTCACCTTATTTTTTTTATGTTCTTTTATGTTTCCCGGACACCCTGTATAAAGTAAATGAACTTTCCATAAGGAGTATTCAAAACAACAGCCTTTATCATATGTGACATATAAATATGTATATATGTGAAACTTTGTTCTCTAGCCACTTACTGAGACCTTATACAATAAGGATTAACCAAATTATGCTAAAACAGCTATTCTCTTGGCTACATGCCCCAACGAGCGCTGAATTAAATAGCAAGATTTGCCGTATCTTGACTAACACTGTTAGTACTAAAATACAAACGCAAATTGCAGAAACTACCGGAAAAGAAAGGAATGAATCTTTATTTCCAATGATAGGATGCTACACTGCTGCTACCTGTAGACCGGTTTTGAACTCTTTGCTTCTCGTCAGTACAGGGCAAACATGACAAGCGAGCATACTATATATACATACCGGGTGTTGCATCGTCGAGCGGGACATAGGAAATCCCATGTAATTTTAAATGGGGTCAATTATTGGCTTCCCTAATTATTTTAGAGAAAAATTCTATTTAGGTTTATTAAAGAGCACTAAAACCCACATTCAAAAGAATAACTTTAGATATTTTTGATGAGCCCGTTTACGGGTTATCGCCGATTTCTTTTTAACTATTTCTCCTTTTTATGGCCCCGTATTTGCGGGCACCAGTCAAGGTAAAAGATGACTGTCAAATAAAGTTGTCATTTTGAAATGTGTGCTTTATTGTTATAAAAACTCGTACATCGAAAATATTAAAGGTGTATTTATGAGTACAAATTAATCTGAATAAAACTGAAATAAAGTATCCAATTACAAGGTTAATTATGACATTTTACATGTTTCAATATTTTACTAATTAATAGGTAGGTACTATTAAATTGTTAGAACTTTAGGATTTAAGAAGATGTTTAAATATTCCTCAACATCTTAGTAGGTATAATAATAAACATTTGTAATATAAAAAAAAAATCTGTCAAACAAAATGTTGTGAAAATATTTCTTAAAATATTTTTTCAATATTGGTGTGCTACTAGGGTAGGGACTGGCTCCTAGCCCTCTAGGATTTACCATCCGCTCATCACGTAATTACCACATTCCCCGAAGACTGAAAGCAACTGCTTCCCCACTTACCCTGACTGCCATCAAAGAAGCCCCTTTCCGAACCAAATTTTAAAATGTTGATTGCACACCGCCACAATTAATAAAAGGAGTAAAAGATACAAGTCTGACCCAAAAAGAAGCACATGATCCCATCGCAAAGCGCTATAAAGGCTTTTTTCTGCAGTACTTGGATTTGGTAATAAAAAATTACAAAAATGAACCTTGATTATATTTTCTAATTGCAATTCTTCTTAATTTCCTACACCTCAATGCTTTTAATTATTTTTTCTAATACTAATTGACAAAAACACGATTTATAATGATTATTTACGTTTATTATGTAAATCTCCAATAAACTTACAAAAAAACCATAGGTTTTACTCATTAAAATAAATTGCTTACAAACTAATAGTTAACTAAAAAAAACAATACAAAAACGATTAATATTATCATAAATATAATGAATAATATGACACCTCTACATCTACTGGCAGTATGATTATGAAATCGTGGCTTAAAATCGCGTGATATCTATTGCTAACTTGGGTTAAACTTAAAGTAACGAAATTAAACTACTAGAAATTGCATTATTTGTTTCAAGGCGTTCAGATGTCGCGTTTCAAGTATTTTATTGAGCAGTTGAAACTAATTTAGTATTTAATGAAAACGGTGGACATTTAAAAAAGAAACAAGATATTCATCATTCGCCTCCACGCATGGGCAATAAAATTAGGTTAATTGTTTTGGGTAAACACAATTGTTTCCCGACAAGTCATGTAAAAGCTATATTTTGTTATTCGCCATTAATTAATTATAGGTAATAGGTACTGATAATCAGTTTTTATTTTTTTTACCAAATGTTCATCTTTCATTAAAAAAAGTACTTAATTTTGAAAATTGATTACGATTAGTGCAACAATCTGACCCTTTGAACAGTCAAGGCGAGCATATCCTTTTAAAGCTAAAACACCAAAAAAGGGAAATCATATTCGCCATCACCTTACAATACTCATATCTTAGAATGTACCTTTTTGGATTTTGTCGGTATATCTTACCTAAATTTTTTTAGAAACATTTAAGCATATTTACCATCTACGTCCAAAAAGATGATTTTCTAAGAAACTGACTTTATGCAATTATTTAAAAGAGAACACATATCACAAAAGACTATCACAAATAAAAAGTAAAAGGTTATTTCCTAAAATGAAAATACTTTAAAACTATGAAAATTAAACTAAGGTTTATTTATGTCTGTAATTTTTCAAATATTTGTAAAACTTATTGTTGTCAATGTTCGTATTCATGTAGCAATGTTGAATTTCAGGTGTAATGTGGCGAAACAAACAGGGCAGTATAGTTGAGAAAAAACTGACAAATTGTAATATTAATATTTTCTGAAAATTATAATTCTTTTAAAAGGTTCTGCTTCAACCAAAACCTTTTAAATTTGAAAAAGTAGTCCATACTTGCAGTGGAGTGTAGGTAATGTAAATTAAAACAACACTTCTGTCTGCCTCCACAAATGATATATTTTAAATTATATATTTAGCGATTGTCCCTACATGTTTCGACCACATATATATAGTCATAATAAATAAAGACACACTAAGTCTCGGTCTCAGTCAAAATTTGACTGAGACCGAGACTTAGTGTGTCTTTATTTATTATATTTAAATCAGGTCTCTTTGAGAATGGCGGACTATTTCTTTGAATATATATAGTCATCCTCAGGGGAACTAAATCGAGTGTAGTTAAAGTTAAAGTAGTTGCCCCAAATTAATGAGTACAACTTTTAAGATATCATCAAGTGAAATTTTTTTAGTTGAAGATTAACTTGAGTTTACTCGACGTTGTGGATTTGTAGATAAGCACATTTTTAAATGATTTTAATTTTTATATTTATTAGTTAAAGCAGGAAAATTTAGTTGTAATTATTAAGCATGATATTAATCAAAACCTGATGATACCCATATGAATAGTTTTTAAATATAATATTGTTGGTGTGAGAAACCAAAAAAGAAAAATTTTTGTTTTTGATTTTGCCACATCAACAATATTATATTTAAAAAGTATTCATATGGGTATCATCAGGTTTTGATTAATATCATGCTTAATACTTACAACTTAATTTTCCTGCTTTAACTAATGAATACGAAAATTAAAATAATTTAAAAATGTGCTTGTCTACAAATCCACAACGTTGATAGTAAACTAAAGTTAGTCTTCAACTAAAAAATTTCACTTGATATTATCTTAAAAGTTGTACTCATTAATTTGAGGCAACTACTTTAACTTAAACTACACTCGATTTAGTTCCCCTGAAGATGACTATATATGTGGTCGAAACATATAGGGACAATCGCTAAATATATAATTTACAATATATCATTTGTAGAGGAACACAGAAGTGGTGTTTTAATTTACAAAACCTATTATTTAACCTTGAATTTAATAAAATGTTATTAAGATCAATGTTTACAGATTCGTTTAATGATCATTTCAGTAGGCGAAGAATTATTGGATAGTTTTTATTTGTGACGACTAGACTAATAAAATAAATAAACTACGTACGCAATTTTTCTCAAAAATCAGGTTACGTTACGTATGTATCATTTAACTGTTTAAGCGGTTCTGCTTTATCAACAGCTTGCATGGATTTCAGTCAAGTACAAGCGACTATCAAAAATATAATATTTTGAGAAATAAATGTAAAAAAGTAATCAACTTGTTACCAACTTGTTTGACCACCCCGTGTAGAGCAAGTGAACCGAATTTTGTACGCATTTTACAATCTCCAAACGTTAAATTTCACCACATAATATAGTATCTACCAGCGAACAAAAAATATTCGTGGAAAGTGATATTTTGAATCAGTACAACGCAACAGTTTGGTATTAAAACCCCGTTTAATAGTTACGATAAAAATGGCTTTTAATATTCACGTTATTGAAATATTACAGACAAAGAGATATAAACAGTCAATATATTAAATATTGCCTAAATAACATTGGGTCATTACAATGCAGTGGCTACCTTAGTATTATCGATTATTTTTAAAATTACGTTACGTTAAATACAAAAATATTCAAATATGCAATTACAGAGCATATTTTAAGTATAGTATATCCCAAAGTGCTTAAAAACCGATTAATATTTTTTTTATTGCAAAACAAGGTTCAACTTATAGCGACAACCCAAGAGATCATTTTTTAAATATAGGCTTTCAATGCAACGTTAGAACCGGTAGTTTCTAATTAACACCCTTATCGTTGACAATTGGATCTTATTCACCTATATACATACTTCTATAAACTTAGCATAAGGAACTTTTTAGGAACTTAATATTTTAATTAATAAACTTAAATATTAATGAGCTTACACATTCTACTTTTTGTATTATGCGAAAGAGTCAATTAATTTTACAATAAAACATTCCTGGAGTCCTGAAAGCCTACAAGTTCTTTTAACGAACTTTCCGGAAGTACAACTTTTTTTTCAATCGACCCAAGGCCAGTGACGTACGAGAAAATGTTGATAATGGCTTACTATAGGTATTGTTTTAGACACTTGAAAAACTTTATAGTCAGGAAGATATTTATTAAACTGAAATATTTAGAGTAATTTCCTGTAATGTGTCTGTGGTAATACTTTTTGACTTTTTTTGTATAAAATAATGAGGGTTAAAGAGAAATTTAGTTTTTGCACTCCTCCACTCAAAAACAACAGGCAGTAGCTGAATGTCCGTGATATCATAAAGTTTAAATTGATTTGATCAACTTTTGCGACCATTATCGAATTATGTACCCACATTAAAAAAATATTGACTACGTTTAATACGAAGTTAAAATACTGGTGGGTGAATAAGATCATCAACGATATAATCTACCAAGTTGCAGAGAAATAACAAAAGATTCAAACCCAACAATTGAACCTAGTTCAATTAATAACAAAGTCGTTCTAAACTCGGTTTTGTTTCAACAATAAAGTAGACAAAACGATGAAAATATCAAAGCGAACGCGCTAAAATTTACATCGGAGCACAATTCACAACTCCTATACCAAATCCAGACTAACAACAATTTCTTAATAAACTCAAAAGCATATTTAACCAAAACGTTCTACCAATACATCTTAGCATGAGCAGGTCAAAGGGATATTGGGTAAGTTTTTAATCAAGTCATGCAAGAAATAAGGGGTTACACCATCTAGGCGCTTGGAAAGTAGTACAAAACAACTACTTTTCACACGATAGAGAATCTCAAGAGAATGTAAAAACTTGATATAAACATAAGGTCCGAAACCGTTTTATTCCTGAGATAAAGGGCGTTGCAATTTTTAAGCGGAACAAAAATATTTACGCCATTATCGTTTTTTTTTTGATAACACAGTTATGTAGATAGCTGAATGTCTAATGCATTGTACATTTTAATAATTTTTTTGATTTCGGCTTCGGTTAGGAAATAAATGCCATTTAATTTTTTAATCGAAAACCGTCGCTCCCACGAAAAAAGTCTAGGGGTCGTTTTTGCTAAGCGATAAAGCGCAATTTTGAAGAAAAACAGTGGCGTATCATTTTTTTCGTTAAAAATATCAAAATACATGTTAGCGCGGACGCTACTGGTAGAAGTAGAGCAAATCTATTTTTATGAAAAAGATGTGTTTTTATACCTAGTTATAGTACCTACTAAAATTTAAAATGATATCTACAGCAGTCTTATAAATATTAAGAAAACCCAGTTTCCTTTTTATTTTCAACACCCTGTATCTCAACATTAAACCAGCTGCTGACCTATATTGATATGAACTTTTTGTCTTAAAATCATCCAAGGGTTAAGACCCTCAAGGATCAGCATTCATTTATGAAACACCATGTATCATATCATAACATTGATCAAAAAACGTTGTAAATAGTGATAACAAAATACCAATTTTATATTTAATAACTGCTTTAAAAAAATTATATTTTTGTGTCTTTATTCCAAACGCCAAGACGCGGTTGCAATGAGTATTTTGTTTCCTTTAACATTTGGGTGCAGAGCTAAGCAATGTCTGAACGACTATTGCAAAAGTGCTAACTTAGTTCGAAGTTTTAAGGATAGCGACAATTCTCAAATATTTAACACACTCCATACGAAAGTTAAGGGTTATACTGAATAGTTTTTTCATTTTCACACTGTTATCACGTTACGCAAATCGAAGAAACTTCCCAATATAGGGATCAACGTTTTGTTCAACTTTCTCAAAATCCAAAGCCGCAAATCCTTTCAACTTCGTTCTAAAACACTCGTCTACAACATCCCGCAAATGTTTCTTAGAAAAACGCCACCACACCCAGGTATCATTGGCATAACTAGGATACTTCTCTAGGATACTTCTCTGGAGGGAGCTCAGTCACCTGCCTAGTTATATCAATGACAATTATTGCAACTAAAGTGTAGCTATTGTATGATGGTTCAATGGGTGAAAAACAGGGTATAACCAATTCACACGCAGTGCTACTTTCTAACTTAAGCTGTCCCACACCTTTTTTTTTTGCTGAACTATGTATGTATCCCTACTGGATAAAAAATTAGACAACACTGTTAATATTGTCCATTTCCGTGACCGTCGCGAATTAATTTTACTTTACAACATTAACATATATAAACATATCCTCTATTCGTTCCACATCATATCTTTAACACGCTTAAGCAAAACATATCTATAAAAATACGCTAGAAAATAATGGTTAAGGTCAAAGCGTTGTTTTAAAATCCAAGTGCAAAGGGAAACACAAAAACCAAGTCCGTTATAAAAATTACGAAATGTTAACTATATTGATTAGAAAGTAAAGTTTATTTAAATCTGGATCTACAGCATTCGGATTCTGATTTATTTATATTACAGCAAAACCACGATTTTCACAGGAACCCCTTTCCCAATATAAATGGGCCAAATTACGGTGTTCCTGATTTTAATAGTTCTTGGATTACCTTAAAAGGAAGTAGGTAATACCTTTACGTAAAACTGTGAAATCATGTAATTACAGTTTGTCACAAAAAGTACCCGTTTTAGTTAAGAGATTATTGACATTAATAACGAATGTTTAAGCTATAAAGAAAATTACATATATGAATGCCAAGTAAAAGATTATCATTATATTTTACATTAATTCACATAATACTCATTGTTTTGGGAATATCCAAAAAATAAATACCGAGGTATAAGGTGTTGTCTCCATACGATATCTAAAATAATATATTAAAATCGGTTGAAATTAATTAACCTTAAAAAAGGGACTACTTTAATTACATATAAAACGAGAAGATAAAATGTCTTGTATTTAAGAAAAATATCACTCCAGTAAAATGTTTTTAGTATATTTTACTTTAGCATAAAAAAGTGAATTTTGAGCAAAATATGTACATTGCATTGCTTCAATAGGTATTTATTTACCGAGGGCATTAAAAAGATGTTTATGCCTTCAGGGCGCAGTGTATACAAAGTTTTATGTCATACTAGTTCGCTATTGCACTCACAGTATAAATATTGAGAAAGTTTCATTTTATCACAGTAGACACTACAGTTGCTAAGGAAATGCTGTATTTGTTGGGTTAATCAAATTTTGCTAGCTGTCAAATTGCAGGAAGTCCTGAAAGTCCTGAGAAAATCCTATCCTATGGCCCAATACATGAAAACAAAAACCCATAATGCACATCAATTAAAATAATGCCTAGGAGGTGTTGGAAAATATGTGCAATAAGTTTCAAGATGTCTATAATGCCTTGAAAAACAAATAATGTTAATATGTTGGCATTACTTGCTTGATAAAACATTAACATCATTTTTGTTTCCAAGGCAGTCTAGGCGTACTAAACTATTGTTAACGTAAAATAATTTCCGTTACACGTCGTCAATCGGCTGATAATTGTAAATCCGTAAGAAAACACGAGGAAATTAAATTTGGGCAAAAAATATTAAAATTCCATGCGATATTGAATGTACTAAAAACTTAAGGTATTCTAATATGCCGAAACATTTAAATAGCCGGTGTAAAGAGCTAATAGCGTCTCTAATAAGCTATTTTCAGGAAGAACTTAACAACAATGGCCCATTGACAGCAGTTAGAGAAGTAACTTTAAAGAGTATGTTAAGGTTAAAAAAAAAACAAAAACAGTGTATTTCCCTTACTCCGTTAAGGTCTGGCAAACACTGCTGATAACTGACGTCACTCGAAAGGTATGATGTGCAACGTGCAACGGAAATTGTTTTGCATTAACTAGGAATACATCTTTTTAAAATTTTTCTCACTCAAACGGTTTGAGCTAATATAGACAAACTACATATTTTTGGAACCAGGAAAGAAAGACTAGAAACTAGTCTTTTGTTCACTTTTTTCATTTTCTGGCGGTTTAGATAAAACCCAACAACTCCTAGTTTTAAAGGGTTTTCTTCCTCTTTAAGGAAATCAAGTAGATATGGCACACATATCTTGGAAGTCCTGTACCTTTATGCATTTGTTACCTTGTTCCTAGTAACTAGCATGCAATAAATCACGGATTCTCTTCTTTTGACTTATCAGAGGACTTATAGCAAGATATGATATCATTAACCATTATGTTTTAGCGTATCTTTTCTAACCATCAATTAAAGCATTATATTCAGATTCTTCCATTTGTACCACAGACATTAACACAGACAATATTATTTCTAACACAGTGTGCTTCCAGAGCTCAGTTATTGTAATCTTTCATTATCTTACATCTACATTTTTACAACATGAAATGATTTATTTGACAGAAATTAAAATATCTAATAGTAGTATTATTTCCGATTGATATTAAATTTTAGACTTAAATACCTAATTACAGACATAAACCTGGTACTTCTACCATCTATATATTTTTAATTGACTAGACAGTAAAAGTAGCATTTGAATGTTTGAAATAAGGCACTAAAATAGCTGATGTAGTTCTAATCCTACCACTGCTACTAGTCGATTAAGAGGGTATTTTTCATGGCTTTTTTTGATCAATTTTAATATGACCAAATTTAAATAATCGGAGAAAATATACTAAATTGATGCAGTTGCATTTTTCAACAATAAAGCATATATTTCTAGAATACTTTAAGTAGGTATCTACAACAAATATTTGTAAACTTCTTACTGTACAAAAGTTATTAAACTGGCTTCTTGTTGCAAATATTTTTTAAAAATGAAATTGTTTCATAATGGGTCGTTACGATAAAAGAAACAAATGAAATCCTTACTCATTTTATAAATAGGTATAGCCAAAAAGATAAATAAATGTTCGTCAACTATGCAGGTAAAATAACGAGAATAGAGTCCAGAATAAATTAAGGGTGGTTCCAAATAAGATCTTAAACGACGGAGAAAAAATATGGGTTGTCACATGGATTTAGGTTAGTTTGGTTAAAAATAAATCCTAGAAAATTAGAAGATAAGATAAAAACACAGGTTAGGAAACAATGTAACCGCGAAACAATATGGAACTTGTACATATTTTTCTTATTGCAGAAATATGTTCAGCCACATTAAAAAATAACATATGCAAAATGTTACGTCGTAAATATCACTCAAATTTTTTATAAATAATTGAAATCGCGCGCCCATCCTAATATTCAGAACGAGGTGTGACGCGAAAACGTGCGTGACATCATATAGTGTGTCAAACTGCAGCGCCTTGACAATCTTGACTAGTGTTGCGCGCATCTGAATTAAAAATAATCGAAAATCCGATTATGCAAATAATCGACGTAATCCGATTATTTTATTGGATCATCTGAATGAAAAATCAATTCACTAGAACCTGTGCATGTGTGCTTCTAAAATACGTTGCACGAACGACAATGATCGAGTATAAAATCTTAATACGACACCGACACAACAAGCTACAAGCAGCAACAACCAGTAGTCGTTATGCGCATGCGAATGCGCACGGTTTGATGTCACAACGAATGACGTCGCGTAACTAGAACAGTTCAAATAATTCAAATTATTCAAACTTTAATGGCTTATATTTAAATCAGGGTAGGTATTAAAATTTTTTTATGATATATGGGTTTTTTGATGATGTTAGCTTACACTTAATAAAAGTATTACTTTTCAAATTTAATTTTCATGCAAGTTCCCTATTCCGCGCGTATTGCGAAAAAATAATATACATGGCAGAACTACAAGAAGTAAACCTTCTATAGCCAAACAATGAGGCGCAAAAAGTTAGAGTTTGTTAAGGAGCATTTCTGCCTGCAAAGATTTGGACGTCTGGCATTCAGTAATATTTGCTGATGAAACCAAAATAAATTTTGTTCTGGTCGTTGTGGGTTACTGTCATTAACAACAACTGCATCCTTTTAGCTGTGAGGCACTTAATATTAGAAAAAATCCAATGTATTGGTGCATTCATTACGGTAATAACTGTGCCTGTCTTAATTTGCTTTATTTAATTCTGCCAAATAAACCGTTTCTATATGTTACTTAAAAAACATCACACGACAGTAAAATATTTTCAGTAGATTTTAATGATGTAGAAAAATATGAGATAATTTTGAGCAATTCCTAATTTACAGTGATTTTATTTCTTGGAAAGAGGATCATCCACTTTATGGAAAAACCAAACCCTAAAACCTTTTTCTTTTGGTTTTCTTAGTTTTCATAAATAAATATTTCATCCAAGATTAAAAGACCAAGATTAACCGATCATAACGACCATTTTCTATTTATAGGGTAATATGTATGTGCCACCTGAGATCAGTTGCCCACTTTTTCGTTTATTTTAACTTTTTAATTGCACAATTAACCCAACTAAAGAAAAAAATATACTTACTGAAATAGCGAAATGTTTTCCTCCTAAGATCACACTAACAAATTCTAAAAATACCGACAATGTTTGTAAATTAACCAACTACTGAATGAAAACATTTCGAAAATATTCTATATTTAGATTTGGCACAAATTACTGAATTTTTTTTTAAATCGATTCAAACAGCATGTGCCTCTTTTTTGTTTGACGTAGTTTTAATAATTGAATATGTGTATTGTTTTATTCATAACGGATATTTATCGTTTATATGCAACACAATTCTATTCATGATGAACTCACCACGATTAATATGTATTTTTAATTAAAATTGCTCTTTATTGTTATATATTTAATTTTAGTACATAATGCAATAAACTTTGTTTTAGAATGCCGGGTATGCGGGGGTCCAAGA